>JAJKLJ010000005.1:1271952-1907929 GCA_022432395.1 Pestalotiopsis sp. NC0098 | reverse complement strand
TAGACTTTCTCAACTTGCAGTATCTCGAACTCGCCAACTGTGGATTGCAATCATTGGGCGAGAGTTTTGGGCAGCTGATGCCCAACCTGAGGACCTTGAATCTGAACTTCAACGCACTGGAGAACTTGACTGCCTTGCGTTACATTCCCCGGCTGAAGAAGCTCCTCGTGGCCGGCAACAGACTGTCGGATACAGGTGCTCTGGCCAACCTACTTCCAGAATTCCCCCACCTCGCCAAGCTGGATCTGAGAGACAACATCACGACACTGGGCTTTTATGCACCTATTCAGACTCTGGTGGCCGTGGAAGACGGGCTGGACTTGGATCCATTCGTCTTGCCGGATGCGAGCAAGGAGCGCGACGATGGCTTCTCCAAACGGCTGGACGCAGGAACAAAGCAAAGGAGGCGTTTCTACGAAATCGCCATCACACAGCGATGTGGGCGTCTCAAGACACTGGATGGTCTGTCAGTGGACAGGCAGCACATCCGAAGAAAAGACGATGTGTGGCAAGCACTACTGGACCGCGGCATCGTCTCTCATGTCTCCAAGAAGGAGACCAAGGCAGATGGAGCCACGCGGACCCCTGAAGCGACAGGTGAATCGCACGAAATATGAAGTACATGAATATGGCGTTTTGAAAGCGAGCCGCAGGGAGGCGTTCAACGCCGGCGGGCTGCGCGAGCGTGGGAATATCAAGGACATTGTTGGAATCATGTTTTACTGTTTTGCATCAACACCGGCGGGGTGGTGCTGCTTTTTTGGCGTTCCCAAAGAAAAGCAGTCTGTCTTTAGCGATGACAGGCTGCGGATCGGCGTCAAGAGTGTATATTGATTTCTCGTGTAATACCTAGACTTGCATGCATGCGAGGCATGATAAACGGTTGAAATAATGAGAGACGATCACATTTGTTTCTGTCATAACTGATACTTCATCGTGCCATTTTGAGAATGTGAACACAAGCAGAATGCCTGTGTATGCAGGAAAGCGATCTCCTGGTTCTGTTGGATTCGAATGCTTTTCTGGTTCTTGGGCTATCTAGCCAAGAACTGATCATGAGCCTTGAGACACAACCAGTACCTTGGAATTAGCGTTCAGCCCGTTTGAATAAATTTGGGGTGTTTCTGGCCAATTCTCTTCTGTTCGTCGGGAACACTGCGTCTGGGAGCTGCTCATGCCGTCTTGAGAGCTTATGGCATGTCTCTGCGGCTGTGGCCATTCATCCTCATTTTTCGCCTCAGCCCTGAGGAAGGTACTCTTCTTTGGATATATACAAAGGTATCTGAGGCCATGCTCTGGGGACATGAGGTGAATCGCAACCCAGAATTGAAAGATTTACTAGCTATTTGCAAATCACAGCTCGGGGCTCGTTTCGGGGGTATACTTCCGCGCGCGCTTCGAGTCATATTTGGACATTCCCTCGTCTGGGGCATGACGTTTGGTCTCGCCACGTGTCGACGAAGCTTCTTGCTTCTCCAAGTTGAGTATTGAGAAGGCCACTTGCTCCTGGTGTCGACCAAGGTGTAGTTCATACGACTCAAAATCCTCCAAAGACTCGGCACAAATGGGACACTTCGTGGGATTGTCAGTCTTCTCGAGGCCAGAGCTGGTCAAGGCATCAATTTTTCTGGTGTCGAGTAAGGCATGCTCCGTCTCCAAGTGGTTTCTAAACAAGATTGACTTGCTGAAAGTATCGAGGCAGACTCTGCAGGTCCATGTTCGCCCGTGATGCTGTCTCAGGTGTCCAACCCACTCGTCTATGGTCTTGTACTGCGCACTATTGTGGCAGTCATCTTCAAGACAAATATACGGCGTCAGGTCGTCGTAAATGTGTTTTCTATTGATTAGCTTATGAACTCCAATTAGATTAGAGGGCGACATACTGCCACGATTCGCCGCGGAGGAGGCCCGGGGTAAACAACATAAAGCAGCACGGGCATATCCCAGGTTTACGGTCATCAATTTGGGGGAAGGTGACATCCTCAATGCTCGCAGTGAATGAGGCAGCGCTCCAATTCTGCCCTTCGCGGTAAATGGCTCTTCGATTGCTCAGGTACTGTCGACGCCGCGTGTTCGCCTGACCCAAACGTGCTGCAAGTTCAGGTTGGATGCTCGGAAAGTTTCGTAGAATGTTTTCTGTCTCGAGTTGTTCGTACTTGGACACATCAAATGTCTCTTTCATCAACATGTAACGATCGTGAGGTGCTGGATTGTGAACAGATGCTGTGAGCTGGTACAAGCAATCCACAATCTCTACCATCTCGGCACGCATTTGCTCTTTTTCAGAATGAAACCCGACATCGTATTCCTTCCGCTGCATTGCTTCCGTGGATTCATTCACGTATAGCTCGGAGATATTTTCAGTCACTGAGGGTTGGTCCCAAGGTACTGCATGTCCATTCTTGATGTTTCCCACTGTCCACATCATTAGTAAGAGGAGAGCTAAGAGGATAAGGGGATATCTGACCATTGCGTAGACACGCATCAAGATCTTCCAAAAGACTTGTGATTTGGTTTCTGATGTGCGAAGCATCACGAAGGTCATGTTCCCAGTTTCTGTGCATGCCAGCATTGCCAGTCCATACTCTGAACCGAGCAAGCTCTTCTGATGCTACGGCCTCCGAGGATAAAGCCTTGAAAGACTCGATACACCGATGTATCAGGTTGCGAATGATGTCCTGGCTTTGCATAATCTCGAGAGGTCGCGTTGCTACGGCTGATGTTGTCTAGTTCTGGAAGGAGCGTCACCCGCCTTGCAAAGAAAGCAGTCGTGACTTTTCGAGCAATTCTCTACTCATGATCAGTCGAATGCGCCTACCTTGGAAAGAAGTCATGAAGTGAAAGGCAATCGGCAAAATACAAGAGATATTTCGGGCAAGGGGTACGAGATACCCCGCACACAAATTGCGCACACGTTCAAGTTGTAGATCATCAAATGTACTTGACTTGAAGCATGTTGACGCATATCAGCTGATACCCCTCTTCGGTCCTCCCTCACCCGGCCGCAGCCTGATCAAAATCCCTCTTTCCTGGAGAGATACGGGGCCTATCTTCATACTTCAGTCATATTATAATAAATGATTATGAATGACTAGTCGTGACTGTTACGACTTAAACATCAGCAATGTCTGGTTTGGAGGTTATTGGTATCGTTTTGGGTGGTATACCCTTAATCATATCAGCCCTCGAACATTACAAAGATGGGACACACGCAATCCAAATATGGCGAAAATACAAGACGGAACTCGCCAGCGTAATACGACAACTTCAAGTACAGCAGTCTCGTTTGACGAATGTGTGTGAAACACTACTCGAAGGCCTTGGCCTAGGAGGCAGAATCGAAGCCATGATCAAGGAGCCTTTTGGCTCGTTATGGCATGACGAAGGCACCAAAAAGAAGCTAACGCAAAGGCTGCATCGGGACTATGGTATATTTGAAGAAACCGTCGTAGAGATGTCCGTTGCTATCGAAGACATCAAGAAACGGATTGGTCTCGGCCCTACTGGCAAAGTAAGTTTGAATCTATTCTCTTACTCGCCCGCGTCTTCTAGCAAAAGTTGGAACTTAATTGGTTGGGCGTAAAAATACTGACGAGTGCATAGATAGATTGGATTCAGTCCAGCTCTTGGAGGCGAGAATTAAAGCGCGCTTCATTCACTTTCGACAGGAGCGAGTATAAGGATTTGCTGTGCATACTCAAAGAAGGCAATGATTGTCTCGAAACCCTGACTCGGTACAACAAAGATCTTGAGCCAAAACGGAAGAGGAGAATCGACTCCCATTATCTAAATCTCCTCCGTTCCGTCTCGGACAATGTATTTCGTGCCCTACAGAACAGCCTCTCATGCTCCTGCGACCATGGCCTCGGCCTAGAGCTTCACCCCCAAAAAGCACGTAGAAGCCTGAACCAGCAGGACTATGAGACTGTGTCTGCTTTTGTATTCAGAGTAGGCATCTCCGAAACAAAAATACCAGGTCGCTACTGGAAGGAGGTTCGACTTGCACCATCAGGGAGTATACAGCACGGCCTTGATGACAGCGTCTCAACATCACTACCGCACACACCTCATTCCCTGATGAGTCTCTGGAGACCATCCAGCACCACCAATCCAGATGCCTTGGGCTCAGAGCCGACCGCGGTATATACACAAACACATCAAATAACCACGAACTCCCCGTTCGCGCTGGGAGCCACGAAGAAGATAACTGTGGAAATGGCTGGTGTACCAACCGGTCGGCAGCCAACGCAGATTACCGATCTATGTACAACAGTCCTAGGACGCATGGCTGACCCCCCATCATCGTTTTGCGGATTTGTTTCGACTCACGAAGTTATGGACTTCTCCCAATTTGAAGTTCATGCCCCCATAATTTCGAAGGGTCGTGGCCGTGATCTAATTACTCTCGATCGATTACTCAGAGACGGCGGCGGTGATTTCTTGGGCCAGATTACATACACACAAAAGCTCAGACTAGCCTATTTGGTGTCATATGCAGTACTGCAATTGTCAGAAAGGTCCTGGCTGGCTGACAACTTATCGAGCAAAGACATCATATTCCTTCGAGAGAACGAATGGATCAACTATCAACGAGTCTTCATTGGCAGGGGCATCTTTGACCAAGATCCACCACCGATCCCTAGCAAGAAGACCATCGGGAAACGTTCTCGCAATCATACACTGCTAGCCCTCGCCAAACTCCTCATCGAGATCATGCTTCAATGTCCATTTGAAAAATTACGAGAAAGCACGTCGCCCTGGGACAAGGCTGCCATTCGCGACGCACGGTCGGATCTTGATGCAGCGCAGGGACTCGCCACTCGAGTCAACAATGAATTCGGCTCATCGTTCGGAAGTGCGATACGACGTTGTATCCATGGCGATTTCGATTGTGAAAGTACTAGCATGGAGGACGAAGACTTTCGCCAAGAGTTCTACGCAGGTGTAGTTGTATTGCTGGAAGAGAACATGAAATACGCAGGATCGGCGTAGAGGTAGATGGCTTTTTTTTTTTTTTTTTTAACTCATATGATAATGGAAGACTTTATTGTTAAGAAGCTAGTTGGTCTATTCCTGCACTACTGAAAAAGATTCACTTTGCTGGTGACCAGGAAACGCCCATAACCTAAGCATGACGCATATTGAATGTCATTTGTAGTCGAGATGTAACTGCTCTACTCTAGTCTAACCAAGATTGCGAATGAAATCTTTCCGGTACATTGCTGATGAAACATGATATCAATCACGATTTTGCAACCTTCTCGCCCTTGATCAAGAACACAATAGACGCCGCCGGGGCAAGCCTGACGACCTCGTGGCCAATAGCAACCATGAGAAACCGCGACGCCGCGGAATGCATAGTCAAGGCGACAAAGTCGGCCGGCTCGTGCGCGAAAATATCCTCGAGCGCCTTCTGCTCACGGACGACGCCCTCCTCGTCCGTCTCGCGCGCGTCCGGGCGGAACAGCTCATCAGCCTCAGCGAAGCCGTCCTCGAAGACGGCCTCGGGAAAGTGCTCCGCGATCCACGACCGGGGGCTGCGCCGGTCGCACGTGTGCCGGCCCATCTGCTCGCGCAGCAGCTCCTTTACCATGGGCTTGTAAGGACGCCCCTGCCGCGCCGACAGGTCCTGGTATAGGATGCGTGACGTCTTGAGGCACCGCTGCAGGGGGCTGCAGTACAGCGCCGGGAACGGCAGGCCGCGCTGCTCGATCAGCTCGGCCCAGACCCGGCCCGTCTCGACGGCTTGCTGCTCGCCCTTGGCCGTCAGGTCGGCGTCGGCCCAGACTACCTCGCCGTCGCCGTCGAGGAGGGCCCATTTACTCTGTGGTGCTCTGTTCAGTATTGCAGGGACTCTCACCGCCATCTCAGGGGAATGGTTTTGCTTACCTCCCACAGTTTGGTCCCGACCTTGGACTCCTGCACATTATGATAGCCTTGGCCGTGGCGCGTGACGAAGATGACCTTGTACGAGACGCCGTCTGCGGCCTTCTTGTTGAGGTCCCGGACGTGATCGGCAAAGGCGGGCCAGGAGACGGCCTGTGAGTCGTCGCCGCTCTCGGAAGAGGGAGCGTCACCGCCCAGATATGTCCGGGGTAGCAGACCGAGGTCTTTCTGGGTAATCTACTTGCACGGGTTAGCTGATGAAAATGACACGAGTGTAAGGCTGTGTGGAGAGAGAGACGACACCTTTTGAGCCGTGTCATCCACGTCCGCCTCCATGGACTCCTGAGCGATGAAGTAGCCCTGTAGGCTTTGGAATTTGAACCCGGCCATGGCAGTATGTTTCCTAGGGAGTGCAATACTGGGTAAACTGTATATAATAGTTGGGGGTCGTGTTAGTGTAGGGTTTGAGCGTTGTGAGTGGTTATCGAGGACGACAAGGTTTACACCGAAGACAGGGTAACGGTGAGAAGAGGTGCGGGATTAGGTCACCTCCAATTTGGTGGGGGCATGCTGGTTTATAGTACTGGATGTACCCGCTCACTACAACGTACAATGTCAACGACTATACAAGAACAACCCGTTCAGAACGATTTTCATTTCAAGTGTATGAATACGCATTTCAGCTGCCCGAGCTGATATCTAATTGGCAGTTACCAAATACACAACAGATGAGACTAAGAATATTGAACTTGGTGACGGAAAAGATATGCGAGTAACTATGCAAATGTGTGTGGTGGCTCTGATGAGATCAACATAAGGGCTAGTATATTCGTATATGCTGGGACACATATATATATTTGAACGGTAGCATCGTCAATTCTTAATACTGAACCGGTCTTCCAGACCAGAGGACGCCGGTACACTCGAATTATACACAAACCATCATCATCACGCCTTTTCTTACACCATTCTTCTGTACTCCCACATCATACTTTACGCCGACAAGACCTCCCCCAAATTCCACACCGCAAACCCCGTCCCAACAAGCGGCAGCATCGCCCTGGCAAAATTCCACCGACTCCAGCTTTGCATAACCTCCCTCGCCTCGGCGTCCGCCTCCTTGCCGTCCCGGCCATCGCCCAGCATGCCCTCGAGCGCGCGCACCGTGGGCATGATGAGCAGCAGCGTAAAGGGCACGATGCCGACGGTCAGGGCGGCGGCGGCGGCGAACCCTCTCCATTCGTTGGGAGAGTAGTACGCCGCCCCCAGGTACGACGCCGCGATGGCCCCGGCTGCCGGCGGCATGTACGACTTGCCCAGGGTGTAGGCCAGGTGCCACTGGTGCAGGAGCACGTCGCGGGGCGCCGAGGACGCCAGGATCGGGGTTATGGTGAAGAGGGATATGGCGGCGCCGGCGCCTTGAGTGGGAATTATTCGTTAGCAGGGCAGCGAGGGTGTGTGTATGTGTGATGGGGGCCTTGGACTTACCAGATGCCCATGCCGAGGCAATGATGCTCGCCGTGGCGGACAGGGGGAGTGGACTCATAAAGGCCGTCATGGTGTTGTAGTCTTTGCTTCTGTGGTGTTGGATGGGTTGAGGCCCGTACGAGACTTGTTGCGCCTGTTACGTACGAGTGAATGGGTATGTTGTGTATGACCCGAGTCTTATTGGAAGACGGAAAATATAAATAAATATTATATGATTGCAGTGAGATTGAGAACACAAGTTAGTCGTGCAAAATGGTGGTTGACAGTTCGAAAAGAATTTGCTGACTTTTTATACTTGGTAGGCATCCCAACTCGGACAATTGAACGGACAACTGACGGCAGATCCTGGACCTGAATAGTGGGGCAATCGCCGCCGTCCCGCTGCTCTTCAAAACTCCGGACATCTCGAGATCTCCGACTCAAACGGAGCCCGCCACCGGCGGCTATAGTCCAGCACAGATAGCCAGACAAAATCAAAGCAGATCGAGAAATACGTATTGTCAAATCATATGGAAGTCACTTGAACTCGTTTGAATGCTTTATTTTGCCTATGAAGTTGCTCGATGCCAAAAAAGGGTCATTTTCAAACCATGCCAGAACTCCGAAAACTCTTTTGCGCAGTCCCAATTTCAATTCTTTTTGCATCTCAACACCATGCTGCTTCTCCATCTTCTTTCTGACCGCGGGGTATAACTACACCTTTATTGATTCCGCTCCCCCTAGCGCCCATTACCTTCTCCTGTTCTGCTGCGAGCCGCCCTGCCGGGGCTGCTGGCCATACGCCCTCCTTCCTTGCGGGGCGCTCTTCATGCTCGCGTTGAGCTGAATGTCGACCCGCGGCGGGGCGTTGAATCCAAACGACTTGGCCACCTTCTTCAGGTCGAGCTTGGCGACGTCGAACACGGACCGCAGGCTGTGGCTGGCGTAGGCGTGGATGTAGCTCTTGAAGCCGTCCTTGGCCGACTGGTGGAGGTAGTAGTTCTGCACCACCAGCTTCTCCAGCTGGCTCTGGATGTTGATGATCTTGTTGGCCGGGAACTCGAACTCGGAGACGGGCACGCGGGCCTGCTTGAGGTGGCCCAGGAAGGCGGCTTCCGACGGCTGCAGGAACATCAGACTCCGTCCCTTGGTGTTGGCACGAGCCGTTCGGCCCACGCGGTGAATGTAGTCACGAGGATCACTGTGAAAGTTAAGAGTCAGTAATCTCTTCTTTTTGCCACGTCACATCTCTGTAGGCGATCACTCACTCCGGAGGGTCAAACTGGACGATCCAGTCGACAGCAGGAATATCGAGACCACGGGCAGCCACGTCTGTGCAAAGCAATGTACCCTGCTTGGCATTCGAAAATTCAAAGAAGGTGTTTGTCCGCTTCTGTTGTTTTTGCTTTCCGTGGAGGTCTAGCACCGGGAGGTCGATGTAGTTGAGGAGCTCCGAGTGGTATCTTGAATAGCGGGTTAGTCCATGACACACTGCACTTCGTAGCCCGAGACACACTCACTTGACACATGCGCAACTGCTGAAGAAGACAATGATCTTCTTCTTCTGGTTCCTCTTGAGGAAACTGAACAGGAGCAGGAATCGCTTGTCGGGTTCGCAGAGCACGTATCCTTGCTCGAGACCCTCGGCTGTGCTGAACTGCTTCTCCTCGTCGACATTGATATACAGAGGTCCGGGGCGGAGCGAGATTCTGGCGAGGTCCTCGACCTTGGTGGTTTGTGTCGCACTGAAAAGCATACTTTGCCGGTCTTCCGAAGGCACTGGGAATCGTCAAGTTAGCTCGATGTCCTCTATAGCAAAATGTCATGTGGCATCCTTACGGATCTTGATGATTTGCTTCATCTCGTCCTCGAAACCAATTTCCAGAATTCTGTCGGCCTCATCGATAATCAAGGATTTCTACCAAGCAGTTAGTTTACATTGTGAACATGATTGACATTCACCCAGGCGCCACACATACCAGGTTCTTAAAGACAAAGGGCGTGTTTTGCAGGTGGTCGAGCAGACGACCGGGCGTCGCGACCAGCAGGTTGACACCCTTGGCGAGCTTGTCGGCCTCGGCCCTCCTGTTGGCGCCGCCAATGACGATGCCGTAGGTCTGCGAGTGGTGCGCCATGAGCTCCCTGGCGACGCCAAAGATCTGCAGGGCCAGCTCGCGGGTGGGCGACACGATGATGACGCCGGTTCCGTTGCGCGGCTTGAAGCGCAGCGAGTTGAGCATCTCGACGGCGGGGATCAAAAAGGCCAGCGTCTTTCCGCTGCCCGTCTTGGCGGCGCCGAGCACGTCCTTGCCGGCGAGCAGGGGCGGGATGCCGCGGCGCTGGATCTCGGTCATGCTGGTGAAGCCCATCTCCTTGATCGCCTTCATGGTGCGCTCCGAGAGCTTGAGCTCGTCAAAGTTGCTCGCGTTCGATTCGACGCCCGGCGGCAGGGTCAGGCTGCCATCTTCGAGCGGGTTGTCGCCGTTGGCCGTTACTTTTGCTGCGACCTCGTCGGTCTCGGTCTCGTCCTCTGCGTCTTCGCTTTCTTCGGCGGCATCGTCGTCGTCTTCAGAGGCATTTTCTTCTTCCTTCTCATCCTCCTCGATCTCCTCTTCGCTCGACTCGTCCACGGGCTCTTCCGGCTCAACGCGCTTCACCTTCTTGGACTTTTTTTCGGGCACGGCGGGGGCGGCAGCCTTGGTCGACTTGCCAGACTTGGCAGGCTTGGAGCCATTGGCGTCTGAGAACTTTCGCTTTTGGGAACCCATTTTCTGCAGAATGAACCCGGCCTCGTCTTTCGTGCTGGGTTTGCGAGACGAAATGTTGAGAGTGGGAATGGGATTGCAGAAGAGCAGAGGCAGCTTTCTTTGGTGGGATACCCTTCTCCAAACTTTTTTTTTGCCGTCTGCCACTTAGCGCGCAATCGATAAGACTAGTCTAGAACGGCCCCATATTTAGGAACTCAATGGTGTATTGATGGTACGTACCTACCTACCTTACCACTTCGTACGTGGAATTGCAAAGGCATAAATAGATAGGTAATTCCCTTCAGTATTTGAGATATATATTCTCTCCCAAATGAATTTGTAAGTATAGGCAATAAAGCAAAATAGATTCGATCATCACATCGTCCGATTTCGTTAACGGAATACTACTGTCCTCACAGCTCGGGTCTCCATTCTTCAAACATATGGGTCACTGTGATATGCACCTCTCAACCTCTTTGCATACCGTACCTAGATAAATATGACTGCCCATTCACGACAGTCTTTCTCTTAATTGGACTCATAACCGACCGATTGTCTGTCTAGCAACTTTCGATCATGATAGGCCCATTTACAACCTGTTTTACCAAGTCTCGATTTTTCATCAGGTCGTGATCACGCCGCAAGTGGTAGTCTGCTCTACAGCTTGATTTAAATCAACAAATTCACTTTCACACCGGACATCATAAAAAGCAACAAAGACCATTTGACTGACATGTCCAATCAAGCTGATCAACAAGCTAGCTTCAAAAAAGGAAGTGCAGGTACACCCTTGGTCGTCGTGATCCCAATTTTTGTGTTATCCGTTGTCCTGGGTCATAAAAAACAATTGCTGCTGTCCAGTGCCGTCCATGCTCTATAATCATGCAAAGAGGATTTCTCCCCTCGCGAGACCCCCACTCGATACGCCCGTATCATGCCTACGCCGTCTAATATGATGAATGTGTTCCATATACCAATATTTCTTCTGAAGTTGTAGCAAACCTTTGTTGCATACGCAGCACTTGTAACCTGATGTGGACATCCATGCGCGAGTCAGACTGCTTCCACTCCCATGGCAACCTGACCGCAGATTCCCCCAAGAGAACCTTTGCGAAATTGTTGCAATCAAGCGCCAGCGGCCGGCACGGGGTCTTCGTGCTTGGCAGTGCTTCCCTTTGCTCTCCACGTGCTCACAGCTGGGATATCAGCCTGCCACCTCTCCTCTTCTGTCCCATATGCTTTGGGAGTCAGCTTGATGAGACAGTGAAGAGGCACGTTCATCCAGGGCGATTTGGACTGGTCCTTCTTCATAAAGTATGCGTAAATGCATCGAAGGATGGCTTGGTGGGTCACAATCAGGATGTCTTCCGATCGTTCCAGTTCCATAATGATGGGCTCCAACCGGATAACCACATCGCGGTACGACTCGCCGCCCCTGTACCGGTAGTTGTACTTGTCCTCGTCGCGTGCAATAAAGTCCTCGGGGTAATCGTTCTTGATTTCTTGATACGTCATGCCGTCGCAAAGTCCAGCATCCAGCTCGTCTAGAGCCTTCCACTGCAACTGGTTGTAGTTTTCTGGCAGGAACCGGGCAGTCTGAATCGTACGCTTGAGCGTCGAGGTCCATACCGTCAACGGGCGGTCGCTCTGTTTACACCTTGTCAGCAATCCAAATTTCACAGCCATGAGCACGTGAGTGTGAACGTCAACTTACACCGACTGATTGTCGGACCAATTCAGGCAACTTTTGTGCGTACTGCTGTCCACGAGGCGAAAGGTCGGCGTCTCCACCAATACGACCATCCAGGTTGTACATTGACTCGCCGTGTCTCGACAGCCAGATGGAACGGGGTCGGATGTGAAGGTTCATCAGGTAGTACACTACGCGACTTTGCAGGTAGTCCGAGATGCGATTTATGATGACCTGGCTTCCGACATTCAGGATCTTGAGGTAGGTGTATTCGCTCTCGTCGCCATCGCCGTCAATGGTCTTGTAGACCTTTTCGTAGTTCCTGATCCGGTTCCGGAAGTCGAGGGCAGCCTGCTCGGGGTCTTGGCCCTTGTAGTCGGGGCTCGTAGCTTTGACGTCGCGGATGTTGGCCATGATCACGTCCTCGTCGTCGCACTTGGACTCGACAAAGAGAACCTCAATGTTCTCACGTGCGCAGACATCAGCCACCCACTTCCGCCGGTCCTTGGTGGAGTTTGTTGCATCGAGGATTCCAATCACGCCGCCCTGCTTGAACCAATCCAGCATGTCGGCTATGGCAGCCTCAGCGGCGGCCTTCCTTCGACGCTCGCCCTCGGCGTTGTCCGTGTCGAAGAAGTCGGCCGAGGGCTGAGGGGCGTCATGTCGGCGGTAGTTGCCCACGTTGAAGGTCTTGGCGTCGATGGAGAGCCATTGCAGATATCGCTGAGCTGGAGGGAAGGGACGGGTCAGTTTCTAGTAACCTTGAGAGGAAACATGGGAGGAAATACCTTTCTGTGCTATGAAACTCTTGCCTCGTGCTGGCAAACCCACCATAACAACGCAGATCTTGGTGTCCTCGGCCTGGACGCCCACACCATTAGCCTTTGGTGCCATGATTGCTCTCCTCGTACCGAGCCGAGTCGGACTCGTGTGTGGTGCCAAAGGACGAAAAGTGAAGATGTGCAACGACGCAAAAGACGGTGGAGCGGGAACGGGAAGCTTGAGAGAATATAGTTCGAAACCAGGAATTTGCAGGGTCTCGGGAGGACTAGTCAGAGACAGGAACAGGGAGTAGGTAGTGTTGAGTGGGAAAAAAGAGAAGAAGATCAGGAGGAGGGAGGGGTGTCGAGCAAAGCAGCCGGAGCAGTGAGCCGAGCAGATGTATGTAGTATGTAGTGTAGAGGGCAGATCAGACGATGCGCGCTGTGTGTTTGGTTTTCTGGTCGAGCGACAGAATCGAATCAATGGCCCGAGAGGAAAGTCTCATGCACACACGAGAATGAATGGACGTCACTCGGGATTTCCAGGCCTCGCTACCCGGCCCAGCGGCGGCATAGAGCGGCAGCACCCCGCAACGGACCCATGATTAGCGACTTCTTCCACGAGCTTGACGACCTTCTGCCCCACTAAGACAGGGCTTTTGCCGGGTCTCCTGTCCCCTCTGGCTCAAGGTCAGGCCCTGGGAAATCTCACCCAGGGCTGTCCGGGTCCGCCAGGGGTGAGCAGTGGCATTTGTGCTGACCATACAGGTAAATACTAGGTAGGTAAGAAACTATGATTTTATCTCAAAACAGAGCAGACTGGCTGGGAGAGATTCGACGTGTGTCCGCCCATCCCTCAACCTGCACGTGCCGCTGACAGGACATCCGAGGATGAAGAATGTAGGTACGCAATGTCATGCCATCCCTCCCTGTCTCTCCCGCACCTCCAACAAGATCCCAAGAGGGACGGACGGATCAGACGCCAGGCACGAGACAGATCGAAGGAGACCATCGACAACGTGTACACCGTAATAGCGCAGTCAAAGCAGAGCGAAAAGTACAGTTCAGCGCCAGCGCAAACGTCGGCTAGTACCCTTTAATTGGGGACACTAGGAACAGGTTGCATTGCACTGTTCGTCAGTGTGGAGGGCAACAGAAGGGAAGAAGGAAAAAAATTAAGGAATAGGGAATAGCCGCCAGTAACCATAAATTGCATCACGACCTTTGAAAAGACAGATCCGTGCCGAAGATTTCTCGGGCTGGATGGGGAATACCCTTGCCTCGTTCGAAATCGACACTTTTTGGTGCCAACGTTCACTGTTGTGTTTCTTCACTTCATCTTTTCCACATTTACTTCTTTTGTTTTTCTTGTCCCTTTCCGGTCTTATTTTTCATACCCCTTTCTTCTCTTCGTGGGCTAGGAACTGGAGTCCGAAAAGAGATGAAATAGGGCCCCTTGGACCGACCTAGCTTGAAGCTTTGAGCCTTCTGGAACTCCATAACAGACAGGCCTGGCCTACAGGGCTTCGACAGACCCACGCCACGACCGCCCTGTCTGGAGTTCTCGCGTTTCTGGCAAGCAAAGCTTCGTGCAATACATCATCGCCCAATCCACACTGAGTTGCGGCAACGAGGGCTCATAGGACAAGAAGAGATCATGTCTTCTCCGCAGTCTGTTCTGGCGACGCTTGTCTTCTTCAAGGCTCTAATGGAAGGAGGACTGCCGCCAGCTTCAAGCCCACCTTGAGCTGAAAGCCAGCCAGCAGATCCCCCGAGACGCGAGCCCACTAGCTTCGCTGCCGCGGTGGCAGGGCCCGAAACCAAAAAGTTCACGATAGTTGCTCCCAATGCCCATAGGGGAAGAGGCGTCGGTCAGCCCTCGAGCACTGCTGCAGGGTGATGACTCCACCACCCTTGTCTTTACAGAGAGATTCCGAAGGGGGCATTCTAGCGGTGTGACCCTTTTTCCACGATCGCCTTTTCGGCATTCGCATCAAGAGCATCCAGGAGAAAAAAACAACGAGAAGGAAATTCGAAACGTATGAATTTTCGAGAAATATTAACTGGAGAATAACTGGCTTCTGCGTACCTTGCTGAAATTTGAGGCGTGGCCCCTCCGAACGGGGCCTACTCCTGCCGCGATCCCCTTCATATCTCAAATCGAATCGAAGATTATTGATTCGAGGCGGGTAACGTTCTCCCTCGTGGCTATCTACCGTAGGGTACGTATCTTGTGACGATAAAGACCCACACTGACGATAGATTCTCGCCGGTCGAGATGAGAACTTCGAGTGGAATATGATGATAGGATACAGAACTGATTGTAGGTTGAGAGATCCAAAAAATGCAAACTCCCTTCTGCGCGACAAGAGATGCCGCTAGGGGAGATAAGAATGACTATGGCGCAATCCGCATCCCGTCTTTCCTTCTATCCGATACTCACATCTCACTGTCATACTGCTTGTCCAAGGCGCCAAGGCGATAACAATCATACATACGCTGCAGCCCATGTTACGTCATACAGGCTTGAGGAATAAAGGTAAGCCGTTCTGCAGCGCAAAGATTTCGGAAGCAATTGATTTTATGATCAGTTGTATCCGTGAGAAGCTGCATAGGCAGACATGATATCAATTTACTTCCCAGCGGTAGTGTGTTTACCACAATAAGAGGAAGATTGTCTGGTCGTCGAGTATACTTATACGATTTTATCAGTACACGAGGCTTGTGAATACATCAAAAAGCTCTGCAATACATTGTATGAGTGTTCCTGTTTTTGATGCGTACAGGATAGAGTACAATAATCCAGACGAATTATCAGGTCACCATTTGTAAGCACTCGTGTCGAGCTTTCCACCATGAAGAAATTTCCCACATTGCTTGAATACTAAATCGCCTTCTCCTAGTAGAATTCTCGAGAATAGAATGCAATCCTGCTAGCCCCAACATCAAAACGAACCATTACATTTGTCAGGAAAGATATGCCTAATATAAAAGGCCCATTGTTTCCATTGTTGATGGTAGTTGCGCAGAGTCCCGTCAATGGGTCAACCAATTTTGTATTGATCATGTCTTGAGGATTGATCCAAAAGTTCTCACCTCCAATCATAACGGCAAAACTCGGGGGGATGGCGTCGCAAGGTACAAAGTATGACCCGTAATACCAAGAATAGACCGCGGGAGGATCAAAGTGAGAATTGACCTCCTGTGCAATGTCTAGACATTATTGTTATTATACGAAGCAAATTTTTAAGCAAGAATTATTACTCACTGGGTGGCAAATAAGACATCGTCGTGCTGCTGTCAATGATGAATGGATACCGGGAATAGTCTTCGACCGTATTAATCTGAAAGCCTTGAGGAAGGATCGTGTAGTATGATGGTTGGAACCCAGATGAGCCCTTGTGTGCAATATCAACCTTACATATGTCAGCTTCATGATTATATTGATGATACTTTGGCTTGTAGTGCTCACGATTATGAGATCCGTATCAGCGGAAATGCTCTGGCTGAGATTGAGGGGAGGCAGTTCGCCAAAGGACAGGAACCCGTTGCTGGAGTTTCTGTCGAGTGCAAGACACCAATAGGGTTCAACGTTACCACTCGTCATCATGGTTGTGAACAGAGGTGAATAGCTCGTCAGATCTTCCGATCTGTTAGTGTTGGAATCATCGCCAAAGTAGGCGGAAGTCAGTGATGGGTAAGCCAGGCCGAGCACTCCGCTGGTCACACCGTCACCGTTCCAATACCCCTCATCGGCAACTACAACGACGCGTGTTAGTGATTGTCTTTCTTAGGACGGTTAAAAAGGAGAACAAAAATTCCTAGTCGCTCTTGTGGGCACGCTGTCTGAGTTGTTCTATGTTAGCACCATTTTGGGGAACCTGTGCTCAAGAGACAACCCAGAGCGGGTAGATAACAATAGTTATTAGTGGGATTGCTTACAGCCCATCTCCTGTCTGGGAACTGAGACGCCGGCGATTTCAATATCCACATAAGCAAGTCTGCCCGACACCACCTCGTTGTCGTTCATGCTAATGTGGAAATGCTGTCCCTCAACAGGACCACCTGAAAATGTCCCGAGTGGAAAACCTGGTCCCATGGGGTCCCCGCAGGGATGCGTTGGCGGGTCGCAATAATAGATCATTTTGCGGACCCAGGCGTCAGAGCTGGCCGAGTCCACGAGAAGCTTCATCGGCCACCCGTCGATCGTGACGTCGACCGAGTATTGTGTAGCTCTCTGGTCGACGACACTCACGTTCCCGAACCCACGCTGTTCAGCTTTACCGGAGAGGGCGAAGCGGGCCGCGGCCGACGGACGCCCATCAGCTCCTGGTGGAGGTTGAACCCGCGAGATCTTCATGTGGCCACTCTGGCGCCTTTCCCCTGCGGATAATGGTGCCACAGAGAGGGCATCTGCGCGGCGAAAGTTCACTCCAGGGTATGAGAATGAACGCAGGATCTCATCAGTCTGAATGGCATCGGGCGGCGCTGCCCAACAGAGAGCCGCCAGGACGACAAGTGCCAGTGGCAGCATTATGGAAATACAAGGAAGTTTTTTGGTCTCGGCTTGTAATGTTTGCGTAGAGATCGAATCTAACAATAAGCTTGAAGTGTTCTTTGAAGAGAGTTAGACACCATGATTTCTTCGGCGGCGCTTGCGGCCCGTGGACTTATATAAACCAAGGCCATGATTTCTTGATTGGACCACGATGGCACAATTTGAGGGCTGAGCACAGCTCGAGATCTCCATCATCACGGATGCAAAAGCGAGAGAAAGAGTTGACGGAAGGAACGGCCGTCCGCATATCTTCATGTAATATTCCGCTGCGAGTTTGATCGTTCCTGCCGAGCAAACAGAATTGGCGGCCCGTCGTAACTGCCAAACTGATCAGTACCCAAAGCAAACACGGATGCCATTTACAGAAATCGGGGTTTCCCGGCCATTGTCTGAAACGATGGACACCACGGTACAACAGCAGTATTCATTTGCCTTTCGCCAAGTTGAGCGACTCGACAAGGAGATATCAACGACACCTTTATGTACTTCGTCATTCGACCTTCACCCGCACGAGTTCTTTTATCAATGCGCCGACATTGGCGGCGGGAGCTGAAAGAGGCTGATAGCAGCCAGCTCGCTTACAGCCGTCGAGAAATCCCTGATCCATGACGCAGGCCCTCCACCTCTCATGTCGCTGGCATAGTGCTCTTCCATCACATGGCGAATACAACCTTATTGAGATTGGGCGCTCAATCCTCCATTCGATGGCTTGCGGCTGCGGTTTGCTTTCAGTCCTACACCACTCTGTGGTACTGGAGTAGCCGGCTCACTGCAGTCATGCCCCAGGCAAACTTGAGTTGTCGATAAACCATCTCGCGACGCGTGCGACAACTAAGAAGCCGACTACAGTGAAACTCGGTCCACCTCCAATGGCGTCCAGGATTCATGGTCCCAGTCCTGTCGGACTCTCAACGAAGACACATGAAATTTGTCGAGGGGACGTTCTCAAAAGGTAAGATCTGCGACCATGTTCTTGCGCCGTGCGTATCGAACCATTTCTGCATCAATTCATCTCTCCAAATTTCCGGAAGGTCGTCCTCGTCGTCGTCGTTTGTAGTGGTGAACCAAGATGAGATGAAACGTTACAGTGATCAACAATCAATCAGACACAGATCATAGACGAAAGAATTCCAAGACTGATACAAGGCTACAAGACGAAAGCGAAAGAGGGGGAGATCTCGGCTGCGTTGTTGTGTAAGTCTTACCTTCATTAGGTATACTACTATAAGAAACCATAGTGGACCCCTTTTTTCATTTCCACTACTATTAGATCGTTACTGGTCGAGCACCAATGGCAACGAAAGGCTGAACAATCTACTAGCATCTACACGGTAGCTTCGCGTAGCGGGCGCGAGCTGGTTGCCGGATATGGTATCCTCTTCTTCAAGCGCCACATCGGGGCCGCGGGTGATCTGCGACGGGGTTTCGATGGTGGTCCCCTAGCAAACTTACAGAGTACGCCTCCGTTCAAAGGGTTCAGATCCACCGACGGGCCGTTCTTATGCTCAGGCGTTGGCGGTTTTGCTCCGGGCATTGCTGAAACCGACCCGGTTGGGTTTCTGATAAGAAGTGATGGGAAATTATTTTTTTTTCCCTCGTGCAGATGCAGCAGTCACCTTGCAGACGCTCAACAACACCCTTTTCTTGTCGATATTTCCGGCTCTTGGAAACCCTTTGCACAGAGCCGCCTGCCTAGCCGAGGTCTGAGTGTAACAATCCGCCAAGCCACCGCAATAAGCACTACACGCAAGGGGTCCAAGTCACCTGGGGATAAGAAGCACGGGGGAAAGAAGGAAAAGACGACAACAAAGCGTCGTCGTCGTTGAGTATCGTGGGGGTTGTTGACCTCTGCACATTTGCTGCAGAACGCGGCGTACCGCCTTCTTTTTCTTTTTCCCTCTTCTTTCTTTTCCTGCTATTGCCTTGCATTACATTGTCGATCATCAGGATACCCCACTCATATGCAATGGCAGCCGTGGCACAGCAGCAGAAGCAGCCGCTGGCCATGATGACCAAGGCGTCACAGTTCATGTCATTCCACGAACCTTCTTCTTCTTCGACGGACGCTGCAGCAGATACATCACATATTGTTGGGGGCGGTGATGCTGCGCCGAAGCTGATCCTGGTCGCCAGCTGGATGGACGCCCGTGATTTGCACATTGCCAAGTATATCACGCGGTATCAAACCTTATATCCCACCGCTAGGATCCTGCTCGTCAAGTTCGTCCTCCGCCACATTGTGGTGCGGTCCGAGTGCGTCGCGGCCGTCCGGCCGGCCGTCTCGTACATCCGGTCCCTGATGAGCGCCGGCCACCTGTCCGAGACGGCCCAGCGCCCCGAGATCCTTCTGCATGTCTTCTCCAACGGCGGCGTCGCCAGCTCCAAGGAGCTCTTCGAGGCCTACGAGGCAGAGACGGAAGGACGGCCGTTTCCCTTGCACACGGCTGTATACGACTCGTGCCCGGGCCTGTATAGCTACTGGAGCGCATACAACGCGGCCATCGCCGGTGTGCCACGGGGTTTCTGGCGCTGGCTCATGGCACCGCTTATTCACCTGCTAGACCTGTACCTCTGGGTCATGGCCGTGGCGCTCCGGCGACCGTACAACCTCGTCATCAACGCGGACCGGCACAACGATCCGGCCAAGACGAGACAGACGAACCGCGCCTACATCTACGGCCGGGGCGACGACATGGTGGACTGGAGACATGTTGAGCTGCACGCGCGCGCTGCCGAGAAACGCGGGTACGTTGTGCGCACTGAGCTGTTCGACAAGGGCACGCACGTCGCCCACGTGAGGGCTGACGAGGGTCGGTACTGGAGCGTCGTCGCCGAGACGTGGGAGAAGAGCCAATCTACCCTGACCTCGTGAGCATCTTCTTTTTTTAATTTCTTGTTGGGATATGATGGCATAATGAGGTGTACGGTGTACATATTTCGTAGAGCAGGATCAATTAATGATACTTTTCTCTCACTCACTCATGCAGGGTAGAAGTTGTGAGGCTCATCGCGCTATGCAGTCTTTCGAATGAAAAAAAAAAAAAAAAAAAAAAAGAAAGCATCATATTTGATAACTCACTCGCGGCAACTTTTCCACCAAATCATGACCAATCTTCTTGCAGGTATTACTTGGTCTTTTCATGGCCGAGAGTCACACAATCACACTGCTTACTGTACACACGCAGCACAACTCATGGCACGATTCTGCTGCATCGCTGCAGCATAGGGTATGCGGTCAGTATACTCGCATTGTCTTGCCGCAAGGGCGTTTTGCTTTTTCGTCTTCCGTGCATCCCACTTCCCGGTCCCGGTGTGGTCTTGGCCGGCAAACGTTATGCTCCGAATAGCGGGCGGTATAGTCGGTGTGCTGTATTTGTAGAGCCTCAAAAAAATCACAAAAAAAAATCAAGAAAACGTGAAGTACAGAGTATTGCCATATATTCGAATTACATAAACGAACTCTGCTTTATCAGGATCTTGATAAACTTATGGATTAGAAAGTGATTAGGAAGCCCAAGTTCGCGACACGTCTCATTCATGTAAAATATGGTACACTTGGTCAGGTAACATGTAGCCATTCCTCCTTCTTCCCAGCGTTCCATTAATCCCAGATCAAGATGCCAACATTATGGGTACAAATTGAAAACCCCAAAACGATATGAACGGCTTTGCAGCTGCATGTACCAGTAGTTGTAAACAAGGAGAACATTATCCAAGCTCAAAATCGTGAGATTCATCTCTCGTCTAATGCCAAAGCTGTAGTTTTGGGTATGACATGAGAGTATTAATAAAAGAAAACGACAAGCTTAAATCAAGCAAGACATGCAGAAAACCAGATATGCCAACCCTCGTTCGTAATTCCCACCAAGCACATGACACACTCATTCGGGTCCCTGAGGACATGACTCTGTTCTTTTGTGTTTTCCCTCCCCCCCCCCCCCCCTTTTGTCCTATTTCGTAATCATCTGGTGCGCTGCCTCTTCTTCCCCTTTTCGCTCGTCTTTTGTTGCACGGGGCTCTCGTCGTCCATGCAGGCGTCGCACTCCTGGTCAAACGCGTGCTGGTCCATGTTGACGCCGTTTCTGCACTCGCCAAAGATGCCGTTGTTCTTGGCCTCGAGGCAGGGCAGCTGTTGGGATAGGTCCTCCCAGTGGAAATCGCCTCCGCATCGCGTGCAGCTGCCGGAAAAGAGGACGAGGCGACACATGACTGGCAGTTGCTTCTTATTCTTCGTCTCCGGGGTTGAGCTCTGATGAAATAGAGCTAGTATATGGGATTGTATAATAGACAGAAAGCTCCTCAGGATAGGGACAAGGTATGTTTTCTGGAAGGGGCGGAATTCATGTAAGTAAATGGCGAATATTGGGACTGGGCAAAACTCCTCACAATAAGGGATATTTTCGAGGTGTTCAGGATATATGCTTACATGAGAAGTAATAGTAGATGCAAGGCCAGTAAAGTAGGTCGCAAAAGATGGCCGCTGATCTTTGTTGCAGCCCCCTTGGCATAGATCTGCTTCAGGGTCCTTGGAGAATAAGTGTGGGGTATGACCTCAAAGAAAATCGATGATTCCTGGCAAGGGGCCGAGAATGTGTCGAGGCAAGGAGCAGTTCAACTTTTTATGTACATGTGAATCACGGTAGACGAGTCCTGCTGGTCTGATGCTGTCCAAGGTGCATAGTAGGTTTGGAGAGGAATGAGGAAAAATCGCCAGTCTATCATGTCTCATCAAGCTTTCTACTTCTGGGAGAAGCAGAGCAGCAACAGAAAACAAGAGGCAATGCCTGGCCGAAGCGGAAGCAGCAAGTACTGTACTGTAGCAGCAAGCGGCAACGGCAGAAGCAGGAGCAGGGGAAGGTCGGAAGCTTAGATGTCGGCTGTGCGTCTTCTTTGGCCCTGGTTGGCACTCGAAGTATGTATGTGTATGTACGTACGGTAAGGTATGTATGTAGGTATGTGTGTATGTATATGCGTGTGGGGAGTATCTGATCAACGTCAGTCAAAGGGGGTGGGCCGGCCCTTGTTTGATGTGGGAAGATCCGGCTGTGAGATTTGTCCAACGTCTGCCAGTCCTCTTTCTTGTTGCTGGACCTGTCACTCCTCCGGCAGACAGACGGATTTCTTGTTAGCCTTTGGTGTGACTACTTTAGCAGAGAAGCTATGATATGCAGGCTACTGTATGCGATTAGTCGAAAAGCCAGTAGGGCAGAGACCCGCGCCGAGGCCTGCGGAGATCCTGCGCCGTTCAGGTGCGTAGAAAAGTCTATGCTGTGCTTGCGTGGTCAGAAAGCAGCCGACATTGACAAAAAGGATGTTTTCAAGTCTGCCGCGATGCACGACCGAACGTCAGAGGAGGTGGAGTAACCCAGTACCTAGTGTACCTAGTAGTGTACACCCACGACGAGAAAGCGAGAGGGATTGAAAAAAAAAGTTGCAGTGAAAGATCGGCCGACCAGTCTGGTTGCTCGATACTGATGGATGTTGGATGCTCTGGATGACTAGTTCTTGATCTACCGGAAGCACCCGCTCGATGGCTGGCTGGTTTTCGCTGGCTCGCGGCCGAACTGCCCCCCTCCCCTGGCCTGGTCGGACCACGGACTGGCCCCTTCAAGGTAGGTCCAAGTCACGAAGGGTGTGACTACACATAGAGGATGGTCATGGAGAGATCCTTCGCGACTCCTGCCGTCACCAACACGGTCTGCTGCGCACGAGCAGGCAGGTCTCGTGCCGACCAGGATGAAGTCGTGATAGGGCAGAAGGAAGCAGCAGCCGGCAGCTCCTCTCAGCCCTGGAGTATAGTGTGTGTAATGTACAGATGGATGCATGCTGCGGGCATGTCAACGCTCAGGGTCTTCGTCTCCGTCCCCGTCTGCGTTCTCCAGAGAGGTACATTAGGGAGAGGCACAGTCGAACGGCAGGGCACCGGAAAAGAGAGACAACGGGTCCAAGTGCTTTCTTCGAATAATTCTCAAACCCCCACAGCTCAGTTGCTCAAAGCGGAGGGTTCACCGGTTCTCGCTCGACAGCCGTTGAAGCGCTAATGTAGTCAGTCATCACCTGCAGCATGGCAGCGTGGCAGTTTTCGAACAGGGGCCCGCGGCATGGGCATGGGCATGGAGAAGCGAGAAAGAAGGAAGCGAAAGAGAGAGAAAAGGGAAAGGGCCAGCCCTCTTTTGCTGCAATCCCTGATCTGATTGAACGATTGACTTTTCAAGCTCATCGAATCAGCCGTCAGGAAATCCAAAAACTCTTTTTTCCCTCCCTCACTCCCTGGTCCTTGCAGCAGCAGCAGCAGCGAGCAGATGCCGCACGACCACCAGTTTGTGTTTCCTTCACAGCAAATAATGTCATAGTAATTCCCCTACGAACCTGGCTCCGTGATCTCTATCCAGTTGAACACACGGCCGTTCTCTGCCGGTTTTCGGGCGGCTATTCGTAAACCTGCCCGCACGTGTCAAAACTCTTTGCGTCGTGTTATAGGTAGGCTAGAGCCAACGCCAGCCTAGGCCCAAGCCAAGGGTGTTGGTGGTATTGGCATTGCACATCAAAGAGGAGCAGAGACCGGCAAAGAAGTCGAGAAGAAAGCAGAGCCCACTCAGTTGTACTGTATAATGCCATTCATCGCGATTGCCAGCATGGCGGTGGAAGCTCACTGGTCCGTCGTGGCTCGGCGTCTCTATTCCTTCCCGGCCGCCTTTGCAGGGATGCTGCACTATAATCCTGTATTTTTCTTATAAAGTACGGAACATCTTGTGTCGCAGCGTCGCATCCCGATTGATGAAGTGTACGGAGTATTGTGCCGCGAGGCAATGGGAAGCCCGGATGTGGTCGTCTTTCTTCCCTGGTGAGGCCGCGCCCTTCTCGTTCACCTCTGGCCAGTCACAGGGCCACAGGATGAATGCGATTGTACGTTGCCCGTGTGTGTCGTGACCAGCACACCACGTACGCTTGCGGATGATTGAGCGAGGTGAGTGGAACGAACTGCAAGAACGTGCATGCCACGATGCACTCAACACTTAATAACCCAGTGTAGATCTGTAGGCGGGCAGGCAGTGTGTGTAAAGCGGCCGGTGGATGACCTGCAGAGAAGGGCAAGAAAGACAGCACCTCCTCAGACTTTGATTGCTGCCGTGCCACATTCCGGCAGTGCGATTAGCGCCCGATTCCTTCTCCTCCGAGTCGCCATCGTATCATGGAGGTGATATAGTGTCCAGGTGGGTGGGGTTCCGGCCGGGTATCGTTGAGGGATTAAGCAGGTTTCCAGAAATCCTCGGAAGCTTTATAAGTAGTTCGTGACTATCATGCTTTGGGAAATGGAGCAGTGGAAGCAGCACATGAAACGCTTCTCCAGTATTTGCCTTGGAGCTAGGGAAGCATTGTGGGTTGGAAGCCTTTTCTGTGGTATCTTGTTGTACATGGCGATCCTGAGCTGTACGACTTTGGAACCGGGCAAAACACCGATGTGAGATTAAGCTGCCTCGCGAGACCAGAAGAAAAGCAGGTGGCGAACGACTGTTCAATGGTGTGTATGGTGTGCTTGTCGTAGAGAACCTCACCGCCAACTTCCGGTCAGTCGATGTGTGCGCGGCGGCGTATGTGTTTGAATTTTGATCCTCCGCATGATGGATATCTCGAATGGCATCTCCCTCGAATAAGAGGATGCGAAAAGTGGACAGCTGGACCTCGTTTAGGAAAACAGTTGCGGCTCTTTTTGCGCATCGTGGAGGGCCTGTCGAATCGCTGCACGAAGCCGATAGCTGCTACTACACTGCCTGCATTAGCCTGGGGGGAGAAAGAGACTCGATCACCCTGGCCAGCCGTGGCAGGGCAGGGCACACACACATGTGAGCCGAACTCTCCCCGTCTGTCTACTTTAGGAGCGTGTTCGTTGTTCTGTCCGCACATGTGCGGAACGAGATGGGGATGGAGGATGGGTCTTCTTCTTTCGTACTCTCTCTCCGCCTCTTTGAGTAGCTTTGCCCGCTCTGCCGAGTCCCGTTTCGATCGCCAGAGTCGTCTGTGGTTTGTCAGAAGAATGGGTGGATGGGATTGTACGAATACGTCTGCTAGGTAGGTATCGATGTAGGGCGCGGAGAAGACGGAACGGACCAGGTAAGGTATTCAACATTTGGAGTGGAGGGGTTCATTCCATGTTCATCGTTCCTGCCCGTCGTCCGTCGATAGGCAGATACCTAGATGGAGTCGGTCGTGCTATTGCCATGTCGCACAAAAGCAGGCGCGACCGAAGAGGAAACTCAAACCCCAGTTGACCGACTCGACTCCATCCACGCGTCCAAGGCACTGACTGCACTGCATTAGAACAGGCCCCTCTTGCAACAGTATACATACATACATACGTCTTCTCTTTCGGAGCATTGCATGCAGTGCAGTGCAGCGCAGCGCTCTTAGTTGGTCATTATAAGTTGGGTTGCACCCGCCGCCACCTCACTTCACTCATCACTCATTCGAGCATCTCGGCGGGTAATCTCGCACTTTGTCGCCCGTCCAAATCCCATCTCCATGCCGGTGACGCAGGCCACACGTCTCCGACTCGCATCATCGCAGCAAGCCTTATTACAAGTGAAATGACAGCATTCTTTGGTTCCTACTGTTGTTGCCGACAGCCGCTTCGCTATTGCTGCACCAAGACTCGGACGTGTTGTTTTTCAACAAGGTAACCGAGTCCATGACAGTATGATGGCCCCAGAACTATATCTGTGCAGGTCCACGGGCGCTTTGTTGGTTGATAGTGATGACTGTAGATATATATGGGCAGACGGCAGGATTGTCCGTCTGGTATTACAAAGTAGTAAGTATATGTGCCTATGTAGAGGTGCAATGCAGTATGCCGATAATATTATCCCGTGATGACATGCGCGTGCCTATATGCAAGATGATCAATCAGTGCCCCTTTCCTCCTTCTTGACCGCTGCTGCTGATTGTACAGAAAACGCCGTGCCCATATGCTGACTATGCTGATGTTTCGAATACCTCCCAAATAATAATAACAGTGATAATTCAGTGGTGCAACCTTCCCGTCGCTAATGTGGCTTGCTGCGTCAAAAGAGGTGTGTGGTGGTTGCGGTATGTATGTGGGCGACTTTGGTCTGTCGCATCATCAGGGGACAATGCTCTGCCTCCATCGGTCAACTCGATCGTACTGCTGCCCAGGTTGTTGCATTGGCATTGGCAGCTGCAGCGGCATGCCATTGTAGCCGAGGACGTTGTGGCCATAGCCGTTGTTCTGCATACCGTTGTAGCCGCCAACACCACCCATCCCGTACGCATTGTTACCCATCATCATGCCGCCAATGCCGTTGTTTGTCGACATGTGCTGCATGGTTGGAGCTTGAAAACTGGAGCTGTGCTGGAGTCTGCTGCCGCCTCGTCCAAATCCGCCCGCAGTCCCGTCGTTATATTGCCCCGCCATGTATCCGCCTGAACGCTGGAGGTTCGGAGTGCTCAGGTTGTCAGGAATCTGCGCCCGGAAGCCTGCCAGCTTCATGTCCTGGCTCTTTCTGAACCGATGTGCCTCTTCTTGTCGGGCCCGCTCGGTATCTGCCCTGGGATCAGTCAGGACGGTCCGGCGAGTCGCGCCCAGCACGTCGGCCATGGAGTGACGTTTGGTGATCATTGGTGCTGCAGGGATCTGGAGTGGAGCTCCGGCGCCCATCTCCTTTTCTCGTGCCTCACGTTCCGCTTGCAGACGTCGTCGGCGCTGTCCAAGTGTCTCCTCTTCCTCGGCAGGCGCCGCCTTTTCCTTCCCTTTGGCACCGCTGTTGTCGGAAACGGCATCTTCTTTGAATGTATCTCCCAGCTGAGTGAGCAATTCGCTTGAAAATGCAGTGCTTACGGGGCGAGCCTGCGGCAGTGGGTTTTCCGCGTCTTGGGCAGCAAGGCGACGTTTCCGTTCTCCCAGCGTCTCTCCCTCGTGTTCGTCCTCTTCTGGGGTGTGGATTCTCAAGCCCGGGCTTGGTGGTCCGAGGCCGCCACTCATGCCCAGGGCGCCTCCGCCCGATAACGCCATCAGCGATTGTCGTGCTGCCAAAGTAGGACGGCCCTGCAGACGGTTGCGGCGATGGCTGAGGGGCTCATTGTCATCAAGCGTCCGTTGCTCCATGAGACCTAGCGGTCGATTCGCCTCATTCTGGAACCCTCGCATCTTCATTGCGCCATTCTGCTTGACCGGAAGAAGTCCGAGGGGAACATCTTCGTCATCTGATTCATCAGCTGCATCCTTGGGTCCTTCCCACGCGAGGTTAACCTTTTTGCCTTTGCGATTTTGGCGCTCCATCTCCGCAAGAGTGTCAATCTCCAGAAGAGTAGAGTGCATTCCGTTGGGATATAGCTGCGCGGGCGCTCTGGTGCGCTGCTTTTGTTGGTACTTGCGAATCTGTAACTCCGCTAGAAGTGTGGTGGGTGGTCCATGAGTAGCGGGATCTATATCGCTGTCCTCTTCATTACCGCTCTCATTGTCTTCATCTTCGGCACCTGACGCGAGCTTGCTATGTTCATCATCGCCAGATTCGCTGCCGTGGTCGGAACCCAGCCTAGGGCTTGTCATATTACTCTGCTTCTCCTCCTTTGAGGTGCTCCTGATGCTGATTTTGCTCGGTGCGCGCAGATGAAAGATGGAGCGTCGTTTCTTGACGTCAAGCGCATTGGCCGAACTGTTTCGCTTGACGTGGGATTTGCGTTTATCAACACCATAGATCTCATTCCCAAGTTTACCTGCAAATGAATGATCCGTAAAAGCTGATACCGGGGCCTTTGCAGACGCATCCAAAATGCTGTCCAGAGTAGCCATCGCCGAGCCATCCTTGAGTTCTATAGCAGGCGACTCGGAGGGCATATCAAAGAAGGCACTGGCTCGAAGCTGTGGGGGAAGATTGTCGATATTGTAGGACATTCGTGATTTTCGTTTATCTGAAGGGTCCAGAACCGATAGACGCGATTTCCTGGCCTCGCTGTTGACAGGCTGTGGACCGGGACGGGCCTGCGATGCAGTATCATCCTCGGCAGACAACAGAGCACCGGCTTCCTCAGGAGGTGGCGACTCCGGCCCCAGAAGTGGTGTTGGTATCTCCGAGTTGGAGCCAGAGTTAAGGGGGTCAAACATTGGCTCCGGCACAACTTCCGGAAGCCATGCTGCAGACTGACGGGTTGCTTCGGGCATCATGCTCAAAACTTGCGACCTCCGCTGATTTCTAACAGCAGCCTTGGGATTCTTGGATAACTTCTGGGGCAAGTTGAGCATCATGGGAACCCGTGCTGGGTAGTACATCATTTGCTGTCCCGTCGTGGGGTCCAAGTACGATGTTGGCCTGACCGTAGGGTTCATTGGTGCTGATATTATGGGCCTGCCAGGTTGTCTGGGCTCGTCAGCCGGCAAGCGCAGTGACAGATCCAAGTCAAAGGGTGCTTGGAAGGAATCCTCCTCAGCTTCCGGCGAGCAGTGGGCCCCGTCGAAGTCGGCAAATGCATCCGCTGCTTGATCGAAGGTGCCCACAGATCCGGTCGGAGATCTCGGTCGCTGGCCATGCGGCACATGTTCCACTTGGGCCCCAGCATCTTTGTTTCCCCAGTAGTCTGTCGCGCTCGGACCGTTGTGGGATGCGGCACTCGGAGTTGGGTGGGCATCCTCCACGGGCGACACCTGCAACTCTTGTTGTTCTTCGGGGTGCTCTTGCAGCCGGTCGGCCTCGTCCATCGCGGCCAGAGTCAAGCCCGTTGGCTCCATCTCGGCAATGTCTGTAAGCGAAGGTTTCGTCGACTTGGCGCTCCGTGTTGAACTCTTTCCAGGGCCGTGGCGACTTAGCAAGTCGCTTGAATCGGCTTCGGAATGGGGGTGAGATGTAGATCGGAGACGGGACTGATTGGATCGTAACGAGTGGTTGGGGGACATAACATATCCCGCGGGAGAATAGCCACCGTGGCGAGCTGCGTTGTTCGTATCGAGGATCGAGCTTGTGGAAGATACCTGGCGCGTAAAGGGAAAAGGCTCCTTGGCCTCGGGGCCAAATCCTGTGCTGACGCTGGCTTGTAATAGAGATGACCTGCGGCTATCGATGCGCTTTTGTTCCTCGTTCAGGTCTCGAATCGCGCTCTCAATGGACGATGTCCTGGACAACTTTTCGGCAGTCGCTTCAAGCACGGCAATATTGCTCGCGTGTGAGCTGGAACGGCTTCGCACTGATGGTGAAGGGTGAATGATCTTGACGCCCTTGGTGGATGCGGTGCGTATCAGGGGTTTCGGTTTGACGACCACAGGCTGCTGTTGTTGTTGCAATTCACTGCTGTCATCAGCGGGCGCAGATGATTTGGTCGAGGTGCAGTCGAAATCGTCGTGATGATGGCCAACCGTGGCCTTTGGGCTCAAACTCTGATGAGCGGAAGTCGGGCTCGCAGCGATTGTGTCCTGACTAACATGTGACCTCGTATTGACCAAATTGGAAATGGGGCTGGAGCGGCCGGATGAGGCTGTATCCACAGCCCCTGAAGGCGCCGAAGCAACGTCGGGTTCAGTGTTGATAGGCGTCGGGCCTTTGGGTGCTGTGGCTCGTGCTGAAGCTCCCACTGATTGGGCCAAGTCCGCGGCGTCGAGGCTGGCCATGGCCGTTTTGGAAGTCGCATTATCTGCCCGCTCGTCCTCGTTATCATGGAATTCGCCCATCTCGTCCTCATGGTCCAGTCTCTCATACGATTCCGAATCCATTGAAATTGGGGTGAAGGTCGATTTTACAGATTGCAGTAGCGGCATAGGCGACGGCGAGAGGGCGGGCGAGAGAGAAATAGGCGGCGATGCGCCATCGTTTCTGTCGTCGTCCTGTTGGGCGACCTCGGTGTAGGTGCCAGCCATGACGGCCGGAGCTGTGTTGGTAGGTTCCGATATGCAGCAGTTACAAAATGTGCCGATGCGTTTGTTTTGTTATAGTTTATTTTCCCACAGGTAATATTGGTGATATTAGAGATTAGTAGTATTTTGCAGCTTTTACAAAGCCAGGACCCCTTCCTTGCCGGCCAGAATCGCAACGTGAGGTGTGGGCCGTCAGCAGCGAGGTTTTAGCATCCGACGGATTGATATGACGGGAGCGCTGGTTGCGCTCAGAGTCCAGAGGGTGTTGGTCTCTAAAATCCCGAGAAAAGGTATCAGAATGGAGAGTCCACGGCGTAGCAGTACAGCTGCCAAGGTGTCGCAGGGAAAAGGGTATCGTCGAGGGTGGACCGCAGGCGCATTTGAAGGAAAAGTGAGGAAACAAACCAAACAAACGGAATAGATGGGACGGGCGCGCCTGACTCGAGGATCTATGTATAAGAGATTCGCTGGAGACTCCTTACAGCAGAGAAACGAACAGAGATACCTAGATTCGCTCACTAGGTTAGCTAGGTAGCATGAGCAGCAGCCGGGGGCCTGATGAGCCAAAGTCTACGTAGACAGAGACGAACCGGCGCTACTCCCGCGCGACTCCGTACAGGCGCGACACGTCCCTGTCAGCGACGGGTCACTTTCTATCTTTTCGACTCTTCTCGACGGACTGGGTCACTGGGACGCAGTCGGGATCCCTGTTCTGTCCTGGAAGCTTTTCTTGGTTGTCGGGTGCAGATGACAGGGACATGGGGGGTGGGGTGGGCGTGGGCGGGCGGGAGAGCGAGAACTCAATCCGGTAAACTGAAAGACCTTTTTCTGCCTCCTTTGGGCTGGAGAGGCAGGATGGGGTTACCGTGTATATGTATGTGCCAGGTGATGTGAGCGATAGGCGGATGGATGGCTGGAAGATGTGAATCTACAAAAGACCAGAAGAAACAAAGAGGCCGACGAACTGTGAGTGGGTGGATGGATGAATGGATGTGCCTGTAATGCGTACATGTACGAAGCAATGTACAAATAGCTCAGCATGAAAATGTGCCAGACGCAAGGGATGATGGGGATGACGATGGGGGATTGGGTGAGTCTGATCTTGTTTTGTTTGGCGTAACTGGGTGTCCGCTAGTATGTAACCCATCAAACTGCATGCCTGAGTTGTCCATACACAATTTCTCGCCTGTTCATGTATGTAGCAGCAGCTTACATGCCTCAATACACCTGGGTACAAGGAAGGTGCCTCATTGGGTGAGATGAAAGTGGTGTATGGCAACCACCACCAGTTCCAGGTAAATGTCAGATGTCAGCCAGATACTACAGTAGGTAAAGGCTCACACGACAGCCACCAACTGCGGTAGACAGACTGGAAAGACCAGTAAAAGCTGGCAGGAGATGCACGGAGCTCGCGCCAGGTGGTAGGAAATCCTGAAAAAATTGTAGATGGTGCTTCCACCAGCAGCGCACTCATTCATTCGACTATACGTAGGTGGCTCCGTAAAAATGGATGTAGTCCCGGACGGTGCTAACTGAGTTGTACGAAGGTGCATGAGAGCAAAATTACTACGAACGGAGACGGCAGCGGCAAGACGGTAGCCAGAGCGGGTCAGTTCTTCCCCTGCCCACAATACACAATACCATCCAAGCCAGAATCGCGTTTCTCGAGACGTGAGCAGCGTCCTTGGAGGCTCCTTTCGGCTCCAGAGTTGCAAAAGCTGTGGAGCGCCTGGTGGGCGCCTCTACAGTCTAGGCCGTTCTTGCCGGATCTCTAAAAGAGGATCGACGTTGGCAGCCGTAATTGGCTTTGGGTCCTGGGTGGCACATAACATACACGAGATGCTGGCCGTGCTTGCAAAAGCCTTGGCAGCTCGAATAGTGCCGATGAAGGTTTCAACTCACGTAGCACCAAGGTAGTAAAGGTAGCACTGTAGAAGGCCCGGCTCGAGATCCCCATTACGATCCTGTCTATCCCAATTGTCTGCTTGTGGGTTTTGGGTATTTGCTTGACAGATGGTTTTGTCACGAACACGGGTTCGTTTGTTCTTCGTTCGTTCGGCATTGAATAAGGGGTTCGGCATATAGTAAGTCGTGTTCTGGTGCGAGAGGCAGCCGAGCAGCGAGCTCGCCGAGAATAGAGTGACCGACAGACCTGACACCAGCTCTCTTCTCCATCGTGTAAATGGGCAGGACTCGGCGCCCGTTTTGGGGGACCTTGGTTAGACCGGGTCTGGTGAATTCGATTCGCGAACCAGGATTCGGGCTATGAGATCCTGGCCGCGAATCGTCAATCTGATGCCCGGATCCCAGCCTATTACACATAGAATACGCAGTTCAACCAGACAATTTCAGGTAGCTCAGCCAGACGCCAACCAAGAAAGAAAAAACTTTCGGTCTTCGGCACAGCCTCCACCAAACACTGGCCTCCATTGCATATAATCGCCTGGCAACGCGAGCCGCCTCTGCTTCTCCTTTAAAGTTATATAGCTTAAATCATTCCTTCACACACAAGTCCATGGTAAATAGATGTGAACGGTACTAAATACGATGCTTATATCGTCGAGTCAAGCTCTTCTGGATACCATTTTGGCATTTTTCGCGAGTCTCAGCTTTTGATTTGTTTTTTTCCCCTACCCCTTCCCCATTCACCTGTCCTAGTGCGTCTCTTTATGGTGGATTCTCGAGAAAACGACCCGTATAGTACGTCATTTGGTGGAGAGACCCCCTAGTATAGCATGCAGCCTATACCAGGGACAGTCAAAATCTTTAAATGTTTGACAGGTTGATACTCGATCCTTTCAGCTCCTCCTGACCTAGCTTATTAGTCGATTTTCTTTCAGGAACAACTCGAGCACCGCGTCCCGTTCGAACGAGCCTTCTCCCCAACGAGGCTGCGGCTGTATTGTCCCGCGGTCACAACCAGTCAGCTGTGTGCGCCGCGCCGTGGAACAAGAAGAAGAAAAGAATGGCTAGGAAAACATGGCAAGCAATGTCGCATGGATGGCTGCATCCGGAGCCCTAAGCCTTATTTGCGGCAATGCAATTAAATCCGCGTGCGTTAAGGTTTCGTACCTCATCGCCAATGATTCAGGTCGGAGAGGAAAGGTTTCTTCTCTCTGATGCGAACTGATATATCCATGTGCATTGTCTGCTTGTCTGCTGCATAGATCTCACTGTGTTGTAAGGTACAGTACTTTTTATTCCCTGGCAAGATCGGACCTGGTATCCAATGGCTGGGAGTGGTGATCATTGCAAGACCTATTGACTCGTGAGCGATACCTATATATGTTGATTGGCCGCATGCATAACAGCACTGCTGAGGCAGGCAACGCCGGTCCGGGCGTCGACGCAAATGTCCGTAGTCGAACCCTGGCCACTCTGTTTTGATGCGCTCTTGCTGATCATGGTTTGTCTCGCGTGCAAAAAGGAAATCCCCATTGTAATGAAGAACCGCCGCGGTTTGCAGTTGAAATTATAACATATCCTGACCAATCCAGCCTTATCTTCTACGTGTAATCGCCAACGTCGTTTCCAGGAACAACGTATGGAGTTGAATGCAATGCTATATCATAGTGTCCTTTCGTTATCGCCTACTTACATGGTGTTCAGCAGGTGCGCATGACATGGACTTTACCTTGCAACCTAGTCCCTCTCTCGCATGCAGCTTTTGGTTTTGTTCAGCTTCGATTCCAATACTCACGGACTCTGGCAAGATAGCCTAGGGTTGATCGTTGAACTTGTAATCGAGGCTCGTGAACGCGATAGCCGCTGGGCTGGCTCAGCCGATGGGGAAATTACCAGCTGCATGCAGAGGCGGGAAGTAGATCCTTGCAGCAACGGTATCGTTCCTGTTTCGGGGTTTCTCGTCCAGCAATCAATCTGGAAGATAACGTTGCAATTGGAGCGCAAACATTGATCCCCCGGGAGAGCTCAAGCTTGTATGCCAGAGCTAGTCCGAACACAGGATGGCAATATCAGGAACAGGAACAGAGATTAGATGTGACTATGGATTGTGCAAACCGCTGACCAATGGCGTTGGCCTGGCTCATATATGATCATCTCCTCATATCTTATCAGTCAGCGATCTAAGATTACCGCGGACTGCGAATGCAGAAAGGGCAGGCCAGAAGCAAATCCTATAATTCAGCCTGGATTTGATTGGGACAAAGTTGTGCAGTACGCGTCAATGGCGCCCAGGACGCGATATCATTTCAGGCCTTGGGAGGACGAAATGCACCAATCGTGTTTGAGCGGCCGTCGTCCGACCTGGCCTGCCTTGTCATGTCTGCTAGATAGTCGTATCATTATGGGACGATAAGGATGGTTGTTGACAACAGCTTCATGGATAATTCCAATAAATTGGGAGTCTAATTTCGATTACCATTGCGACCTTGCGCATATATACTCTGTGTTTCTCCGTGACACAAGCATCTCGTGGTGCATGTCGCTTGTGCTTCTATATATCGTGCAGGATCCAGCAGGATGGTTTGGTGACCCCAAGCGACTCGAACGGGCACAATCAGCTCCAGAGACTCACTGCGGTATTCATTGCTTCTGTCAATATGTTCCAAGACACGTCTTGTATCAACTTCTTTGCCACACAGTATCAGTCAGCTCATGGTAGATCATGAGCATGTAGGCTTCGGATTCCTGTCATATACCCTTGTATGCTATTCAGGAATAAGTACATCTGAGAACGCCCGTTGACCGGTCTATCTATCGACGCGATATCGATACACCTCTTTCCTGGTATTTCTTCGGCGTCGATAAAGATACTACAAGCTTATCGTAGATTGTGATGCCAAGATTGCTGTTCATCAGCTATACGGAAACTATTTCAGTCAAAGGTGGATACTAGCCTGGTGCACATCAAACACCAAAGCTATTTATCATGGCTTTCAGATGATAATCTGTCGCCGCCGAGGCTGGGTGGCATTGGTTCTGGAACGGGCTATCTGGAGCTTGCAGCTGACAGCTGTCTTTGCATCCTCCCAGTCGAGCAAAAAGAGTCGGTGAGGGGCTTGATCGAGCTGTCAATCTGCAATCAATGAGAACGATAGCCCATCCCGTTGAACCAAAGTTGTCCAAGCAGGACTAGTAAAATAGTCCTGAGCCGCAAAGGACTAGATTCGGTCTTGGTACGAGTTGTCGAAGCGGTGTGGATTCGCAGACAGCTGATTGTGAGATAGTATGGAGCCTGCCTGTAGTTGGGAATGGTATCCGATTTGCCAATCAGCGACGACGTGTTTTTGTTACCCCATGTTCGGCACATAGGGCCACGAAGAGACTGAAGCATTCGCGACCAATCGTGCAAGTGCTAACCGGGGGTCTTCTGCTGCCAACGAAGAGACGGAACCAGCCCAAGCCATGGCCTTGAACCAGATTCGGATGGCATGCCACGAGTCCATCTACCCTATGCTACGTAGTTGCAGGCGTAAATTTTAACACCCATGCCACGTACCAGTCAGGGCCTCTTTAGTCTGCGATTATACGATTTAGCAGCATTATCTTTGCACAACTTGCACACGCACGAGCCAAGATACCGACCCACTGGTTAAAACTTGCCCTTGAGACCACAGTACACTAGGATGTGAAAAGTAACCATGCGCCGACAGCCTGATGATGAGGCGGATTGCATACAGCTACGATGGCAGCTACGCAGTCTCCAGCTGTGTCCAATCAAGTCCGTTTCGAATCAACACACGAATAGACACAGTATACTCTCTTGTACAATACTCAATTCCCCTATAAAGAGTGGGTTTGGTATACGGCGCTACCATAATTATTCTCACAACAATTGGACTGAGTCAAGGCGGCACATGAACAGTATTTGTATGATATAGTCGTCCCAGGATGCTACATATGCCTAGGTAGGTAACAGCTTTGACGTGGTGTTGTTGGACTGCCAGGACTCAGGACGCTATATCCATCCCATATCGGTCTAGCATGGGCATCAGGCATGTCAAGAATTGATGCGCTGCTAGGATGGGGATCGGATCGTATTCATGGTCAGACCACGAGTCAAGGCCCATGTTGGAACGTTGTGTGGCACTATCAGCAATTCGGAAATGTGCGTGGCGGCCATGGTCTTTTCACAGTCGGTTTCCCATTTGTTGTTCCTTGGCACCCCAGAGTCCCCGTAGCCCACTGCTGCTAGTTCAAAGTTCAATCCGCACGCCAATTGGAGTTTTCGATATGCTATTCTGCCTCGAAGAAACATGTCTTCTTCCTTTATATCTTTCCAGCATCAAGTGTCGCGTGCTCATTCTCTCTTCTGGCATTACGTACAGCTGCTGACCCGCTTACCTAGATAGATATGGTGTCCAAATCGTGGGGTGGCGGCCAGTACGTACGTCATACCAATCAGTGACTGTATCCGATTTCGGTTCCGCATTGTATCGTATTCACTAAGGGGGCATGCTGCCACCACTACATTGACTCAAGGCTGGCTGAAATCGCTCCGTAACGGGCTGTTTCTTGGTAGCAAATCTAATCGCCTCCTTGATGAATTGCTATTCCAATTCCTAGATTATTGATCCCCTTTTACTTACCTCTTTCTAATTGAAGACTGCAATTGCGCAGCTCGCAGCACGTACGATGTAGTAGTCAGGCAACAGATGCCCAAACTGGGGGTGACCCACAAGCTTCCAAATGTCAATCGTCCAGACTTGGTCAGAACATGGGTCTCGTGGGGTATGTGAGGGGACATGGCAATCTCTCTCCAGTACGCATGGTGTATTCTTCGATCAGAGTTCCGTGGTCATAGACTTGGGGATTCCACGAGGGCGCAAGCACTTTAATTAAACACCTGGTTTTGACTCATTACCCTCCTCGCTCGTTTATTAGTAGATGCACCGATATCTGTAAAGCCATGACATGATTGTTCTGGCACGTGTCAGTCAGCGTTGTGTGAAATTTTAGCAGGCGCTTGAACGTGTGTGTGTGTGCCGCCCCCATATCTGCCCCGCGATCCGATCCGATCCCGTGCGAGTCGTCGGTAGGTTGGTTGGCACTGCATACATACGAGAGGATCCTTCCCGAGGTCGCTCGTGTCGACGATCCCCGGATCTCGAGGATTGCAATTCCATCTTTCCTCAATGCCGTCTCCTGAGGATTCCTCCCGAGCTTCTCGTGTCCTCTAGATCACAGACTATTGTCCTGCCGAACAACTGATGGAAGGCTGAGCTGAACATCTCCTTATTGTCCGGTCCACTCAGCTTGGGCCAATTCCAGAAATACCGTCCATTCGATAGATTGCGACTACACTACGACGAACCCCCCCGGCTTCTCCCGACAGCGCCCATTGGCCGCACATCAGGCCGGCCGCCCGGTTAGACGTGGGAGAACATCGTGAAATCCCCACGCAACTCCACCCTCCGACCTGGAACGTCGCTACCAAAATAGCGGTGCGCCTAGGTGCACCCTTTCGAGCGTTCGTCACGGGGCTAGTTGCGGCCGGGGTGCTGGAAGTTCTGGGTCCAGGGACACTTTCCAGGGCAGCTAGGTAATTACTATGTCTCTGGGGGTTCTTCTAAACGAAACCCAGACTTGAGCGAACATCTTCGATAATCACAATCATTATATGCCTCTGCCGTCCTCCCTATTCTCCTTCTCTCACCGTCGTTTCTTGACATTCGTCCCGCACGCTGCCCTGGGCCGTCGCCATCGCACGAGAAAATGGAAGACGAAACCATGACCGACGCTCCGGCGCCCGACCCCAAGCCCCGCCGCCGTTTTGCCCCTCAACTTGTCGAGGAGACGGTCAAGTCCTCAAAAGACAACAACGGCAATAAGGACCAGGAAGCTCCTGCGACTCAAGATGCCGCCGCTCCGGAGCCGGAGCCGGAGAAGCCTCGCAGACGGTTTGCTCCCCAACTTGTCGAGGAGACGTCCAAGTCGTCAAAGAACAACAAGAGCGAACAAGCCGCCGGCGACAGCCAAGAACCCGCCCCGTCGCCCGAGAAGCCTCGCCGCCGCTTTGCGCCCCAGCTTGTAGAGGAAACGATCAAATCTTCCAGCAAGCAGGAACAGGCGCCATCTTCGTCTGCAGAGCCGAGTGCTCCGATTACCAGGACCACAAGAGATGCCTCCGTGCAAGTTGATGATGTCGACATGAAAGATGCATCGTCGTCGTCATCCCGGCGCCGCTTTGCGCCCGTACCATTAGAGACAACCTTTGATTCCTACCGCGTGAACAAAAACCCTCATGGTCCTACCGCGGAGCTTACACCCGATCCCTCGCCCACCGACGAATTGCCGCCGATCCCGGCACTCCCGTCTGCGCCTGTCATAGAAACCAAGAAGACGACGGACCAAAAGCCAAAAAGGAGATTTGCTCCCCAATTGATTGAGACATCGAGAAGGGCCAAGCGGGCCGGTCAAGACGGCCCGGCTACCAAGCCGGCAGACAAGACCGACATCACACCGGGCACAAATCACATATACGTAGCGAAGCCCAAGAGGAAACAGCAGTCCGCTGGTGCTCTCCGAACATCTCAGTCGGGCAGTACAGATGGCGGCGACCAGAGTCCACGCTTCCTCCCACGGAAGCAGCAGTCATTGAGGCCGCATCCCAATACTAGGCGTGCCACGCGCGCCAACTCTTATCTTCCCGAGCTGGAGGTGATCCCATCGTCCGAGTCCGACAAGTCCGACAATGAGGACGGAGCACCCACGGCTGCCCCTTTCAGCATTGGGGCGCCGGCCAGGACCCCATCGGACGGAGAGACATGGGCGACACGCAATCCCGATGCAAGGGACAGGAGAGAGTCATGCGACGAGCGGTCCAACCATTACCTGCTGGCAGTGGCGGCTAGAGAAGCCTTTAGGCAGCGTGAACTTGAGACTGCCATGTCAGCATACCCCAATGCCCTCCCACCAGCAGGAGTAGAGCACTTCTTCGTTCGCGATAATTCCGAGGACGATGTCACCACGTATGAAGAAGAACCTCTGAGGCATGGCAAGTCCAACCTCATCCGTCGCAAGTCGACAGATCCATCATGGGCAGTATCGGAAATGCGCCAGCATGCCGAAAAGCTGGCCAGCAAGCAGAAGCAGACCAGGGAGCCGACCTATGACGACGATTTGGATTCCATGGACATAGAACCTCCACCTGAGGATCCTCTTTGGACGACAACCGGCCCTCGACCGCCATCGCGTACTGCGCTCCAAAAGGTCGAGTCGCAAAGTCCCTGGCAGAGCCCCTATCTGATTGCGCAATCTCCTCGCATTGGTGCACACACTGGAGCAGCTGCTGTGACGCGCGCTCAGCCTGAACCCTCGAAGCTAAAGGCAGACCCATTCAGCATGCCTTTTGCAAACTACAACCTCGGCAAAGAGGATCGTGAACTCCAGCGTCAGCAAAAACGTGCCTCGCCGCCCATGCTGGGAGAAGACTTGAAGTTCCGCACATGCCCTAGCCCCAAGGCGACGCGAATGGAACCGGATCACCCGTGGCCAACACATGATGGCACTCGTCCTGAAGAGAAGCAAAGAGATCTCTCTGGCGAGACAGGTCTTTGGCGCGGCTACTGCGTTGGGCAGGCTATCGAGGACGTGCAAAGTGCAGGTTTCAACCAACCAGCACTGCTAGCCACACCTGGGGAGCCTGTCTCTGCTGCGGACCCGTTTGCCATGGCATTTTCTGCTAGCATGACAACTGACAACACCGCTCCAATGACACCTGCCTCGCCAACGAGACGTGATCAGCCCAAGGGCCTGCACATGCTCCACGGGCTGGACGAGCGTCTCAGGAAGGAGAAGGCCCGCAAAGAATATAGGGACAGACTGCTCGGAGAGTTTGATGATGCTTTCATTACACAAGTATACAACTACATCAGTCTCGGGTATCCTGCAATGGCAAGGTCATTCGACGAAGAGCTCAGCAAAATCAGCGGAATTCCCATCGAGGAGCTGCGACAGGATGACAACAAGGAGATCAAGAAGGGATTCATGCTTGAGATGGAGCTCAAGGTCGGCAACGACAGCAGCGGCGACGAAGAGATGCGAACGCCAGAAGAGGACGAACAGAGATCCGCACAAAAGCCGCCGCGCTGGAGAGCCCTCCGCTTGTACATTCTTGAATGGGCAAGGCAACATCCCGATCTGGGCGGGGATGGCAACACACTGGCATGGGGTGTGCGGGCGAGGAGGGGCAGCTGGGCTATATAGATAGATCCAAGACATAGAGGTTGCATCAGACGGTTATTATACTAGACAGGTTGTGGTTTGTGGTTGACAGCGAGACCGGCATTTTTCGGCCGGGTCGGCATCTGGAGCTGGGTTCGAAGCGCAGTACATGGGAGTTTTGAATGTGTGCAAGCATTCGTGCAAGTTCAACGGGACAAGGGAAAGGAAAGCCTGGCTAGGCTACGGCGTTCCGGATTGGGTTATCTAGATCGACTTTCGAACAGGACATCAGTATGCGTATACAACTGCATTCATTACATATCAATAACATTCTCATCCTAAAGATATTCCGTGGTCACTACAATTTGAGGTTGGCGCTCTTCACTTGCTGTAGGTCAGGTTTCTCCAACATTCCCCGATGTCGACCAAGAATCAGGTATGCATTATACCAGTGTTTGGAAAGCCGGAGCATCATATTCCGGACATGGAGCACGCCCCGGGATTGGAGGAAACTCAACAAGTGGTGCTTTAAATACCTACTGCTGCCCCTTCAAGGTAGGGAGCAAATTACTTTGGATTTTTGAAATCTTTTTGCTTGAGACCGACTCTAGATTACTTGCCGGGCTGTTTTTTTTTTCTTTGTGAAATCTCCAACACGCAGCTCCGACGATTTGTACAAACAACGGGCGGGCCACGGCGTTCGCATTTCTCCACAATGGGCCGGCGCCTGAGCATCGCGGCAGCCGTGGCGGCACTGGCCTTGGCGGCGCCCATACTATACCATCTCATATCGGCGCATCTTGGCGCGGCCTGGTCAGCAGCACATTGGCGATTCCTGGCCCGCTTCTGGGCCGGCGCCTACGTCTGCGAGCCGCACGCCTACACGACCGAGATCGTCTCGGTCGACCCGCTGCTCATCTACATCCGCGACTTCATCCCGGCCGCCGAGGCGGCGGCGCTCATCGCGGCGGGCGAGTCCGACCTCGCGCCGTCCGAGGTGACCAAGGACCGCCGCAACCAGCACACCTCCGATAGAACGTCGTCGTCGGCGGCGCTGCCGGCCTCGGACCCGGCGGTGGCGTGTGTGTTGGGCCGCGCCGAGGCGTTCCTCGGCGGGCTGCTCGATTTTCCGTCTCCCGAGAAGAGAGGAGGACGGGGCTCCGCCGAGATGGGCCCGCCCCAGCTCGTCCGCTACACGGCCGGCCAGCGGTTCAACCTTCATCACGACTGGTACGAGCGGCCGCAGCGCGCGCGCCGCGACAAGGCGCACCTCGGCCGGGCGTGGAACCGGGCCGCGAGCTTCTTCGCGGTGCTCGAGGCCGAGGGTTGCGCGGGAGGGGAGACGCACTTTCCGTACGTCAAGCCGGCGGCCCCTCCCAAGACGGCGGCGAGGAGGGCAGGGAATAGTACGAGTCAGTCGGCATCGTCGGAGTGGTACGAGCTCGACGGGGAGGACAGGGACGGGGGCGGGATCGCGTTCAGGCCCGTACGGGGCAACGCCGTGTTCTGGGTCAATCTGCACGCCAATGGCACGGGCGACAAGAGGACGATGCACGCGGGCCTCCCTTTGCTCGAGGGCCGGAAGACGGCCATGAATATCTGGCCGAGGCAATACTACTCATGATGATGGTAACGACGACAGCGAAGAAAATGTCACGGAAGACAGGCAAGTCAGGCTGGGGGACACAGGTATGACTTGGACTTCAGATATTCGATAGCGGCATCAATGTAGTCTAGCTTCGCACGAGAAAAGTAAAAATGTCCGTAGGGCTGAGAAGCATGTTCCAATGTGCAAAGCACCAAGAATCCTTTCGCATGTCCCATCCGTCTGCAAATGGCTTGGCCTGGTCTGAGCACAAACCAGGGTAGAAGAGATATGCAAGTCTGGTGTGGAAATGCTCCTGGCTCATGACGATTATGGTACGGAGCAAAAAGGCTAAGACGCCCGGTTTGTAATTTCGTGGCTGGCTCATTGTACACGCGGCGGGTAGCCACTTTCCTACGCTGAGAACACCAAAGTTGTACAAACTTGGTGGGATGGGGGGCCCCTCAATGACGGGTTTTCGTCTTGAATTGTCTCACCTCTTTTCATGTGTGAGGAATTGATCACGTCACCTCACAGAGAAAGAGTATGAGAGAGTGGGAATAAAAAAAAACACACACACACGAAAATGCTGTAGAACACGCAGCAGTGCTGATCTGGCGATCTACTTCCATGTCAGATCGCAATTCCCCCCTACAAGCGTGATGGATATGTTGTAGATCTCCTTTGATAAGTCCCGCCCGAAGAGTCAAGGAGCGGACGCCATTAGTATCTCGTCGGCGTATGAGATCTGATTATAAAGTATTTATGGCACTGCGGCGACGACACTACAGCTTAGGCGCATTCTCTCCGGCCGGGGATGTTCATTTCGCTAGTGGATGCGGTTGCTCGAAAGCGTGGCACGATAGCGCCTGGCTTACTCGGTTGGGGATGGTCGGATCATGCTACGTTTAATACAGGCAGTGTGACTCCAGAGTCTGGAGCGTTTAAGAGCCCAGGCCGGAGGAGAGAAGGAAAGGGACGATATGCGTGGGAAAAGGTTCTGACGGCACCGCCAGAAACGTCCAGAAACGTCGAGGGGCAGAAAAAAGAGGCTTGATCTTTATCCAACGGTGGTGTCTGGGAGGCAGAAATAAGAGGATATCATTTTACCTAGATTTCCTCTAGGTTTGAGGAAGCTTCGGCCACGGCGGCATGCCACTGACGTTTCTGCACCAACCAGCCCACCATCCACCATCCACCACCCTCACAGCGACCAATGCCAGGGGTTTCCCACGGGACGCGCAGAGTTATCGGGCGCCGGCTGGGGGCTCTTACACCGTTCTGGGGGCGTTTTTCCCCTATCAAGCTGATTATCGCCTGCAAGTCAAGCAACTGATACCTGGAGGAATGTCTGTCAGTGGCCCCCCATCACGGTCGGCCCGCAGTCCGCTACAAAGTGGCTACTCAGCTGCTGGGTTCTAGCGCATCGGCGACAGGGGTACACCTGCCTTGTCGCAGTGCTTCTTGGCCGGGCGGTGGAGCCCATAACGTCACTTCTGCGCGCCGGGAGATTCCAAGTTTCGAGTCAAGTGGCTCGCTGTGTGACAATTTTCCTACAGGGCGGGCGGATCGTGCAGAGAGCAAACGCATCGGCGGGAGGAGAGGAAAAAATACGCCCAGACCAAGGCAAGACCCAGCCCGCGCCAAAACCCAACCGCAGGGTAATAATAATAATATAGTAGTGATATTGGTTTCGACTATTCCCTAGCCCTTTCTCTCTCTCTTCATGTGTATTCCCATTTGCGTATTCCCCCTCAAGAATACGAGATGAGGCGAGCTTGAGCTTCCTTTTGCTTTGCAATCCGAAAAAAAGAGGAACGGTTCTAGCTGTTCGTTCACTCTCGTTTGTTCCTTTGACTGCGCGTGCCTCACTCTACCCGCCCGTACAATGGGGGCCAGCGACCCCAACCCGTCGCCTCAGCAGCCGCCAAGCGAAGATAATAACAACAACAACTCCACGCCGCGTGGTCCCCGCCGCTTTCTACACCCTCGACAGTCTGTCATAGGCCTGCGCAGGCTGGGCTCGTCTACAAAGCAGAATGACGGACAGGTGAACAACGGCGGCAACAAGCCGCCGCAGAAGTACCGCTCCATGCTCGACGTGGACGATTCGGCCGATCGTGGATCTATCAAGCTCCGGAGACCCGGCTCGTCCGCGAGACTGCCCCAGGAGCCCCAGACTCCTCAAAATGTCCGTTCCATGTTGGAAGTCGACGACAACACCGAAAGAGACACCGATGCCGCCGACTTTGCTGCCAATGCCACTCCCGAGAACAAGGAGCGCGCAGGTCGCTTCAGCCGCATGAAGGTTCTTGGCCGAAAGCCCAAGGCCGGTACCAATGGACGCGATGCCCTCATTGTCCAGGACGAGTACAACCCCAGCGTCGTGGACATGCTGGACGTTGTCGGTAAGTTCGGAAATATGACAAATTCTCCTGTCTCTCAAATCACACGCCGCTGACGATGGCCAGATCCCGAGGTCGCAACCCTAAACTCTATTACCAATGTCCAGAACTCCCTCTTCATCCCGTCTCTGGGACGGCTTGTCAACAGACGCCCGACCTACAACCTCTCCAGTGTCCCCCGTATCCCAGGAGCCTTCCCTCCAGAGTCGGACGAGCACGGCCGGGCAACACCAGACCGTCTCCAATCCATCGATTCGTCGACGGAGCCCAGTGAGGTTGGCACGCCAGGCACAGAGGACGAGCCGTCTACAGCACGGCCGTCCATCGAACGGATTCCGAGCACTATGACTGAGCGCTTCTATGCTGTGCGGCCTTCCAACACATCCTTGGCAGACTGGAGTGACGAAGATCTTGCCGAGCTAAACGACCATGTCCGTCACATGCTCCACTCGAAACGCTCCGGCTTCAAGCGTAAGATGAAGGCTTTCGGCCAGTATGTGCGGAAGCCGCTGGGCTTCTTTGTCACCTTGTACGCTACTCTGATCACTCTCTTCGGTCTGGCTTGGGTGCTCTTCCTTATCGGCTGGATCAATGTCGGCGGTAAGCAGTTGTATGTCATCAACGTGATTGACAACGTGCTCGTTGCTCTCTTCGCCATCATGGGAGACGGTTTGATCCCTTGGCGTCTCGTCGATACCTATCACATGATCTTCATCGCACGATACCACCATCTTACTTGGAAACTCCGCAACAAGATGGCAGTCCCCGAACTAAAGGACAAGAACGATCTGCCCTCGGAGCCAGTTGTATCGAATCCTGACGAGCAGGCGGACCTCGAAGCTGCTCGCGATCCTCACTTCAAGGAGGGCGAGTATTCCGTCCTGACCCCTGAGCAGCAGAAAAAGCTCGAACACCACCAAAACAAGTTTGCAAAATCCCACACTTTCTACAAGCCCCACGAGACGGAGACGCACTCTGCTTTTCCCCTGCGCCTACTCGTAGCCATTGTCGTGCTGCTGGATTGCCACTCGTGCTTTCAGCTGGCCCTGGGTCTGTGTACCTGGCTCATCGACTACAGAACTCGCCCAGGTGCGCTGACCGCCGTCATCCTTTGCTGCTCTATCGCTGTCAACACCACAGCCGGTATCCTCATTTCTGTGGGTGACCGGCGAACGCGGAAGAAGGACGTGGTCGAGCGCATGTTCCGACAGGAACTGACGCAGGAGGCCATGCGCCGGATTGAGCACAAGAAGGAGAAGGAGGCCAAGGAGAAGGAGAAGGCCGAGAATCGTCTACAAGATATCCAAGAAGAGGACGGTATCTGGCCCCTTCCCAAGATCGACTTCTTGCACAGAAACAGCGATGACAACAAGGGAAAGAGCAGGAAGAGCGGCGAGATGTCCAGAAAGTCGCTTGATCAGGCGGGCAAGTTCTCTTCCAAGGAGTTCAGCGCCCGCAGCACCAAGAGCATGGACGAGTCACGCTATTCGGGTGCCTACAATCAAGAACAGAAGGAGCACGAGTATGCTTAAGCGGTATTTGTTTTTAAATCTATATACTTAGACCGGTATAGAGGTAATGGTTGTGTATTGTTTACTAAAAAGAAACAATAATGTTTTGCACTTGATTTGGTTTTTTTAGCGTCATGAGGACTATACCCAGATACATGCAAATTGGATAGTAATATACTGGTCGCAAAGCGAGGCGATCTATATGCGATGGCTATATAAATACAGAAATACTTTTATCATTTTCAAACTCGATCTCGATGCAATTCAGTGATGGAAAGGAAACTTGGAAACAAGTCAAGTTGGTAGTTGTCATGAATCAGATACAAAAAGTTTGGATGTCTTGGAGGAAAAAGGCAATATTCATCCAGATCATTGCTACTAGTTGAGGGATGATCACTTTATCTCTAGACATTTGACACAAGCGGAGCAGACAAGACGAAGCGTCTGTAGAAAAGGTGGTGAGGTATATCAATTAAAACCTAGGATAACATCAAAAAAAAGAATCGGATATGCTATGCTACCATCGAAACTCCATCATATGCCAATGTCTATCAGCGGGTATCCCGCAACGCTAACACAGACAAAACAGACTACCACCCTGAATGCTCCCTCCGTAGATAGCCTCCCCCAATGTCGGCCTCCAAGCCTGGCGCGGGCATCAGTCTGTCAGACAGATCCCGTGCCAGCGGTGATAATAGAAACAAGTGCCAGAAGCATGGTCGTGGGCCCGCCAGATATCGCGAGTATAGACAAAGCTCTGCGTGCGACAAAGTCGTCGGACGTGGGAAGAAATCACAAACGCCTCTGATGTGTCTCATTTGCCCTCTGGTTCTGTAATGACTGCACAATATCCACATTTCTCATCCCATCGTCATCTCGTTTTGCAAATTGGTGTCTCGCTAAATGAACCCATATGCAGCCAGACCCAGCCTGATCCACTGCTACACCTGAGCGGAGTTGTTTTGATTATTAAGAAAAAGAAAAGGTTGGTGATGGACAGTTCAGTCGCTGAAGACGTTGATCTTCTTGGCCGTCTCCGTGCTGCCTACACTGGTTTGTGTGTCTCTGCGCCTCGCGCTAGTTGCGATCCGACTCAACGACTGAGCGGCTGGATCCCTGGCAGGGCCCTTTCGCTTTGTCCTGGGCGCCATAAGAAGCCCCTCGTCACTGTCGCTATCATCGTCATCGTCAACGGCCCGTGACGAGTAAGCCGACGACGAGTTCTGGCTGCTACGCAAGGCTGAGGCAATGTGCAGTTGGACGGTGCTGTCCTCTGTATCCAGTGTCTCAAGTCCGTAGCCAGTCATGGGTTCCTTTCTAAACGCCGGTGGGGTCCGGGAATCCGCATTTGCCCCGATGAGTGATGCTGGATCGACAGAGCCGGGACGCTGGAGAAACTCGCCCTCGGCGTCTGCAGAGACAGAGCTGGCACCGCTGAGCAGGGCCGGCAGTGACGGGTCTGAACGGAATATTTGCGAGTCTGCCCGAGCTTCCTTGCTCATACTGACAGGACTCGTGAATTCACTAGGACTTGTCAAGGGGGTGGTTTGGCCATCCACCGACCCCGATCTGGCAGTGATGATAGTTCCACTGGTATCGCGTCGCGAGGGTGGCGACGGCTTTTCCATGAAACCTCCATCGTCGGGGGATGCTGGGCAGGGAATATTGGAAGGGTTGACTTCTGCCCTCGACGCAATGAGCTCTTGTCTCTTGGCGTGTTCTTCCTGCTCGCGATGTTGACGACGGATCAGCTGCTCCTGAGCTCTGGCGAATGATTCGGGCGTCGAGGGCTTGTACTGTCTCGGAGGGGGCGTTCGGCCTTCCATCATCATGACCTGTTGGCAAGTGAGATGCCGAGGGTCTGCGTAGGGGAGAGACAATTGCCGCTCGTGGTGACTTGTCGAAAGGCTGCTAGGTTCAGATACCGGTTCGGTAGCTCGATAGGTCCGAAGGGCTTTCGGAGAAAAGAATAAAGGCGACGCGATATAGTCCTTGTCCTCGGACAGTCCAATACCTGTCGGTCTCCGCGGTGGCAGTTCCACATTGCCTGGGGCGACGGCATTGCTGAGTGACACTTTTGGCTCGGCACGCTTGTCGGGACTGGCAAACAGCCCTCTATCAACGGACCGGGATCGAGAACCATCATCGAGAGGTCGTACATCCCGGGCTTTTCTGAGCGATGCCATCGGATCGTCCGGGGAATCAAGCCCGGCGGCTGGTGTTGCTGGGGTCGTGTACGAGGTAGCTGCCGGTGACGCCGTCAGTGTCAGGAATGCATTGTTTATGGATTGCGTGCGGAGGTGGCTTGGCTGTTGCTGGACCTTGTTAGATGACGTTGACATCCTTGACGGCGGCCGATACGGGAGATCTACATCTGGGTTAAAATCGATGGCAGATCTACTGGGGCGGCCGCTGTGATCTCCGCCTACCAAAGTCGCTCGTCGCGAGTGTTGTTCCGGTTCGTCAGCTTCGTACGGAGAGCCCTGAGGGCTGGCTACCACACTCTGCGCAAGAGGATGGTGCTCATTGGCCGTGAAATAGTCATCAGGGCGAATGCTCTTGCGACGGGCGTCCCAGGGATAGGAATGAGTTGGAGGGGTGGCCACACTTTCACCTGCTGAGCTATTCGCACTGCTGTTGGCCCTTTTCCTGGTCGCCTGGCTGTCGACTTTGTCCGTCGACCGATGCGTGGTGAGCTTTCCTACAGCTTTCTTGGCAGCAGATCGAACCCTTTCGAGAAAGGTAAGGGGGACGACGGCGCCACCAATATCCTTTTCATCGACCTGGATCTTACGACCAGATGACTGCCGCGATGGATCCGTGTCGTCAAGCCATGCCACGACGTCTGGGATACCCTGTATAACCCAGGGATGCCGTTTGATGTCGCGAAGTCGAATACGCTTATCGGGGTTCTTCGTCAACATTTTGCTCATCAAATCGTAAAGGTTCTCGTCGAGAGTCTCGTAGACTATCTCGTCGTCGCCACGATATCCAGGAGAACTGCTGGGTCGCATGTAGAGTGACTGAGTCGACGGGTTGGTCAAAGGGTCGACTGGCTTCAGTCGCTGATGTGGGATATGAACATCTTCCGTCGCGATCTTCTTGAACATTTGAAACTCATCTTCGGCCATGAATGGAATGCGGGCGAAGATGAGGCAGTATAATGTGACGCCGAGTGACCACACATCTATGAGTTCGGATATCTTGGGTTGATGCTCCCGGTCGATATCAGTGTAGCAGAGCTCTGGTGCGAAGAAGGCTGGGGTACCGACGGTTTTCGCCAGTTCCAGGTCATCGTCGAAATCGCGAGCTTCGGATTCGGAGACAAAGTCATCCAGTTCTTCATCGCGCACGGGTCTACCAAAGTAGGATACACCAAAGTCGGCAATCTTGACCCGATGCTCACGGGTCCACAATAGATTAGCAGGTTTGATGTCCCGGTGAACGATTCCTTCGTAGTGGAGATATTCCAATCCTAACACGGTATCACGAAAAGTGGCTCGAGCATCATCAATCGTGAAGCACGGAACATAAGAGAAGTCGTCGGCAAATGGATCATGCGACTGGCGATCGAAGTCGACCGACGACATGTGCGAAATGATGGAATCTGCCATACTGGGAGATCTGCCACGGGACATTGCTTCTTCGGGGTTGAAGATCGTGGTGTCCAGAGCTGTGGAAGAGCCTGGCTGAGAAAGCAGGGGACCGGGAGTTTCCATATCGCTCGAGTAGTCAGCAAAGACGGAGGAGATGTCAGGCTCGGAGGGCTGAGGCGTGCTTGATCTTGACGCATCTTTGAGAGAGGGCGCCCCCGAGGCAGTCCTGTTCGCCTCCCGTGCGCTCTCTTGACGCATCTCCAACTGGTGGAACAAGGACTTGTCCTTTGATGTACTTCGCGGGAGCGAAAGTGACCCCTCATCGTTGGCAGCGCCATACTCGATGCTCCAATAGTCCTCGGCGCCCCTCTGTTTCTGTTGCATTCTTGCCCTCTTCACTTCCTTTATGGCGACTCGCTTGTCCATGAGCTTCAGGTACTCGGCTTCCTCCTCGGTGTCGACCTCGCCGCGCTGCTCCTTCTCAATACGCCGCCGTTCAAAGGCACATATCCACGGGAGGCCCTTCTTCCGCCACACTACCTCGCCCAGTTCGACGTGCTCGAGAACCATGTAGATCTTCTTGAGTTCTGGGTCGTCAATGATTTCCAAGAGGGCAACCACGTTGGGATGTCTGATCTTTTTCAGAATAGCGATTTCCTTCCTGGTCTTGTCTTGCGGCGACATGGCGGTAACCTTGCCTAGACGTCGCTTCTTGGAGAAGCGGGCCACGATCTTGATGGCAACATTCTCGCCATTTTCGAGATTTCGAGCGAGTTTGACTTTGCCGTGGACGCCACGGCCAATTTCCTCGATGACCTCGTACTGGTTGATGATCTTCCGTCCGGTCATGAGATCCAGGTCAACGAGAGCCTTGTTCGTCCTAAGGAAAAATCATGTATTAGAAAACAACAAGGGAAAATTTGTGGAAACATCGAACGAAAAGTTTGGATAGTGCAATGCTGTTATCATGTTCACACAAGACTATTCGGCAGGGAAATTACGAGTACTCACTCTCGCACTACGTGGTTTTGCAGCGGGTGCAGGTAGGGGCTACTGAGAGCCCCCAGCACCGGCGTCGAAGCCTCCGAGGCGGACGTGGTGGGCAACGCCATTTGTGGCCTGGGGTTGGAAGGACTGAAGAGCCCGGGCGAGGGTATCGGGGTGTTATGTACGGTCCTGGAGAAGAGGTGCTGTAGGGGGAGGTCGGTATGGAGACGGTGAGGGTTGTGGTTATGCTGTGATTTTTCCTGGTCCATGTTGTTGATGGCCGAAGAGTTGTCGGTGATCTCTGCCTCGCGATGTGGTGATCTTCATTCTGGGCTTTCACAGGTGCATGCTTGTACCAAGCAGGAAGACAGACGACGACAGAGTGAGGCGGGGCGCGGGTTTTGGGGCCAGCTCAGAAAGCCATTACTGCGCCGGGTCGAGAGGACAGGAAGTCAGTAGTACGGACAGGGCCGAGTGGGAGTGGGTGTGCGTCTCGTCGTCGTCTTCGTGGTCGTCGGAAGCAATGGGACGCTGGGGGGGAGCCGATCGTGAGTGCAGATTGAGGTGGTTGTGGGAAGTGAGTGGGAAAGATAATGGGTCGTGAGGTACGAAAGCAGTGCTAGGTTATGGAGAGGAAGCCGGAGGTGTGACGAAAGAATGGGCAGCAGGGCGAAAGATTCCCGCCGGATTTCTTCACTTTTGCGGTGGCTGCGACGGCTCTGCTCTGCTTGCTTGCAAGGCCCCCCGACCGTACAGATGTGGGCTGTGGGCACTGCGCTGGTAGGTAGGTAGGCCACTGGTAAAGTAGCAACCTCGCCCAGAAGTGCGCCAGTTGAGCCCACCCAATCTGCTCAGTGCTCGGCAGCGGTGGGGATTGATGAGAGGGACCCGACCCATGCTACATACAACTTCTCTGCAGAGGTATCTAAGTACCCGGTGGCACTGTACATGTAGGTTGAGCTAGCCCATGCCGCCAAAGTACCTAGCGCACTTTTTCAGCATACCCAACCTGCTACTTGTCCAGATGGTGGGCTCAGATTCAGGCTTTCTCTGCACAGTTGGGCCAAGGGGGAGGGGGGGCAACTGCTCCGCTCCACACCCCTTCAGGCCAGTGGGAGGTCTTGTTCGGCACAAGGCATGCTGTTATGATCTATCTACTGTGTACTAGTGGACCTCAGACTGCCCCCCCTTGGTACCGGTAGCTCTAGGGCAAAGAAACATTGATCGCAATGCGGGCCCCAGGTAATAAGGCCAAGGGTGCAAATGCTCGAGGGCTGGGTTCAAGTACCGTGGCTCCCGGCTACACATTATTAGCACGTATCTGCTGCCCCTCGTTGTTATTGTTGTCGCCTGTTCTACAGAGCACCTTTCTTGCTTGAGGCGACAGTGAGCCGGATGGGCAGGCGGCACTGTGCACAAAATATTAGATTACCCGCGTCTCCGGTATCTAACATTATCTGAGTACAGATGCCAGATAAAAGGAACACACGGCTTTGTTGAGGTGGCCCAACACACACACATCGCATTTGCCGCTGGCAGGGTCGTTGCAAGAATGAATTGGAAAAGATTGGCTCTCGATACTTGATAGTGAGGTTGGTATTTACCAATGCGCCGACCAACTCCACGCACGGGACAGGACCCCTCCTCGCCCTCTTGTTGCGGTCATGCCCAGCGGTTTCAACGGTCAAAAGCCTGATCAAAGTGCAGCTGTTTGACATGACCCCGAATTCGGTGGTGTGATTAAGGCATCGGAATCTTGGACCGCCGTCATGGTTTGCTGGCGCAAATCATGCAAGACCCCCCGATAAGACATTTATTTGTTGGAAGGGGAGGGAAAAAATACGAAAGTGTGATGCAGAATAGGTAGGCAATAAAATAATATGGAGTATAGTTCGCACATGAAATTTTTTATTTTTCTTCAAGTGGACGAAGGAATTACTCAGCTATGGCTTGCTTTGTCACAAGTTTCTGGAGCTAATCGGACTTCTCATCACAAGAAATCAATCAATCAATCAACAAATAATAATTATGGTGGATTAACAATCAGATGGAGCTGTGTTGTTGTCTGCACAACAGCGGAAGCACAGGAGAGGGCTAACCTAGAGAGATCCCTGTTTGATGGTGGTATTTTGGGAGGGTTTGGCCTTACTGACGATGTATAGAAAGACGTGATTGCTTTCTCTGGCCGAAGGCCGCCATGTCAAACCCTCAAAACCCTTTCATGCCGTCTGGTCTCTTCTCTTCTCGTGGGCAACAACTCTGGGGTGTGCGCCAACGTTTTGGAACTCGAAACACAACAATGATTCCTTCTCCTTTGAAAGCACCAAAAGACTGACTTTGTCCAAAGAGTAGATAGGTGGGCTTCCAGCACAGTGCGAAGGTACGGCAGATCTGCTGAGGAACGAATGATATTGGGAACATTTTGAAGCGATAAGATCATAAGAGGTTGGACAGACGAGCAGCGAGCCAGCCAAGCCCAGCGGCGCTAAGGGGGTTTGGGACCGTGTCCCTTTGGCCCTACATTAGGCGCAGAGCACGGCCCTGGGTAGATCTCACAAGTCGCCGGTGAGGCCCTCGTTCAATTGGTGGGTTGGAGAGTTTTGGTGTGCCCAAGTGCTGGGATGCTTGTGCCATCGATGGGCTGCTAGGTACCGACGCTCCCTGGACCGCGGACCCCACCCAGCCCACCAGGGCGTCCACTTTGGTGGGAATGAACATTGAAATTGTCCCAGCGCTCGACGACCACGTACCTACCTACATTGTTTTTAGGTACTACCGATAGATATCTGTGTTGTGTAGAGTAGCTGGCTGGTCGGCAGCCTTGCTTAAGCTCTGTCTCCTGTCTGCGTATCACAGTTCAGACGTTCAGACGGGTAAAGCTTATACGCAGTTGTCGTGGTTTGGTGTGCGCGACGGTGCAGAGATTGGGGATGGATCTGTGGAGCTGGTCTCATTACAGCCCACGGATGCAGTATTCCAGAATTCACGCGGGCAGGCTGACTATATGACACGAGAACCTTGGTCTTTTTCGAAGAGAACCGAGAGCGAAGAGCTACATACAGTACACAATAATTGACGTATGATCGGCAACAACACAGCCAATCCTACTTGAATTACAGACCATCCATCATACTAGAGATACGTACAGATCAAGCGTTTGGCCTGCTCTTGATAAGAGTATATTTGGGCTGGGTGCAGACATACTTGGGTATTCTTGCCATCTGTATACTCCAATTGCGCAGTCACCTATACAAAGTAAGTAACATTGGTGACGGGACATGATGTGCGCGACTACAGTCTGGAGCATTCCATCATTGAAGATACTATTACGACGAAAACCCGTGGCCATAATTATGGAAGCTGTCCGGTCCAGGGGCAGAGACGTTGTAACTTTCTGGTGAAGCCCCAGCAGGGAACCCAGCAAGCCCAGAGCGGGCCAGGGACATGGGTTTTCTTAGCTTATCGAAACCGAGACATGGATTCGAACGAAACCAAGGGTCTGTGTGAGACCTGTGCAAAAGAGACGACGTCGCGCCCGCCAAGATGGCAGTGGTGAGGATGGGTGATGGTGAAGATAATAGTAGTGACGATGATGACTGCGACACTTCATGACTCTCTCATCTCTACCCGCAGACCCCGGCTAGGCCTTGGTGCCCCTCTGACGATCCAATTACGTTGCAATTTTGCAATAGACGTTGCACTATGGAGTAGACCAGCGTCTGGAGAGCTTTGAGTAGGTATCTCGTAGTGCAAGCTTATTTCATTCTTGTCTCTTCTGTTATCAGTTCAGCTATAGTAGTAGTGAAGGCGCCCAGCAGCTCGAGGCACCAATAACGAGGAAGGATTGGCTTTCACGACTCCGGAGCGCCTCATGGCAAAGACAAACACGACGTCGTGCTAGCTAAAGAAAATGTACAGAGTATAGATGGACGGGCACATTCGACAGAGCAGAGTCCAGACTACCTCACCACTTCCGGGAGAGCATAGCATGGGGGCCGAATAAGCTGCGTGCTCTGTACTGCATGGCTGCGTCCGACTACATACTCTATTGTAGTACGAAGTTCATGCAGGACTGGGGTCCTATCTTGCCATACATACTCGTCTCTGTCATACTGTAGCAGCGAGAAAAGAAAAGGACGGACAAGCGCTTGTTGGGAGGACGATGCCACGCAGCACGCATTGCCTTCAATGCCGTCCTGTTGTCTGTCTCTGTTATAGCCAGACGGGAGCTCAATATCTTATCAATTATTTTATCGTCCACTGGATGTTTCTTTTCAAGATAAGGATGAAGTACGGAGCGTTACTATCGACTCGAGGTCGGTACGGTTCCAGATCTGGATGGCAAGATCCCCCATTCACAATGGCCACAACAGAGCTGCAAGGCCAAAGTTTAACATATTGATAGCGTATGTAGCCTAATCACTTGGCGAAAGAGAAAACGAGACCAAAACGAGACAGCCGCATGGCTTGCCCTCTAATGCCCACGACTCATTCCCATGGGGCCATATTATTCACCATCCTATGGTCAACTCAATGAACCTCGATAGATGATCCACCACACAGTGCTCAACGATCGATCCGGGCATGCTTCGTACGGGCAGACAGACCATAGACGGACCATCAGTCGGCGGAACGAGCCGTGCGCAACAAGTCGGCGGTACTTGGATGTGTTTGCTCCGGCTCACAGCTTACTATGGTTATGATGGATGGGCGGCAGCAGCAGCAGCAAGCAGGACAGCGGGGTTGCGTGAGTGTCTAGAAGAGTCGGAGCCCCTCTGTTTCGTAAAGTGTACCACAGACACGCGGGGTGCAGCAATCTAGGTAATGTATTATGCCCAGCATAATCCGGGGATCCCAGGGCCATTTTCTCACTCTCACACGACACTACTCCTGCGATATGATATAATAGTGAATGTGCGTAATGATTATTCTGGGCCCGACCATGTAAGCATTTTTCCCCCTTGATGAGAGACGCCTGGTTCGGAATCAAAGTCGTAGTAATTGCATCGCCAAATATTTCCCCGTCTTTCGACAAGAAGCGACGAGATAGCGGAACACCACATGCATGAGGAGGCAAGCAAGAAGGTATGTACCTGACTACCAAGATTGTACCCAAGAAACCCAAGAAACCCAAGAAACCCAAGAAACCCTTGTGGAGGAAACAACCTTTGACCCCTAGGCCCGGAAACCATGAAGCCGCTGCAGTTGCCAATAGAGCGTCGCCTCCGTATGAAGTGCTCCGTGCTGCATGTATCTACAGTATATCTTTGGCTAGACAAATATGAGTTCGTGGTACGAGGCCACCGCCGGACCATCAATGTTTGTAAGGTGCCCATGCAAGATGAGCAAGCAAGCAGTGCCGGAGTGCGCTTGATTGGCATCGGTTCATCCAGGACAGAGTAGACCAATACCAAAATCATGCAGAAAGAGATGGGCATCGGAGCGTGCCATTCAGCATCGGGATTCACGATGCATCGACCGGCCATCAGACTCGGGCCACGACATCTGCACAATCTTTTGTTTTTCTTTTCTTTCTATCCCCTTCCATCACTGACCCCGCTGGTCCCAGCGCGAAAAGACGACGTGGTTCCTCCTAGACCCGACGCAGCTGATTGCATCTTTTTCTCACGATGTCCTCACCTATAGGAAACATGGGAATGAATGGCTGGGTCTAGGCCCCCCTGGACGTCGGCTTACCGAAAAGGGGCGGGACGCCGCTCCTCGCCCAATGTCTCAGTTTGGTATGGCCGCACATTGTGGCATCGTGAGGTCTGCTGGCGATCGAGGTCGAGGCATCTTTGGTCTTGTTCCGCTCAAGTTCTCTCCCCCCAACACTCGTGACGGGAGCCACGAGGGAAAATTTTCTCTGCTTGCCACCATCGTGAAATCTGGCCGCCGAAGACGGAGGCTTCTATTACTCTTTTTCCCCCCTTGAACTCCCCAAGTCGTACTCTGCGGAAAGGCATGGAAAACGGCTTCTGCCCTAACCTAGCGACAACGAATGGATCTGATCTACATGGTCTCGAACAATACGGAGTATGCGAAGGGGGAAAACCTAATACCAGAGAAGATGAAGCATCGCACGATTTTCAAGACGCAGGAACGAAAACGTCAAAGCATACTACGACGCCCATCGTCGCATCTCGGACGCGCACAAGGATTTTTACCCCAAGGTTCAAGCTCACATAGTACGCTCATCAGACCGGGCAGCTTGTTCGTGGGATTCTCTCCGCAAAAAACCATTCCTCATCCGGAACTTCTTGCATGTCGATCCATGACTACTGCGGTTAGGCCATCTGCAACTGACTGGCAGGGTTGTACCGCCAGGTTTGAATAATTAAAAATTCGCGAGAGTCCTTTGGAAGAGACAGAAAGAGAGAATCCTGCTGGGCAAATGGCAGGACATGGACGTCCGCCGGTCCTTGTTTCGTCCATCGCCTTTTACAGGGCGCGGCCTCTTCTCCCAAAGTTGCCTTCCTGCGGGAAGCAGTTTTCGCTATCATGAAGCAGAGCAGATCCCGAACATGCCTGGTATTCCAATAGGTTGCCCCCCTGCTCGCCGGCTTTGCGTCTCGGCTCCGTTGGCCATGGGGAAGCGCGGAGAAGAGTCCTTCTCGTGCTTGAAATAACAACCATGCAATATGATATGTAGCCTCTTGCTTACACCGTTCAGACTGCCACAAGGGAACTACAAGAGTATACGGCTAGAGGACCAATATCCACATCGGACTATTTCGCCTAAAAGCCATTTCGTATGCACGTTGGAGAAGCTGACCTCCTAACCTGCCCCCCTACCCTCCATAGTACTCCATGCATTTGTGCTACTAGCATCAGCTGGGGTTGTTAGGTTCATCACTCCACCAGACTATTCCTTTACGTCACCTGAAGACCCCGGGCCACCAGAAACTCCATCACCGTACCCGTAGTCGTCCGGTCCCTCAAGCGAGCCTCAAATGGTGCTTGATTGCCCGGCGATAAGTCCGCAGTGTGCAGTCGTAGAGATCTCCAGGCTCCTGCAGATCCGGGTGGGAATTTCCTCCTCGGTAGTAGCAGCAGGTTCCACCATGATGCCGCCAATGTACGTTACGGTACCTACCTTCTCCTTTACTGGATTCGTTTGATCCATTTCTCCCGTCTGATGTTCTGCGAGGTATGTAGTACTCACATACTAGAGGCGAGAAAGAGAGACGCTTTCCCGCTGCAAGCGCCCAAGTTGAGAGGTCTCTAAGAGACTGCGCTCTAAGCCGTTGCCTTCTTCATGTGAAGGATATTGATGAACGAACATGTGTTACTCCATGTCCCTTGCCGCCGGAATATCCAGATTCGTCCAGCTTGATAGCTAGAACGCAAATGTGATATTTCCACGGCCTAGTATAATAACAGAACTACATATAGCAGAGCAGCAACTTTTTGATCGGCAAGGTACCGCACGAGTGTCTCGAAATGGAAATGGTGGCTCTGCTCCTTGGGACGCCGCCCATCAACCCGTCAAAGTTGCTTTTGTGACAGATCACCTCGACCCCGGAATACAAAGCTCGCAAACTGTAAACTCATTATGATCCTTTACTGAAGCACTCATTTCATGCTCACCAGGGATTCGCCGCATATGGATCCTGTGTCTTACGAAGGATTATGGCTCATACTATCATGACTAGTGGTTTGGGAAAGGCACCTCCAAAAGCCGAGGATATATCATAATGAGAGTAGCAGTAGTGGCCTCTGTCTAGTCGGCAAGACAAATACCTAGCCAACTAGATGTGTGACTAGGCATGTATCTCTCTTTCTTAGTCGAAAAGAGATAGCCGAAGAATGAGCCACTTTATTAACGCGGGCGCCGATCGTGACGAAATCAGACGAAATACCCATCCCCCATTCCCCGTTCCCCAACCTTGCCCGACTCTTTCCTCTTCAGCCTCCAGAGTTTCTGCAGTAGTGTGGTGGTAGGGTCGAAATTCAGACTGAGAAAAAAGAAAAAGGATACATTGGGCAACGACTTCGTTGCTGATCACCGACGCTACGTATTCGGCCGACTCCCGCTGGCGCGCGGCTGAAGATCATCACCGGCATCCTGCGCAAGAGCTAACGAAGTTCTACCATACTACGTATCAAGGCAGAGTTCGAATTTTGTCTTTTGTCTTTTTTAGTTCTTGACCCCTGCGCGAAATTTCCGTAGTGAACACGGCAAGTCTACGAACAGGCAGGGTCATGGAGAATATCTCGCCGGCACCCTGTTGAGAGATAAATTGAGGTATTATCATCAGAGTTGCAGGTCGCGTACCGTGCGAGATAAGAACGATCGAAAGCGGGCATTGTATCCTATATTGCAACGGCAGCGGCATTCACATCTGTTCGGGTTGCCTCGAATGTTGCAGTTCAGGGCGCATTCGCAATTCGAGATATATTGGTCTGGGAGATTTCGCGTACTGAGGAAGGGGAACCGCGCCGAACTCGATGCGCCTGCCCTCCCCTTTCTCCAACACCAGTTCGTCATGTACAACACTTTTTTCTCCCCTTCTTTACCCCTCGGTAGCATTATGCCCTGGCACCTCGAACGGCACGCTGGGTGTCGTGATTGGTCTTTTTATTTCCGCAATGGACGAGTAGATTACAACCCATGTGAATGGGAATTACAACCCTTTCCCCCTCCCCCCTCCAGTCTCTGCCAAATCTTCAACTTTGGGAACCAAAACCAACCCGTCCCTGGAAGCTGATTTGCTACACTCTCCTGGGACGTGGATGCTGCCCTGATAATGAGCTCGTCCGACATGAAACCTTGTTCGCTTTCGCACGGCATATCTCGCGCATGTTAATGCTACCGACCGGACGGCCAACCCGAGCAGCAAGTATTACAATATATTAGAGAATCTGTCCGCAGATAGGGGCCAGCCCCTCAGTAATCAACTCATATATACGCGTAGTCTGTATATAGGTCCAATATTGGGGACAGGGTATAGAAGCGAGGGAGGGTGGCATTTGTCTTTGAACTCTGGTCCCTTCCTCGCCACAGGTTTCCGCTACTATAGTATCAAGACTTTCAAGTGCAGATATCAAGCTGTGAAAGTTGATTGCGTCGCCGCCGCGTTGGAACGTCATGCTATAATTTCCCGGACGCAGGTGCCTGTAACTTCTGGGCAAGATGCGCTGGTTTGCCAGTCGTGTATCCGATATACATGTATATCAATCTGAACCTGACATCCCGGAAGGAACAAGGAGATATGATGCCGAGATCGATACGACTTGGAACCATGCTCTGCGCCTGCACGCACTCTGTAGAAATTTGTCGGCCGCATCAACAGAAAGAATCCCGTATTCCAGATGTAGATCATCGAAAAAACCGGCAAGGACGGCTTCCACATGTCGGAAGGGCGGTTCTTCAAGAAAGTGACGACTACAAAATGTCCCTGTGATGGATCTTGCAACCCCCCTGATCATACGAGAGACAAGACGACACCCCTTTCCGTAGCGGCCGTGGTTCACAGCATGAGAAGGGAACTGTGATCCGACGAGAAGGAGGGTGTCCGCGGGGTCATTACAATCTCTCGTTGAGACCCTCGACGCTCTACCAAAACCCAGCCACACCTATACCCTTACCCACACTGTTGACTGGTTTCAACGTTACTCGAGCATCATATCGGTCCTTTGAGCCCCTCCATGATGATGTCGTTCTCAGGCCATGAAGACATGGAACTGCAACTGAAAGACCATCTCCACACAGCCACACTTGATGTATAATTCGGGGTAAAGTCAGTCAGATGCCCGCAGACCACTCCAGTAGGTGGTGATGGCGATACCTGGACGCGGCATCACTGCAGAAACCGACGCCACATACTTCAACTCTGGTCCTCCATATTTCTTTTTCCTGTGTCTTCCACAGACCGCCTTCAACCAAAAGCTTAAGCCCAAGCCACTTCCCAGCCCTTCACCATGGGTCGAGGAAGGGAGGGAGGGTGGCGTCGGTAGCCAAAAGGTAGTTGATTGCTTTTTGGTCCTCAGGTCGTACCACTATCTCCATATGCAAGATAGAGCTTCGGGTATCGAACAATAGGACCAAAGTATAAGGAGAAGCAAAAATGGAGGCTTCCTCCGTTTTCCCGCGCCCTGTATCCTTCTTCAAGGGCGTCGAGGCCCCCAAAGTATCTCGATATGTGTGGTACGGCTCACTCATTTAGATTTTCGTGATCAGCCCACGGCTTTCACATGCATGTATGTCTCTCTCTCTCGTCTGGCAGACGGGATCCAAAAGCTTTGAAACACGTCAAAGAGCCGGGTCGTCGAGACAAAAACAAAGCATCTTGCCCTTCGTAATGGGGATAACGGGAAACGGGGGACCCAGTGAGGTGGAATAAAGTGGTGCTTTTACTATACGCCTGCATGAACCCAAGCGCACTCTGCGACATTGACAGAAATCGGCCCGTGAGAGTTTCCCTCGCACCCGAAAAGTATCGAAGCAGGCCGTGGGCATGACCGCTGTCATCCCAAAGTTTCATGGCGTATCCGTCCGTAAGGTGGAAAAAGTATATCCTGCTCCACGACCCTAATCCGACCACTTACACATTGTCTTTACGTACTTCGCGGTGGCTGTTTGTGCCTTCGAGGGAGATCGATCGCGGCACTCGGTCGAGGCGTGAATGTCATCCAAGCATATTTCTTTTCTTCAAGCGCCGTAGAAGGTATTCCCATTTGCCTTATAACATCAGCTTCTCTTCCCACCATGTGAAACTTTCAAGTCGCCAAAAAAGAACGGCACGATACGAAGTTGCTGTTTTTAGGGGTCTCAAGTCGCTAGAGTACTTTTGCAGAAAATATATATCCAAACATTCCAAATCATGAATCTTGTTCCTCGTCGTACTATTGTCGTTCAACCCGCGACAAGAAAGCGCCCGACACAACTCCCGAGCCGCTGATTCCCTCTTCACCACGCCTCACTCAGTAGTAGTACCTCCTGACGTACGGCGGATCCAGCAGCTCGAGCGCGTTCTGCCGGCCCTGGGCCTCGATGCGCAGCCTCACCTGGTTCGCCTCGAGGATCTCCCGGGCGTTGGCCTCGGCGGTCCTGCGCGCGGCGGCGACGCGGGCGCGCACCTGGTCGGGCATGGCGGGCAGCAGGCACGCGCGCGGCAGCGGGCCGAGGTGCGGCCAGATGCGGTACCGGGCCAGCACGGCGTTGAGCCCGCGGTGCGCGCGCATCGGGTCCGCGGCGTGCTCGACGGCCATGAGGTCGGCGGACCCGCGCGGCGAGAGCAGCGGCCGCCCGCCGAACGGCAGCTGCGCGCGGCCCGGAGCCCGCGTGACGACCTTGTGGTCGAACGACCACGCCTCGTACGTCCACTTGAGCTCGGCGTCGGCCATGTCCTCGGCGGCGAACATGATGTTGCCCTTGAGGTTGGACTTCCCTGTGTAGATGTGTTGCGTCAGCTTTGTTGTGGATACGTGTTACGAGCCGTCCTCTATCTCTGTATTCTCTTTTACTCGTGGTTCTCATGTTTGCTCTGACGTGGATAGTGTTTCCGGAGATCCGGAAGTGACTGGAATGGCTGATCCAACTTGACTTACAAACATTCTCATGAAACTCGCTCAGATCTAGAAAGTTCGAAAACACCTCTGGCTGTAAATACCCCGTCCTTTGGGGATCTAGATGCACAAATATGGCAGCCATGAGCTGCTCGAAGAGAGGCGTCGGGGTGCCGTCCGGATGGTGAAGAGCCGACCACTGGCTTGGCTGGCCAGGAGGACCTGGACGGTATTCCTGGCCAGGATGTGCATTATACTGTCCATATTGCTGCTGCTGTGCGCTTGGCCTCGCCGGCAAGGGCGGGTTCGACGGTGTCCTCAGTTCGTATCCCGGAGGCCGAGGTGGAATTGGTGGTGGAATATCCATGATCACTGTATGTAAATGACTTCACTTCTAAGATTCCGGGTCGTTCAACTGTACAAAAGTATTGTATAGCTGCTTGTATAATGTCAAAAGAATAGGAAAACGATGGACAAGACACTGGAAATGGGATCATATTTCAGGCAGGCCTCAGCCGCACTTGCTGTGACTCTCACGATTTGTGAAAGCCAAAGAGCTGCACCAATATGGCCAATCTGATATGGAAGTCCCTCGGATGCCTCAAAATATGGCTGAAGACGTGATTTGGTCGCTTGCTATGCCAAGCATTCATTATGGATTTGCATTTCAGCTGGCTATACCCAAGTTGTGCGAGCCTATTATGTGATGGCGGAATTCCGCCGCTACTGAACTGAACGAACGAGGGTGCGGCTGAACAGGACGATGATTGAGCAGAACGTGCGGCTTCAGTGATTTATTGGCAGCTCACGTGTAATGTTCTTTCGTAAAATGTATTCCTGGTTGACATCAAGGTCGCTGGCTCGAGTATTCTAGGTTATTTTACTCTGGCACTGTCACGCCAGAGCTCATAACGCCCTGGCTAAACCATCGAGCTACCGTCTTGAACCTCTCATCACCCTTGCCCTTGTTCAAGTCGTCCTTGAAAAGATCGTGACGGTCCGCTCTCTCTTCCTGGCTCTGCTTCATAGCACGGACTGTCATGTTGCTGCTTGCACATAGCGGACATTCAGTTTCTGCGCTATCACCCCCTCGCTTCAAGCACCGCTGGTGGAAACTGTGCTTGCATAGGAAATGAACAACGGGCAACTCCAATGGACCGCCACATCCAGGGCATCTCTGTGCTTGGAAGACAGCAGGCTTTGTGCCAAGCTCCGCAATCTCTGAACGTTTCTGCTCCGTCTCCTTCCTGAATGAGTTGATTTGCCGTCGGTTTGCAGCGATCTCGCGGCGTTCTCGAGATATAGTTTCTTGGAGGTATGGCTTAATCATGCCCATTGTCGCGACCGCATTGGCACCTAGTGTCTGAATTACCTGTAGCGGAGCCATCAAGCTGTCCTCATCGATACGCCGAAGCACGTTTGCCAGCTCCTCCGGGCCAGCCTCGTCAAGGATCTTGGCATCAGAAGTAAAGTATGCCAACGCTGCAGGATACAGCTGCGGTTCCTCGGGGCCGTATTTCCGAAGTGCCTTGATCGCACCGCGCGTGTCCTTGGCACCGGTATAAGAGCGGAAAATGTCGAAAAGCAGACCAGATTGTTCCTTCACCAGTGTTGTGCCGTCTTTGAAATCAGACAAGTGTGAAAGGAGCAAGACATTGGAGTTCTCGATGGGCAGGTCGCGCCCTGAAATCAGCTTCTTGGCCTTCTGCTCCCATTCCTCTCGAGCCTCGCCCTTCTTTTCGCTAGCTTTGTGCAGGTACATCTCAAACAGTGTGGTATATATGTCTGATTTATTCGAGTCTTTGAGCGTCTCATCCTTCAGATATGCTTCGAGAAAGATGATGAACTCGTCGGAATGATCAATAAAGGAAGAGAATGCTGTCCGCGGTGCTGGTGGCGTATATTTGGGCGGCTCGATCAGATCCGGATCTATGGTATTTCGGGCTTCGTCGACATTTCCTGTGGATTGGTCCTTGGTTCCAGCTGGCGAAGGACTGGCGATCGAGGACGTGTTCATGTAGGGGAGCGGTAGGAGACTGGTAAGGTTGTGGACTGCACTCGCGGTACCTGCTGCCAAACCTCCTAACGCATTCCCCAACAAGGGTCCACCAGATGCTTCTTCGTCTTCGACCTGCGGGATCTGAATCATCGGTCTATACTTTCCTGTATAGTAATCGATAAACAATTGCGTCGTTTCTGACGGGCAATGCTCAAGTAAGACGCGTGCGTATTTCAGCAAGGAGGTATACGCCTGGTTTGTCGTTAGTTGAGGACATCGATTATCATTGGGGTGCGTGATTGTAACTTACGGCTTCGGGCTCCAGATGCCAAATGAAATGCAGGGCGTCGGTATAACTCTTGGAGTCCTCGATGAGGATATCGACTACGAGCTCATTCTCGCCGTGCTTAGTCGCGAGGTATGCAGCCTGCTCATAGTAGCCACCTTGTCTGCACATGGCGATGGCCGTGTCTGTATCAAACTTGAGGTCGCCTTCTGATTTGATAAACTTTTCAAGCTTTTCTACATCCTTCAGCTTGGCGTAGCAGTTGAGAAGGAGTGTTGTGTGGTCGGCAGTCGCTTTGTGGTGCTCGTGGAGCTCCTCCAAATATTGAATAAGATTATGTATGCGTTGGGTATCAAGAAACTTGATCGGTCAGCTGCAAGCAGATGGTGAGAGTATGATGGGATCCTTACTTTGCGGATGACCTGGGAAGGTTCTGTGTTGTCAATGGCCTGAATGTATTGGGCCATGGCACTTTCGTAGTCTCCTTTTTGGTACAAGTGATCACCATACTTTCGGTATATGACGTTTTGTTGTTGTTCGTCCATGCCGGCTTTCTTGGCCAAGTTGATGGCAAGAGGAAACAAATTCCGATGGTAGAGCAAGTCCAATTTTTGCTGGAGAGACCTCTCGTGATATCTGTGGATCTAACACCCAGTTAATATATGCCAGAGAGAACAACATGGGCGAATGTCATACCTTGCCGTCCTGAGTCAGAATGAACAGGTCACCCCAAATCTCGAAAAGAGCTTGCGGTTTTGAGATCAGAGCCTGGCTGTGTGCGATGATTTGCAAGGTAGGGTCGATCAAGGTGAAATTCGATGCGCTGAAGAGGGAATCGGCGCCGCCGCTGCCAAACCGTCTGCGCAAGTTGTCCGAGTCGCCGTTCTTTGATGATGCAGGTGGAGAGACGAGGGCGACATAGTTCTGATATGTGGCGGCCAGTGTCGTCGTGCCATCGTTTGCAAAGCATAGCCCCCGCCCATCGAGGTTGTAGTAGTAGACGGCATCGTCTCTTATCACAATGATGTCTCCAGTCTTCTTGTTGAGCGTCATGCATCCTACAGCGCAACCCGAGTCCTCGACTGTTTTGGCGGGCTGGCCCTGGCCTCGACCGTTTACGACGACCTTGAGCAATCGAGCGGTCGTGGCGACAAACAATGTGGTGACCTTTGCCTCGGACACGAACTCGACGCCCGTGACTGGCTCTTCCGACTCGTGCACCGTGCGTTGTTTTGTTCCTCGGTCGTGAATCAGGTCGCCGCGGATGAGTGTCACAGAGCCGTTCGCGAATCCGACGGCAAGCTGCGACAGGTCGTCAACGGCTGTGAAAGCGGAAATGGGAAACTGTTTGCGGCCGTTGCTGATGCTGAGCGTGCTCAGGCATGTGGGCAGCCCCGTCTTCTTGACCGGCTTGTCGAGCGCCCAAACCTTGAGCACTGGTTCGTTGCTGAGGTCCTCGGCCACGGTCACCAGCAAGCTGGTCCCCTCGACCTGGCGCATGTGCGTGATCCTGCCGGTCTCGTGCGCCTGGAAGCTGCGGGCAATCTTCCAGCTGGCCCCGATGATGCGGACATATCCATCGAAAGTGCCCAGGAATAGGCTGTCGGAGCCGGAACAGACGCTCGATATCTCGTTGTTCTCGAAGAAGGATCGTGTCTCGTCGTCGCCAAGCTTGACCTGGCTGACTTCGAAGAAGTCGAATGCTTTCCACTGCTCCCCGTTAGCTCGTGATCTAGAAAAGGCAGTCATAAAGCCTGGATGGATCCGATATCGCATACCATTAGCAAAGCCATGATCAGAACTTGGATTGCTGAATGGCCACGATTGGCAGCATGTTGTTTTGCGACGGCCTTCGAATGCTGGGAAGCTCCCCAAGTGGCTCTCTCAACTGTCGTCACTGGCTGCGAGGACGGCCAGTGGAGCTGTCAGCTAGCAGCTCCCAGGCAGTGGCTGGTGCCCACCTATCCCACTATACTGGAAAGTCCGTGGCGCGTATCTGCACTAAACACAATGTAACTATAATCGGCAGAACCCCCAAAGCTCGAAGCCACAGTAGTACTCTGTAAGGTATCAACACTACAATTTTAGGCACGCATGTCACATTGCACTCTCAACATTGACTCCTACTCACTCATACGAGAATTCACCACAGCACGATCAAGGGGCTTCAGTTCGATCCCCAGATTATATACTGGGTCATGTACTCATTCCTCCTGAACATGACACCATTTCACGACATGACATACTACAATGGTAAAGGGCATAAAAGTGTGACTTAAAACATCATACAATTGCAACGCCAACTATGGTATCAAAACTAACTGCTTCTGGCTTTCTGTGATTTTACAATTTTTTCTTGTTTTACTTCTTCTAGTCGGCATCGAGCCTGGCCACCGGCGGGGTGTCGTCGACCTGGATGCCTCCCCTCTTCTTCTCCTTGGAGTCCCAGAAGGGCAGCCGCCAGCCGCCCTCGCTCTCGGGCACGGCCAGCCAGAGGCGCATGAGGTGGCGCCGGGGCTTGCCCGAGTCGGGGCCAAAGTCGCGGTAGGCGGTCCGGGCGTGCAGCGTGTGCGTGTTGGCGACGAACTGGATGTCGCCGACCTGCAGGATCATGTGCAGCTTGACCCGGTCGCACGTCTTCTCCAGGACCTCGGTCGCCTCGACCTGCTCCGGCGACAGCGGCGGGATGATGCCCGCGTCCGAGAACCGCGTCAGGCTGCGCACAAAGTACGGGTCCCACTTGCAGTAGACGCGCTGCTCCCGCTCCGGGTTCTCCGGGTCCTTGGGCTCCAGGTAGAAGACCGACGTCCGGATGTACGGCTCCTCGCCCTCGGACACCTCGCCCTTGCGGTCAAAGTACCAGATGGGCTTGGCCAGCAGCTCGGCCACGTCGGGCCGCTCGGCCTGGAGGATGTTCCAGACGGTGTGGATCGACGACACGTCCGACTCGCCGCCGAACTCGGCCCGGGCGATGCACAGGAGGCCGACGACGTCGCTGTCGTCGGCGTGGAAGTACTGCCGGGCGTTTGTCCTGTAGATGCGGACCTTGTCGATCTGTGTGCTGTCCTCCCCGAGGTCCTTGACGTGCCCGAGGATGTGGCCCCTGCCGTTCTGCGAGACGGGGTAGCCAATGTAGGCGCCGAGGCCCATGTAGGCGACGGCGGACTTGTGGTTGCCCCAGACGTCGACGGGGAAGCCCTTGTACAGGATGAATCCCTTGCCGTCCAGCATCTCGCGGCGCATGGAGGCTAGTGAGGGTGCCAGGTTGGGCAGGGGAAAGTTGTCCTTGGTGATGCCGGTCAATGGCAGCTGAAGCTCCATGAATCTGTCGGCTGCGGCGGAGAGCTCAGCAATCTCGGCCTCTGAGAATTGGTGAACCCATCGCTCGGGGTTGTTGGCGTAGTCCTCTGCTTTCCAGACGGTCGGGCCTTCGATGTGCTTGGGAAAGTCGCTGTATGGGTAGATCAGGTCATATTGGGGAGGGTGTTGACCTGAGGTTCAATTAGCACCTGGACGGCAGTAGGACGTTGGAGTATAGTGCTGGTACATACCAGTGCTCTTGAAGCCATCTGGGAAGACATCTCTGTTCACATTCTTAATACTGGACTTGAGCTTCTGGATGTAGCCAGATTCCGGCTCATAGTCCACAGCGGTGGGTGCCATCTTGACTTTATTTGGAGAGCTCTTTCTTGGGAAAATGGGTATAATGGACAGTTCAAAGCTCGGGTATGGCTATACTCAATCGCAAATATAAAGAGAGGGGAATTGGTGAGTGCTAGATAGAAGATGGGAAGAAATCGAGATGTGTAAGTCGTCGTCCGAATGCCACATCTTTAATATTCCAACCGAAACCCATCCCAAACCCGCAACCGGATCCCAAGAAAATTGCATCATCGCGCCATCTCAATCTAAATCTCTCCCTCATTGCACAACTTCCTTCCGATTCTGGGGGGGCAGTTTTGTGAGTGGTTGAGATTGGCGAGGGGTAAAACGGTCGGATTGCGCGATCACGCAATCCAGCGCCAATTGCTCACCATCCCGGTGCGCGGGCTCGCGGATGCCCGCACCACCCAATTGCCGGGGCGATCTGCTTTTTGGAGCTCTTTTTGGGGGGAGCTTACAAGGGGATATTGGAATTATACTATCCTCTAAACGTCATGCCACATGGAACAAAGTGTGCGACGATCACCGAAAACATTGTCGTATTCCCTTATCAGATTCTCCTTAGCTTCGTCGTCGCCTCTCTAGATACTACCACACTCCATGCCGCGGGTGGACCCGATAGTCTGGTCGACAACTCTCATGTTAGGTAAAACCGTTGATTCCTATGCCATGTACCTTGCATCCGTGTGTGTTACGTACTTCCTAAGCCGGCAGGCCAGAGTGGACAGTTGTGGATTGGGAGGAAAAACTGTGAAACTTCATCGGTGGCCATGGCGGATCAGTCATTGCTTGGTGATACTAGATACTTGCCGAGATGGGGGATTTCATGAGCTCAAAACTTCCAGAGTATATCACTCGTCGACTTACAAACCACTACGCAATGATGGTCGAAGACCACGCTGCTTGCTATATTCAATGGTTGCGTGGTGCTCGGAGACCGAGATAAGGAGACACGAATACTCTTCTTATCTAGGTGTGCTTGATCGATTGAGGTCTCCATCGATACTGAAAATTCTTGAAGTGGTCCTCCAAATCTGCTCTTTTCATGGCCGATTTGCCTATTTGTTGTTGTTTCCACATCGTTGGAGGCTATGTTCCACAGATTTCACAGACTTTCTCAAGTTGATTGGGATTTTGAATCTCGAGATTAACTGTACTCAGGCAAAGAAAACGCCTTCTTGATAGTTGAACCCGGCGTTCGCAAACATATCAGCCCACATCTCGTCCTCGGCAAAGGAGAACTCTTGTCTGACCGGCTGCAATCCGTTTCGATCCTCTATATCGTCGATACAGGTCACATCCTCGCACACTGCCTCTGCTGGTCGAGAAGCTCCGTTCTCATCTAGCAATGGAACGTTATTACCTGTATGTGTGTTGTCTTCTATCGTGCGGGTCTGGCTCTTCTGCAGTCTCTGCTCCTGCCTCATCGTCTCAAAGTCGGACATGATCCTTTCGAGAAACTTGGCTTGCAATGTGCAGCTCGAGCCTGGCGGCGAGGCTTGCTGCGAGAAGACGCGGGCCGCAGTTGCAATGGCGGTGCTAACCTGAGGCTCGATCTGGCCCGCAACGCTTTCGTGTGTAGACAAAAGCAGCTGGGAGGTACATTCAGTAACTAGCTAAAATGTATGGGACGAAGAAATCATGTAAGCGTTTCCTACCTTGATGAGAAATGTTGCGCTGTACGCCGTCATGACATGTATCGAGTCTTGAGCAAAGTAAAGAAAGGAAGCCGAGCGATTGATCAAATGGAGCATCTCGACTGCGCTCGAATAGCTTACCCACAATACTTCGAGATTGGTCGAGATATCTGGGTCGGACGAGGCCAGCACTTCTTGTAGCGGCAGCGAGAACAGCTGTAGCCTCAAGTGTGTTCCGTAGAACCGGATCAAGAATGGATGACAAGTTTCTAAGAGTTCACGTTAGATGCTAATGAGCTATAACGAAACCACTCCATTGTCTCGGCTTACCTGTGCTGACGCAGTGTATCCATCTTTGCTCCCACTCCTCGATACGGATTTTGATAATGGCCAGGAGAGATTCTATACTATGCAGTGGACCACTGACCACCTTGGAAGACTTTGGGCCGAGCAACTTGAACACCTCGGAGCTCAAAAGACGCAGAGTGACGAATGCTCCCAGAAGCCGATCGTTGTCGGTGGCCAGTGAGTCTCTGCACCAAGACTCGATTGATTCGATAAATGTGCTACGTTCGATCATCCATGGCTTGCCAGTCTGCAAACTTATACTGTCAAGGTGTCAGTATGCTGACCACAGTCGATTTCCAGACGGCTCTATACACTCACCTCCTGTCATAAACGAACAAGATATACCATGTTCGCTGCACGTTCCGAGTTTCCCGTTTCTGAGTCTCGGTCAACGAAAGCTGCTCGCAAGCAGCATAGGGAGCCAGTCTATGCCAGCCCAGGTCCATGCCCATGCGTATTGTATACCCGAGAAAAATCCAAGCTCGCGTATCCTCAGGCTCTTTCCAGTATGTGAGAATGAGCACGGCTTGCGCAATCTCGATGGATTTTCTCCCGAGCCGGAAATTGTCGGCCAGGAGACTCTCAGCGTAGCCATGCAGGCCCGGATATAAGGCCGTGTTGAAAGACTTGGCTGCTGCTGCTAGAATCGCCGTGAAGAGAAAGGATGATCGCCTCCGAACATAGTCAAATGTATGGAGGACTGGATCTAGCTGGCTGATATACGGATTCAATACCTTGATGAAACTGACGTCTTGTTAGTATCGATCTAATTATGATGTTTGTTATACCCATACTTATCAAACAAGGACTCGGCAATAGAGAGATTGATGTGCCCAAGCTGAACAGGATCTTCTGGGGAGAACGAAGAAGTTACATTTTCATTCAGCGCATCAGAGGCGCTTGATCCCTGAGGACTGAGGATACTCTGGAGACTGAATCTGCCCTCGGTAGCGACATGATTCAATAGACCAGAAGGCTGTAACGTGCCCGTCTCCCAGTCTGTACCTCTCTCCACAGTCTGGGCCTGGGGTGTGACTGCTGATACGGCATCGCTGCTTTCGGCCTGCTCTGGCCGAGGCGATACCAAGATCGAAGTACTGGATGGGGTTTTTATTTTCGAAATCCTTCCAAGCAAGTTAATTAGAAGCACTTAATGAAGACGGGGGGCGACTGACTTGGTCCCTGGCTTCCTGCCCCGCCGGTGATCACGGTAGACGCAGTCCAATGACTTGCGCACGCAGCGCTGACATTTCGAACCGTCCCCAACACCGGGACGGCATCGCATCTTGACTTTCCTACATGCTAGGCATGCTTTACTGATACTGACGGGTCACTTTTAGTAAAGAAGTCCAGATCTCATATGAGCGATATCAGTACTACTTGGTTGGGGCCTTGAGGCTCGATATCACTCACATTGATTTGCCGCCAACTAATGACACCTCGTCGTTCCCCAGATTCTCCATTGTGGGGTTGAAACGCAAGTATCCAGCGAATCTGAAAGAGACGTACACCGGCGACTTAATATTCCCAAATGAACGAGAGCACTCAAGCTCTAGGATCGCCGGCTTGGCCTATCGCCGGTTCTCGGGGTACCCCGACGTCCATTATCAGGGCCCCCATTATCTATCCAGTAGCGGCCGGCGGGGCCTGCCGGCAGTCATGTCTCTCTCAAACTTCAATAAAGGGCATCCTCTCACTGCTAGCGGAGTAGATCAACCCTCCGTCGGTCCAACGTTGCCGAATAAAGATATCTTGAGAGTCTCAGTCGTGAGTTCAGATTGACAGATTGACAACCTGATAATAGGCTCGTGATATAGTGCAAGTCATCACTGCCAAGAATGCCAATGAGCAGTAGGGAGGCGGGATCAGAACTAAGCTGCGAGTGCTCAAGATTCGTAAATAATCGGGCCAAATCATGTCTTGCTGCGTATTGAAAATCATCCGATGGCAAAGTTCCAAGAACCCAAGCCATGAGTATCAGATATATCGCACGATACAGCTTGAGATAGATCAGATTACAGCGAATAGTTCGATTTAATGGTTATGTAGACTACAGGCCAAACTTGATCGATTTTTGATACGGTCTGAGTCTGGTATAAGCATCCCATCTGCTCGATCAGCTGTCAGTTTTCGGCGGCTTTCACACACTTGCTTTCATTGCGATACGTCCAGTCGATTCTCAAGGGCTCCCTTGCTGAAGATGGGAAACATGATAAAGAATACGAGGCGAGCAGGTACATAGCAAGAATCCGTGAGCCGATGATGCCTATGAAGTTGAGACAAGGCTACTGTCATGATCAGCAAACCGCAGGATATGAACCGCGCCCGAGATGGAGCCTATTGCAACAGTCGATCCGCAAACAGCGTAGCGTCCAGAGTATGGTCGATATTCGGGTGGCAACCACAAAACTGGCCTCCCGCTCAATGTGATCCACAAGCAATCTTGGGTACAGTCCCATAAACTGAAGCTTTTGTCGCCAGCGGCTATTGCGGCCCGCTGACCATCATCCATCTCGGCAATCAAACTCAATGTCCCGTGGTATTCCTCGATCGTCTGCACACGCTCTCCCGCGATATCCCATATTTCGGTGACCTGTTGTTCCGTGTATGAAGGACTCATACCCAGAAAGAGACGTAAGCATCTCGCTATGACTCGCTGTCCATCGCTCGAGAAGGCGAGTGAAATTACTTCATGATCAACCTTTAGTGTTTGAATGCAGTTGCCGGAAGCAACTTCCCAAATGTTGACGGTTTTGCCACTTCCCGACACAATGTATCGGCCATCAGATGAGAAGGCAACTGCCTGTACCTCGGTCTCTGGATCAACATCCGAAGCTATGCGGGTGAGATCGCCTGATGTGGTGTCCCATACTTGCAAACCATAGGGTTTGCCACAGAAACCTGTCACAACTCGCCGACCGTCGGGGGAGAAGGCGATTGATCTGGAATCCTTACTGTCTTCTAATACACATAAGCGAATACCTGAAGTGGTATCCCATATATGTAAAGAAGAACCAGAAATTACTGCAATCCGCTGACCATCGGTCGAGAGGGCGAATGAGTGCAGGTAGAAACCAGCCAATAGTGTCTGGATGCATTTGCCTGAGTTATCCCATAACTTGATGATACCGTTAGATGAGCTCGTAGCAATCTTTCTGCCGTCGGCGGAGAAGGCAAATGATCGTATCATGCCTCTATCATGTTCGGGCGTCTGTGCAGTGCCGCCTAGAGTGGTGTCCCAGACCTTGAGAGTTCTCCCCGTTGTGCCTGCAACCCTCTGGCCATCGAGCGAGAAGGCAATTGAACCAACTGAGCTTTCGCTGCCAGATGTTTCTAGAGTCTGTAGGTACCTGCCCGAAGCATCCCACACCTGAACCTTTCCAAAAATTGAGGAGGCTGCAGCCAGTCTGTTATCTGTCGAGTAGGCGAGCGAACTCTTGCTTCCACCAGCTGCGAGCGTTTGCAGGCAGTTCCCCGATGCATCCCATATTGTGATTGTTGATGTTTCCTTGTGTGAGCTTGCTATTCTCTGGCCGTCGGCTGATATAGCGATGTCCCACACCTTTTGCGGAATCAGAGCTTTCCGCAAACAGTTGCCCCTGATATCCCAAGTCAAGATTTGGGCGGGTCGGTAGGGTGTGTGGAACAACAATCCAATGCCTGATACTGACATGATCTCCTGGCCGCCAGTCAAGAACGAGACTGAAGCCACCAGATAATCGTGGTCTGTGAGTGTATGTAAGCAGTTGCCAGACACTGAATTCCAAATTTTAATGGTGCCATTTATGGAGCCTGATGCAACCAGGCCCTCAGGTGAAAACGCGAGCGATACCACCGGGTCCTCGTGGCCCTGGAGTGTCTGCAGAAGGGATGACGAAGAGACTTCCCGTATCTCGATGTCGAATTTTGAGTTCGCAGCTGCAATTCTGCCGTTGTTTGAAAACGCGGGTCGGCCAAGGCCCGGAAACGTTTGTAGGCGATTGCCATCGCTATCCAGTATTCTGACGCCCCCGCTGTCGAACGAATATGCGATGAGGCCATTATTCGAAAAGGTGACAGAATTATATTCTATGGAACCAGTTTCTTCGATGGTTGACAGGCATGCCTCCCAATTAGTCGGAACCTCTGGTTCGGATTTAATCCAAGAATTATACTCGTGATTGTACAAATTCCTAATCAAGCTGTTTTTAGGGCTGAAGACGAGGGCCGACGTATAGACTTGCAATGGAGCCGACTCAATATTTTGCTTTTGTGAGAGAAGGAACCGGCGTGCATCTTGGACAAGATCTCGGAGTAGTTGTGAATTGTTTGTGGTCTATAACTTGTTAGGTTCTTTCTTGTGCACTGTAGTATGTATACTGCGGAGCTTGGGGGAAGGACGTACCGAAAACATTTCCAGCTTCTTTATGGCTTTGGTACCTTCAGGGATTTTGCGCATCAAACTCAGAGCCTCCAACCACTGAAGATAATTCTCATTTAGGAATCGGAGAAGAAGATCCACGCTCACTGATTTGTCGTGGACTTGGCCAGATTCACCCATACATCCTGAGGCTTCAAGATGATCGGCCCAGAATAGAACAGAATATCTGATGCTGGCCAGTCGATCAGAGGTCGGCGTTGGACTGTTGTCCAAGATGTACCCGGGATCTTGTAAGTCACATATGTCGCGCTTCAGTGTTGTGTGGAGAATCTCCAATGACCATGAGAAAATCTTATAGTGCTGATGTGCAATACCAGAACCGAGAATATGCTCTGACGGGGTTTGAAGCAGGAAGTCTCTTGCGGACTTGTGTACAAAGGACACGGTACCATCTTTGGGGCTCACATCAAGGAACGAGCCAGAAGAGTCGATGATCTTTTCCAACTCGGTGTTCTTTATACGCGTTCCGGCCTGGCTGCGATCGTCGATGAAGTGAACGAAACCTCCAAGTTCATCCAATGTGACGGGTCGATACACTGTCGAAGTGAGACTCAGAATTCCATAACATATTGCCGCATCCATTGAAGTGGAGATTTTCTGCAACATCCTCTGGTAGAGCTTGTCAAGCTCACGTGGAAAAGATTTCAGCTTCGCCATGACATGTGCTTCGCGAGTAACCTCCTCCTTTGCAAGTTCAGAGCAGACCAAGGCTACCCACAGAAATGTCCCTTGGGCATTGTCAGTCAGGTACCGTGAGACATCATCCCTGGTCTTGGTACCGAACTCTCTGAGTAAATCAAGGTGATCCACTTTGTGTTTGATATAGGCCCTGACAGCCTGATCAACTGCATCTCGATTGTCCTCAAGGGTAAGCCTGGCCATGTGCTTTGCCTGCTTGAACCTTTTCTCGATGTCCGTGTAGTGGTGCCGACTGGAGACTATCCATCTGACCTTCGAGGAGCTGACAATAAACTCGAGAAGCGAGTCTCGATTGGAAGTACACTCGTCCAGAGCGTCGATGATGATCGTAGCGCCTTCGACGGCTGGATCTTGGAAAATGGCTGTCGCGATTTCCTTGAGCGCATTCCAAGCATTCCCATCGCTGAAAAGTGCTTTGCCCGATGCGTCATACTTTTTTCTAACGTACTTGACTAGTAGCGGTTCTTGTTCGACAAGTTTCCATATCAAGCCTCGCAGCACAGATACTGCACTGCTCAAGATATCCGAGCTGGCTTCACAGAAGTGGTAGGATATGCAATTCGACCCGTCGCTCTCCAGCTCGTCAATGATGCTACACAAAAGCATCGTTTTGCCTTTGCCAGGGTCACCGCTGATCCAGAGAAGCCGAGATTGTCGTTCATTTCGAAAGCGCATGAATTCGTCGTTTTTGAGAATCCAGAGACAACAGTCTTCGAGTAGGCCACCCGTTTTGGCTTTGATACGCTCCTTGTCATTGCGTGGATCGGTCACCCTAAGGTTTCTTAAACATTCATGGTCTTTTTCAACTTCGTGTCGTTTGTCTTGATGGCGCGTTTGATCTTGAAAGCCATTTTGAATAGCGGAGACGACTTCATAAACACCCTTTTCGATGGCGCCGGCCTTCTGGTCAAGTCTTTGAAGCTGGTCCTTGAATTTTTCATTGTCGTATTGTTTGATGTGTCCTCTGACATCCTGTTCCACCTTCTTGATAGCTTCAAGTTGGGTCGCCCAACCGTCGAGCTTTACCGTGTCTCTGAGAATGGTTTTGACCCATGAGCGGTGGTAAAGGCAGATGCTCTTCAGTTGGTACGACAGGAGACCCTGGTAGAACCCTTTGATCTTGGCCACCAGTTGTCCTCGCAGCTCTGCAAATGACGAATCGCTGTTATTCTCATCGAAGAGTCGGGATGTCAAGCTCCAATACCAATCTATTCTCGACAAAACGTAGGCGATTCCATCATGGTTGCTTTGAGCCTCCGTGATTGGGTTTGCGAGGATCTGTTCCCTGTAAGTTGAAGAAAATTTACCATCTCTGTATCAGAACATACCTCCAGCCCAAGACAAATGCCAGCCCATGGAACAGATGCTTGGGGGGCGAACGTTACAACTTGGTCCATGATATCTCTCACGGGCTTGATTGCATCTAGTGCGGTGCCTATGCCTTGTTTGATGGCTGAAACCGTACTCAATTTATCTAGCCCTTCATGGACCAACTTTTGCATCTGGTCAGGAGTTGGGTCATCTTCTTCTCCCAGCTCGATCGATCCGCTCTGGTTGAACAGATCTCGTACAATCTTCTTGAAGGCCTCAGCCAATTTGGGCTCTGTCTTCTCGAGGTCAACATAGGCTTGAGCCCACATTTGCTCTCTAGTGGGAGTGGGCTGCAACAAATTGGACGGTGCTGGGTAGGTCGTAGCAGCGGTCGACTCTGATGATGATGGAGCTGCTTGCTGAGGCTTTTGCTGTCTGGGTGCTGCTGGAGTAGCGGATTTGGTCGAGCTGCCATCCAATCTGTCGGCTCGTGGCTTCTTTTTGACTTTGTTCTTAACTTTCTTGAACCATGAAGTCATTCCCGTACAATGGTGAGTCGCCGTGCTTGCAGCCATCGCGCGTACCGATCGGATCTCGGGTTCAACAATTGAATTTTCGTCATAGATTATCGGTGAAGCAAAATACTGAATATGAGTGAGAAGTTATGGGACCCAGGCAATCCAGGAGAACAGGCTGCTGCTTTCGCCAAAAGAAAATCTCAGGACCCACGGGCAACTGGGCCGCATCCATTTCGTGCAGCTTGGAGCTGGCAGCCACTTGGTGGTCCAGTATAAAATCGATAAAACGCCCCATTCAGGTATAGATTCACCATCTCCACTGAAGGCACCCCTCGGACAGCAATTGGGGCATCTTGACGGTGTCTGAGCGTTTGACATAGCACTCGGAGTCCCTTGGAGCTCTATGCCGCACAATGCAGACTGTGTGCAGCTCGTGCACAGTGACGTGTGTATAGTCAAATACTGCTTGACTGCTCAGAGGATGAGTAGTTTACTTATTAGATTATACTTAATGAAAGAAATGCAATACTTTCTAAACACAAGACCAATCATGCTTCAAAACGGTGCGATAGCGATTGTCTATATCAAAATGCGTAGCAGGTTGACTTAAGGATTCGAGCATGTCCTCTACAGTAGTCTGGTGATGGCAAGCCACAAATACGGCATGGCTGCGAATTCGACTGCGCCCGATCGATATATTTTTTGTCTGAGCCATCAAGAGAACAGTTATTGGTGCCTCTTTCACAAAGTGTCTACTCATCTACCTTTGTGATTGATGCATCTCAAGCTTTGAATTATGGCAACCCAAATTGTTCCTTATGAATTAGAAGTGACCATAATTTCGATGCGATACGAGAATCTCGGACTTCTCAACACTCAACAACCGTAAATATGCTTGTTGGAAATCATAAGATTTGTCCTAGGAAATATTGGCCATGATGTTTGAATTGAAATATGTGCACCACATTATAAAATGTTAAATAGACTTACTTCCAAGACTTCCGTATCAATTTGGTCGCTTGGTAACTTGTTTACGGTGGAGTACAACATAGTATACCGTTTATACACCGGCGATCTAGACAATAGATAGGACGCCGGCCTCAACCTCCACACTGCCGATCGCAGCCGGTTCACTATCTGCTACCCAGGAAATACCCTTGTACCTAGAGCAAAAGCATCGCGGCCCATGTGTTCCGCAGCAAGACAATCGAGAGCCGACCACCCGGTGGAATGGCTCGGGAACATGATAATGGGTCGCGGCTCTTTCTCCATGCATCCGCAGACAGATTGCAGCGACCTACATAAAATCCGGGGGTGGTCTCTCTCTGACTCGCACCCGACCGTCTGGTTGCGTTCACCATTCGTCAGCTTCTTCCTTCTGATCGGTACCCATACCTCTTACGGAGGTCGACTTTGGAGGATGAAGCTCCTCGTTGCCGCATCCTGTGTCGCCTTGTCGGCCGCGGGTGTCGTCGCCGTTCAGCCATGGTTGAATACCTCCTTGCCATATGAGGATCGGCTGCTTGCTTTCGTTGCGCAGCTAAATGATACCCAAAAATATGCCATGGTCCAGGGAGACACAGAGGTAAGTCGCTTACATGGCTCATTGGTAGACCTTGTACTTGTATACCATCACCATAGCTTGATGACAACGGCACCGGCGTGAACCCGTGCATCGGACACATCAGCGGCAACGACACCTTGGGTATCCCGTCAATATGCATGGGCGACGGCCCCGTCGGCGTCGGAAACTCTCTCAACAACGTGACAACGTTCCCGGCGCCCGTCGTCGCGGCTAGTACCTGGAACACGACCGTGCAGTACCTCTTCGGCCAGGCGCTCGCCCAAGAACACATGGGCAAGGGACGCAACGTGGTTTTGGCGCCTACAATCAACATCCTGCGCTCGCCGCTGTGGGCTCGCGCCGCCGAGACTCTTTCCGAGGACCCCTGGCTGACTGCGCGCATGGCCGTGGCTGGTGTGGAGGGCATTCAGAGCCAGGGAGCCTTGGCCTGCCCGAAGCATTTTGCTGCGTACAACCAGGATACGAATCGCTTCGGAATTGATCCTGAGTGGGTGACGGTCAATGCTCAAGTCGACGAGCGTGTTTTGCACGAGCTGTACTTTCCGGCTTTCAAGGCGTCTGTTCAAGAAGCAGATGCTGCATCGGTCATGTGTTCTTACAACAGACTCAACGGGTACTTTACCTGTGAGAACGACTGGCTTTTGAATACGACTTTGCGACAAGATTGGGGATTCGAGGGCTTCGTCGTTGCAGATTGGTATTTCTCAACCCGAAGCACCGTCGGCGCCGTTATGGCTGGCCTGGATATATCGATGCCCGGTGGCGATCTCACTGACGAGTACGGCTTCCCAGCATACTATGGAGATCTTCTCGTGGAAGCCGTCGACAACGGAACCATCCCGTATTCGCGCCTGGATGACATGGTAAAACGGGTATGGAGATATATGTTCAAGCTGGGGATGGTCGATAATCCCGTCACCGGAGATGCCCTCTCCTACGTACGGACACAAGCCCATCTGGATCTTTCTCAGCAGATGGTGGAAGACGGCACAGTCCTCCTCAAGAACGACAACGCCACACTACCTCTCAGTCCAGCGAAATACACCAAGATTGCCGTCTTCGGCGTCGACGCCACCAACCAGAGCCAAGTCTCCGAGAACCACGGCGGCTTCGTCATCGACTCGACCATGGTCGTGCAGGCGCCCTTTGACGCCCTCGAGCGCCGCGGCCTGGCCGAGAACATCTCGATTAAGTACGCCGAGGCATACCCGGGCACGGGGCAGTTCGCCACCATCCCGTCCGGCATGTTCAAGAACGGCGGCGTCAACGTGACCTACTACACGACGACGGACTTTTCCGGGCCGGTCAACCAGACGGACTTTGTCCCCAACATCACCATCGCCACGTTCCCGGCGGAGCTCTGGCAGGCCTGGCCGCAGGTCTTCTCGGCCGACTGCGAGGCCATCTTCCTGCCCAACACGACGGGCACGTACCACTTCTCCCTGTACGGCCAGGGCACCGCGCTCCTGTACCTCGACGACGCCCTCGTGGCCAACATGTCGTTTGCCAATTTCGGCAACTACGTCCAGGGCGTGGCGTACCTCGAGGCCGACACCGAGGTCAAACTGTCGCTCAAGTACGACATGGGCTATTCGCTGTCGACGGGCGGCTACGGCGTGACGCTAGGCGTGGATGTGGGCAGCAGCACCCGCGACGCCGAGGCCGACGCGCTGGCGGCGTGGGCCGACGTGAGCATCGTGTTCGCGTCGGACCGCATCTCCGAGGGCGCAGACAGCGGGCTGGGCCTGCGACTGCCGGGCGACCAGGACGCCGTGATACCGCGGCTGGCGGGCCTGTCCAAAAGGACCGTCGTCGTGCTCAACACCAACTCGGCCGTGCTGATGCCGTGGCTCGCCGGCGTCGACGCCGTCCTCGAGGCCTGGTACGCCGGCCAGCAGGTCGGCCTCGCGCTCGAGCGGCTGCTGTTCGGCGACGTCAGCCCCAGCGGCAAGCTGCCGGTGACGTTCCCGAAGGCACTGGAGGATGCCATCCAGATCAACACCAACATCGAGGTCCCCTTCTCCGAGGGCCTGTACGTGGGGTACAAGGCCTACGACAAGAGCGGCGTCGAGCCCCTGTTTCCTTTCGGCCACGGGCTGACGTACTCGAACTTCTCGCTGCATTGCGTGACGGCGGCGGCGAACGATAGCGCCGTGACGGTCAGGGCTACGCTCAAGAATGACGGATCGGTCGACGCGAGACAGGTCGTCCAACTGTACGTGGGCTACCCCGAGGCGGCCGACGAACCGCCCAAGCTATTGAGGGCGTTTCAAAAGGTCGAGGTCGCTGCTGGTGACAGCGCTCTGATCGAGTTGATGGTGAAAAGAGAGGACTTGATGATCTGGTCCGAAGCAACTCAAGGGTGGGCTTTTGTCAGTGGCGACTATGAGTGCATGTTGGGATTCTCAGCTGGGGACATCCAAGTGACTCAAGTCATCACTCTGTAGAACATAATATTTTTGAAAGGGCTTAATAATTTATAATCATCCTCTGCTATTACACACCTCAATGGAAGTTATGATGAGCGACACTGTTGTTTGACAAGCGACGCAACATCGCCGGGCCAGAAAGACTCTTGTTGAATGAGCAAGTACAACTGGAAATAGTTTAAAACAATAGCACTTTTCCTCAAGCGTTCGATCAAATTCCTTGTGTATCACCACGTCACATCAAAGCCTCTCCATCTTCGAATCTCCCCACATCTACGGGTTGTCGAGGGTAAAGTCGACATTTCCAGTCGAGGCGCCTCCGACACAGGTCCCGCTGATGCTGCCGGTCGGGCAAGTCGCCCGGGCGGCGCGGATGCAACCCTCCCAGCGGCCCTTGGAGATATTGATGGTGGCGCCGCTGTCCGCGGCGTCGAGGGTAAAGAGCGCCGTGCCCGACTGGCCCGTCGTGCTGGCCGGGGCGCCGCCGCACTTGGTGATGGTGCCCGCGATGCCGCCGCAGATACCCAGCTCGGCCACGTTCTGGTCGTGGAAGACGATGTTTCTTTGGGTGAGAGTTAGTATGCGGATATTTGGAGAGAGAACATGGCTTGGGTTGATGGAAGCTTACACGTTGGGGTCGGTACACTTGACGTTAGTGACGGCGTTGGGGTCGACGGTCGACGAGGCGCGCATGGCCAGGATCTCAAAGTGCTCCGAGGATATGTCGAGGGGGGACGCGGTGATGGAGCTGGCGCCGGCGAGGACCAGGACCGCCTTGAGGAGAGTTGTAGACAGCATCTTGTATATGGTATTATTAGGTTGTTGGAAAAAAGAGTGACCAGACCCGTGATCGTCGTACGGGAATTGAAATGAATGCAAGTCGATCACGGATCGATAAGAGAATGATTAACAACAAGTTTGAAGGCTGTGTTTACTGAGAGAAACAAGACGTGTATTGGATGCTTCGCGCTGGCTACTTAAGTAGAAAGCAGAGTCCTGCCGACAGCAGACCTATTGAAGACAAGAGCCCACTGGTCGGTTTCACGGAGTAGTGCCAACCAAATCTCACCAGTCCCCTGCGAAGATCTATGGATTCCATGCAACCATCCCAGCCTCAGGTGCGATGGAGATGAAGGAGATTTGGAAAATGCGTCCTCGACAACTTCTCAGCTGGCGTATCGCGCCGAGATGGACATGCTCTTTACTGGTTGACGGTGACCAGGTCAACGGAAGAGTTGCCGAGGAGAGATCGCATGGTGATCACAGGGTTCAGCTTGGGGCCAACCCAGACAGCGCCGAAACATGAGATGAAGCTTTTTGAGGCTGATTGACAGGCCCCTTTGATGGGAGTTGTGGGCCAGGAGTCGATGAGTCGAGACGTGTGGTGTACCAAGTTCAACAAGGGTATAGTCGAGCGAGACGATCTGATTGGCCAGAGAGTTCGTAGCATCGGAGATTCCTGGTCGTATAACAGAATGTATTTTAAGCTTCTTTAGTATTTAAAAAGCCAGCAGCTCGCCAACTTCCGAAGGCAACACTTTCGATTTCTGTTGTCATCATTTGCATCTCAGTCATGAAGTTGATGGCTATCAGTATTGAGTATGCGCACATGCAGATCTTTACCTGTTGTGTTACAAGTGTTGGCATTGACAGGCTTGACAGGTCTCTGGGCTGAACAAACTCGAGTGACAAGAGTGATGACCAGTTGGCCAGTCTTTGTCATCAGATATATACGCAACAGATCGTCACATGTGATCGCGACTGGGGAATGGAATTGGTTGGTAGCCGCGGAGAGAACCTGGATTGTATCGATCTGCCTCGCGTGCTTTCGTAATTGCGTGTCTCTCGTCACAACCGAGGATGAACGAGCATCTCCAATTGCCGTACTAAGCCGCATGCGTCCTTCTCACAGCGGGGCGCCTCTTTTTTACAGTGGAGGCTGGACGCTCTGGGCCTGAACTCTGGAGCTCTTCGCTATGTCATATCAAACCCGCCCGGCGGAAGTCTAACGCAGGACAGTAAATATAGTGACGTCACGGCCATTCCCGTCCAATAAGCCGCATCTGTTTCCCTTCTACCCGACACCTCATAGGCCGGTCGGCTCGAACCTTTGTCTAGCTGTTCTCTAATACCCAAAGCTCTCTCTCAATTTTACTTCTGCAAGGAACTTCAAAAGAAGAAACATCGTGAACAAATTTACCTCTATCAAGCCAATTGATAGCCACCAGACTCCTGTCGCCCATCACCTCCAACGCTCCATTCACCAACAAACAAACCATCATTCACAATGGCCTCCCGCACCTTCCTCTCGGCTTTCCGCCCCGCCGCCATGATGGCCAGCAGACAGACCATGGCGTCGCGAAGCATCGCCAGCACCGCTATCCTGAGGCACAAGGAGGACTCGATCCGTATGTTCCATGCTTGCCTATCATGCTGCTCTGGCATCTGCCTGCACCACCACGCTTGCGCAGCCGGCAACAGCACCCCCCAATCCCTTGAGCGCATTAGCTAACCATCCTCCCAATTTTCAGACGACCCCGACGCCAAGCACGAGGAGCACAAGCAGGACTCGCTCAACAAGCACAAGAGCGGTAAGGGCGAGTGGAAGCCGGAGCTGGCCTCCAACAGTGAGGAGGCCGTCAAGGCCGACCGCGAGAACAAGGACGACATCAAGACCCTGCAGGAGAAGACCAAGAAGCACGCCGAACAGAACAAGTAGAGAAAGAGGAAAAGAAGGAGAAATCTGTAGCACAAGTAGTATATTTTTGGCCTCCGTCGTCAAAGAGGTCAACCGCATGTTCGGAAATTATAACAACACAATGGGTAGCGTCTGGAAGGCGTGTGGCTCTGATCTGAGGGGCAGATCGAGACATTAGCACGCCTTAATACAATTGCATTTGCATCTTCCAATCGCTCTTGATTGGCCACAGAATTAAAACCTTGATGAGTGAGTGTGTTGGCGCACATCGTTGGTTGCCCTCTTGGCAAGCCAAACACCAAAAATCCATAGTCCTATGAGTATGCAAGAGACTGGACAGCTCGATCATGAGTCCTACGGCTCTACAGAGTCCCTACCGAGTTCACAAGATGGTATGCCCAATCACAGATGATAGCCGTGTACGTACGAATGTTCACTGTTGAGACGGGTTGTCGAAATAATGGCAAGTTAGAGGAGCAAGTCAGTTCAGAGATAAGATGACATTCAAGGACGTCTGGTCTCAAGAAGAAGAATACAAGTGCTATGATAACGCCCAAACGCCCACGATGCTATACAGTTAAAAAGTGTCAGCCAAATCCATCCTGACAAAACATGTGATTCTCAAAAGTGACAACCCCCCAAAGGCAGAAATTGGCATGTGTCGCTCATGCAAATATACACTCTCTGGCGCAACCGACCCAGGCCCTTTTTTCCCTACTTCAACAGCGCAATCAACAAGATCAGGATGATGATCAGGACAATGATGGCGACCATCTGCTTGTTGTCGCTGGCCGTCCTGCTGATCTTGTCGACCCGCCGCCGGGCGCGGTCCATGCGGCCCTGGTGGCGGTCGACCACGACGTCGACCTCGTCCAGCATGGCGACCTGGTCGTCGAGCTCGTCGCCGATCTGCATGCTGAGCTCGCGCTGCCGGGAGATGGACACGCCCAGCGCGTCGAGCTGCGCGTCCTGCTGGTCCATGATCTGCTGGTGGTACGCGTGGATCTGCTGGTTGTCCATGTTGCGCGAGTCAATGTCGTCCCGGTAGCCGGCCGAGTCGCCGTTCGGGTTGTCCGTGTACCGCGAGCCGAACAGCTGCGCCTCGAGGTCCGGGTCGCGCCCGCCGTCGTTGTCGCTCGACGAAGGGTTGTCGGAGAAGCGGACCGTCTTGGACGGGGTGCGCTGGACGCCCTTGGGCCGGAGCGACGAGTGCATGTCCCTGGGCGAGGTCTGGGCGTGCGCAAAGTCGGCCGCGAGGGCCGGGTCGTTGGGGTGGGTCAGCGTCGAGTCCGTGTCGGGCGACGAGAAGCCGTGGAATTGCGACTGCAGGTCCTTGAACTGCTGCTGGAGGCCGGGCAGATTATCGCCTATCGTGAGCGCCCGGTCCTCATCGCCCGCCTCTTCTAGCCTCGCCTGCTCCTTCTCCAGGGCCTCGAGTCCATCTCGGAATTGCTCAAGCGACCGGGAGATGTGGCCATCGTTGGAATCTGCGTCGAGGTTGAGGCTCTTGGCTCGTTGCCGCTCCAGCAGCGACAGCTTGATGTGGTCGGCCAAGAGGAAGAGCTGGTTCGCGCTCGACATGGCGGGCAGCTGCCTAAATAAAGGCTATCTTTGTTGTTACAGGAATCGATGATATACGATGGTAAAGGACGAAGTGATGACGGCCAAGATGATTACTGGTTACTGAGGTGCAGCGTGCTAAAAGCGTACCTACTGTAGAGGTGGTTTGGATCTGGACTTGGGAGTGTCGGTGCGGAGTCCTGGGCAGCCAATCGCTGGAGATCTCACCAAAGCCAACTTTATTTAGGTGCCTGCTGCTTACATGACACAAAGCCGCAAGATAAATTAAGGTATATGCTTCTTTTCCATTTGCATTATCAGAACCCAAACCAAGAATCAATCAGTAAATATTATTTGTAGCTATGTTCAATTTATTTTCTGCAAACTGAGTCCAGAGTGACTGTCAATGAATGAATGGAATAGCGCTTTCATGACCGGACTCTGTACAAAGTAATAACAGGGCAACCTGAATGCCTTCCTACAGAATCCTGTAACAGTCCACCGGCTCCCTGAAAGCTGAATTGTTAGTGAATAACACTTAGCTCGATGCTATATAAAATTTAAACCACAATGTACAAGCAGAGGAGATTCCAAACTGCACACACGGTCCATGTCATGCTGTATGAACTGCAAAGAGAAAATGTCTGATGCAAAGCATTCTGTCATGCGCCAGAGGATCTTGCGCTCTGATCTGTATTGACTATCGATAAGGCTTCTACGTCATCTCGTCCGGTCTTCCACCTGCCTCATCTGTATTTCTTCTCTGGGCAGCCGAGATCCTCAAATCATGTTGACGCCAAGTTGATTGTTTTTATCGTCTTCGAGATCAGTTGTTGCCGGACAACAGCTGCCCTTACATTAAGAGGGACAATATTCGAATCCTTTCCGTGGCCACAGCCGTTTGACTACCTCGTACTTTAATCCAAATACGATGTAGAAGACATGAAGAGCGAACATGTTGCTTTTTCTGAACAAGGCTAACTAGACGAATTGGCGGCTATATCTGTCCCACGCAGACATACATACAATTCCGTGACATACACATCTGCATTATTTCAGTACACCGGTCTTGTTATGGCACGATTCATGACCTGCCTCCGTCTATGCCACACATGACAGGCGATGATCTATGGTAGGTTGACAAGAAAACGGTAACCTGCCTCCGATCTAGGTAATCCCCGATTTTTCCTCGAGATCCATCCCCGCCAAAAACCAGCTCCCTACCTAACCAATTGCCGTGGCGGCGATACTTGCACCCGCTTGCAGTAGCGCGGCTGCACATGGGACCCTCACATCTGTGCATCTCGAGTCGGCAGCCCCGCGGTCTTCTTTGTCGGCTGCATGATCCAGGCCGTTGGAACCACTCAGGGCAGCGGATGCCAGAGAGCCTTTTGGGATCCTGCCGCTCGCCGAGGAGGTGTCTCTATTCTCCAGTCGATGAGTTCTATGGTTATACGCACTACATACATACTCGGTGCCATGTAGTCCTACGTCTAATGGTACGATGCCCGACCAGAAGAAAACGGTCCCTCGTCGTCCCTGCAGCCAGCCGAAACGGGGAATCTCGAGATCGAGGGGCATTCCTTCTCATGGGAAAGTGACAGAAGGATGACGGTCCCCGCCTCTTCTCGTCCGGCCAAGCACAGTCGCCATAATTCGATTCGCCCTCTTTTCTCTTTTTAGCCGGGGGCATTCCCCTGGTTGGCGACCTACTGACTCCGCCGGCCAGTGGAGATCGCGGCACATTCTGCTTGACATTGCCGGGTAAGAATAGTCAATAGGTAAGGTGGGGTGGTCCCTTGGGAAAATAGACCGAGCCCATCGCGCACGCGGGCCCCTCATGTGGGAAGGATGATACCGACACCGAGATCGCTGGGTTCAGCTGTGTTGGTTGAAAGAAATCTTGTGTCGTGATTGACAGCTTTTTGAGTTGTTCACTCTTTCTTCATTCTCTTTTTTTGCCTCTACCTCACAAGTCTACACGTCACATCTCTGGCTGTACGCATCCGAGGCTGAAGTGTATATACTCGACGCTCTCTTGTATAAACCTCTATTACAAGTGTAAAGACTCACCGTCACACAATCATGCCTCTCCCTACTGGCGTCTACCGCGCCGACCAGGTCGGCTCCCTGCTGCGGCCTAGGGACATCCTGGCCACCCGCGAGAAGGTTGCCAGCGGCGAGCTCTCCCAGGCCGACCTGAAGAGCCTCGAGGACAAGCACATTGCCGACGTGGTCAAGAAGCAGATCGACGCCGGCCTCCGCGCTGTGACGGACGGCGAGTTCAGGCGCGAGTGGTTCCACATCGACTACCTGGTCAACCTGGCCGGCGTCGAGAAGCGCGGCGCCCTCCAGTCGACCAACGTGTCCAAGGGCGGCACCATGCCCCCGCGCCTCGTCGTCGTGGACAAGATCTCGCACCCCAAGCCCATCCAGGTCGACGACTTCCACTACCTCGAGTCGCAGATCGCCGCCGCCGGCGCCGCGGGCAAGGTCACCACCAAGGTCGCCATCCCCTCGCCCACCATGATCCACTTCCGCAACTCGCGCGAGACCATCTCCGAGGACGCCTACCCGACCCTCGAGCCCTTCTTCGACGACCTGGCCCGCGTCTACCAGGAGGAGCTCGCCGACCTGTACGCCGCCGGCGTCCGCTTCGTCCAGCTCGACGACACCAACCTGGCCTACCTGTGCGACCCGCAGATGCGCGCCGAGGCCGAGAAGCGCCACGGCGACGCCAACGTCCTGGCCCGCCAGTACGCCGCCCTCATCAACAAGGCCATCGAGAAGCGCCCCGCCGACATGGCCATCGGCATCCACCTGTGCCGCGGCAACCACCGGTCGCAGTGGTTCGCCCAGGGCGGCTACGAGCCCGTCGCCGAGGTCCTGTTCAAGGAGCTCAACGTCGACGTCTACTTCCTCGAGTACGACGACGCCCGCTCCGGCGACTTCTCCCCGCTGCGCCACCTGCCCGAGAGCAAGGTCGTCGTCCTCGGCGTCATGACCTCCAAGAAGGCCGCCCTCGACGACAAGGCCGACATCATCGGCCGCCTCAAGGAGGCCGCCCAGTTCTGCCCCCGCGGCCTCGACCAGCTCTGCCTCAGCCACCAGTGCGGCTTCTCCAGCACCATGGAGGGCAACGAGCTCAGCGAGGACGAGCAGTGGGCCAAGATCCGCCTCGAGGTCGAGATCGCAAAGGAGGTCTGGGGTGACGACCTCAGCCAGTAGATCCAGTTGTCAAAACGAGATTTATCAGGAAACAAACCTAGCATGAAAGCATTGGGGTGAGAAATAAAAAGAAAACAAGGCGGGGTATAAAAATAGGCCATCAAGGTAGTTTGAGCATTGAATGACAGGAATCAGCATAGCGCATGGCAGGGGCAGTCAACAGTGACGAGCATATAACGTGAGAATAGAAATGACGATTTACACATGATTCACCAATGAAGCGGGTTCAAACCAATGTCCATGATTTATTGAGGTTCGTGGCAGATGAAGCCATTACGTGAGAACTTTTCCGTAACCACAGAACTATACAAGTATACAGCTTTTTTCTTTTCAGAGACCTGTTCCGTTCCATTATATGCCGAAGCTCACCCTGCCGGGGAAGTTCAAAGGAAAACTCCCAGACGGTTGAGGGGTATAGAAAGTCGGAGCCTTCCAACTATACAAAGACCAAAAACGCCATCTTCGATCACATCATGTGTCGGTATGCCCTGAATCCATTATACTGAGGGAATAAAGGAAAACGTCGTGAGAAGTAACGTGTCGCTCGCTCGTCAAGATTATGTACTCGAGCCAGAATCAGTCGCAAGACGTACAAAGTTTGCGTCGCTGAGAATCGTAAATTCGACATTACTGTCCGGCAGGCTTGGGTGCCTCGCCGCCAGCCTGACCTTGGGCAGCCAGTGCCTGATACCACAGAGCAAGGTAGTTCTGGTAACCGCCATCTGTTATCGTTTAGTAGACTGGCCAGAAGCGTCGAGAGGAATGGTCCACAACTTACAAGCTGCATAGGGATCAGCGCCGTTGGCGGCTGCGGGAGCTTGGCCAGGAGCCGCATGGCTGTGTTGGCTGTTACCTCCCTGAGAGTAGTTGGGGTTGTCGTAGTCACGTCGAGGAGGACGGCCACCACCACGGCCACCGCCGCCGCTGTTCTTCTGACGCTGTAGAGCATGGTTAGCAAACCGACTGGTTGAGACGACTGTTCTTGTACTTACGACTGCCTCGACCTTGTCCTCGATGGCACGCTTGGCTCTGCTAATGGCATCACGGGATCCAACGAGGCCAATCTCTCGCTCCGTCTCACCGGGACCCGAAGACTGGGACACGTTGATCTTACATCCAGTGGTGTTCTGCATCTCACGGATGGTCTCTCCTCCCTTGCCAATAATCATACCAACAGCTTCCGACGGAACAAAGATGGCATCGTTGGTCTTGTCATCACCGCCGGGTCCGTTATTACGACCATGATCATTGCGAGGAGGGCGGTCCATCTTGGCGCCAGCACCACCGCCACCGCCATTGTTGGCCTGGCGGCTGTCGCTGTCGACAATCTCCATGATGAGCTCCTTGGCCTGGGCTGCGGCCTCTCGGGTGCCGATGAGATTGACAGGGCGCAGACCATTGACACTCTTGGACTCACTGGTGATGTTGACATGGCAGCCACTTCGCTCTTGAAGGTCACGAATAGTTTCACCTCCACGGCCAATAATCAAGCCGACAGTTCGATCGGGCACCATAATCTGCATGACATCCTCACCCTCTCTAAGTGTGGCCGGGGCAGCAGCGGCGGCGGCGGCGGCGGCAGGAGCATTGCGGCCACCGCCAGCACCATGGGGGTTGTCAGCTCGGGCTACAGCGCCCATGCCGGAGTCTTCAATGATTCTGTTGATGGCATCCTTGGCCTCAGCACGTCTTGCACGAGGGCCGGTGATTCTGCATTGACGGAAAGGACCCTGGTTATCAGGACCAGTGATGAACTGCACTCGGCAACCAGTGGAGGACTCAACACGACGCAGGTTCTCACCCTGTCTTCCAATGATCAGGCCCACTAGGCTCGACTCAATTTGGATGGTCTCGGTGTCATCGTCACCACCTCTGCCACTGTTGCCGCGTGGAGAGTCCCTGCCATAGGATCGACCTCTATTGGCACCAGGAGAGACGGAACGATTGCGGCCATAGTTTCCGCGGCTGTCATCACGGCGCTCATCGCGGTACGGGTTGAAGTTGTCACGATAAGTATCACGACCATGCGGCGAGCGCGAGCGGGATCTATAGTGTCTACCGTCACCGGCGCGGGGGTCATGACCCTGCTGGTACGTAGGGGGCGCGCGTGAGATGTCATACGACGAGATTCCCTTTTCAGTCGCAAAGGCCTTGGCTTGGGCTATAGCATCGGCAATACTGACAGTTCCAGAGTTGACGGGTTTGATAGCACTCAGGTCAAAGTTGCCGCTAGCAGAGGGCTGAGGCAGCGAATAGGCTCCTGCGCCATAGGCAGCAGGAGGTGCAACTCCAGGAGGCATGGTAGGCGGGTAAGCACCCGGGGTCGGGGTCTGCTGGTACGGGGGCTGCGGCTGGGCCGGGTTCGGAGTCGAGGTGGTGGGAGGTCGCTGTGCTGCTGAGAGGTTGCGGATGCGCGGTCAGTGAGGGGTTCGACACGAAGACGCGCCCGGGCGGTCGGCGCATGGAACGGACGGAAACTGTGAGAAGGGAAGAGACTTACCGAGTGCAGCCAGGATTGACTCGATGCTTCTATTGGCTTCAGCCATGATGGTTGTCGTCGGCGAAGCGGTTGTTGTAGGGACACCTGGACTTCCAGGACGCGCCGAACAGCAAGAGATCGAGGTGGTCAGGGACGCGATGATCCGGCGATGGCAACAAAGGTCGAGATGCAGGGTCTTTGTTCAGAATGCAGATGACAATGCAAAGATGTGCACACCAGAAGATGCTCAATCCGCAGCAGTGCAATGGAGTGTCGAGAAAGGAATGTACAATGGCTCGACGTTGCAGTGCAAGAAGAAACTACTGTGGGCTTGCGACTTGGTGCTCGATGAATCAGAATGAAAATGCCAGGCGCATCAAAAATTATTCACGGCGAGAAGTGAATGAATTGAATGAGTGAATGGACAGACGGGGGGTTGGGGGGTTGGTTTGCAAAATGAGTAGGAGCTTCGGAAAGACCACTTCAATCACAGTTTTCTCTTCCCACCTAGCACGGCAAAAACCCAGTTGCGCGCGGGTGCCAAGAGCTCGTCTCCTGGTTGATTGTTGAGGATCGGTCGCGTGCCCGACTTTGTCGCGAGCAATCGGTGCAGTCAATGTCGCTTGCCTTGATGATGGATGCGCACTGGTGAAAAGTAGCGATGACAAGGAGAGGTTGAAGGTCGGACGAGGGTTTGGTGGGATGCGTGGAAAAGGTTGGAGCTGGACTCAAGCTGCGGGAGGTTGACGTGGTTCCAAATGCGGCGCCGGCCAGACCTTTCAGCGGTGGGCTGTCAACTTTGCTGGTCTGGTACCTAAGGTAGGCGTAGGCGTGGTGTGGTGATTTGATTAGCAGACCGAGCGCATTCCACTCAAGGGAAAACTTTGGTTAAGGGCTTGGAAGCCGCAAGCCCAGGCTTTTTTTTTTTTTCAACGCTAAAATTAATGGTTTCGGCACCTCTCCTCGAAGCCCCACTATTGTGGCCGTTAATTGTGCAAAACGGCGGCTTTTATTCATCTTTTCGAATCTTTTTGTGCCTTTTGGGTACATCAGTTTGCATGCTTCAAACCCATTCCAAATGTACGCGGTCATGGCACGTCGCTGATGCCAACGCTGACATGGATCATGGATAGTATAGCATCTGTACAAGTGGACTTGGGGCACAGCTAGTACCGAAGTCTGTAGCTAGGCAAGGTACGCACGCAGGTCATAAAAGCTGCAGCCCACATGCACGTGCTGGGCAAGAATACTTTACTGAGACGAACGCAATCCAGGGCATGTGGTCTGCAATTGTCTATCTTCAATCAAGGAATATGTTCTTATTTTTTCTGATAAGCCAGACATTGCCATAGTCCAACGGCTGCCAATGTAGTTATGTCTCCAAGTCCATCATGTTCTCCAGCCATACCTGCGAGACCTCATCTCGCAACAGGCTGCTCCAAGCCTCGAGGTGGTAAATATTCAATGTTCTGTACCTAGCTCAAGAAATGTGGCTGAACTCGACCGGTATCGAAAACCACGTGTGCCGCAATGCATGAACTCAACGAACTACCTGTGCGCTTTCCCATACGTGGAGACAAAACGGCGCCTAGACATGAGCCTTTCGAAGGCATACGGATTAAGCTCGGCACTGCTCAGAGGACACCTGTTTGGTATCCATTGTTTATCTTCTCCCATGCACCAATTGCCCTCGATAAGTACTTTGAAAGGTGCAGGTAACACTAATGAAGATGTCCTGCCAGGCAATCGTACTTCTTTCTAGTCACCAGAGGCCGAATAGCATGACATACTTTGAACATAGTCTCGAGTTCCCCGTGGTTCTGACTAGATCAAGGTCTGCACTGAAAATTTTAGATACATAAACATGTATACGACATCACCTCAATCCAATAGCATACGAGATGTTATTATGGCTCCAGGCAAGAGACATTCTACATGCCTCACCCAGTGCACTTCGGGTCAACCTTTACAAGGAGACATCGAATATGGAAACAGAAGCTGAACGGCCACAGTAGTCAAGGGGGTTTCCGTCCTTTAGTGACACTTGAAAGAGGTAGAACTCCAGATCAACGAGAAGCAACAGTGGTACTGATACATACCTAATATATATTGTACAATCGTATGTGTTAGGTAAGCCATCAATTACGATCAGTTTCATGTGCGAATTAGCGCCAGGCGATGCACTGGCTGTCAGAACTCTGAAATATCGCGGGCGCTAAAACAGCTCCACTGAAGAGCGTTACCGTTGAGCAGCAGCCATCCAATCAATCCTTCTCCCAACCAACTCCGTCGAACGCGACCCCTGGAACTTTAAACGACAAGCTTAAGGACGCAGTCGCTAATAAAGCGATCCAGAGGCCGACTCAAATACGCCGGTTCTCCCATGTATCTATGTTCTCTCTCTTTGAGCACAATAGTCTTATCCAAATGAAGAATGTGACCAGGCTACTTGGGAAAGCATGCCATTGCTCTCCCCGGGCGACAGATAGAGAAAAACAGGATTTTCTGGGGAAAGAAAAAAAAACCCTCTCTTCCCGTCGGTGGCAAAAGACCCCTGGCATTGCTGATCGTCGGCCAAGCTTCTAGCGCAGACTCAGCCTTCTGCATGATTGGCCGGGCGACGATATGGACCTGGTTGTCTTGCGCGATGCTTGCTACGTCAACTCAATCCAAGCTAGATTCGAGATAACCTCTCCAGCCTCTGCTACCCTACCTGTGCCGCTTCAGCAATGATTTACCAGCTGCGTCAACAGGGTCCTGTCCAAGCCGCAATCAGTTGCTGCGCTATCTTGCTGCTGGCCAATGTCGTCACATAGCTTGATAGTCATTTGACAAGGCGGAAGGCAACGATAAATTCCAGCCGTTTCTGCCCTCCTCCGGGATGGCGAACCTTTTGGAAAGATGGCCACCATCCACCTATCGCTCCGTGGTGTCCCCTTGCACGACTCATTCTCACATAGTATATCAAGATAGGCTGCCCGTCCGTCAAGTGTCTGCCCAGGACGCTACCTACGGACCAGCCTCGCTTGCGAACTAGCCAATGTGCAAGTTTTCTGTCTTCCAAAGCAGACAGGAGTGATAATCAATCAACCCTCGGCTCGATTCAGTTTCTGCGTCCCCAGTCTGCCCTGACTGACTGAACAAATCATTACACGCACCTGAATCACTCATCGTTGTACAAGACCATATTGGGCTGTCGTGGGTCCTCCCCGGTCAACCCCAGACAAAGAAAAATCGATTGGCTCACAGTCACCCGTAGGCGCTTACACAGAGCCCACCTTTAACTGGCGCGTACGGTGAAGAGGCATAGCCGACAAAGAACAATTCGCTATTGCTCAGTGTTTGGAAGCCCGGGGCATTTCTATTTTTCGATTTGCCCGGAGCCCAGTCACCTACCCAGGTACCAGGAGTCAGCTGGTCCCTGGCTGGGCCCCGCCGAAAGAGGTGCGTTCTATCGTGTTGATCCGATCTCGACTTGTCTCTTTAATGCCCCTCCACCCCTCCACGCGCGAGCTGTTGGTCAGTCTCGTCTCTTCTTTGATCACTCACATTTGTGGACAATCAACATAATCACTTTTGGTTCTTCTTTTTCTTGTTTCATTCACGGAGTTGGGCGAACAATCCATTTCTTTTCCTTCACCCATTCACAATTCTTTTCATTGTGCTTGAAGCGCATCTATTCTTATCACTTTCGGCTGGTCCCCCCCTTCTTCTGATTCACCCTTCTCGACGGTTGTCCATGTACAGCATATAGAACAAAAATATTTTCTCTTCACCTTGTCAACCCGAAACGCTCCCACCATTTTTGTCAACCAAGAGCAATAATTTGACACCTTTACTTATCGATACGCTTCAGTTCACCAAGAAATCTTCCCTTCCACGGGCCTCCACCACTGGTCACCATGGATTCTTTCAGGCGGAAGCTCGCCAACCTGCCTGGGTCGCTCAAGAGCGATGCCGTCGACTCTCGCACATTTGAGGAAAAGACGCCAACAACAAACACAAACACAACTTCCGAGGTGTTTCGGAGGAATGGAACGACTCCCTATCTCGGCCTCAACGCCAGGCTCTCCCAAGTCTGGTTCAACAAATGGACAGTCCTGTTATTGCTGGTCCTGCTTCGGGTCCTGCTCCTTATTGGAAGCCTGAACAGCAATCTAGGCGACGCCAAGGTCAAAGCATTGTCAGCATGCACAAAGGTCGAGGATGTTGGGAGTGCCATGGCCTCGATGCCTCACTACCTGTCTGTGGGCGTGAACCGCCTTGCCGCAACAGGTATCACCGACGTTGTCCACGGCATGATGAAGGGACTCGACTTGATCCTGATCGTTGTTCGGGAACTAATTCTCTTCGTCATCAACATGATGACCTCGACATATACATGCCTCATCGCCGCAGCAGTACACGGAGGTCTCAACGCCACCTCGATGGTCATTACCAAGGCAACCGACGAGATCAACACTGCACTGCCGAAAATTGCAGATACCATTGGAGGCGCTGCCGACGACATGAACAGTGCTATTGACACTGTCTTCGAATGGGTCGACAAAGTTAGCGGTATCTTTGGAGCACATCCTGACAAGCCCACGATTGATCTCACCAGCGAAATCAACGACATGAAGGATTACAAGATCGATACTACGGGATTCGTGTCCGATCTGGACTCACTCAACGCAGACCTGCCGACATTTAAGGATGTCCAGAACATGACTGCAGAAGTGGTCGACTACCCTTTCAAGCTGATCAGGGACGCCCTTAACGAGACGTATGGCAACTGGCAATTCGATGAATCCGTCTTCCCAGTGGCCCAAAAGGAATCCCTCTCGTTCTGCTCGGACAACTCATCGCTCAACGATTTCTTCGAGGGGCTCTTCGAGCTGATTGCCACGGCCAAGAGATGGTTCATTGCGGTCCTCATCATCCTTTCTATTGGCGCCATCGTCCTGATTGCCTTCCTGGAGATTCACAGCTGGAGGCGCCTCAAGAACTATCGCAACACTTTTGTGGAGCGCAAGTTTGACGAGACCGACATGATGATGATGAGCCAAAGTCGATTCCCATCAAAGGTTGCCCTCAGGATCTCCGACTTGTTCAACGGCAACAAGGATCACAGGCGCTTGGCCAGTCAAGAAGCATCCAAGCAGAAGCGGGAGACTCTGATCCGGTGGGCTATTGCATATGGTACCACTCTGCCGGCATTGTTCGTCTTGTCGCTCGCCATTGCCGGCTTGTTCTCCTGTCTCTGCCAATACATCATGCTCCGAACTGTGGAAAAGGAGATTCCCGCTCTGGCCAACGAGGTAGGCGACTTCGCCAGCGAGGTCGTCGGCTCGCTCAAGTCCGTGTCTCGGGAATGGTCCAACGACGTCAACGGCCAGATCTCCATCTACAGCAACGAGATCAACAACGACATCCTGGGCCACGTCAGGAACGCCACCGACATCGTCAACAACACCATGAACACCTTCACCGACGCAATGGACAATGCCCTCACGACAGTCTTCAAGGGCACCATCCTCATGGATCCGATCCAGGAGGTCATCTACTGCTTGATCGGTCTCAAGGTGGAGGCAGTCCAGAAGGGCCTGACCTGGATCCACGACCACGCCAACGTCAGCTTCCCCACGATGCCGGACGATGTTTTCTCGCTGGGAGCCAACGAGTCGGTTAATGGCGACACGGAGCTCACATCGTTTCTGTCCACGCCGAGCTCGGCCACTACCGACGAGGTGTCCGGTGCCGTGACCACCGTCACGAATGCCATCCGCAACAACATCATCCAGGAAGCCCTCATCTCGACCGGTCTACTGCTGGTCTACGTCCTGGTGGTGCTCATCGGCATCATGCGCATGCTCGTCGGTATGACGGGTCTCGGCTACGACTCCAAGGGCGGTCCCGCGGAGGTCACCTCGCCGATTCTGACGACCAAGGGCCCGCCAGGAGCCTTCCGGTCTGCCAGCGAGGCGTCCGTCGACCGCAGGAAATTCGAGCCCACCGACAATCACCCCGTGATGCAAGACAACCCCTTCGGAAGCGGCTCGTACGACGCCGGCACCGCCCCGCCCCCGAGACTCCCTCCCAGCTACTACTACGAGAAGGCCAGGCGATAGTTACGCCAACGCTTTACCGTAGAGAAGAAATTGATGCACAAAGAGTCGGCTCTCGCCAGCTACAACTACCAGAACAACTGGAACTGGTGGACGTTTGATTGGAGCAACAAGGAGAACAAGAAAGCTGAGAAGGCGCATGATCCGTCCAGCTACTCCTACCAAAAGAACTGGAACTGGCTCAACTACGACTGGAGCAACAAGGAGAGCGACAAGGCCAAGAAGGAACCTTTGGATCCGTCCAGCTACGCCTATCAGAAGAACTGGGACTGGCTCACCTTCGACCTCGGCAGCGAGGACAGGAAACCCAACAAGGAGTCCGACCCTTCCAGCTATGCCTACCAGAAGAACTGGAACTGGTTCACGCTCAACTTGGACAGGGAGGACAAGCCAGCGGCGAAGAAACCCGATGCTGACATGCCAGAAGCCATTGAGCTGCAAGAAAACCCCTTCGGGATCGGCTCGTCTCGCGCCGCCACCACGCCCCCTCCGGCTTCACTGGCCACCGAGCCCGTCCTGCCCCTGTACCACGCGCGCACGAGGGCGCTCAGCCTGTGCTCCCTCGACGTGGACGACCGGGCACAAGAGAGGGAGTTCATGTAAAGCGTCATTTTTTTCCTTTACCCATCGAGTCGGACAGGCCCTGGGCTGGTATCAGGACCATTGAACCGCGGTGGACTTGATTTCAAAGATGGAAGAAGCACAACAGTCAATTTGATATCCCCAAGCTTTACAGCCTCAACAAAGCGAAATCAAGGAAAAAAAACCGCCCCATTTCTACTTCAGTACCATATCATATCCTTCCTTCTCGAATTTGGCACACATCTTTTTGGCGTCTCTGCCTTCGCAATTTTCGGATACTTGGTTGGATTGATTTGAGGGAGCGAGGTAGCCGTGACGGACGTCTGGATATCGAAGAAGCAGATTTCCGAACATGCTTAGTTCCCGTAGAGATATTTCAGATAGGCCAAATTGATATATCATGACTACATTAATTTGTTCAACTTCTCACTGCTATGATGTGACCGGACAAGTGTTTGAATGATCTCATGTTTTTATAATCAATAATGGCTCGCTCAAAGTGGAGTGATCGCTGACCTAGTGCTAACTGTATCAAGTACCTTCATAACTCCAAGCATACATGATACGTATTCCCAATCGCTTTTCGCAAGTAGATTATTCAGCATGACAACCAGGATAAAAGACCAAGCCCGCTCTTTATAGCCGTGCTTGTGGTCGTGCTGCTCCAGACTCTTCGATTGTGGTCTCTATAGTCAATACTGGCTGTTTCTTTTCCCTTGGTGTCCAGGTAACCTTGGTTGACTTAAGAGTGTTTTGGCGCGTTTTTGCACCATGCTGGGGTGGCGTCGATGTTATAAAGGTGTAGGTCATAGGGCGTTGCATATTGCCCGCGAGGCTTAGCTCCCCAGTAAGCCTATCATACAAGTTGGCGCCTGCTTTGAACAGAGTCGCAATTTTTGGCCGTAGTCTGGGTCCTAGAGGTTGCGCGCCAACTGACTTGGCTCGACGGCTCGTGCGTAGGAGACTGCCGAACTGAGGGCATGTTGTGACTGTATTCATTTGATGCTCTCTAGCCGGACGCGGCCTGGCGAAAACAACCTCACCGTGCGGGATCTAGCTTTGGCGGGTATCATGAACGCCGGAAAGCGCCATCTCTTGGTAGGCATGGTCGTCGTATGTATTCGGACCATCATCTGTTGATATCACCTTCTCTTCGTTGGTGTGGCCGTCTGTGTTCGGAATATCATCGCTGGAGAGTACAGTCTCTCCGAGAACAGGTTCGTTTATGTTCGTGACATTGCTCGCCGGGTCTTGCACATCACTGACACGACCAGAATTCTGCTTTGCCTCCGTGGCGGCAACGTCCTATCTTGCAGCTGCAGCAGGGAACATTCTTGACGATAGGAACATGCCCTTGACGCTCCGAATGGCATCCTTGGTCTTCTTAATCTCGTCGTCGGGGTCGGCGCGGCCGAATCCCGAGCCGCCATAGAGCGTCGAGTAGTCTCCGCTGTTATACCCCAGCTTGTCCACCTCTTCGCGTATTCCCTGCATCTCGAGGTGGAGGCTGTTGGTAGTCTCTGCCTGATTTGTGTACATGGTGGACAGCTCCTTCATCGATGCAGACAGCTGTGCAAGACGGCGAGCCTGCTCATCAACTGGCTTGCCCTTGGTCTCGGGACTGGACAACTCGGTCGTGAATGGTGATGTCTGAGTGCCAATATCACGGTGGAACATTTCCGATGGATCGCCGTAGCTACTGTCGTCGTCTACATCGACATCCGACCTCGAGAGCTTGCCGTTCTTGTAGGGCACCTCGCTTACGACACCCTCGAGTTTCTCTACCAGGGTGGATAGCTTTGTGTTGACGTGTTCGTAGTAGTCTGTTCGGGACTCTGCGAGATTGTCTACCATGGGGGCGACGATAAAGCGTGCCGCGCCGTATGCAAGCGTCCAGGCCGTCGTCAGCACAGTAGCAGCATTGAGCAAGCGCGTCGGCGTCAGCAGCGGCGGTGGCTTTGGCGAGTGTGTCAGGAACTCGGGATATGTAATGATGGGCGCAGTTTCGGCGGGTGGCGACGAAGCTGTTTGTGCTGGTGAAGGCGTGGACCGGGACATGTTGGTTGCGCTCTCAGTTTCAGCAGCAGGTTGAGCACCGTCGCTTGCAGTGGTTGATCCTTCTGTAATGGCGTCTTCGCTCAGAAGCTTCTCAATGTCATCGCTGGAGAAGCCTTTGCTTTTGAGGAAGTCCATCTTCTTTTCTTTGCTCTCGTTCCTGACATTCTCGTCACTGAGAAACCTCCGCGCTTGTTCGAGGGTCGGCTTAGATTCCGGCTCCGGGGTGGATGTTTCGTTGTTGATCGCCGGCGCGTTTGCCTTTTTAGAGTCCGCCATGTTGTTTGGTGATTATTGATAGGGATTCAAATGGATGTAATGCCGTCGATGATACGAATCTAGAATTAGAGAATAAGAGCTGTTGCGATGGTCTAGGTCGGTTTACATCTGAATGCGTAGGTAGCAGATAGGTGTGCCTCGGTAGTTGTGAATCAGACAGCCGAGCTCCACACAAGGTGCGTTGACGGAAGCAGCTTGTCGCCGTTTACACTGAATTGCGTAATCGTAATGTACGCTTGTGCTGTACCGTATTTTGAGAAGCTGGAGACGGTAGAAATTGACAAGATTGGGCGAAGCGACGGCTTTATATAGATACCGCGCCATGCCCCTGCCAGTGTTGTTGATCCCCTTTATATTTGCAAAACAATTATTCCTACGATATGGCGCCGACAAATCACCTTATTGGAAATATTCATGAGTTGCACCGAGAACCTTCAACTTACAAGCTTTCCACAATACCTCCAGTTCTCCGCAGGGCCGTACAAAACTGAGAGCGCGGATACGGCCATTTCCGTAGCGCTAATACCCTTGTAAACACTCACCGAGCTCACCGATGACTTGGAGCGCCGCTTCGGCCCCACGTGATTCTAGGCTCTAGCCTACGACTGGAACTCAACCAACGACCGACCGACTGGATGTCTGTCGTGATACAATTGTCCGGCCGCCTGTTCATATTTATCTTATCAACAGACCTGATTGCTAGCCAACAACCTGCCGATACCAGCCGAGAACTTATACGTGGCTGTCGCCCTTCGTACGCGTGTCACTGGCTGAACATCTGCGCGGTCCCACGAATCGTCGCCGGCGGCTGGCAACAATCGAGAACTCGCTTCGCCAGCTTCATCGGGGATCCTAGCCATTGCACCACTGAAATCGATTGGCGCCTGGATCCGCCATCACCTGCTGACGAACCTTGGTCGCGAGTTGGATAGGCAGACCGGAAAGCTAAGCAAGACATTAAGTCTTCCGATCTGACATTTCCCCCATTCAATCCATCGACCGGTGCTCCATCGGCCATCGGGCGGGATCCTGTTATACCACACCCCACGAGGTTGTTCCTGGTACGTCTTTGTTGGTAAGTCACAGATGTAGTATTGTACATATGCAAACAATTCCCGGAGTCGTTTCATGCATTCCACGGTACACAAGTCAGAAAGGGGGGTTTGCCACCTCAGGCCTTGGCACCAATCGTCGACGGCCAGCGGCAAAGGCATTTGCAGATGCCTCTTTTCATGAAAAAAAGAAATGCCAAAGAGAGAGAGGTGCAATCCAGCGGAAGAAGGAGGTAACGGCATCATATGCTGCTAGACAAGTGCTGCGCATATGAATCAATCTGCATTAGCAGCTGACAGATCCGTCGCCTGTTCCCCCAAAATCCCAATTCAGGGGTGGTCAGATCTGTTTGGTGGTTGTTGAAGTTGGGCCTTGCCCGTACATACATAGGCGAGAGCGACGGGGAGCCAATTGATTTGGGAGATTCAGAGAGCTGGTCGCTCAATCAATCGCCTGGTCGTCGGTTCCTTGCCTTGCCTTGCCGCAACCACCGTGTGACGGCTGCTCTAGACGCCGCAAGCTTATTTCGACCTCTCACTTTCCCTAAACCCTTGCATGCCACATGCCCACCAAGCGGATTGATTGATTATTCCAACTTCTCCAAACGGGCCATCGCCTCTGGGCCAACAACCCCCCCAATCAGTGCTCCACGTCCCCTGCACAGCTTACTTGGAACCTCGAGGATTCAGCATCACCCTACTGCCTGTCATATTTATCAAGGCCCCCCAATCTTGGTCTCCATTGCCATCACGTCATTGTCCATCCCGCAAACACAAGTCGCCATGGCCTCGCGTCCTCGCCGTGCCGCGGCTCAGAAGGCCAACTCCGCGATTACTGACATGGTCGATAGCGACAACATTATTAGTAGCAAGACGGGCAAGATCATGTCTTCTAGAGCACAATCTCGTCGTTCCGACGGTAAGTCTTTCCCGCCAACTGCCCAGTCAACTTTTGCTCACGCATCTCACAGCCAAGCTCCCGGCGAGCAAGCTCCGCCAGTCCACAACCAGCCGGAACGGCCAGTCTGGCGGCCGGGAAAGCTTTGAGGGCGGTGAAATCCTGGCAGGAAAGCGGAACCGGAGCCAGAAGAAGAGCTATGTGGTCGAATCTAGTGACGATGATGAAGCTGCCGACGGCGAAGATGAGGATGCCGAGGCAGTGGACGACACGATGGACCTCGGCGACGATGATGCCGAGGGCGATGTTGTCGACGACTCCATGGACCTCGACGTGGATGCCGAGGGAGAGGATGATGACGACCTCAGTGACGAGGACGCCGAGGGTGAAGAGGACGACATGACCATCGATGCAACTCCCAGAGCCCCTAGCTCCAAGGCGTCGAAACCCGCAGCCTCCAAAGCAGCTGCTTCCAAGACGAAATCAGCTGCCAAGCCGGCACTCAAGCAAGACGTTGCAGACGATAACAGCGAGCTCAGCGAGCTTGACAGTGACGACGAGGATATTCAAGAAGACACCACCATGGGCGTCGGTGATGTAGACGAGGATGAGGATGAGGACGAAGACGCCGAAGGTGAAGACGATGAAGAGATCGAGGCCACAGGTGCTGCCGCTCAGGGAGCCGACGGCGAGCTGCTGAGTGACGATGACGGTAGTCGAGCAGCTTCACCCGACTTTGCCAAGATGACGAAGCGGCAGCGTGCTCGATTTGAGGATGACGACGGCACTCTTTTGAAGCTGTCAGATGGTCAGTTGTGATCACATGTGAATTTGTGGGCGTCGAGCTAATGTCTTTTTCTACAGAGGTCCAAGCCAAGAAGCACTTCACTGCGGAGGAGCTCTCCATGCGGCGTGCCGAGATGGCTCGACGAAGACGGAATCTGAGTGAGAAGCGAAATGAAGAAGTCAAGGTATGATCTTTGTTCTACCATGATTATATACGACGTTAACATTCCACACAGCGAGAAACTATCGACAAGCTCCTGAAGAAGCAGGCACCCAAGACAAATCGCAAGGCACAGCTCGCAGCCGAAGAGGCAGCACTACTCGAGGAGAAGCCGAATCCAGTCTTTGTACGATGGGTGAGCAACAAGGACGGCGAACGCGTCGGCGTCCCAGACGAGATCATGGCGGGACCTGCTGGCAAAGTCTTTGTCCCCGGCGGACTCAAGAGCGGCAAAATGGTGGAAGAAGTTAACTGATCACTCGACCGGGGCCAGTCTCATTGTGGTATGAAGGGACATGAAAATTAGAACAGTGGCATGCTTACGCTTGCCTCACTGACTTTGACGACTTGGTGACCGTCACGTATTGTCAGAGAAGCAGCTCTCACTGGCTTTGCCGACTTCGTAATGTCACGTATTGTCAGAGAAGCAGCTTTGTATGGGTATTGGATGAGAGGATGAGCAAGGTTATGACCTATTCTAAAAGAATACTGCTTCAACACGAGATAGCAAGAGAAACGCTATAATAATAGGATTGTTGGAAGACCAAGAGTTGCATTTGTGCTGTAGTGATTCCTTGGCCACTGCAGAAAAGTATCAGCACATTCGAGGCATACAAGCAGAAAACTAGGAACCAGGATACATTCCGAAAGAAAGAGCACATAACAAAACAGGCACAGTTCTCAGACAGACAAGATCTTACACCGCACATTTTTTTTTATTCGAACTACGCCTAGAGTCATCAAGCTTACGAGCCCGGCGAATAATGTATCTTTGTCTATCCAAACCGACCCAATGACGACGCTACCTACACTTTGCTGATACAGATTTTATAGCCTAATCTTTATGATATCTACATGGAAACTTTTGCATGCTAAGCTAGGTAGACTAGACGCATGTAACACGAATTGGTAAGTAATCTACACGACCAGGCCCTCCTCGCCCTCGTCGCGCTCGAGCCTCTCGAGGCCGTTGCACACGGCGCCGTAGACGCGGATGGGGACGGCGACCTCGAAGCTCTCGCACTCGAGGTTCTCGGCGGCGACCATGACCAGGCCGCCGCGGTCGTCTCGGGAGATCTCCTCGAGCAGGGCGTGCGGGCCCTCGCGCCTGCGCTCCGCCTCGTCCGTCTCGACGCTCGAGGACGGTACGACGAACTCGACGCGGATCTTCCACTCCAGACTGAGCCCGCTGGTCATGAATTCGGGGGTGGCGTTGATGGGAATAGTGGGGCTGAAGACGACGCGGCGCGAAAACAAGGTGGCTTCGCTCGAGCTTCCGTACACTTTCCTGGTCACCCTGTGGACGCTGGCTTCGCTGCGCAGGGCAAAGGCTGGCTCGACGCGCTCTGCTGTTTCTAGAGCAGCATGTACAGCATAGCAAGGGATTTCTGCTTCGGTGAAGTCGATAGCCATGCTCACCTGTTCGCCTAGTCTATATGCTGGCCGGGCAAGCATGACGACTCCGACCCGTTGCCCATTGCGGGCGATTTCGAAACGGTTTGTGCTTTGGCCACTGTCGTATGAGGAGAGGTTGGATCGTAGAATGGCGAGGTCTATCGCATCTCTTGCGGTTGCTGCCTCCTCGAAAACAGAGGGACGTCTTGAGGAAGGACCCTGTGCTGTGGGAGACAGCAGACCGCCCCCATTTCGTGGCCGATCAAGAAGCTCTTCGACGTAGCCGAGGAAACCTTGCAGGGTCGATTCTGTTTTGACCGGGATGTGTTTCTTCTTGACCACAACGGAAGCGTGCTTATCAAGTTGCTGAACCTGGGCCAAGTCTCGTAGGATAATATACGGCGACATGAGATCATGACCCAGAATCTCGCCGTGGCTGTTGACGCTTCCCAGCACACGGAAAGGAATATCCACAGACTTGACCTGTTGCTCCTTTGTACCTCCAGGTCGCTGTGTGCCAATGACAAGGCTGTAGGTGATCTTCATGGCCTTGCCCTTGTGCGTAGGCGGCAAGCCCTTGGGTATTTTGAAAGTGTACTCAAAGGTCTTGCTCTCGCCAGGGGCAAGTTGTAAATCCACAAAAAGAATAGATTGCGGTGTTGACAGTAGAGGTATCGACTTGGAGCTCGCAGCACCGCGCATGTCCTTGATACTGCTGAGCTCGTTTCCTCCCAGCAGCTCGCCAATTGAGTTTCCCCACGAGCCCCAACCAAAGCTCTTGAGAAGTCCACTGTCTCGTTTTTGTGTTTCGAGCCCAATGACTCCGCCGCCTTGGCCACCGAGAACTGCTTTACGCTTGACTGCCTCAAATGGGCCCAAGTTGATGAGAGAGCCATCCAATGTGAAGGACCCTTGCACCTGGGCGTAACCCATCATCAGAGTTTCTGGTAGCTTTGCTAATGCTGCACTTGGTATGCCAGAGCTTCGTCTTAAATGAAGTGGTTTTAATCCGTTGCGTAAGGGTGCTGTCACATATTCCGAGGCCAACGTTTCGCTCGAGTTGTTGCTCATCGAATAGAACTCGCCACTGCTTCTCGGAGTGCCCTCGGCGAAGCTGGTCGTCGAGAGTATCCGCGCTGCAGGGGCCGGGTGTTCTACAACAGATGGTATAGATGCAGATAGATCTCTGTGTTTGACTGGAAAATTAGCAGGTCCACTGCCCGAAGCAGTCGGCGATGTGATATAATCTTCCTCCCGACCAATGGGGGATGTATCCTGAGATTCGGACAGAGGCGAGTGTGCCGTTGGGAACTTCCAATCAGGCATCTGGAGCGGACTCTTCCTGGGAGACTGTCCCGGCCCAGGCGTATTCGGCATCGTCGCTACTCCAGACATTCGCCCTTGGCCATAACGGGAGGGAGGGAAGGAGTTATTATTGAACATAGGCGAAGCCTGTGCATATGATGTGTAAGAACGTTGCGGTAAAGTTGCGGACTGTGGCCCGTTGGCGGCACCACCTCGCGGTGATATCTGCAAACTGGCCGACCGACCGTGGCCCCGGTTCGGGCGCTGCGGCGGCAACATACGGTTGCCATTGCCCATCGATGGGTCCTCGATCGTGGCGGACGAGGTCGCGGAGCCGATGGATACGATGGACACGGAGCGCTTGTGGGCATGGCCCGATCTCGGCGTGGTCGGGGGAGGTTGCTGTGGCAGCCATGAGGCCGTGCTGCCGCTCTTGCTCCTCGAATGGCTATTTGGAACATTGAGGCTCAGCGTCGCCCGATGGCCACGAGTGCCTCTGGCGGACACGGGCGGGGTGAGGCCATTGCCGTTGCTGTTGAAGCCGGGCTTCCTCGGGGTGCCGACGAGGGGGGAGGGCTGCCTCTGGCGCTCGGCGAGGTTGTTGGGTCGTGCGACGTTTTTGAACGTGACTCGGCACTTGATGTCTTCACCGGCGAAGACGGTATTCTCATCCCAGTGCACGAAGACGCGGATGTTTCCCGAAACGGCGTCGACAGGCATCGTGGCTGATAAGTGAGGGTTCCAATGCGCCCGCCGCCGTCTATCTTACTACTACTGCTACTGAGCTGCAGCGAGTGCTAGGTATGGGATGTAGTAGTGAGAGCCACTGGACTGCTAGGGCCAGTGGGTGAGTTCCCGTAAGTCATGAAAGTTGCAATCGCCACATCGTTGAAAGTCAATGGAGCCCGGCCTTTCAGAGGAGCTGCCAGAGAGGCATTTGGCAGCGCCGGCTAGGTGGTTTGGCAGTAAGAATCGTGGTTGGAAACGCGTCGCAGAGGAAGGATGTTGGCAAGATGATGATGGGCTGCTCGGGGTCGAATGGGTGGTGTGCCGGGTCTATCGAAGTTAAGAGGTAGGGATGATGTCTTAGCTGGACTGGGATGTGGAGGCGAAAGCTTGGGGCATGGTTGGCACTCGGAGCACGGTAAACTGATCCCATCCACCGCTAACCAGCTGCTGACGAGTCGCTAAGAGGCTCCATTAAATTGGCGTCGCTGATAGCATGTATGCCCCTGCATTTCGCCGAACCTTGCTTCAACCTGAACTTGACCTTGTTGGTTGCTGGTAGGTAATAACTGTAAGGTACCGTTAGTCAAGAGAAGATCATCCAGATCTCAGATTACATCTTTCGGCGCATTGTCAATGGCCAATCTTTCCAGTGAAACTTATCAGTGAATAATGCCAGATTCCCACGTTGATTCGGATTCAATCCTGTGGTATTCTTTATCTGAACGTTTGCAACGTCGTGACTGTCTACCATCTATCTAATAAGAGGCTGAATCACAAAGTGACTTCCGAGTGTCTCGAATCGAAGCCTGTATACCTAGGCACGCATACCCAATGCTTCTTGTCTTCCTAAGCCCCAAAAGGTATCCATATATCTTTAATGTTACAGAGACAGATGTCGCTCTAGAACCAACCCCATTTTGCCCTCTGAACGCCTTGCAGCATCTTTCCGAAAGGGCCCCCGGTTTTGGAAGAAGTTGACAAAACAGAAAGGAAATATACTCAGAACGCCAGCAGCCAACCCACTGGCTTTTTCCTGAAGAACAAACCAGGACCCGAAACGCTCCTTGCGCAAAGGGCCACCTTCTTCCCACCAGAAAGAGATGTCTTTTAACTCAATGAAATCAAAGTGTTTTTAACTGTAGTTGGAATCTGTTGTCGAAAGCGACTCGGCACCCGATGAGATTGGGCGACGCTCCTCTTCAGGCGACGCCGTATACTGTCTTTCCGACATCTGTCTTTTCAAGTCGAGCTTCTCGTCTAGCATCGATGATAGCTTATTAGAATAATGATCGAGGATACCTTCGAGCAAAGAAGCGCTGAGTTCACGGCTGTGCTTCCCTTCCTCGCCCAGTGCCAGAGACGTCAGCCGGAGCTCATTGTCCAGCTCTGCTAGTACGCTGCCGCTGGGCAATCCGTCCGCTTCCAGCCGTAGTCGAAAGTTTCGCAGACTTTTGCAGACATCCTCCGTAGCCGTGGTCACACTGATGGCTCCTCTCAGACTCGAGATGCTCTTAGTCTTCTTCGGCTCCTTGGCTGGCTCGGAGGGGCGCCTAGTCAACCGCACCTTGGGACTAATAGGCGGGCTGGATGTTTGACTGTCCGAGGATGCTTTCCTTGTATGGCCACTCTTGGTCACTGGTGGGCTGGATGCATGACTGTCCGAGGATGCTTTCCTCGTATGGGCACTCCTGGTCACTGACGGGCTTTGCGTCGAGGTTGGTGAGGGCAACGGCGCGGACGACGTCAGACCATACAATGACCGTTTCTTGGTGAGCGAATGCGGGGGCGACGAGCGCCGTCCCGAGGCAACCGATGCCGGTCTCTGGAATTCAGCCAGGGAAGCCTTGGACCTAATGCGCCTCAAAGGAGCTCGAGCAGCTGTCGAGACATCTCCGCCAGGGGAAGGATCACGACTGTTTGAGCCCATGGCCTGCTCTTCCAGCTCAAGGCTCCATATCATCAGTGTGCCATCTGATCCTACGCTGGCAACCTTTTTGGTGCCATCATTTTGCTCGATCAGAGTCATACCAATGATGCCTTCTGTATGACCCCATTCGCGGTCCAGAAAGTTTCCCGTGGCCGCATTGTATAGTCTGACAGACTTGTCTGTATTGGAAATACCCAGGAGGAACGGAGGTTCGCGACCCGTCTCAGGCCGCCAGATGAGCGAATCCAGTACAACAGATTCAACACCAGCCTCGTCTGTACATTTGAACGACTTGATCAGTTTACTAGTCTCGAAGTCGTAGATGCAAGCTGACCGATCGAGCAACGCCACAATTATGGATTTCCCATTCGCGGCCACGACGAACGATGACGGGCTTGTCTTGACAGGAAAGGATCGAAGGAAAAAGGCTGCCAGATCATCCGGATTGGATTCTTTGCAGACAATCTCATGCATTTGCAAAGAGCGGTCCATCGAGGATGTGATGATCCTGTCTGGAGTTGGGATGATGACCTGATTCACTTTGGCGGAGAACTCTAGTGTCTGGAATATTTGAAATCGACCAGTGGATGCCCGATGAAATAACTGTGCAGTCCTGTCTCGACCGCAGGACGCGATGATGAACTTGGATTCATTCTGGAATGAGGTGACATACTGGCAAGAGCCCGAGTGAGCTTTGGTCTCAAAAACGCATTGCTTTGTTTGAGCATCGATCACCTTGAGGACTCCCAAATTGTCTCCAGTGATGAAGAAGTCGCCCATTGGTGTGATCGCGCAAGCAGACAATTCGTTGACCGGCTCGCTTTCGCTCTGAAAAGTAGCGGCTTCGAGAGCTACGTCGAAAGACTCGGCGATGTTTCCCTCCGTATCCCAGAGTCGAACATTACCAGATCTGGACCACGTGTAGAAGGCAGCTCCCAACTCTCCTGATTGCGGAAGGGTGCTCACGCCTTTCGTGGCATCTCCATTGCCGGGAATTTGCATGCGTGTTGATGCTTCGTTGGGTTGCCCTGGAATATGCGAGGCATTCCAAATGTCTATCGACTGGCTGTTGTCAACTGTGACCAGGTTGTTCTCTAGAAAGCCAAGGGCCAAGAGCGGAGCACTAGTCTTTGAAGTGCTCGTGATGCAGTCGGAATTCCCTTGCAGGAGCTGACCTAGGTCCAGGACTGCAAAGTTCCCAGACCTGCCCGAGATGTAGACTGCTTCGCCCCGAATCACAACGCAGGTGATCGCAAAACCTACTTCCAGAATCTTGGTGATCATCACTCCTTTGGAATCGTCATCTTTCGACTTCGCTTGCGCGGCATCCTCCTCTGTCGGCTTCGATGGCACCTCAGTGTCATCTAGTAGACAGACATCGCCAGTGTGAGAGCAGATAATGGCCCTGGAATGATCAACGGCGGCCGCACATGTGAAGTTGGTGTCCAACATGTCACCCAGCAAGGCATTTCGACCCGGTAAAGCCTTTTGCGATGACGAGGAAGGCGAGTTCACTTCATTGCCGAACCGGGACTTGGTGGGCGAATTGCTTTGTTGCTCCTCAACTTTCCACAACTTTACATGTCGAACACCTAATGTGATGACATTATTTCCCATCCAAATCATGCCGCGCACGGTGGAGACGCAGCGGTTCTGTTGGAAGATCCTTGTGGCACCAGTCTTTGGGTCGATCTTCCAGAGGTATAAGAAGCCGTCATTGGAATGGCCGAGTGACGCCAGGAACCGGCCATTGGGCGCAAACGCTACGGCTGTAACTCCATGGTGATGCTCGCTAATAGATACAAGTGGGCGGTCTGACGAGCTGTTGTCCTGCAGACCGAAAATGAGCACGCGTGGGCTGTAGCCTGTCTCGCCGACGGCCAGGAATCTTCCGTCGCGACTCAGTGACAGGCATGTTGCGGCCTTGATGCGCTCTCTGCTCGTCCACGTTTTGGATGACGAGTCTCCCCGATCGTACGATGATTCTCTCTGAATCGGCACCCTGTTCCTACTATCGTTCGCTTTAGGAGTGCCCGACGGTGTGAATTGGCCATATCCTTGATTCGTGGGGCCATGAATGGGGATCGCGGTTGGTCTCGCTCTGTAGAATCGTTGATTGTAGGTTTCGCCGTCCACGTTTACTACCACGACAGCGCCTCCAGCAATGTAGGCGAACGCGGACGGGCAGACATCGAGGCCCGTAGGCGAAGCGCAGGTCGTTCCTATAACCCTCTTCAGGGACAAACGAGCATCTGGCTGGTACCGGCCGCGGCTCGGTGTTCTTGGTGTCGCAGGAAGTTGAAGGTGGGGGGAGTTGCCCGGCGTCGCTCTCAACCGGGAAGGAGTGGAAGACATCTCTTCGCCATTGACTTGACCTGTAGTACGGAGTGAGAGACGGCTGCGGAAGGTGATCCTGTGTCTGCCACAGCCTGGATCGGGATATCGGGGCTCAAGTAGTATTGATCGTTCCAGGGACTGTGCTGACTCGGAGGTAAGACATGGAAGGTGATGCGCTATTGTCGAATGTCTTGCCGTCAAGCAATGAACCTGTGGTCGTATTGTGGAGGGTCAAGTTTCAAGAGTAGCGGCAGGTTGGTGGGGAGAGTAGAGTAGAGGCCTGCCAGTCCGGCGAGCAGCAAGCAACCCTGGGTTAATGAAAGTTTGGTCGACGGGCAGTTGTCCGAGGGAGGGCAATGAATGCTATTTTTGACAGTCGGTCACTATGGAACGTACTCGCGAGGGGTCTTTGTCGTGTCGTTTTCTTGACTTACAGTGACGCGAAAGAAAGGAAGGAAGAGAAAAAAGACCCCTCTCAAAGACAACAAACAACTGGGGATTATTGTTGAAGGCTTCACCTGGTAGCAAATCAAGCGCTCTCCCTAGGTCCATCCAAGCGCCATTCCGTGGGGTTTTTCGGGCCGTGGAACCACAAGACGGGGAGCCTAGGGATCAATTGATGCTCCCTGTCAAACGGTGATGTGTTGAAACGCTCCTCCATATGGATATAAGTGAGGATCTTTTTTGCGGGCAAGAGACAGCGCACGAACAGACGGCCATGGTCGGAGTGGTGGTTGGGCGCAGACCTAACAGAGCGAGCTCATCTTGGTACGCTAGCGGCTCTAGCAGGTACCGTAGCAGGTCGAATTTGTTTTCTTGCTGCCGACCAGCCACCCAACCACTGTCGTCCCAGCCCACTGATCAACGGCAAGCTATATGCCAAATGCGGATTAGAATAAATTGGCACTGCGTTTATCGGTTCGCCCGTTCCCTTCGCTTGCATTTGCTTTTTGTCATTGGACCCCTGATCATCCTCCTTTTTTCCATTGTTTGTTCGATAGTTCTTCCATATGCGGAGTTGCTGAAATATGCAATGGGGTTGCACTTTATTCTGCTGCTCTGCATACCACGACTCAAAGGATTTCTTGTTAATGACGTACATGGCAACAGTCTGTTAACGACCGGCCTGGTGTTCCATAAACACATTTTGTATACTAGCCAGCATCACGAACCGCCCCATAATACGGATACCATACACGTCGCTGTGGGGTGGACGGACATGATCCACTGGCTTCTTAGGTAAGATGTCTAGAAGGCATGGAATAATTTGATGGATGCTGTCTGCATGTGACTTGTAAGTAGGCCACTAGTATCTCTGCCGATTCAAATACTATTTTGGATTCTCAACAGTCTCTGAAGTGGGTAACGTATGCAGTGCAATTGTAAGCTCGAAAGAGGTCACGCGAGCAGAGAAAGTCTTCTTTTCTGTTTGAGTGGTCTTGTTGATTGAGTTCCTGTGCACTTATCCCAATGCATACGCTATTTTGTACATTCTCAGCCCATGATATGATATAGCCACGAGTTGAATAAACCATCAATTTTGATAGAGACGTAGGTCGTTACAGCAAGTTACCGCCGAGTTTCTTTTGAGCGCTCTCCTCCTCCTTCCACTTGGGAACGTACGGATATTCGGTTTTGGGTCCCTTCTTCTTGTTGAATCGAGCATCGCGCGCCACGCCGGCCTCACGCCACCTCTTGGGCGGTTTCGTGCCCAGCTCCGCCATCTGCGACCAGATGTTCTTGCCGCGGTTGAACCACCGCTCCTGGCGCTTCTCCTCCTCCTGAGTGTTGGGCTGCCACTTGGACTTGAGAATGCGGCGCATGGCCTCGGGCGACACCTCGAACTGGCTGGCCAGCGCCGCCGTAGTGTAGATCTGCGGGTACTGCGTGTGCAGCGCCCGGATGCCGTCGAGCGCGTCGGGCGAGAGCTTCTTGCGCGGGTTCCAGCCCTCGGGGAACTTTTCCTTGAGCGCGTCCTTCTGCAGCTGCCACATCTCCCTCTTCTTGGCGGGGGACACGTCTTCGTGCTGCCGCGGCTTCTCCGCCGGCACGATCTTGCTCCTCTTCAGCCTGCTGGGCCCCGAGAAGTCGGGCTTCCGCCTCGCCGGTCTTTCGGTCTCTTGTCGCGATCCGCCGGGGGCATCTTGGTCGTAGTAATATCGCTCGCTCGGAGTCCGTGACGCGCCCGCGGCCAGGGCATCGATGGCCTCTGGTGACAGGTCGAATATGGCATTGCTCTGCCTCGCCTTTTCTACATCAGAGGCCGAGGCATCGGCTGCGTCAGCACCGGCGTTCGCTGCCTCGTATGACTGTACATGCTGGCCAGTCACGGCGCTCGTGCTTCGGTCGGAGACTCGTAGAGATTGTCTTGGGTAGCGGGCTGCCGAGGCAGCGCTGAATGGTCTCACGGCGCCATTGGAGGTGTATGCGCCAAGTGATCTCGGGTTGAGGAAACCTGCAGATCTCTCGCTGGCCCCAGAGAGCTGGGCCCGGGTAAGGCTCTGAACAAAAATACGCAGAGACGAAGTTCGGCAATTACAGGCCATGGCAGCGTCCCAGGTTTGAAATGGGTGAGTGTGGTGACAAAGGTTGTGTAGCAGTGTCGCAAAAGTTTGTCATGTGAATGCAGTATCCAGGTAGAAAAATGTTCTTGCATGTAGTGCAATGCAGAATTTCGCCGCCTCGAAATCCCTGTCGGCCCCTGCGCGCCCGGGAACGCTAAAAGCTAGCGACACGGGCGGCGATAAAGTGGTTCTGTTCTTCTCATACCGTTCCGTCCATACCATGATAGTTCTCACTGGCGTCGCTCTATGCCACATCAACCACCGACGTTCCGATGATTAGGACGGAACTATACAACCTAAGGCTAGGGGTCGAACTACCGTAGTAGGCGTCTACCATGGCAGATGTAGACGTCAGTCCTTGGCGGGCAAGAATTGCTTCGTGGGGGCAAATCATTCTCAGGCGTTCCTGGTTTCCTGTTCCCATGATTCATCTCCAATAATCTGGATGAGGGGATGCCGAGGGGGCATTCCATCAGTTCCATGACGGACTGCCTCGGCATCCCCCTCAACCATCAGTTTCACTCGGCCGACGAGTTGCTTTCCCATTTTGAACATTCTAAACTCTTTGCCAGCCGAATCACGACTGATCCGTACCTGATATCGGCTAGTGGCTGATGGTAACGTTAGAGAGATACTTGATCTGGACTATATCATATTCTTCAAGTTTTGATCAATACAAGCCACCAAGCTATCATCGAAAGCTCTCTCTTCGTCCTTCACATTCATCCTTATTGACTGCTCAAGACATCAAATCCAAATCACTCGAGAAGTTGAGTCTTACAACAATCGGATAGACTTTCTTCAGTGTCACGATTAGACAAAATAAAGTCGATTCATCATTGAATCAAAACCCCATATCGGTTTGAAACAGCTTAACTTTGGCAACGAAGGAGGATATTCAGAGAGGGCGGCCGTATATCAGTATACAGTCAAGAGGCAGTCATCAACAACTTCAAGTTCGCCACTCTAATCAGAACAAACATCATGGGTCTGCTCTCACCAGACTCCGACCAGCTCAATATCTACGGGTACAAATTCAAATGGGGACCTCTCCATCAAACGCCAGAAGAACTACAACGGCATATCCACACATACGACACCGTTGCCGCGGAGGCTCTGGACGCCCTCGATGAGATCGTACCGCCGGCAAAGGTAGGGCCTCGGAAAGATATACAAGAGGCCGTCGAGGTGGAAGGAAAGAAGCACAGGGATTTGTATTCTCTCGTCAAGGAGCATGCCAAGACGGACGAGCGTGTCGGTAGGCTCTGGGATGAAGTCAATACAGTTCCAGAGTGGGTGGACTGGGAGCAGATCGACAGAGGCCAGAAAGTGTTCTGGCGATATGGTGGCCCAGCCATCACAGCCGTGAGTACCAGTCATTATACCCTGACAAATTTCACACAACAGGAAATCTGACTCTCCATAATAGCTCACATTCTTGTCGTTGCTCGGCGGAATGGGAAGCGGCAGGACGGTCGAGACGCTGGACCGGACCGGCGGGTTCGGCGCCCAGGTCGTCCGGCGACGCCTCCTCGAGACGACGCAGCACACGCTCGGCGTGCACAAGGACCTCGAGGCCATCAAACCGGGTGGTGTGGAGGGCTTCGAGTCTTCGGTGCGTGTCAGGCTGCTGCATGCGTCGGTGCGGCAGCGCGTGCTCAAGCTGGCGCGCGAGAAGCCCGAGTACTACGACCTCAAGAAATACGGCGTGCCCGTCAACGACCTCGACTGCATCGGGACCATCGGCACCTTCAGCGCGACCATCATCTGGATGGGCCTGCCACGGCAGGGCATCTTCCTGCGGCCCCAGGAGATCGCCGACTACCTCGCCCTGTGGCGGTACGTGGCGTACCTCATGGGGACGCCGCACGACTGGCTCGAGACGCCCGAGACGGCTCGGGCCATGATGGAATCGCTGCTCGTGTCCGAGGTCAAGCCCACCAAGAAGTCGGGCACACTGGCCAACAACATCATCACGGGCTTCGAGGGCCAGGCCCCGACCTATGCCTCGCGCGGCTTCCTCAACGCCGAGACGTACTGGCTCAACGGCGAGGACCTCAGCCGGGAGCTGAATATCGAAAAGCCCAATCTCTATTACACGATGTTGGTCATTGGTCAATGCCTCTTCTTCATGATCACTGGTTATATCAATAGGATGGTTCCTTCTTGGGATGAAAGAAATATCAAGGTGAGTGTCTTTTGTTTTGCATTTTTATGGACGACATCGTCAGACAGAGCAGGATCGTCTTGAAAAAAAGAGAAGAGAAGAAAAAGACTGACTTGCCTTTTAACAGATCGCTCGAAAAGTCCTGTACGATTTGCTGGTCCACAACAAGAAACGTGGCGCTCTGGGCTACAAGACAAAGTTCAACTTCAAATGGATCCCGGACCTGGAAAACACGACGACGCCGCTCGGCGAGCCGGTGCCGGGCCAGGCGGAGAAGTCGGGGGCTCTGAGACACGTCGGCGTGGAGCGGACGGCCCTCATGACTCTCGTCTTCACCGGAGTGGTGGTCGGTCTGACGGCCTGGGGCGTGTGGAGCGGCTTCCGTGCAGTGAGCAACGTTGCGCTGGGCATTTCCTCAGGCTCACCTTCTTTGGCTGGCCTCAAAGCACCGATCTGGGAGTTCTCAAAGATGGTCAAGCGATAGATGGGTTATTGAGTGACGCAGCTGTCTTTATTATTTCCTCTCGAACCAGATATAATCGTCCAGATCACTTTCTAGATACAAGCCCATCCGCGTGGCTTTGCCATTCTCGAGAACAAACTCGGCCTTTGTGTCATACGTCTCGCCGTCCAGGTAGTCCTTCATCTGCATGACGTACTTGGTCTGCTCGGCCACATGCTCGAACGTGACGAGGAAGCCCATGGACCGGTCCGAGGCATCGATGAACAGCCCTCCGTCCTTGATCTGCACCGTCATGCCGTGGTATCCGGCATTGTGGTAATCGCCAGTGTACGCCTCAAGAGGCACCGTCTGGGCCTGGGATTCCTCGATGCCAGGGCACAGTTCCTGCCGCATCTTTTCTCTCCTCTCCTTTTCCTCCCCTTGCCACTTCTCTTCGCTCTCCACCTCCTTCTGGTTCCAATCGATCCTCTCTGCCTCGGGCACTTTGAGTAGCTCGTCCGTCAGCTCCTTGCACACAATCTCCGCGACCGACCCGCCGCCCCCCGAATTCCCAAACACGACGCAGCCGAACCCGTGGTCCGGCAGGAACATGTGGCGGGTCCCGAAGCCGGGCACGCCGCCGCTGTGCACGACGAGCCGGTGGCCGCGGTAGTGCTCGACCTCCCAGCCGGCGGCGTAGACGCCGCCGTCGGTGAGCGGCTGGCGGTCCTCGCCGTCGGGCTCGACGATGGTGCGCCCCCGCGTGACGCCCCGGCGCACGGCCTCGGTCACCGGGCCCTCGAGGCGCACCATGGCCCTGACCCACCGGATGTAGTCGTTGGCGCTCGTCATGATGGACCCGGCGCCCTCGGCCTCGGGGCAGTCGGGCGTCTGGAAGGACTGGTACTCCTCTTTGTCCTTGTTCCACGCGTGGCCTGTCGCGATGCGGTCCCCGTGGCCCCGGGCCCGGGCGCGCGCTGGCTGGAGGCTGGTCGAGCTCATCCCGAGAGGTTCGAAGAAGTGTTTGTGGAGGTAGTCGGAGTACGACAGCCCGCTCTTCTGCTCGACGAGGTGGACGGCCGCCGTGTACATCATGTTGTTGTACATGAACTTTGACCGGATCGGAGCGGCTACGGGCAGATGGCGGAGGCTCCTGGTGATTGACCGCGTGTCCTCTGGCCGCGGAGCTCGAATTCCCATGTAAGACCAGTCATGGCAAGGCATGCCGGTCCTGTGCCCAAGAACGTCGTCCACGGTGACGTCCTGGGTGTAGCTCTCCTCGGACAGAACAAAGTCTTCGGGGAGCAGCTTGGACATCTTGGCGTCCCATGTCACCTCCGGATGGTCGTCGCTCTCGACGAGCAGCGCGACGGAGGCTCCCGTCAAGGACTTGGACGCAGACGCAATGTCGAATAGGGTATCGGCAGTACACGGGTTTTCTGGCTCGAGCGACGCGTGGCCGTATCCCGCGGATGCTATCTCCTCGCCTTGGACTATGGCGACAGCAATGCCGGGTACGTGATGTTGCTTCATGAGCGCTTCGAGGCGCGCAGAGAAGTCGGGCGACTTGAAGTAATCCATGACTGCAGACGATTTTATCTCAGTCAATTAAATTGGAACGTAGGCAAATAGAAATACGATAACAGTGTCACTCCTTCGTCTCGATATCGTTGTCTTCAACAAGAACAACACTTTCCCCAGCCGGCTTGCTATGTAGCATATAGTCCCCTAGGTTGTTTGTTTACAGTAGAACCTCTTCTTGGCAGCCTTGTAAAGAGAGTAACTGCCGCTTTAATTTTCGCGACAGTAGAGTCACTCGCCGAGTGATCTTCGCATTAGGTCTTACAGAAGCGAGGCTGTGCAAGCGGTCTGAGTCACCATTACTGGTAGACAGTGTTCCATTGCATCTTCGCGACATGACAACATGAGAAGAACCGTAAATGGTCATATTCTTTACCAAATATCTTCAAAGACAAATCCACGAGGGATCTCTAGTGTAAGGTATAAGACAAATATACTGTGACGTCATTCTGTGTTCCCACGAGCTCTACAGACTGAGTCCAGAGTCATGACTTGAGATATTGATGGCGCCATCCACTTTCCAAGATTCATCGTAAAGACCACTTCATTCGCGATACTAGGAACACAATGGGCTGAGGTAGGTAGGCTGGATACTCGCCATTGAATTGCTCTGATATATGTAGATAAGCTTAACTCAGCTGCAGTGAGATGTTAGTCATGCAAGGACCAAAAGACTGATTTAGAAACGACAGTCAACGTGGATGGGCCAGAAACAAATGGCCTGGACTACTACCTGATGATCTCGGCCATGTGAATATGAACAGTCCACGTAATTATTTGCCTAATATACTCGGTCAACCAATCGATGCAGTTTACAATGCCTTGTCTAGTGCCGGAGGACGGGTGGGTGTTTCGGGGTAGAATTAGTGTAGGATTGCCGCTGGGATCGACTCCGCGCAATGGATCTGGAAAATAGAAGGTTTTATTTCCAGAGAAAACAAGTCAGTCACCTACCCCTCTCCGATGAGCTAAAACGAGAAGCAATATATATCGACGACGAGACCGTTCTCGGGAGTCGAAACCGAAGCATGTGGGACGATTTCTTCGCAGAAGTTGACGGATACGGAATAGCCAAAACTCGACTATGGGAAACTAAAAAAATAAAATCATCAGACTGACCTGACACCCCAGCTATTTATTGTCGGCTTGTTTGCGCTTTGACAAGAGGCTAGAAATTTTCTAAATCTTCCACCGGAAATTTCCCAAAACATTTAAACGCCGTTGCGAATGTCATGCCATGTTGCTTACGAAACCACCACTCGTTTGGTGGAAGAATGTGCTCATCGCTGACGAAGCGGGTGTGTCAACAACAGGACTCATCCAAGTCTGGGATGCGACCTGTGCGGTTTTACTTGAGGAGTCGACATGGTGGCTGTCATGCACTTCTCTCTTTCGGCTGTTATCTACTGGAAAGATACACACAGCTCACTTCTACCATGAGAATGGCAAGTATTTCATTCAGCCATCTCAAGACTACCGTGGGCTACTAGGGCTTGTATCATACGAGTCATTGTGTAGTCCCACAGCTCTTGTTCCTGACTTTTTTGCAGGATGCCAACCACGCCGTTGGGGGAACGGAACTCGCTTATCGCGCACTGTCGTCAGCGTTGCATTGAGCTGATCTCTCGTTGACTGTTTCAAATACTTCGACAGTGGGACTTGCAGAAGCATAGAAGAAACCTGCTCAACATGTTTTCTAGAGTTGTTCTGCCAGGGTCGAAATTGAGTTATGACGACGCGGTTTCATGGCAAGTTGAGGTCAAATATAACATAGCCTGATATTGACTGTGTCAGGACGATACAGGCACTGCCTTGTGACGGAAGACCTTGCCGGCACGGCATGATTTGTCCATTTGACACTAATCCATCCAAAGTCTTTCAGTAGTATGTCCTTGAAAAAAATATTGGCCAGATAGCACAAGATCATAAAAGAGAAGTGACTTATTGCCGTTTCTTCCGAAGCCATCGATCTTGGGGACGAAATTGAGTCACGGCGCACTCATCGAGAGATGATGAGTTGTCTTTTTTTCTGAGACCCAGATATTCTTCAGAGATGCCGAGGATGTGGACGGCGAGTCTCCATTCTGTGCTGCAACCGTGGGTATTGAGCAACGGCAAGTTTCAGGCTGCGTTGTGCCGGCCGCACAGGAGGCATCTAGCGCCCGCTCGTAGTTGTCGTCGGCGGTTACAAATCCTACCTCGGCGTTAAGCCCAGAGCTTCAGGGATGAACTCTTCATGTTGTCGAGTCTCGACCCCGCCGTGGACAACCTGGAGAGCAAACAACAATGGATGCCCATGGTTGAGGTGTTGCCACTACCACGGTTTTCTCTTCCTCCCTTTATCAATCTGCTACCGCGGGCGCCCATCGGCCAGGTTCCCGAAGCATGGCCCTCAAAGCTAAACCTGTAGAGTTGGTGTGGACCATTGGCGATGAGATTCATGGGTGCCCTCTCCGGGGAAGACTGTTTAATATGCCAACTCTTACAAGATGTGTTCTATTTTCCAATGTAAACGTGTAGATGTTTGTCTCCTTTCATGTTGAAGTCCTGACGTGTAGATAATTGGTAGAATTCTCTAGTTCGCGGTTCAGCTCACTTGACTAGAAGTGTAGACCTAGACTAAAAAAGCTCGTCTCTTTTGGCTTCGCGCTGGTGAAGCCTCACCTCATTACCAGAAGCCCTAGAACAACGGAGATCCTGAACGTTGACAGCTAGAAACTTCGCTAGTCTTGTCAATCCGCATATCAATCGCCTGTCAATCTCGTGGTTGCCGAACAGCTAGGTTTTTCTGTTGGTAGCTGTGTTGGAATATGACATCTTTTGCTGAGAAACCTCAACTTACAAATCATGTCGTGATCGATCTATAACCCCTTGTTCCTGATTGGACTCGGCCAGCCACGTTTTTGGCTGCACGCATCGCAGAGTCCAGGGCAAGGGGCAGTGCAGATCGTCCCAGGGAACCCGGAACACGATCTGAAGATCTGAAGCTCCTCCCCTAACGGCTACCGCCAGCAGTTGATCTAACGCCAATTAGCCTCTGCTCCGGCGCCCTCTAGGTGCCCAATTCGGAATTATCCAGCACCCCAAGCAAGCAAATCAACGCACGAGTCTCCCAAACACGTCTGGGTTGACATGGGGTCCCTTTTTATAGACTTGCACACTCGACCTGAACAGATGATATCCCACAAGGATACCCCAGCCCATAAGGCTTTGCGGCCCTGGGATCGACCCGCTTCTTGCGAGAGACTCGATACAGCCAGTCTACCAGAAAGAGGGTTCCAAAGGAGGGCCCGTTCCCGTCCTTGTAGATCTGGTCAGCAGTGTGCCTGTCCGCCGCGTTGGGACCATTGCTTAAACTGCTGCCCTGTACGACATGCATGTGCCAGAAGTTTGTTCTTTTTTCCTTTCTTCTGGGGTGTCTTATTGTTGTTTTTGCTTTCCACGATACTGCTTGACGCCCATCTAGTTCACATTGTTCATTGTCGATCCTTTCCGCTCATGCCATCGAGAGACAATACTTGGTGCCGCCGATATGGGTGTACAAGTGCCGGATGAGGCCCTGGGTACGGCCGTCGGTGTCTTGATCTTTTCCCTGCTCTGCCTGACATGCAGCATATTAATGATCTGGTTGGTCTGGGTTCATCATGAACGAGACTCTTGTAAGTCCTTCCTATCACTTCTTTAACAGATCTAGTGGTGTTGACTTGGCACAGTTGTGGCAATGCTCGCCTATTTTACTTTCTTGAGCACGTTGACAAGCATCATACAACAATTACACACGATGATATTCTGGAACGACGTCAAGACGGAACAGTGGAGGCATATTCGAGATAACGTCGGGAGCGTCGAGATCCAAATCGCGGGGCCATCTGTCGGCCTCGATCTCGTGCTCTTCTACATCCGTAAGTGAACGTGGGGTATCCGGAGTTGTAGGTTGCAGAGTTCCTAACGGGCGTCATAGAATACTTTTCATACAACGTGGAAGCACTGCTTACACTCTTCTGGGCTGGCGCGCTGGCCCAGTCCATCTACGGATTCGCAGACATCCAATCCTTCAAGCGTGTCCGCCGCAGGGCAAACGGCATTTTCAAGATATTTGCAGTTGTCTTGCCTGCCATCTTGATCAGCCTCCTTCAAGTACCTAGCGTACGCAACAACTTTGTGGCTTTCATCGTTGTGGCCAATATCAACAGTCAGTACAGTCTTTCTGCTTTCTGGGACAGCAGAAAGTCGGCTCGAAATGAATCCATCTCTAACAATGCATAGTGATGCTCAGTCTGACCCTCGGAGCCCTGCTCTTGCTAGCCATTCTGATAAAATACATCCACACCCGGCGGCAATTCCTATCCTGGAACGTGCAGTACGGCAACTCGACGAAATCGACCAGCCGGGGGCGACGTGGCACGGCGTCGAACAGCAACAACCACAACAACAACAACCGAAACTCGGTCGTCAGCGAGCGGCCGCGCAGCATCTACGACCGGTGGCTCATGACTCGCTTCGCCTGCACGTTTATCATGCTCAGCATCTTCGAGCTCTTCTTGATCCTGTTCCAGATCGCGTCGGCCCAGACCGTCGCGCCCGCGGCCCCGGACCTGAGCGCCGGCAAGGCCAAGGGCGACTTTGTGCTCTTCATGCCGGGCTGCCTGCCGGGCGTGCTGCTCTTCGTCGTCTTCGGCACGACGACCCCGTTCCGGGACCACATGCGCAAGACGTTCCTGCCGAGGCGATTCCAGAGGAATGACGACGCCGCCAACAACGTTTACAACAGCAATTATCCGACGACGATCAATGCCGCGGCGGGAGGAGGGGGAGCCGACAACATGGACGAAGACGGCGACGATGCGGACCACCACGGCCGCCAGGTGGCCTTTTCCACGTACTCCAGCCAAAACGGAAAGTCGTCGTTCCGGCCGAGCTTCTTGACTGACGACGAGTACCCGCAGACGCCGACGCCGACGGCCGACGGAAATGGGACCACCATCATCCAGCTCCGCGAGGTAGACCTACATCGCCAGTCCCATAGGAAAGACGACGACGAGTGGCCCATCCTGGCGACGACTACGCGGGTCAACGGCAATGTGGTGTAAACACCACGAACACTTGGATTTTTCTCATTGGATTTCTTCTTCTTCTTTTTCTCCCATTACATTTTCAGCGTTGTTATATTGTATTATGTATGAGCGTTCATGATGTTGTTTTGTGTCCGGTGGTGTAAAGTTCAAAAACGGCTACATCTGGGAAACATGATCGCATTCCCCTTCACGGTTCTTGGATTATGCGGTTCGGTATTACGGATGAAGAAGTTATACACGGTTTCCGATACCGACTCGGTACGGGAAGATCCTGCAAAAGGATATGATTGATAGACCTTGTTTTATGTGTTGGAAGCAGAGCGATACCCCAAAATTTATACGTACCTAGGTAGATATTCTTTTTTTTTTTCCCAATCAAGATGGTCTTGTATACTCTCGACAGCGCACTCACGTCGCCCCGCAAAGTGCTATACCAAAACCATGTCACTGGACTTATGCTTCATCGACATGATCGACGCGGCACTCCGCCAGCCGCACAAATTGAAAGGTCATCATATTCTGTAAATCGATCCATGGCGTGACTGGGAACTCGTGATTCATGATTCCAAACAGACGCCTAGCCAATATCAGGCATAAATCTCCGAGGCTAATGTAGTGCAAACCGCCAGACACTATTTTATGCTCAAAGCGCTGTGCTGAATCTACTAGTAAGTACGCCACAGAGACGGAGAGTCAAATGCTATTCTAGATTCCGTTCCCCCTAAGCAAACTATTTTTTCGCACGCCAAAGAAAAGGGAGAAAAATCGGGAGAAAGGAGGTTCGAACTATCGGATGAGACTTCAGCGAGTGCCGGCTGTGGCGTCTCCCTTTGACAAGCCGAATCTGGGGTCAGGTCAGCTGGAAGTGAGGATGAATTCACGCTCGAGACCGTGGTGCTATAAGCTTGCTTGATTGGATAAATTTGCTTCGGCAACTCTTTGTGCCCCTCCGGATGGATGTATAGGTAGCTTCGAAGATCGAGCCAGAAGCAATCACCGACTTGGGATGACAATTGTTTGCCTTGACACCAGGACTTAGCCGACAAGATGGTTTCCGGATGACGGATTGGCGAGGGCGGACGGAACATGAAGGAATCGGAAAGAAGAACCGTCCGCCATGAATTTCACACGTATTTGCCGGACGAGGCGCACTGAGATATGCGGATGAAGTGGCTGATATGCACCAGCAATTGTCTGCCCGGTTTTTGTTCTTTTCTTGATCCGGAGTTGTATTGTACATTGATTAGATATAGTATAAGGCGTTGCCTGGTTAATTCCATCCCGGAGGCCGCACAACATCCGCCAAAGGTGCGCCGAAGCCTCAATCCGAGGGTTCTTGGCTACCTAGCGTTCGATCCGATGCCGAACATTTTATTCAGCCATTCGCCGCTGGCTCCCTTGGCATACTGGCGCCAATCCCTTATGGTGTGAAGATGTGCACCGTTCAAGGCATTTGATGGAGACATGCTTGTGACTTCACCAGAGATCACTTCGCCATGGCGGGCGTCAATGAAGACCTCGAACTGATAAAGATTGTGAGCTATCGGTCTGTCTTGATGCGATATGGCTGAACTTACTGGTTTAGGGATGTGATCTGGTAGAGCAGGCTTTATCCGTTCGTCCTCGGCATTGGAATGAGTTGAGAAGAGGAAACGAGGTGTTTGTTCATATGTCCACTTGTCATCCTAGAAGTGTATGGATAAGTAAGACGTCGGCTAGTGCAAGATATGACGGTACCTACAATGATTTCCTTGAGGCCCTTTTGTATTATCTGATTTTCAAGAGCCTCATTCTCTTCAATGAATTCAGCGTCAACATTTCCATACATGCTGCCGAATTCGGCAACCACTGCCTCCTCAAAGTCCGCGTTCTGCAGCCCGACATTCCTGATCTTGGAACGCACACTCTCCACGCCACGCGCCATGATATATGGCGCTGCGGGCGAGCGAAGATACTGGCCGATGTTGGGCAGATTTGGCGATGAGAGTAGGCAGGTCCCGTGGTGCAGCGAGCGCAACCTGGTGAGCTTATAGGCCGAGCCCGAGATCTTGTACGTCCCCGGACCAGATGGCTCTTCGACATCGAGCACTATATCGTGCCTCTCATTGACGCGCGCCGTTTCCACGCCCAGATCCCGCAGTGCCCGTACCACCATCTCGGCATGTCTGTCGCGATCAAAGAGTTCGGGCGGGCAGATGACGCTATAGTTGACGTTTCCCTCATCGTGGAAGACGGTGCCTCCTCCGGACCGCCGCCTCACGAGTAGCACATCGGATGAGGTTTCTTGGGATTTCCTCTTCGTCAAACTGTCGAGTTCCCTCTGGAAAGACCCTGGCGGGTTCACTAAGCCGAGGTTGACTTCAAGCCATGGGTTTTGATTCCGGCCGATGACCACGCAGGGCCGGTTGGTGTAAAGGAAGAGAACCGTCGACTCTGGAGCCGATTTCTGCAAGAGAAAATGCTCAATGGAAAGATTTAACCACGGATCTCGACTCTTTGAGATATAGACTTGGACCTTGTTGGACGGGTGGGATACGGCCTCTGAGAAAAATCGGATACTTGGCGACCTGGGCAACCTAGGGCAACTTCTGATGAAGAGTCGGCTCATCGAAGCCATATGTCAAGACCCCCAAGAAGATGTTGAGATCTTTCCTGTGATTCAAATCTTACATGAACAAGGCTGAAGGGATGGAGGATGAATTGTTTTGCAGCCTTGCATTCGTCCCTGGTTGTTCGATTTGGTCAGAAATAGTAAGCTCCTTAGTGGTCAAACGCAGCGGAACCTCGCCCACGCCCGGCACGACCCGGCAGCCAGGGCAATGCTAGGCGAGATCAGACCTGCAGGTCGCTGCGGAACGAGACCGTTTCTCTGTGTTACCCCTCCATTAGGCCTCTGGTGCGTGACTCCGACTCGCGGAGGCGATGATTGATCTGTATTGAATGTTTAATATATCTTGCGGCCATGCTCTTCCAAGGCCATGATGTTCAATGTTCCAGTATAAGGACTGTCTCATCTGTATACCCCAGGCGTAACATGAATTGGCCTCAGCAAGAGCCCAAATCTGTGTGTTGGCGCAACGTCAGTAAGCTCTGTATCATCGAGGCATCCCGCTTACAACAAGCAGCACTCATGAATTGCAGGGTAGTGTTGTTGATTCGACGCCATGAGGATTCGCAGCTGAGAATATATTGAAAGCCTATCTCATCATCAAGTAAGCAGACACCAACAGCCCGAGTCGAAGGAAGAACCGTTCAATTGGGTTTGTACCTTGCATTCGTAATTGCCGGATGCACTACATCATTCATGTAGTTGTACCAGTGAGTCTTACGATTACAGCGGGCGCAATGGGCAGTTTCCAGCGGACTGGACCAATCACGAGCCCCGATCACCCTTGCGAACAGTAGTAAACCCTGCAGGCGCAAGAAAAAAAAAATCACCTTAAAAACGATCGCATTACAAGCCTTCGATCTTGAGTCACCGACGTCGGGCATACACATAGAAAGAGAGAAAACAAGAGCCAGAGCGACCGTCAACACCAGCAGTTGTTGTTGTTGCCGACTTGTATAACCCAATTCTCTTTCCCGACTTTTTGTGTATACATTCTGCATTTCGCTTTGCGCTCCAATCATGTCTACTTTCGGCAACCACTTCAGGGTCACCACGTATGCGCTGCTCCGTCCCCCAACTACCCCTCCAAAAATATCTGCCGCGACGTTCACGTAACTGACATTCTCCCTCTCCTCGCGCAGCTATGGTGAATCCCACTGCCGCTCCGTCGGCTGCATCATCGATGGCTGCCCCCCGGGTATGGAGCTCACCGAGGCCGACATCCAGCCCCAGATGACCAGGAGACGGCCCGGCCAGTCCGCCATCACCACCCCCAGAAACGAGAAGGACCGCGTGCAGATCCAGTCCGGCACCGAGTTCGGCGTCACCCTCGGCACCCCCATTGGCCTCATGGTCATGAACGAGGACCAGCGCCCCAAGGACTACGGCAACAAGACCATGGACCTGTACCCCAGACCCAGCCATGCCGACTGGACCTACCTCGAAAAGTACGGCGTCAAGGCCAGCAGCGGTGGTGGCCGCAGCTCTGCCAGAGAGACCATTGGCCGTGTCGCCGCCGGTGCCGTCGCCGAGAAGTACCTCAAGATTGCTCACGGCATTGAGATCACCGCCTTCACGACCTCGGTCGGCGCCGTCCACATGTTCCCTCCCACCGCCGAGGCCCCCACGCCCAGCCAGAACCCCGAATTCCTCAAGCTCATTGAGACCATCGACCGCGAGACCGTCGACAAGTTCCTGCCCGTGCGGTGCCCCAGCGAGGACGCCACGAGGAGGATGGAGGACTGCATCGCCGAGTTCAGGGACAAGGAGGACAGCATTGGCGGTACCGTGACCTGCGTCATCAAGAACGTCCCCAGCGGCCTGGGCGAGCCCTGCTTCGACAAGCTCGAGGCCAGCCTGGCCCACGCCATGCTCAGCATACCCGCCACCAAGGGCTTCGAGTTCGGCTCTGGCTTTGGCGGCTGCGAGATCCCCGGATCGCGCCACAACGACGCCTTCATCCGCGCTCCCGAGTCTGAGGCCCTGCCCGGCCTGCCCAGGTCCAAGCTGGCCACCAAGACCAACAACTCGGGCGGTGTCCAGGGCGGTATCACCAACGGCGCTCCCATCTACTTCCGCGTCGCCTTCAAGCCTGCCGCCACCATTGGCCAGTCGCAGACGACGGCCACCTACGACGGAGAGGAGGAGGGTGTCCTCGCCGCCAAGGGCCGACACGACCCCTGCGTGGTGCCCCGTGCCATTCCCATCGTCGAGGCCATGTCGGCGCTGGTCATCATGGATACGCTGATGGCACAGATGGCTCGCATTGGCGCGAGAAGCCATCTCCCTCCGTTGAAGCAGACTGTCCCCCCTTCTGAAAATGGTGTTTCGAGCGGCTTGTAAGAGCGTTTTTGATCTGGGTTAATAGATGCAAATGAATCAAAAAAGTTAGATACTCCAAAAGTTGTCACGAATCAAGAAGAAAGTCAAATCATCTGTCGACCAGTAATTGCATACTGTATTGAGCGCTCGAGAACAATTTTCGAGCTTAACTGTTCTTTTCTAGAAAGGGCAATCCTGAACTTCCACGCAATTTTCCGTTATCCATGGCCTGTTTGATCGCATCGCAAAAGACAAAATCCATATCGCATATCCGTTTTTCATCCGTAAAATGCGAATTTTGCGACCAAAATCCGTTCTATAGTCGCAAGTTCCGTTTTATGGTCGCAAGTTCCGTTTGTTGGTCGCAAGTTCCGTTTGTTGGTCGCAAGTTCCGTTTGTTGGTCGCAAGTTCCGTTTGTTCGTCGCATAGTCCGTTTTATAGTCGTAAAAAAAGACGTTCTTCGGATGAAAACGGTTTCGGATGTTCAGAACAAAGGACGGAAACCGTACGGAGCCCAGTGGTTATGGGGGTTCTCCCAATACTGCTGGATCACGATGACCTTAACGGTACCAACCAGCCTATACAAAAGTTAGTCAAACATCGGACGGAATATCTTCGTTTTTCGAAATACTTACTTGGCCTTGATGCCGCACTTCTTGGCGACTCTCTTGAGCTTGCGCTCGAAGTTCTCCTGCCACTCGTACAAAGCGCAGAAGCGCTTGTACTCCAGGTCGGCCTGGAAGGAGTCGGCGCTGGCCTGGCCGCCAACCATCTTGGCGCCCATGGGGGAGAGGATGCCGAACAGAGAGGCCCAGGCCTCGTCGTCCTCGAGAGAGAGGTACATCTCTCGCTGGACGCGCACGAGAGAGACACGCTGAACAGCGTAGCTGTTCATGAACGGAGCGACAATGTACTTGTCGCTCGAGGCAAACGAAGAGAGGTGCTTCTTGACTGTGATGGGATGGAACGGTAAGTATACGCTCGAAACGTTTACGTTTTTTCGAACAGGTCATGAGATGGAGAAAGAACGTACCAAAGTCGAGGAAGGCCTCCTGCTTGAGGTTGATCTCGATCATGACGGGATCGAGATCGAGCGTGGCGACAACGTGGACCTCCTTGAGGCCCGAGAGGATGCCGCCGGGGGCGAGTGCCTTCTTGATGGCACCACTGTGGTACTGGCGCTTGGCCAGGACGGTGCTGGCCGGGACGGCAACCTTCTGCGCCTCGCTCAGCATGATGCGGGCCCAGGCCGGATAGGCGCCGTGGAAACCGGCGCGCAGGAAGAAAAGGTCGCCGGCAGGGTTGACGACGGTGGGAGCGAGCTCCTTCTCTCCGGTGAACCGGGAGCGGCCCGGGACCGTGGTGATCATGAGACTGCGCAGAGTCTCGGCACGCCACTCGCGGCTGACGAACGCGGTGACGGGAAGCTGGGTGAGGCTATCACCACCCTTTCCGGCCAGGAACTGGACCTTTTGGCCCCTACGGATGAAAAAGTCATCGAGGTAGGCCTCGATGATCTTGGCTCTCAGCTCGGGTGAGAGCAGCGGGAACAAGACGAAAGTCGTCTCATCGACTGCCTTGACGGCAGCGCGCAGCTGCTCGGCAGGGCCGGCAGCCAGGTCCATGCGCTCGAGGCGCTTGACGATTGCCAACGACATGGTGGCGGGTGGTGGTGGTGTTGCTAGAAGTCCAGACGGAAGGTTAGCTATCATGTTACGAAACCGTCTGGTCTTGGGACAGAGACAGGAAGGTAGGGCGGTTCTACTGTCTGGTCTTCAGACGGGAAACATGGGGTAGAATGCTCTAAAACCGTCTGGAATTGAGACAGAAGACAAAGATAGGACGAGTTCTCTCGTCTAGTCTTGGGACAGAGGAAGGAAGGAAGGTACAAGGCGAAGCACTCGTCTGAACATGAGATTGAGAAAAGGTGAGAGAACTTACAGTTGTGTGAGGGTGGGAACTAGAGAAAGAGTAAGCATGTTGAGATTAAGAAAAAAAATTGGCAAGAGAGAAAATACAGAGAAAGAGTATGTACTTACCAGGTTTGAGACGAGAGAGAGAAAGGCGCGAGAGAGGGCAGGCGCAGGAATCGTCTGATGATGAGGTGACGAAGAAGAGAGAGAGAAAAGGTTGGGAATCTGGTGGAAGGGCCTGCTTAAATAGAAAAAAATTTAGTGATCTGTGATTTACTGATTCTGCGTCTCCAGACGGAAGTTGATTGTGTTTCTGCCAAAAAAGATTTTGATTATCGTCAAAGGTGGTGAGACGATTTTGATTCTTACCGGTGGGTCTGATTCGTCTTGCTTGTGGTGACTGCCAAAGTGATTGTCGATCCGCAAGGTGATTCTCGCGGTCCTGGTAGCTGTATGCGGACGCCTGGGGATTGTCGTGCTGATTTGTCCCCGCTTGTGATTCTCTGCCCGGCAGAATAAAGCGGATCTTGAGTCTTGTAGGCAAGCGGGGAAGGCGCTGCGTGATTGTTCACGGGCGTCCGCTCCGGTCGAGAGATTATTGCTTCGGGGCCGGGAGAGCGGGAGCACGGGGGCGGCCAGCCAGGTGGCCGGTGAGGGAGGAGGTGAGGGAGGAGGTGGCGGCGTCGGGGGAAAGTCCAGGTAACTCGGCGGCGTCGCTGATTTGGTTGGGTCCTTGCCTACCAGTGTGGGATGGCGAAGTACGAACCGGGAAAGTCCAGGTAGCTCGGCGGCGTCGCTGATTTGGTCGGGTTCTTGCCTGTCAGGGCTGTCGCCTGTCAGGGCTGTCGCCTGTCGGTCAGTGAAGTGAAAGTGATGAAGACAAAGAAGATCCCGGGTAAATACGCGGCGACGTTGATTTGGCTGGGTTATTGCCTATCAGGCAGTGAGAGGGAATGTGATGAGGATGGAAAAGGGTTCGGGTAGGACTGTGGCGTCGCTGGATCGGTTGAGTTCTTGACAGTAAAGAAAAGGTGCTTGGAATAGGAACGTTGCGGGTAGCTCGATGGCGACGCTGATTTGAGCTCTTGCCTACCAGTGAATAATGAGAACGGAGGGAGCTCCGGGTAGGTGGGTGGCGACGCTTATTCGGTTGAGTTCTTGCCAGCATAAAAAAGATGATTGGAATGGGAACGCTGCGGGTAGCTCGGCGGCGACGCTGAGTGGTTTGAGCTCTTGCCTACCGGTAAAAATGAGAACGGAGAGAGCTCCGGGTAGGACTGCGGCGACGCTGATACAGTCGAGTTCTTGCCAGTAAAGAAAACGTGATTTGGAACGGGAACGTTGCGGGTAGCTCGGCGGCGACGCTGAGTGGTTTGAGCTCTTGCCTATCAGGCAGTAGTCAGAAAATGTGAGAAGGATGGAGAGAACTCCGGACAGGTCGGTAGTGACGTGAATTCACAAATATTACGCTGGATGGTCAGGTTCTTGCCAGTGAATAGGTGATGAGATAGACCAGGTTCCGGATAGGGCTGCGGTGTCATTGATTTGGCTGGCTTCTTACTTATCAGTTTGTTGTGGTGATGAGGACAAAGGAAATTTCGGGTAGGTCTGCGGCGTCGTTGATCTGGTTGAATTCTAGGTAGCCACTGAGAAGGTAATTAGACTGGAGAAGGTTCCGGATAGATCCGTGACGACGCTGATTCACAGATGTAATCATGTTGATTTGGTTCTTACCTGTTCGTGGGGAGAATGTCATGTCACCGGAACGGGGCAGGTTCCGGGTAGGACTACGCGACGTTGCTTGGGTTGGGTTCTTGCCCGTAGAAAAATAGGTGATTGGGATGGGAAGGTTGCGGGTAGCTCGATGGCGTCGTGAAATGGATCGTGCTCTTGCCAATCAGTAAGTCGGAATATGATGAGGACGAAGAGAATCCCGGGCAGGTCAGTGGCGACGTTACTTGGGTTGTGTTCTTACCCATCAGTCACTAAGCAGGAATGTGACAGAGACTTAAATGTTCCCGAGTAGGTCCGTAGGTCCAGCGCGACGTTGATTCACAAATGTGATTATGTAGGTGGTTGAGTTCTTGCTTGTTGGTGAGGGATGGTGTAGTAGGAATGGGCAAAGCTCCGGGTAGCTCGGTGGCGCCGTAATTGGATCGTGTTCTTGCTAATCAGTGAGATGGATATAATAAGGACGGAGAGAATCCCGGGCAGGTCAGTGGCGACGTTGCTTGGGCTGGGTTGTTGCCCATCAGTTAGTGAGAGGACTGAGAGGAATCCTGAACTAGGACTGAATAGTTTCCGGGGAGGTCTGCGGCGTCGTTGAATTAGGATTATCTGAGAGTGTGAGTTCTTGCCTGTCGGTGAGGGAGGATATAGGAACGGGGAAGCTTACAGGTAGCTCGGAAACGTCGCTGATTTAATGTGGTTGCGATACGGCAACGTTGCGGGTAGGTCCATGGCGACGCTGAGAACCCAATGTGAGTTAGCTGGCTGGTTGCGTTCTTGCCTATCAGTGAGTGGCGATGAGCATGGAGAAGATTCCGGGAATGTCCAGGGCATCATTGATATACAAACGTGTTTATCAGGACGGTGAAGTTCTTGCTTATTATTGTGGGATAATGTAGTAGAAACAGGGAAGGTTCCGGGTAGCTCGAAAACGTCGCTGATTTGATGTGATTGGAATAGGGCGACGCTGCGGGTAGGTCCACGGCGACGCTGAGGACCAAATGTGAGCTAGCTGGCTGGTTGTGCTCTTGCCAGTCAGCACAAGAAAATGTGACTAGGATGGGCAAAGTTCTGGGTCGAAAGCGTCGTTCACGAACAGATGTGATTATGTTCTCCGTTCTTTACTCGCCGGTTGAGATCTTGCCTGTCAGTCAGCGAAATAGAATGTGATGGGTACGGGGAAGGTTCCGGGTAACACAACAACGACGCACGCATTACTTTTGCTGGTCGAAGAGAGAGGACATAAAGGGCAGCGTCGAGTAGCATAGAATCAACGTGAATACTGGTCTTGCTTTGTCGAAAATTGTGACTTGACAAGAAGCGATTCAAGCAGTTTGATCACATAAACAAATGGGCTTTGCATTAATGTAGAAGTAGGTAGTATTTATTTGTTACAAGAGGATGACAGCTAATAAGAGAGATTCCAGGAAGTTGAGCACTGACGTACTGCAAGCTTGATCTTCCCATCAATTTGATATACTTTTGAGGTATGGGAAGTACAGATGACTTCAAATGGCAAGAAAAGCTGACTCTAGGATGATGAGTACAGGTGGCTGAGATTAGCGAGAATATTCGACTTGAAAAGGCGAGAGCGGAATCAGCGTGCTGTACATAGATACCACTGTAACAAAGGGCACGTTTGGCCAACACGAGTAGTGCTATGGCTTTGAAATAGATATTGACAATTCAAGACTGGATCATGTGCCATGTTCAGGACATGAAACCTATTTGACTTGAGGACAGATGCCAGCCTAGATGGCATTGACCACACAAGGCAGAAGTGAACGCATTAAAGTGTCAAGTACGTTTGGATTAGAATGAGATACGCGATCAGCGTGAATCTCGCATGCATGTACTTGCTTGCTTGTTGTCTGCCTTTGAAAATGAAGAAATATAGTGAGCGAGGTCCACAGTGGCTCTCAGGAGAGATTCACATTAGTTTAGAACGAGATATGGCTGCAATTCAAAGATTTGATGTCGTGCAAAAGTAGTATCAATCATACCCAGGAGAATGCATATGTTTTATATAGGCTAGAACAAGATATAATTGATTATCAGACAAGAAAGATACTAAGCACTAGATTGCCAGACAAACTTGATGATACAGTAGAAGTCGTATACAGAAACCTGCCACTTTTCTACCGCTTTTCTGGCATTGACACAAGAGTACTCTATGAACCAATCACTTGGAACCAATATTTCAGTGACTTGTCTGACTAGATTGGCATTTCGTCATAGATGAACAATCTACACCCGTACTCAGGAGCGAATACAAATATGCTGGGACATGTGGTTCATGAACTCAAATTAAGCAGTGGCCAGCATCGCCTGACGTGCTCACTGGTCCGTGAGAACTGTCATATATACCTTACTGTGATACTTTTGATATGAGTGTATGAGTGTACGAGTATTTAGAGGATTCTGATAGTTGGGCTGACCCAAATAGTATGCGTAAGCACTGAAAGCAGATAAATTAATCAATTGGGTTGTCGCTTGTTTGTCCCAAATTCCTGCCAACCAACAATCATGGGGGACTGCCAAATGTATGACAGCCGACACTCTTGCTTGCGCACATCAATATCTCCTCAGGCGCACAGAGCGATGATCAAAGTGCGCATGTCAACTATGAAAAGATGGGTATAGCAAAGACAAAGTACATTTATGTGTAAAGAGTATGTGGGGTTGTTCTTGTCGTATTGCTATCAACTAAGTATGCAGATCAAAATCCTATAATAGACATCAATGAAATGATAAAAGTATTTCTGCTAAATATGTTTTCAGTATCCTTGAATATGATTCTATGTATTTGAAAGACAGCACAATGTATAATTCGAGTTGACCCGACTGTTCGCTGTGTAAAAACCAATGTTGCAAATATTTGTTTAGTCCTTCTCAGTGTTGAGGCGAGGTTGCATCCTGTCTTACATGAACTTCGACAGATACGTCAGAAGGTACCAAGGTACACATCTAGGTTACCATCTCCGCAAACATTTCAGCTTCCGAGGACCTTGGAGTTTAATGCACCGCCCATCCGTCAGCCGAGGCCGGTTGGGATTGATGCGCTGAAGTGCGACAAGGATGTCTACGGTACCTGCTTGAAGTACCTGCCGCCTACATTTATTAGCTGACCAGCAGCTAGCTCCAGTTGCATCCAGCCTTGAACCCGCCACATGCTCGCTCTCTTGTACATTCAGGCGGGTCCCAAAACTAGCAAGCTGCCGCTACTAAACACATCGCCATCCAGTCCAAGAATCCAAGCCTCGACGACGACGCAGCACTTCACTACGCCCGCTTCACACCATTACCTACCAGCGATCATCTGCCCTTGACTTGGCCACAGATGCTGTCGTCGTAACCCCTCCTATAATGGCCTACATGTAATCGCTTGGCACCTCTCGTTACTTTTCTTTCCCATTCATTAATATCTGAATCCGCCACACCTGCCCATTTACCTGCCCATCCTCAAAGTGCGACACCGAGTCCGCAGTCGCGATCCGACGTCGAAGAAACCAGACACCGCAGAACACCGTTGACATCGTGGTAGACGACCGGCAAGCTCCGCATACGCATAATGTATTCCGGCACCTACACATCACAACTGAGCAAATGGCTCCTCACCTCGCCGCCGCTAGAATGGGTTCTGAAGAATGCACGGGAGCTGCTGATCGGCACCTTGCGCCAGGGCCCCATCCCGCAGCACGTCGCCTTTGAGATGGACGGCAATCGTCGGTTCGCCCAAAATCACCACATTGAAGCTATCGAGGGGCACAACCTGGGTTTCGAAGCACTAGCTCGCGTTCTCGAGATCTGTTACAAGTGCGGCGTCAAGGTCGTGACTGTCTACGCCTTCAGCATCGAGAACTTTAATAGGCCCAAGTCGGAGGTTGGCGGACTCATGAAGATGGCCAAGATCAAGCTGGAGCAGCTGTGCCAACACGGTGCTCTGCTGGATCGGTACGGAGCCTGCATCCGCGTGCTGGGAGAGCGAGACTTGATCCCCGAAGATGTCTTGCCATTTGTGGACAGAGCTGTCGAGATGACCAAGCACAACAAGAAGTCAGTACTCCGGTCAATTTTTTTCTTGCCTTGCTGAAGCTAACCATGACTACAGTGCTGTGCTCAACATCTGTTTCCCTTACACATCTAGAGCCGAGATGACAGCTGCTGTCAAGGCTACCGTGGAGGAGTTCTCTTCACCGCCAAACCCTCCCCAGACACCCTTTTCGGAGGCCAGGATCACACAAGCGATCAAGTCGAACCAGCTCAAGCATTCTGACTCACAGCCATCGCGAGAAGCTTCGCCAGATCTGAATGGCAAGTCAGATGTGGATGACTCGGTTTCGACGGATACCACCCTAAACCCGGATTCTCCACGCCCCGACACACAGGAGCCAGGAAGCAAACCCACGGAGTTCAAGGACAAGGAGACCATCACGGCCGAAACTCTAAGCAGCCACATGTACACTGGTGACTGTCCGCCGCTTGACATTTTTGTACGAACTAGTGGAGTGACGCGACTGAGTGACTTCATGTTGTGGCAGTGCCATGAGGACACTCACATCTTCTTCTTGAAGTGTTTCTGGCCAGAGTTCGACTTGTGGCATTTTGTTCCCGTCCTGCTCGAATGGCAATGGCGGCAGAAGCAGATGGGCAGAGAAGGGCGGCTTGGCAGACGCGCCAAGACCGAGTGAGGTCTTCCACGTATTCATTTTGCCAGGACCAGAGGGGGAATTAACTCGGTTGAGAGGCGCATCGAGCTCGCAAAACTGCACAAGTGTAGATGAGATACCACTGATAGAATTTGTTACATCAGGCTACCCATATATGGTCTATGTTATTTAGCAGGCGTTCAGGACATCTATAAAAATAAGTCTTTATCATGTTTACTTTCTTGGGTACTTGAAAGTTGAAAGTTGAAAGTCGAAATAGCGACCTCGAGTCGGACTGAGCATTGAAGTAATGACAATCATCTTTGTTTCCCAAAAGCTATACCTACATGTGTGCTGCCGCGAGAAGACATGGCTATTGTATGTTACTCATTTAGCAGCTCTTTTATAATTGTTTGCATGACTGTCGCGCATATGTAAAGTCAATACTAGGTAATACTGTGCAGCGTCCATGAATAAATGGTACGACGGATCCCCTAAGGTTATGACGTTGTTCGCGATAAGCGCCCCCAGGTACATTGCTTTTGCTACCAAAACGCACAGAAGTGGCAGTACTTTGCGGGCGGCTTCTTATCTTATCAGACTCGGAATAACCAGCTCCGAGGCGGAAACTCCCATTCTCGGCCTGCCAATTGGACAGGGAATTCGGTCACTGCTCCAGTTCAGGCTTGGCAGAGTCGCGGGCACCTCTGACAGTGCAAAGGCTCCTCGCAATCTGCGCGACGATCTCCTACCTGCTTCTGCTTGCGTCTGTCCGCCTGTCTGCCCTTACCTGCTTTCTTTTACTCAACCTGCCCATGCACTTCCCCATGTGATCCCACTTACCGATTCTTGTGTGTTTTCAAACATCGCACAATGACTTAATCCTCGGTTGCAGCAGCTAGCCGTCTATACCCTTTGAGCGTTTCCTTTCCACACCAGTACGAGAGCAAGACCAACAAGACCGCACGCACTACTCACAGGACTCGGCGTCCTGCCCTCGGCGACCCGCTGCCAGAACCACAACTTCTCTCCTCGATTTCCACCCGTGTCCCCAAGACGATGAAGGCTGCAAAACCTGTCCAAGCAGAGCCCTCGTCTGGCTCCAGCGCGACCATGTCCAGTCGTCGCCAGCCAGCTCGTCAAGCCCGCACCAACCCCCCGCGATCCTCCCTTCTCGCAGGCTCAATAGCCGGTCGAGATTCCCACGGCCACGACCAGCCGATCGACATCTTCCCCGCCATAACACACTTCACCGATGCTATCACATCATTGCCAAAAGACCTCGTCCGTCATTTCACTCTACTCAAGGAGGTGGACGCCAAGATTTTCCAACCCGAAGAGCGACTCTTCCAGTTGGTGGACGAAGCCCTCAAGTCGAAACCTCCCGCGCCCCGACCTACTACCGACGGCTCTGGCAGTGCCGCGCCCACGCCGGCGCCCATGAGCGCTCAGAACAGCGTCAATGGAAGCCTCCCTACCGCTCCCTCGAACGACCCGAGCTACAATGTTGCCGTCTACAGCCCTGAGAACGTTCCGCGTCGGCAATTGTTCCGCGAGACTGCTTTCAAGATCCAGGAGATGCTCGTGTCGCTCGAGGAGAAGAACCACGTCATATCGACCGCCAACGAAGCGCTCTCCAAACAGCTTGGCCGAATCAACAATATTTGGCCTCACCTCGAGAACGAGTTCAGCGACGAAGCTAAATGGGGTAGCAACACACACTGGGCGTATCCAGAGAACAGAATCAAGGCGAGCGCTACAGAGAGATCACGTCGAGATGGCGCATCTGCTATTACGGCCGCCGCCCAACAGCTCGCCGAGGAGGCAGCTGCAAGAACCGAGGCTAGGAAGCAGGCCGTAGCAGCCAAGAAGAAGCAACACCAAGATTCAGATGCCGATGCCGACCACGAGAAGAAGAACGAGCCTGCCGCCAAGAAGACCGGTACCAAGAGCTCGCGCAAAGCTGCAGAGAACTCGACTCCGGTCGGTCTAGGCATCACGACAGAGCCCAATGGCAATCCACCACCCAAGAAGCGGAAAACAGACAACAAAGAAAAGGCACCCACTGTTGGTGGACAGCCCATGGAACGCGCTCTGAGTGGCGTTTTTGGAAGCAACAGCAATAACAACACCAGTAATAACACCAGCGCCAATGCTTCATCCAAAGCAAAGACGTCGAGTCCACGAGTGACGCCGGCACCGGAAGGCGGTGCGTCCAAAAAGCGCAAGGCCTTGCCCACTGTGAATGGTGGTGCCCAGCCAAAGAAGAAGTAAGCTGAGATATTTGTAGCAGGCCTGTCAAGCAGAAGACTAATTGCAAATAGTAAAAACGCACTCCCGACTACGTTATCGCCGTCGATCACTACCTCTCCCATTTTACCCAACTTCGATCCGAGGACGATCGGACGTGGCTCGCCCGTACCTACAGCTGTAGCTCCTCGCCCAGCTACGTCGCGAGCCCGAAACAATTCGACAGCGTCAAATCTTGCGCAGCGACCGTCTTCGTCAGCATCGAACAAACCAAATGGGGCGATTCTACCAGTGCCAGAAGTTATGCCAGCGCCCCCTGGACGAGTCATCCCGGAGCCCAAACCCGCACCGAAGGAAACACCAGTGCCGGTCAAGGTTGAAAGCACTCCTAAGGAAGACGTGCCGCAACCCATTGTTCCTGCTACAGTGCCGCAAAGTCGAAGTAGGAAAAACTCGGTCATCAAAGAAGACACCGAACCCAGGAGCGACGCTGCGCAAATAACACCACAGGTCGCAACACCACTTGTGACTACCAAGAGCGGACGGGCAAGCAAGCCCTCAACTCCCGCTCTGGCCGCTTTCCCCGAGGCCGCTCGAGCAAGGTCGTCGAGAAATACGCAGGCCAGCGGCGCCAAACGGAGCCACAAGAAGGGTGCATCACTCCAGGCAGCGCTTGCCGCCGCGCAAGCTGCCGACGACGATGCCAACTCGAGTGGTCAAGGCGACGACGAAGGCGACATTGATGCGAACGAACCTCGGTACTGCTATTGTAATAATGTTTCTTATGGCGAGATGGTCGCCTGCGATGCCGCCGATTGTGAAAAGGAGTGGTTCCATCTCGGCTGTGTTGGCCTTAGATCGGCTCCCAGCTCAAGCAGTAAGTTGCTCCTCCATCGTCCAAACATGTCAATCAGGTGTACTGACATCATTCTCAGCGAAATGGTATTGCGATAATTGCAAGAACCGCATGAAGAATGGAGGCAAGAAGGTTAATGGTAGATGACAATCACCAGTGCTGCCAAAGCAGCCTCATCATGCGATATGATACTTAACATGGAATAATTACTGGGCTATGGAGTTTTTGGGTTTCGCATTTAATGGTGTCGAACGGTTTTCTAGTTGGGAGGATATACCACTATAGGCAAGCGTGCGCATATAAGGCCTATTCCAGCCAGCATTTGGCTCTTCTTGGATATGGTACGACATTCGGTGCTACATGGTTATTATGAAAGATTGGTGGTCGAGATGCCAAATGCTTCTCCCCGGATGCGCGCCGGATTTTGCGCGGACGTGATATGTATACGCTATAGCATGATTGAAGAATTGCCAACAATACCTACCTCATAATAAGCACCAATAAGAATGGCAGATCAAATTCATACCTGACGTGGTGATATGTCCAACATCGAGCATCGACAGGAAGCTCAGTAGTTGTTGATTGGCTCTTTGGATATACTGAAGAGGAATATTACCACCGGGCAAGGCTGTGATCAGCAGAGCACGTACAGCTGTCGTATTGTCGGATGCTGTGTTCGGTCAGCGTCGACCTGCCGAGCTGGGCATGTATTGACGACGATTCTTTCGCCAAAGGCGGAATGAATGTCGATGAATACGTATCCATGCTACCTAGTTCCGAGGAGATGCGGATCCCACAGCCTTTTGTGTAACTCTGCAAGAAGCAACACACGGCTCTGAGCCGCAAATCACCAGAGTCATGCACATGGCGGCGGGTGTAGTCTCAGATTGGCCAATTCTCCAACCAAGCTTTTTTGCCAGAATCGACCCCAACGACATAACAGTGCAGGATGGCGTATGCCGAGCGTCTCATATGGTCCGGGGGAGGCATGGAGTGCGCAGGTCCAGCCCAAAGCGTTACGCAGTCGGCCGACTAGTCACCTTTTTTTCTTCTTCTGTTCTGGGGAAAATCCTTCCATTGATGGGTAGATTGGTCCAGCGATGCATAGTCATACCTAGTCAGACATTCTCAGGGATATCAGGGCGCCACGAGCGAGAACGGAACAGTATGGCAAACACGGAGCAAATATTTTTATGTTTCTATGACTCGAAGATCAGCTGACGAGCCGGAAAATTGACAAGGTAAGGCTGGCCAGTGATTTGGCACTGGCCAGTGGCCGCAGCAAATAGACTTGGCAAAATGCTGCCAGGAGGAAGAGAAAAAAAATGCCAATCCGGAGTCCGATACCAGGAGCCTGGCAACCTGGAAAGCAAATCCCTGACAAACGACGAACAAGCCCATGGCCGACGGCCGTTGTCTGCTAGACTAAAAAAAATGCAGATGCTCGGCTTGGATCGGCCAAGCCTCAGGTTCCTCTTCCTCTGCCCTTCTCGGTCGGGCTAAAACAGGCGACGTATTTGGAGACCCGTGACCCCAAAGCTAAAATTGAAAGTATTTGTTCGATGCTTTGACGTGTGCTGCCAGGTCTTTTAGCATGGAGGCACGTTCCGTCCCCTGAGATCAAGTGACCCTATCAATGACTGGACCATTGTCGGACCTAAACTCAACACGAAAAGTCAACTGCACGGCTATTTGTATACTGTGTATACTATTGGACTAGCAGATCCAGCAAGCAGATCATCAGGGGGTTGCAACGGTAATCATTTCATGCTGATTGCATTATGATCTGAATGATCAAAGTACGGTCTGTCTGTCTATCTGATCCATGGGGTGCCAATCGATAGTATAGATAGTGTAGTAGATAGGCTTATGTCAACGTCACCCGGACGAGCCAGCGATATCGCAGCGGCTGTGTTCCCAAAGAAAGGATAACGCACCGCAGGAATTGAGCCGAGAACGGGTGAGCAAGTGGGCTGCTGGATCACTGGTTAATCTCGAGTGTTGATCGCAGGCAAGCAGAAAGCAACGAGGTCGTCCGAGCCTCTTGTTCTGCCAACAAACGAGACACGACCACGGATCATGGCTCTGATTGGGAACATTTCTTCTAGGCGCATTCTTCTTTTATTTTGGGACGGGATACATCATTGTATGTACGTACACCGCCGGCCTGGGGGGTGCTGGAACTGTACGGGGCTAAAAAAGACGACAGGGTCTTTACCCCAGATTTTCCCTTCGCCTTATGAGGGGAGCCGCCGCTCGCTTGCCGCTGCAACCCAGTAAACAGGCGCGGCAGCAAGGCCGGTCAAGCAAGACCAGGTAGGTAGGTACAGATACTTGCAGACAATATGGAAGACACGCAGAAGGTGCAGGTATGCAGGTCGACTTGACTTTGGACCAAGGATTTGCCAGGCTGGCGGTAATAGTTTCCAGGCGATGATCGTGCACAATTTTCCGGCGAGCAAGCATATCGTGATCCATCTTTTGCCTCGCCCCGAGTCCCCGACCCTCACTGAAACCACAATTTCTGTCCTTCCAGAACCCACACACACCCAACAACTGCAGTGCAGTTCCTTGCTAGCCGGCCGACTGGTTCGAGCTGCTAAGAAAACTCATGGCTGCCAGGGTCCCAGCTGGTTCTTTTGTCGGTAGCTACTAGCCAGCAGCCATCTCAGCGACACGGAATTTACGGAATACGGAATGCGCAAGAGAGAAAGCGAGAAGGAGTGACACCTCATCCGCACGGCTGGTCTCGTCATCTGCCTACCAACCTGGGGAGTCGTGCGCAACGGCGTATGGCCCATGGCCTGTTCTCATTACTCACAATTATCCAACGAAAGCACAAGTCTGGTCTTGGCCGCTTGCCATGTATTGGCCTCGCTGCCCGCCGGCGTTTAGGACGAGTGCTCAGGTGACCAAGGTGACAAAGAGAAGCGCCATCCATGGTCTGCCTTCCCTTGTTTTCATTACCCAATCCGTGATCAATGGAAATCTACGCAACGGCGCCCCGGAGGCAAAGTTTGCTGCCGCCCGGCACCCTAATAGCTGCCACCAGCCTACGACAATGGGCAGAGAAGCTAGGTAGGTAGGTTAGTATTATATATTAATTCAAAAATCTGCATACCCTTTTTATTAGCGGGAACGCAGCAAATTACACCCATACCACGTACATACCAGTAGTACTACTTACTACACGGGCGCTGTTCAAATCGTTGTTCAATCAATCACGCACCCATCAAGACGCCGGCGCTAGCTTCAAACGTTGAGTGCTGCCCATTTTACGTATTCGCAACCTCGCCCTCGCCTCGACACCGACGCACGGCCAGCCAATGCCGCTGCGCTCAACATAAGTAAGACAATACGACCCGGCGCTCATTCACCAGAAACTCCATTCCCGCGTGTCACAGATTCATAATCCTCGCGTTCAACGGGGCCATCGTCTTTCGTTCCCCGCATTGCACCAACTCAACCTCTTACCTAACAATCCGACATCTTGACTAATAGAAAGCCCATCCTGGCCCGTCTGTGCCTTGAGCTGTCTCTACTGTGTGAGCACTGAGAGCTCGGGACCTGCCCTTATACGCACCCGGAGAGTCGAGACTCCAGTTGTTGCCGATTCTTCTGACCCTTCATACATTCTTATTATCAATACATTACCTACGCACAATATACTTTGCATATTGTACTGTACCTCGACAGGCGAGCCAGACACACACTATTGGTAAACCCATCTGCCATTTTCGCCAGACGAGCAAGGACCAGGACTGGACGGACGTGCCCGTACCGTACCGAAGAACCATCTCTCTCCCTCTCCCTGCTCGTTCGCAAAGATCAGCCATGGTCACGACACCGACCTTCTCGGGCCTGGGACCACCAGCAGAGGAGCAGCAATCTGTCGGGATCCCAGCCGAACTTAAGACCTGCCCTATGCCCCAGGCTACTAATAAGATGCCTGACACACAACAACGCGAGCAGCAGCAGTCGCTGAGAGAAATTTCTCCTGTTGACACATCCGGCCGCTCCTCCTTCTCTTCCGTTCGCGAGAACGACTCGGATCTTGCTCAGACCTTTACCAGCACCAAGGTGTCTTCGTACTCTCGTGAACAGGAAGAGGACGCCGTGGAGGACTTGCCGTCACCGTTTGATATGGCCACCGTCACCGAGACACAATTTCAACCACCTCTCACGCGACCAGACAGCAGACTGCTGGGCAGCTGGCTTCCCGCCGTCGCCGCCGACGGTTTTCAGGGTTGGAAGCAGATCGGCGTGCGAGGCAAGACCGCCAGCAGAAGCTATGGAGACTTGCAAGCCCTGAGAATAGTATGGTCGTCGCCGGCCGCTACGGTCAAGCCCAAGCCCGCCGGACCAGTGCCTGGTCAAGCTGCGATCGAAACATTGCCGCTTGAACTACTCGGTATGTACATCTCAAAATAGCAAAATAGCCATCGTGCTTCATGAGCCGTACGCTGACACCAAACAGGTTCCATCATCGATCATCTCATTCTCGACGTTCCGCCCAATGGGCTCACGGCACGAAATGTTGATCTCATGTCGCTCTTGGTTTCTTCCAAGACACTCCATACAGCCACGTTGAATGCGCTGTACAGGAACATTACTATTCCTCACTCCAGAATCTTCCGCAAGTTCCTCAACCACCTCTCGACGAACCAGGAACTCGGCACCATTGTGCGGCGGCTTGATTTTAGCCACTTCAACCCGCAAACGCTATTTTTGACAGCGACCGAGCGCGCTTCTACTCAAAACTTGACACCCGAGACGCTACTTCAATGTCTACAGCTTACGCCATACTTGAGAGAGTTCTTGGCGCAAGAGTACATCGATGACGAGATTGATGTCAACGTTCTCAGGAAGGTGTTCTTTGGCCTCGAGAGATTGCAGGCTGCAGACTTCACGGGATGTTTCTCATCTTCTTTCCGGGATTCTATGACGTCCATGGTCTCTGGAGACTTGCCTGACTTTGTCTGCTTGTCGCGGTTGTCTTTCCACAAGTGCATTAACCTGCCCGCCGAGGTTTTCTCGACGCTACTGCCGAAACTAGCTCACTTGACTCACCTGGACGTTTCCGGCACCCGCATCACCGATCAGGCACTGCTTTCGATCCCGCATACGGCGAGGATCTCGCACTTGAACCTTTCCAGGTGCAAGCAGCTCACTGCCGGAGTCGTTACTGACTTCATTGCCAACCACCCTGCGGCCAAGGAACTCGTCTTCCTGAGCCTGGGTGCTGATGCCAGAAGCCACCAGCTACTGGATTGCGATGATGTTTCTGCCCTGATCCCTGTTCTGCCGGCAACCCTGCGGTCGTTGAGCCTCAAGGGCAGCAAGATGGAGGAGAAGCACATAGACATGCTTCGCCCTCTGTCCAAGCATCTCGAGGAGCTGGCTTTGGGTCGCAGATTGAAGCTCGACGACATTGAGCGCCTGTTTAGGCCCGACGAGAATGACGATGATTTGAGCATGGAGATCGACTGGGTGCCACATACACTTAAGTATATTGACGTCTCCGACTATCTTTCTGCAGAGCTGGACCTCAACTCCTTGCTGAACAGAAAGACTTCCATTCTCGAGAGATACTCGGCACCCCTCGAAGTCGTCGAAATCGGCGACGATGTGTACAAGCGTTTGTCCAAGTCGCCGAGCGTCGAAAAGAGCGGCTGGTCAGTTACGGAGTTTGGAAACAGGGCGTGGATGGTGCGAAAGCACCTAGCAGAGGACGGCCCGAGAGACTCTGGCATGCGCTCATGGAAATTGGGCGCCTCGTTCTGGGGCATGCGAAAGATACCCGTCGCCAGCCAAGAGGTTGGCGGCATGTACGGCTCTTATATGTTCAAGCGAAAGCTATGATTCCACAGCACGGAGTTGGCGTACTGCATTTTCGGAAAACCCTCCCCTTTGCCTTGGCTTTGAACCGACTTGAATAGCTCGGCCTGGAGCGTTGCTTGGTCGAGATCGTTCGGTACTATTCCCCTCACTGGCATTTTCTGGGTTTCACGACACTGCAGCATATTTGTTTGGCACGAAAGCGCGGCGCAATTGGGAAAAAAATGAAAAGTCTGTAAAAGTAAAAGAAAAAAACTTGTAATCCAGCATGAAAGCGTAATGGTAGCATATAGGATCAACCTCAGATAGTATGAATTACGAATGCATGAACCCTTCTTTTTTGACGATTGCAACCTTTAAGTGACTTGAAGTAAGCTGTTTCGTGCTTGTCTATCTTTCGAGTTCACAATGCACCCTTTTTGTATAGCCATCTCGATCTTGTTCCCAATATGATGTATATTAACCAGCCCTGGCGAGCTTTGCAGAAGCCCTTTACAAAAGTAGAAAGGTATCGTACCGAACAGTCACGATTGCAAGGGAGTCAAAGTTCTCGACGGGAGGAAAGGCTATTCACATTGATGAAGCTGTATATTTACGTTGTCTATCGATACCCTAAGTATTTCGGAATATTTTCAACGGGGATTGAAAGAGTCAAGACTTGATCACAATAACTCGATCTTCGCCGAACACGCTACAATCGGCACGCCGTCCAGCTCCTGAACTACCTAATCTTCCGGCGAATGTTTGCATATGATTGGAGTAGAGCTCCCTTCTTCCTTCCGCTCAATGACTCCTCGAGGTGAGTGTTTCATGACTTCGTACATGACAGCCACCATGGCCATGTCGAACTATGTACTATGGGGAGAACACCTTCTGTTGGCATCGGGCCATCCGAGCTATTGTAAAACTACTGGCGGCTGACGACGATGCGGCCGCTGTCCAGAACGGGGTGTACCTTTTCTTTGAAGTTGATATCAAAAAGGCACTGGTTGAGGATCTGGAAGACCTGCGACGTGCGTTCAACTCGCTTGAAGTTTGTTGATAGCAAGACCTCGGCAAGAAATGGTGCATGTTTTCTGCCACTAATAAGTGTACAGAGTAGTGTTATTATCCATGAATTAAACTATATATATATACGAGGTATATAGGTTTTTCTTTTTCTTTTTTCAAAAAAAAAGAGAAACGTAATATTGAAATACGATTTATTTACTCGTTTTGTCTAATCATGTATACATCCCCTTGATAGTCTCGAATCCTAGATACAATTGACCAAACGCAAAGCTTTCGCTCCAGTCGACCACGCGTACACCTCAAGGAACATATGTGTTCTGCTTGATCTCCTCGCCCAGCGGTAGTGTCTGGGATGGGCAGAAGAACTTATCTCATTCTCGTGTGCCACGGTAGCAGGTTTCGGACCGGGTATCTTTTGATCACAAAAGTTTCATTCTTGTAGAGATGGTTGCATACCTATATAGTACACCGGGGCTCAACTGGCGTCTCGTCTATCATGACATATCGACGTCTATAACACGGGAGCTAGAAATTGGGAGGAATGGTTTCGACATGCTATCTCAGGTAATCCTACGTGAAAGGCTCAATTCAGTTGGACTGGTTGTGAAAATCACAGATCTAACGTGCTATTTTACGGCTTTAGTGATACAGCTCAAGCAAGCAGATACAATTTGAACGGTTATGAAGCACGTACCAGGGTGGCGCAGCTCGCATATGCACACTCGTGACGTTTTGGTAGGATCGCTAGTGCTAAATCAGATTTTTATGCATCTATCCACTATCAAAGCCTGGATAGGCCACTAGCTCAAAACACCGAGGCAATGACACTTGGGTCCGCTGGCCAAGCTTGGAACAGCCTCAACGTCTACCTACGACAACATTTACCCATTCATCCCGCAGCTTTTGGAGCCAAATCGCCCACCATGGCTCCAAATCAGACGTCCATGTTCCGCTCGGCGGACATGAGCATGGTCCAGCTGTACATATCCAACGAAATCGGAAGAGAGGTCGTCAACTCCCTGGGAGAGCTTGGTCTGATCCAGTTCCGTGATGTACGTCAACACCTCTTCGAGGTCCACCACCTCTGCTGCCTCTTATCTGGCCGGCCTTTCCCATCAAATACCGTGTCAGTTCCAACGGACTAATGAAAACATAGCTCAACGGCGATGTCAGTGCCTTCCAGCGTACCTTTACTCAGGAGATCCGCCGCCTCGACAATGTGGAGCGCCAGCTTCGTAAGTCCCGCGTCCCATCAGGATCGCGGCGAAAATGTTTCTAACTTTGACAGGCTACTTTCACAGCCAGATGGAAAAGTCCAACATTCCCCTCCGGAAGCTGGATCTCGATGTCGAAAGTCTCGCCTCCCCAACCACGCACGAGATCGACGAGCTGGCTGAGCGCAGCCAGAGCTTGGAGACGCGAGTCGCTTCGCTCAACGAGAGCTACGAAACACTGAAGAAGCGCGAGGTCGAGCTGACCGAATGGCGATGGGTTCTCAAGGAGGCCGGTGGCTTCTTCGACCGCGCCCACGGCAACGTCGAGGAGATTCGACACTCGACCGAGGATGACGACGCTCCCCTTCTGCAGGACGTCGAGCAGAACGGCTCGGCGCCTGATGCCGACCGCTCCTTCTCCGGCATGAACATTGGTTTCGTCGCTGGTGTCATCCCTCGCGACCGCGTCGGCCCTTTTGAGCGTATCCTCTGGCGTACGCTTCGTGGCAATTTGTACATGAACCAGTCCGAGATCCCGGAGCCCCTGGTCGACCCCACGACCAACGAGACTGTCAACAAGAACGTCTTTGTCATCTTTGCCCATGGAAAAGAGATTCTGGCCAAGATTCGCAAGATTTCCGAGTCCATGGGCGCGGAGCTCTACAAGGTCGATGAGGATGGCAACGAGCGTCGTGACCAGGTCCACGAGGTCAACGTCAGGCTCAACGATCTTCAGAACGTGTTGAGGAACACCCAGAACACCCTGGAGGCTGAGTTGACCCAAATCGCTCAGTCCCTGTCAGCCTGGATGATTCTTGTCACCAAGGAGAAGGCTGCGTACCAGACGCTCAACCTGTTCTCCTTCGATCGGCAGCGAAGGACTCTCATTGCTGAGGGCTGGTGTCCCACCAATGACTTGGCGCTGATCCGTTCTACCCTCCAGGATGTGACCAACAGGGCAGGTCTCTCTGTTCCGTCCATCATCAACGAGATCCGTACCAACAAGACGCCCCCGACGTACTTGAAGACGAACAAGTTCACCGAGGCTTTCCAGACCATTATCAATGCCTACGGTACCGCGACATACCAAGAGGTTAACCCTGCGCTGCCTGCTATCGTTACTTTCCCTTTCCTTTTTGCTGTCATGTTTGGTGACTTCGGTCACGCCGTCATCATGCTTCTTGCCTCCTTGGCTATGATCTACTGGGAGAAGCCCCTCAAGAAGGTCACCTTTGAGTTGTTCGCCATGATCTACTATGGTCGTTACATTGCCCTGGTCATGGCCATCTTCTCGCTGTACACTGGTCTCATCTACAACGATGCCTTTTCCAAGTCCATGACTCTGTTCGACAGTGCTTGGAAGTGGAACGTCCCCGATGACTGGAAGGAGGGCGACACCCTCACTGGAGAGCTCAAGGGCGACTACCGCTACCCCTTTGGTATTGATTGGAGATGGCACGGAACTGAGAATGATCTTCTCTTCAGCAACAGTTACAAGATGAAGATGAGTATCATTCTCGGTTGGGTCCACATGACCTACTCGTTGTGCCTTTCCTGGTTCAACGCTCGTCACTTCAAGAAGCCAATCGACATTTGGGGTAACTTTGTCCCTGGCATGATCTTCTTCCAGTCCATCTTCGGGTACCTCGTCATTTGTATCATCTACAAGTGGTCGATTGACTGGTCCAAGGCCGACTCTTCGCCTCCTGGCCTGCTCAACATGTTGATTTACATGTTCCTGCGACCGGGTTTCGTTGACGAGCAGCTGTACCGTGGACAGGGTACCGTCCAGGTCATTCTCTTGTTGCTCGCATTCGCCCAGGTCCCAGTCTTGTTGTTCCTGAAGCCATTCTATCTCCGCTGGGAGCACAACCGAGCGCGCGCCAAGGGCTATCGCGGTATTGGCGAAAACTCGAGAGTGTCTGCCCTTGATGACGACGAAGATGGTGATGGACATGTCGGAAACGGTAGAGCCAGTTTCGAAACGGATGATGGCCAGGGCGGTGGTGCTGTTGCATCAGCTGATGATGACGAGGAGGGCCACCACGAGTTCGAATTCAGCGAAGTCATGATTCACCAGGTCATTCACACCATTGGTAAGTTACAACGCGGAGAGACGGATTTGACGGATTTTGCTAACTCGTTCCTAGAATTCTGCTTGAACTGTATTTCGCACACTGCTTCCTACCTTCGTCTGTGGGCTCTGTCGCTTGCCCACCAGCAGCTCAGTGTTGTGCTCTGGAGCATGACCCTCGGTGGTGTTCTTTCCATGACTGGCGCTCTTGGTGTCTTTGCGATTGTCTGCGCTTTCTATTTGTGGTTCTTCTTGACCTGCGCCATCCTCATCGCTATGGAAGGCTGCTCTGCCATGGTAAGGCTCTCGATCTCACTGTCCACGAAGCTTAACTTGATCACTGACTTTCTCACTAGTTGCACTCTCTCCGTCTCCAATGGGTCGAGGCGCAGTCCAAGTACGCAGAGTTCGCTGGTCACATGTTTACGCCGTTTTCCTACGGCACTTTATTAGAAGAGGACGAGGGACTCGCCGAGTTCAGAGGTTAATGCTCATTGCATCATTTGTAAAGATTGGAGGAATGTTTTATGTATAGATATAGCATACGATGAGAATCGAACCCATAGCATAGAAAAACACTGTTTATGTTACAGATTTTTCTACAGGGCCAGCCTTTGTCCCGTAGCACGGATGGGTACCAAAAGACCTCGATTCATTTCTGCGCTAAATGGCGCAGGCAGTGGAAGCGATCACAGGATCTAACCAGCCACCCAGCTCTCGACTCGCAGCGATCTACACACATTTTCTCTAGCCGCCAGCACTAAACACCACTAGCGGGTGTGAACAGGTATCATTACGCAAAGCTGGTGGTGACCCTTGACATGGAGGTCAGCTGTCTCAGACAGGCTGGAAGACCGCACTTTTCAATAATTATGTAAGATCTAAAACTTGAGCGCATCTCTATTGTCAGACACAAAAATAGACTCTCGGAACGTGGGACATCCTCGCGCTAGGATCCTTTCAGATCAAGACATTTATATATACCACGGAGCGCCATACACGCACGCTTGCTGGACTCTTCTCTGCCGACCGCAGCATGATAGCACGTCAGATTTCGGGGTAATGGCAACGGCTATGGCGCAAGAAGACGCGAACGATATACAAGCCATGGCGGTTGAGCAAAGCTCAGACGGCGTCAGGAATACGTCGGAGCCGGAGACGATACGTCCGGAGCTCGGGAGGGCTCCGTGCTATGTAGTCTCTGCTACGACAGGACCGACGGCCACACACGTCCCAACGAGTCCCGACGCTCTGCGGCGGGAGCTTGGCGATGTGAGCACTCTGGGAACGGACTCGAAATACCTCGTGGTGGTCCACGGCTTGCCGACGGCATTCGTACAAGTACTCGTCGATGAGCTGGGCATGGACCCGGACTTCGTCAGAGCTGTGGCGAGCAGGCGGAGATTTAAGCCGAAGCAGGGAAGACAGGATCATGGCTCGGCGATTGTTGCTTCTTACGAGTACCCGCTGCTCCTGGATGGAGTTTGCTCTGCGCCGCTTTACGACAGCAACGACGACTATGATGAGATTTATGGGCAGACTGCGGACGAGATGGAGAAGCCGCTGGTCTGCCCGACCTCGAGTTCTGGCAGTGATGGGGTTGTGTTTTGCCGAGTCGCTGCATGGCAGTGTGACAAGAAGACTGGTGAGTTGGCCACGGAATTATATTCGCGGAAAACAGTCAACTAAACTAATTGGTAGTTTTGTTCTTGGATCGACCATGGTGGCAGGACCCCTCATCGTCCGATAGACCTGAGAACGCCGGCGAGATGAATACGCTTGTAAGCCAGGTCTGGGAGTGTAGGTCCAGCGATGAGCCTGCTGAGAGTCTTCCAAGCACCATCGAAGCGGCCGTACATGAACACTGGGTCGAGTTCCTGGATACCCTGCAGCCGGGTATGGACAGCACGACGAGCGGCGCCGTATCCTTGGCCTGCGAAGTACAGCGACGCCTGGAGACGAACCTGACCGCGTCGTCGCTGTCCTCCGGCGGTAGCGGCCCAGGTCTACAGGCATATGGCTACGTGCGACCAAACTGGCAGGCACTCCTAGACCGGAGCGAGCGCCACAGGCGCCTGGCGTTCGACATTGCATCGCTGCGGGCCCGGCTGGAACAGGCCGTGCCGGTCCTGTGGCCACCAGACGCCACGGAAAAGCCGCGGCAGCCGTGGTATCCCGACGACATGAACACCAAACCGCAGCCGCAGCCGCCGATGGGGGCGGAAGAGAACCAGCGCAGCCTCGACCGCGTGTCGTACCTCGGCGGCGTCCTGCTGCCCGTGTCCATCGTCTCGGGCATCCTGTCCATGGGCGACACGTTCGGGCCCGGCGGCGACTTGTTTTATGTCTTCTGGGCCGCCGGCGTCCCGCTAACGGTCCTGACCCTGCTCGTCATCTACGCCGACTCCATACGCCGCGAGGTCGTCTACGTGCAGACGAACCACTCCCGGGGGCATTCGTCGGGCTCGGGGTCGGGGTCTGGGGAGGACGATAAGACGGGCTGGAATCGCATGGGGAGGGTGGGACAGGACGAGCCCGTGGTCGTGCCGATGCCCGACTTGGAGAGCGGATACCCGCCCGCCGCGCACTACAGCGAGCAGATCCCCATCTCGGTCTCGGAGCCGGCCATCGCGGGCTCGCCGGTGGCGTCGCTGTCGCTGCCTCCCCAACCGCCGCCGCCGGTCTTGGAAAAGGTGTCGTCGGAGCCCGTGGCCACGCTGCAGCCGCGGTTCGGCAGGAAGAGGGAGAAGCACCACGACCACGGTGGCACGTGGGAGAGGAGAGAGCTGGGCTGGATGGGCGCCGCCATGTGCATGTTGCGGCTGTCAGAGCTCAAGAAGGAGCAGAGGCTTCCGCGGGCCGTTCGGAGGTGAGGGTCTGGCGTTGGAAGTGCGTGAAGTTCGAGAGACTCATCGGCGAATACATGTGCTAGATTTCGAGATATATAGAACACGATACCCAAGTTAATATGTTATTATGGTCAGGTCTTGTTTATCTCCCTACGTATTCCGTCGTCCCAGGGTTGTGATTGAGAGATGGCCGACCTTCGATTCCAGGATAGTAATGAAATATCATCAAGCACTGCATCGAAGGCCTCGAGACTTCATCTTCGATATTGATGAACTGATAGGTTGACGATGAATTTCTTGAGTGGTGTCCCGTCAGTCGTTCACCACTCGTCATATCCGTTTTGATGGTATAATACACACCGCCTTGGAATTTTATAGTCGTAGTATTCGGAGCTTGCTCCCAGTCTCCATCAGATGCGGGTCTCTTGATTCCTCAAACGTTCCACAGAGATCGACCATGGACTATCAGCTACATAGCACGCCGACAACCGGATGGCCGGTACCATTCTTTACAGCGGGCACATTGTCCAGCATGTTGGTCAATATGATGTTGGCTATGTACGCGGAAATTCCGAGAAACTGGTTCATGAACCAAGCAGCTATGTGTACGGAGTACTATGCGGTTAACGCATATAGTTCTGATATACTCGCTGTTAAGCCTGGTCGTATCTTCACTTCAGGCCGACATGATATATTGCAAACAAAGTCCGCCGAGCAGAGCCATACAGGCATACCTCTTTTGACACATCTGGCAAGAAATCGTGTCTCCCTGGAGTCCTGGTTGAAATTGGCATGAATCTGGCATCAGATATGGTGCTGGCTGCGGCAGTATTCGCCGGCACTTGCCATTTCGGTACACTAATCTAGAAGCACGAGGCCCCGGAAAGCTGGGTCAGGGGCCCCAGATCCAGGGGTCACGCTGCTATAATAGACCTACGTATGTAACACCACTAACTGGACCCTCCCGGGGGACCCACCTGACCGTCGCCTGTCAACTGTCTCTCTTGTCTTACCGTACTTCGCATCCAATGTAGACTCCGGCATTCCGAGGCTCAAACCTTCGTCCTTTGACAACATTCTCTGTCACCACGAACCGAACAGACGCACCACGGCATATCTGACAGGCCTCGTTCTGATCGATGGATTGCGCTGGGACTACTGGCGCCGGCAACTAAGCGAACATGGACGAGTCGGCCAACGCACCGCTGATATCCCATCAAGACACCGAAGAACATCATGATACCGAGAGCATCCCGGACGCGGAACGGCAGGTTCATGATGGCGGAATAGGGGCTTTCTTGTGGCTGTTGGTACTTTCCGCCGGAATCAGCGGGCTTCTGTTCGGATGTGAGTTCTCTTGAATGGCTTTGGGTTCTGGGGCTTCAATCACTGACTTGGTACAAAGATGACACCGGTGTCATATCCGCGACTCTTGTATCGATAGGCACATCCCTCTCCGACAGAGAGCTCACCTCACTCGATAAGTCCGTCATCACGTCATCGGCCTCGCTCCTCGCTCTGATCGCCTCTCCGCTGTCCTCCATCCTGGCCGATGCCTGCGGCCGCAAGCGCGTGATCCTGCTGGCCGACTTGCTCTTCATCCTCGGCGCCGTTACACAAGCTGGGAGTTATACCGTGTCTTCCATGGTCCTGGGAAGGTCGATCGTCGGTGCCGGGGTTGGAGCTGCCAGTTTCGTGACGCCCATGTACATTGCCGAGCTCGCCCCCGCGGCGCACCGAGGCCGGCTTGTTACCATGAACAATCTCGCCGTCACCTTTGGTCAAGTGGTCGCGTATATAATCGGATGGTTGTTCACCGAGTATGGGGACCCCCTCACCGGGTGGCACTGGATCGTGGGACTTGGCGCCGTCCCGGCCGGCATCCAATGTTTCCTCCTCTTCTTCATGCCCGAAACGCCCAGATGGCTCGTCCAGGCCGGCAAGTCCTCGGCTGCCAGGCTGGTCATCCAGAGGACGTTGGGTCTTGAATCGCCTAAAGATCCTGCCGTGAGAGCGGTCCTGACGGACATTCAGACCGAGGTCCGAGAAGAAGCGCAGAGCAGACGGCGCGGCGGAAAAGACAGCCAAAGTTGGCTTTATGGGTTCCGCGAGCTCGTGAATGTACCGAAACATCGTCGGGCACTGACTATTGCATGCCTCTTGCAGGGCGTCCAACAGCTTTGCGGTTTCGTAAGTCTATTGTCAAATTCTCACATCGGTGGAACTAACATTTACAGAATTCCTTGATGTATTTTTCGGCCACCATATTTATGCTTGTCGGTTTCTCCGACCCAACTCTCACCTCGCTCAGCGTCGCTGTAACAAATTTCTTGTTCACTGTAGCCGCGCTACTTGTGATTGACCGCGTCGGTAGACGACGTACCTTGCTATACTCGATCCCATTCATGGTTGCAGGTCTTGCGCTTTCCGGTTTCGGCTTCACCTCTATCCATATAGATACCACGGCAAACCCTGAGCCTGGTGCAAGTGTGACGCCCGAAAAGACGGCAGCTGTGACGATCCTCTTGAGCATGACTCTCTACGTCGCATCGTACGCCATCGGTTTAGGTGTCGTGCCTTGGATGCAGAGCGAGCTGTTTCCGCTCAGTGTGCGTTCACTGGGCAGTGGCATCGCGACTGCGACCAACTGGTCTGCCAACTTTGTGGTTGGACTGACTTTCTTGCCGCTCATGGACTTACTGACACCCACTTGGACATTCTTGCTTTACGCAGTGATATGTGCCGTGGGCTGGGTCTTTATATGGCTCATATACCCCGAGACGTCTGGACTCACGTTGGAAGAGTGTACCACCATCCTGGAAGACGGCTGGGGCGTTCGCAGGTGAATACTCTTCTAGGTATGCCATTTCTCGGTGTTCAATGAGGATAGAGACCGCTCTCGGCGCTTCATCCCGCTACATGATCGTGGTCGGTCACGTCAACTTGAGCAACCTTGAGGACAGCCGGCATGAAGAATAGAGTTCCCTCGTTTATAGAGTTAGAGGCAAGCCCGCCAGGGTCATGGAAAGGATAGAAATCAAAGGCGTTTTTGGTGCAACACTTCGGAACTTATCTAGGGGAGAATGTGCATCGAAATGGCTTGTCTACTTGATCTGATATAAAGTGTGGTCGTCAACAACAAACCAGTTGCTCGGCTAGCTCAGTTGGTTAGAGCGTCGTACTAATATTCTCCACAAGAGAATATCAAGTTATGCGAAGGTCCTCAGTTCAATCCTGTGGCTGAGCAATATTTTTGCTGTTTGTGTGTACAAATTTTTTTTTCCGTCTTCCTATTCGGCCCTGTTCTTTTGTTCTAGCGTCGTGTCTACAGAAGGCCCCGCGGGGCCCGTCGGAGTCGTCGCTCCGCAGAGGACCGCAATGGCAGACAGACGGTCACGGAATGGGAACCACCAGTAGAACATTCGGGACCGTAGTGTGATCAATGATACCGAGTTACATCCAGTTTTCCACTTTTATACTCAAGCCGTTGAGGACAGCTTCCTTCCTGACCGATACTTGCGTGGCTGTTCGGCTGTCTGATTGTTCAGCAGCTCATTCTTATGACTGTGGCTGTTGGAAACCAGTCTGACATCCTTAACAATAAGTGCATGTGTGTATGATTCTCCAATCAGAATATAATAATAAGAACTTATTAATTGTCGGGTTTGCCTAATTGGCCATGGTCAGACGCTCCAGCTGCAAGCTGCTGAGTAAAGGACAACCACAACCGTCCCATCGGGTCTACTACCGGATCATCTGCCGCAGGCACTAGGATCGCCCGTCATCTCATTAACCTAGGTAGCCAAGCAGCCAAGAGATTCGCGACGCGAGCAGTCCTGCTACTGAGCTAAAGTCCGCCATTGTCCATTGTTGGGGGGATGAGACGTCGTATTATTATTATCCCCGTTGGCAGCGCAGCTTATTATTGTAGATCTCACAGATGGGCTCGGAGAACCAGTAAACCCCGGGCGTTCCATCTCCATTGAAAAGGATTTGCAACGGCCAGAACATGGGCAGAACATGGGCATTTGCCTCTTCTCCAGCGAGTTGGCCCATGTCGGCGTTTGCTGACCGAAGAGAAAGAAAACAAGAAACAGAAATTTCTACCAATTTCCAAGCACCCCCGCCAGAGGGTACTGTATACTCGATTTCGGCCGCTAAAAGCCGTAAACAGCCGTACACGGGCGGTGCTTGGATCGGTATTCGCCCCTAGGACCTCGCCGATGGTGGGCTGGCTTTTTTTTCTTCCCTCCCAATTATTACTCGGCTCCACCGTTCGTTACGCCCTTCCGCCCTTGGGGATTCTGGCCTGATCGGACGGGGGAAACTTTTCTGTTTGCGGTAGTGATTGGTGGTATGGACACTGTACCTCGTAGGTAGTAGTAGGGAGAAGGAGGAGGAAGAAGAAAAAAAGTTGTTACTCCTGATTCAGCCCACCATGTTACACCGTATGTATGTTGCTTATAGGATACACCATTTCAGAATGTATTGTCGAGTATTCGTCATCCCAGCTACTACAGGGCAGAGCAGGAAGGCCAAGACGGGAATGGCGTAACTGGCACTCGCCTTATGAATCCAAAGACATAACCGCGAGTCAATCCTGTCAGCCATGGTTGGTGATGGTTTTGGGCATGTCTTAACTAATCCATAGCTTGTTGACTAATGTACAGTAGCATTGGCTCCCCCCATCCCGAGGTCTGTTCCATGTAAACTCTGAATGGATGCGGTCCGGAACCTGTCTGCTGTCTGTTCAGCAAGAAAGAAAGAAAATCATGACTCTGTCGATTACCAATATCTGCCCAATGCACCCCTGAACGCGTACCTACCCCAGTCAGTTCAGAGGCTGATCCCTTTCGGCTCCCCGTAATGTGGGAATGTCAATGGGAGGGAGAGGAAACTTATCAGCTAGGAAGCTAATCCCTCCCCCTGCTCGCCCAAGGTACTACCCGAGAGCAATAATATCTAATCCTAGGAGGTAGTAGAAAGAAAGTTAAAGAAGAAGCTGTGCCCACCCTCAATCGCAAAAAAGCTTTGCTTTTTCTGCTCTTGTCTGTTTATTTTTTTGTCCTTGACTCAATTCACACATTAGCATATTTCGGGAGTCTATAATTTCTCCTTCATACTTTATAATCTAATAACATCATCATCCATCCTTTGCTTGCGCCGCAGCTCGTCCACTCGTATAACTAGCTCTAACCTAGTGCTTGTGACGTAGTGCCCGGTATAATCTCAACTATAGCTGTCGCCTCCCGACTTTGCGACAAGGCGCCGAGGAGCACAATTACCTCTAGAAATCATGGTGCACTTGGACGAGGTCGACCGCGAAATGATCGCGGCCGAGGAGGACGCCCAATGGCAAAATCACCAGCAGCAACAGGGTGTCAGAAGACCGAGCAATGAGGTCGAGCGAGTCGTGACGGCGTCGTCGGTCTCGACGTCCTCGAGCGACGGCATGGGCAGACAGCGAACGGTCGGCATGAGCAGGGTGCCTACGCAGCGCGATCTCGAGAGGCACCCTACCGAGCTCAGCCGGATACACACGGCGCGCAGCCAGCACAGCGAGACCATCGGGCGAAGCCTTCGCAGCCGACACTCTACCAAGTCGAAGCCCCTACCAAGCTTTGGCGCCGGCAAGCCGTTTCCTCCTCCCCTGCCGGATCAGGAAGAATATGTCGTCGAATTTGATGGGCCGGACGACCCATACCATGCCCAGAACTGGGCGACCAGCAGGAAGTGAGTCTTGGGCATACGTGTTTGTGGCGTTGACATGTACCGTACTAATGCGCTCCATCAACCAGGCTCCTTACAGCTGCCATGCTCGGCTATACCACCATGACATCTGCTTTCACCTCGAGTATCTTCTCCGCCGCTTCATCCCACGTCGCTGCCGAATTCGGTGTCAGCACGGAAGTTGGCATTCTTGGAGTCTCGCTTTACGTTTTGGGCTTTGCGACTGGTCCTACCTTCTGGGCGCCGCTGTCCGAGTTGAAGGGCAGAAGACTGCCCATCGTCATATCCATGTTTGGCTTCTCCGTCTTCACCATTGCCTGCGCGGTCGCCAAAGATTTGCAGACTCTTTTGATCTGTCGCTTCTTCGCCGGTTTCATGGGAGCTTGCCCGCTGGCTGTCGTAGCCGCCGTCTTCTCTGACATGTTCAACAATGCTACCCGTGGCGCTGCTATTACGATATTCTCCATGGCTGTCTTTACCGGTCCCCTTCTGGCGCCTTTCGTGGGAGGCTTCATCGTCACCAGCTATCTGGGATGGAGGTGGACCATGTATATCACCTCGATCATGGGCTGGGTCGCATTCATTCTCGACTTCCTCTTCCTGAAGGAGACGTATCCTCCGGTCATTCTGATCGAAAAGGCTGCCGAGCTGCGACGACGCACCAAGAACTGGGGCATCCACGCCAAGCAGGAGGAAATCGAGGTCGACTTCAAGGAGCTGCTCCAAAAGAACTTTACCCGGCCCATGCGGCTCCTGTTTCTCGAGCCCATTGTCACCCTCCTGTCGATCTACATGGCTTTCATCTACGGTCTGCTGTACCTGTTCCTGACGGCTTATCCGTTCGTCTTCCAGGGCGTCCACGGTTTCAACGCCGGCGAGTCTGGTCTTGCGTTCTTTGGAATGATCATCGGCCAGCTCATTGCGGGCACCGTCGTCCTGCTCGACCAGCCCAGGTACCAGAGAAAGCTGGCCGCCAACAACGGCGTCCCGATCCCCGAGTGGCGTCTCCCCGTGGTCATCGCCGGCGGCATCGCCTTCACGGGCGGCATCTTCTGGTTCGGCTGGAGCGGCTACCGGGCCGACGTGCACTGGATCGTGCCGGCGGCGTCGGGCATCCTGACGGGCTTCGGGCTGATGGCCATCTTCCTGCAGGCGCTCAACTACCTCGTCGACGCGTACCTCATGTTCGCGGCCTCGGCCATCGCGGGCAACACGTTCCTGCGGTCCCTCTGCGGCGCCGGCTTCCCGCTCTTCTCGACCTACATGTTCAACGGGCTCGGCATCAACTACGCCTCGACGGTCCTGGGCTGCGTCGCCGCCGTGCTCGTCCCCATCCCCGTCATCTTCTACCTGTACGGCGGCAAGATCCGGTCCAAGAGCGCCTTTGCCCCGACCAACAACAACGGTCCTCCCGCTGCGGCCCCCGCTGCCGTGGAAGAGAACGAGGGCAGCGAGAACACCTCGGACAGCGCCAACGGCGAGAAGGCGGACGCCCCCGACCACGCTGCTCTCTCGAACGTGACCAAGCTGCAGCAGGAGAGGTCCAGGGGGCAGGTGTAACAACATGTCGCCCGAGTCTCCAAAGTAAAAAAAAGAAGAAGATAATATTGCAAAAATAAATGGATCCCATCATTTAGACTGGCCGGGGGTAACCAAAAAATCTGTTCACGTTGCAAATGGGTTACGACGAGGTTTTTGTATGCGAATTTATGGCGTCAGGAAAGAAAGAAATACCTCTGCATTTCATGTTAGCATATCATGATTTAGACGACTCATCGTCCAGGGCAGTGAGACTGGATTGTCAAGATAGCCCATCTACAAATAATAATATAGTGCAAAAAACAGGAATAAACTCAATTATCTATCATTATTTCGTCCTTTCATGTGCTTGGTTCTGAGAATACAAATACTGGAGTTGACCTTGAACGATACATCAAGGAAGTGTACGTACGAATTCATATATAAAACTCGAAGTGAGCTGCCCACCTTTAGCATTCGATCCAGCAGCACTCAATTGCTCTTCAACCGGGTTTCACAGCAGATCTTGGTTGGATGCTCATCATCCGGACGGGATCGACAAATGCAACCTTGAACTTGTACCTATGCGCACGGGCATAAATTGGCCGACCCCCACTAAACATTAAAGTAGGGACACCTTGAGTCTTGCATTAGCGGTCTCCATAACCCGATACATAACTCTGGGATCTGTATATTTGTACCTTGTACCCCTACCCACCTTCAATCGTCATCTCAAACTGGCCACGTCCATCACGACCAGCAGCTCTTCTGGAAAGACGCAACATCGCGGCCGCGCCGACCTGGTCATGATCGCGGTGTATACCGGCGCCTATCTGTGGGATATCATATAGCGAGAGATTACAGCTGCCCAGTCTACCGGTTTCAACAGGCAGCACCAACATGTCCTTCACCAATGCTCCCGTCACGCGAGGCCTGGTCTACGGCTTGATAGGCAGCTCCATCGCCGTCAGCCTCCTCGACCTGAAGCATTACTTCTACATTCTTGTCGATCTGCACCTCTGGCGCTTCCACCAGATCTGGCGTCCGCTCATCTACCAGCTATGCTACACCAATTCGTCCGAGGTCCTCTTTGGCGCAATCACTCTCTATAGCCTCAGGGTTGTTGAGCACATGTGGGGATCGCGCAAGTATGCTGTACGTTGAGATCCTTCTCCTGATGAAGGAGTGCACTTCTCCCTTTTCTCATTGTGTCATTTGGCTGACTGAAGGCTCTGTACAGTCCTTCCTCGTCGTGACCTCGCTGTTGACGAGTATACTACCAACGGCGATCCTCGCCTGTATCCTGAGACCGCTGAGCTTCGGCGTGTTCAACTACCTACCGGCGGGCCCGACCCCGATCGTATTTGCCCTGCTGGCGCAGTACCACGCCATCGTGCCTCACATGTACAAGTACCGCATCGCCACGTCCAGCACGCCCAGCGACCAGTTCCAGGGCATCACGCTGTCCGACAAGACGTACAAATATCTCCTCGCGGCGCAGCTGGCCTTCTTCCAGTGGCCGGGATCTATACTGGGCGCCTTCGTCGGCTGGACGGTCGGGTACGCCTGGAGGCTGGAGCTGCTCCCCCGAGCTTTGACTAAGTGGAGGATCCCCGGCTGGATGGTCGGGATCCGCACGCAGCGACGGAGTGAAGAGTTTGAGGGCCTCAGAAGGAGACTGGAGGGCGAAGGGTCAACGGGTGCTGCGAGCGGCATCGATAGCAATGCCGAAGGCGATGGCGGGCGCCGACGGAATATAGGCGAGCAGCTTGTGGACCGTTTCGGAGGTGCACTCTAGAGTAGCATGTGTACCTACGCAATATCAGACGACCCGTGGTATCTTTACAAAATAGCCCTCGACCTACGGCCGTAGAGCTTCCGCATCTTGGACGGGTATTGCCATGACAGGATCGACATGCGTATCCGACTGTTTTGCTGCCATGTACTATTTTAGATTGGAGCGCACAAGTCCGAGAATACTCGGCCAGTCCCCGGTGGTCTTATTCATCCGTGCGAGGAGCCAGAGCTGTCAAACCAGGACACAGACAATGAAGTCTGCAAGGGACATCCTTACGGTTGTTGGTGGCAGTTCCCGTGATCTACTCGCAACTGCTTGTAAGCGGGATAGAGAAAAGCACAAGCAGAGAACCTCTCGTTCAACATTGCGACATCCGGATCATGGTTGGGTCCTTGGGGTCATGAGATGATAGATCCCACGACAAGGCGCTGCTAGGGGAACACAGCCCGGAGGGTGAGGCGGCAGATCTCGTCATCCCTCAGCTGAACGAATCTTGGGTCATCTCCAGCTCCCCGTCCGTCAAAATTGCCGAAATGGCAAGAAGCGGCTCGTGCTGGTGGGAATCGAGGAGGGGGTCGTATAGTTGCTAGTACGAAAAAAACAGTCACCGTAGGTGCCGCCCCGGGAAATTAGCAGCCAATTGCCGACCCGTCATTTCGTTGAAAGAAAACAATGACGAAAAAAAAGAACTCGGTACATCCGTCGAGATTGACGATGACACGACGGTGTTCCCCTTCGTTGGAAGATGATTTGATGGGCATCGCACAACGTCAGTGATGGTTCCAGCGTGCAGAAGAAAAGACGTTGATGCATGTAACTCTCGGTGATACAAGAAGCCAATCGCATGCACCCAGATATTTTTAATTTTAGGGGTCGAACGAAGCGCCTCAGAGTCAGAGGGGAACAGAGCGGATGGGTGGGTGGGGGAGGACATTTGATGGGAAAGCCACCTCATGCGTACGTTACAATACACATTATGGTCCGCGTGAATGACAAGCCGCCATGGAAAAAGAAGGGACCAAGATCAAGTCTCAGAGTAAAAAACTGTATGGGCTGCATGTGATGAGAGTTCCCTCAACCTTATTGATGACCAAAAGAGAGATAGAACGGACGACACTCTTCCCAGGCTTTTGGGAGTATGTACCTACAAATTCTAGGTGCGACAGCGCGGCAAACGGCTTGTAAAATAGCATGGAGCTGTCAGTCAGCAATACATCTGGCCCCAACCCCAGGGCACCAGTCAGCAACGAGCGCAAATGCCCAGCCACGCGATGTCAACAGGGGACATTGTAGCAGTTATTACCGACTGTGGCTAGCGAATCCCTCGGATGGAGCCCAGGGCGCCCAGAAGAGGAAGGCCAGCCCACTTTTCGTAGGTGTCAACGCTCGTTCTGGGCCAGGGGAAAATGGCCTGGCAGGCCTCGTTAGTGGTCGGACTGGCTTTTGGGTCCTGCGTCTGCGCGGCTTCGGGGGGGTGGGCACTGGGAACGCACCTAGCCAATGCAACCTCGAATCTTCCTGTCCCCGGTTAAGGTACGGGCAGACTCCAGAGAACCGCCCAAGAAAAGTCTCCTTTCCCCCCTGCCCTTCTTTTTCTAATTGTACCTCCATGCCGCGCAATTCGGGTTCCTCTCTCTCCTACTGGGCCAGCCCATCCTAATCCATCCCTCCATCCTCCCTCATCGTCTCTGGGTGCGCCCAACCTAAACCGCTCCGTCCACCAGCACGTTTCTTGGTTACTTGCCGTGTTGTTTGCCTCGAGTGCTTGATTTTCCGTTCTTTCCTTTTTGCCCTCCTCTTCTTCTGCGCCCGTATTTCCACTCCTCTATTGTACATATAATAATACCCGTCCCGCAAAAAGCCCGAACCCGCCTGCGTCGATCCTGGGAGCCAATCTACTAAGTTGCTAGTTTCACTGCCCGTGATACGAGACCGACGAGAAGACACAACCACCGGCGTCCCTCGACAAGGCGGCAGATCCCCCGAACGCAGAAAGGAAAACCTCTTACGACCACCTCGAGCTTTTTCCCACCCAACTCTTATATTACGACTTCATTGTTGGATAATGTCTTTTTGATAACGTGCCGCATGAATTCGTTTGGAAATACACACAGAATATGAACGGCATAGCGGCGAGGGGCCCCAACGGGTACGATGGGCGGGCGCCAGTCCCCCGGCCCTTGGGCGCTCTCAATGGCCCCGTCGTGGTCGATGCTATGAGTAGTCCTCAGATGGAGAAGCCGCGCTTCAATCAGGTACGAAACGAGAGGATTCTCCCAACTTGAAGCTGCTGCTGCTCTTGCATATGCGTGCTGCAGGACATGCTGCTGCAGACCGACATGCTAATACTGTTGACAGAGGAACGCGGACAGAATGCAGAGCTCGGCGCCTGTCGACTTGCGCGACACTGTGCAGGTGCATCTGCTCACCGAAACGGCCTTGTACGACAGCAGAGAGTACCAGATCTTGGCACCAGAGGAGGTGGACGACCTCAAGAAGGAAGTCCGGACTCTTAGCCGGAAGATCGAACAGACTCAAGCCGACCTGGTCGTGCAGTCCAAATACCGGGATGCCGCCGTATCCATGGCTCGGCTGTACTCGCCAGCGGCAGGCAGGCGCAAGAGCTTATTAGGGAACCGGGCCAGTGTCAGCAGCTCTGCCTCCGAGGTCGAAGTTCAACGTGATGCGTGTCAAAAGAGATGCGAATCCCTCGCCTCGGAACTACACGATCTCGAGAGCCGGATCATTGAGCCGCAGAGGAGATTGCTCGAGCACACGGCGGGTATCCTGCAGCTGACGCACAAGAACCCGGGCAAGAACAGAGGCGTCGGAACGCCGCGCATGAGAGCCCCATTGGTCAACGGAATCCCAGCTAGTCCCGAGAGCATGTACACGACCTCCAATGGTAGAAACAGCATGGACCCCGACGACGTACCTCTCTTCGACGAGGATTCCTGGACGAGATCTTTCGATGATGTGCTGGACTTTCCTGGTGTCAACCCCAAGAAGAACACCATCGAGATACCCCTGAAATCACCAGTGCGGGTCCAGCACAAGCAACTGACTGAGGAAAGCGAAAGACTTCGGGAGGAGAATGTCTCACTTCAGCAGGAGGCTGAGGAGCTGCGGAAACAGACCGCGTCCCTCAACGCAGAACTGGAAGCGATCAAGCGGGAAGGAACCGATCAATGGCGCCTGATCTCGGAAACGGAGCAGAAGCTGGAGAATTTCAACGGGCAGATGCAGCAGCTGATCATTAAGGCGGATCCTGTCAAAAATGCGGAATATGGCGCTCCTCCGTCTGGCCAGCAGGAACCCGGGGCTCTGCTCGAGAGCCACTTGGACTATCTGCAGAAGGCCCTTGTTACGATGAACGACAACACGGGCAACAACCGCGAGGCTATGGAGACACTGTTCGATCTCAATGGCCAAGTGCAGCATCTTTTGACATCCAACGACGTCGAGTACGCGAGCCCACCCAACCCCGAGGCTGGATTCGAGGAACAGGTCAACTACATGTATGGCGCATTCTCCAGCCTCGACACCACTCTGAGGGTGGCCAACGAGCGGTCAGCTGCTGGTGCTGCCGACCGACAGAAGGGCGAGCAAAACGACGCCGTGCTCATGGGCGTCTGGGAAATCATCCAGATGGGCTTTGCTGATATCGAGCAACGCAAGCAAGACAGGAGAAAGACCCAGCTTGACAAGGGTCTCATACCAGAAGATGACGACATGTCGGACACGGAGGCATTCGACCCCAACGAAGAGTACTCTCTGGCTGCTTTCTCCACCAAGGTCCAGTGGCTGTACGCCCAGGCTACCAAGCTCAAGGAGCAGAAGGCCGTTTTGAAGCGACAGATCAAGCAGCAACGCGAGCTCAACAACAAGTCGGACAGCGAAAAGGACGAGGCCTTCCGAGTCAAGGAAGTCGAGCTTGAAAAGACCCGAACTGCTCTTGGCCGCGTTGAGAAGGAGGCCGGCGATGCGCGCCAACAGTTGTCTGACCTTGTTTTCAAGTACGAGACTGCCCAGAACCACATTACACAGTCAAGCCAGGAGTCGTCATCGGCTGTCAACGAGGCCCAGACTCAGCTGAAGGAGCGTAGCGCGCAACTTCTTGCCCTGCAGAACAACACCAAGGATATGCAGATGCGCCTCTCCGCAGCCGAAGCCAATATTACTACCATCACAAACCAGCTCAGGGAGGCTAATGATGCTAAGAACGACGTCGATGAGCGACTTGCGGCCAAGGAGAAGGAGATGAAGGAGCAGCAGAAGGAGCTTGACGAGATGACTGGCATGTGTGCCGAGTACAAGATCGAGGCTACGCTCGCTAAGGCCGAGCTGGATGGTGCGTATGGCAGCCGTGCGGAACGCGCCAAGGACGCCGCAGCTCTCTACAACAGCGCCGAGACGGAGAAGCTGAAACTCAGAGTTGAGCGTCTTCAGCCTCGCATCGACGAGCTGGAGGCCGAGCTCAAGGGTACAGCCCAGGACCTGAAGGACATCACAAAGCAGGCCATCGAAGCCGAGACCAAGATTGCAGACCTGGAGACGGAGCTCGACAGGTCCAACCAGCGAGCCCGCAAGGACAAGGAGCACCTTCAGGAATCGCTCGACCAGGAGAGGCTCAAGGCCACGGCCATGCCGTTGTCCCCCAGCGGAAGGCCCAACGCCAGCATCTTGACCGACTCGTACAGAGATGCGCTCAGAGCCGAGAGGAAGAAGTACGAACAGCAGCTCAGGGTAAGTTTCCAAGTTCCCGACGATACCATGCCATCTTTGAACATTGCCTTGCTGACTTTTACAATAGGAGGAACAAATGGGCAGGAGAAAGATCGAAGAAGAACTCAGACAGCTCAGGAAAGCCATGGGACCGGGCAAGAGCCCGCTCAGTCCGGCTCCAAAGTAATACTGAGGCGAGACGCGAAAAAAGTTTTGAATGTTTCTACATCCTGGCATAATACCTACGCTTACATGATCGCTTGTTGTATCAATATTTTTGGCGTCTTTTGCCTGGGAACGGTTTTGGATTTGGGTAGAAACCCACACGATTCTTGTATAAAGTGGCTTTTTGGAAAACCCCCAAACTTTTTGGGAGACTCTTCTTTTTCGGTTTGAAGCGAAGAGAAGTCAGTTGGATTCCGCAATGAGCATTATGGTGCATATATGAACTATAGATAGGAAAGAAGCAAGAGGTTTGTTTGCTTTGCTGCAAGCGGCGGCTCAAGTGGACACGAGATAGTATTATAATACGACTGGTTGTCAGCACATTGACAGTTCATTGGACTGTGACAATTTCTAGCGACACTACCAACGATTTCGTAAAGCATCATCAGGATGTTTGAGCGTTTCATATAAAGTCCTCGACGTTTCCAGGTCTCGTCAGGGTCCGCTTCACCGCGGGGGCTGATGCGAAGTACCGTACTTCAGATAGCTGGATACCAATGTTACTAGGTGCGAATCTTTTTGCAATCTGTGCTCAGTATCTCAGCTTGTCGTAGGATGGCGGTTTCCCAGAGGCGATCTCGACGTTCTAGCCGGCAGTTGGACAGTATCGGACCCATAACATCATTCTGCTGTATCCAACGACTATCTGAGGGTGGTTTAAAATTTCATTGTTACATGGCTCAACGCCTCTTGTTCCGGGGAAGCCCCTTTCGGGGGAACCACAAATCGGCCTTGTGCCTCCTCAGAGCGACCCGCGCCTTCGTGCCACGCATGGATGTTACACATCGCCAAAAGCCTCTCCTTCTCTTCCTTTGAGCACAGAATTCCATGATCCTCGAGCACCTCTTCAACCCGGTCCGTTCCTATTCGTTCTGTGGACGAATCTGTCCACGCTTCCCAAGCCCGATCATATAAGGCGCCGCGTACGTCTTCGCGGTCGTCCTCGTAGAGCACGCTCAGTAGTTCGCTCAGATCACGACTCGCTTCAAGTGGTACTCTTTTCAGCTCCGTCGGCATGGGAATTTGCGCGTGCTTGGTCCCAATCGCTTCGCTACTGCCGGCAAACTCGAACAGCAGAATAGGTCGTGGCTTCTGTAATCTGCGAACACTTTCGCTGTGCAAGCGGACAAACTTTTCCAGATCGTGGTAAAACGTGCTTGGGCGTCTGTGCTCACGCCAAATGCTCATTCTCGCCAGATACAAGATCACCCAAAGTGGGCTGGTTTCGAAAACCAAATGAACCCCCTTCGTTTGATCGCTTTTCCAACTCGACGACATTATGGGACCTGGTATTACCATGAGTGGAAAGTGCAATTGCACTACTGCAAATTCTGGTGTCCCATCTGTCAGTGAGCATGTGCATAAAATGTTCTCAAGAAGACGCTCATTCGGGGTACCTAAAGATTTTAGGATATTGCAAATTTCGTCGGCTATATTTTGGACGACATGTAAATCATATCTGTACTCAAGCAAAGCAATCTCCAACATCATTTGTGAAGTCGAAAAAAGAGTACGGGATCTGGAAATCTCGAGGCGATTTTCTTGGTATCTTCCAAAACAAGCGAGTGGGAGACGAATATTGAGCTTGTCGGCAGAACCGAACATTGGATCAAAACTGAGGAGATTCGCGAACGAGAGCGAGTTCGTATCAGCGCGGAAGTCATAAACTCCAAAGTCATGTTCTCCAAAGTCATGATCTACAAGCAGACTCTCTTTCAGGACCATGTCACAGGTCTCGGGAGAGAAGACATGCCCGCTGTTGGCTTGGTCTTTCATCCACTGAGCCGCATAGTCGCTATGACCCCGATATGCCGCTTCACTGACAAAAGGTCGAATCTCATGTAAAATCTCGGCGACTGTCCATCCCTTAAACAGAGGGTTGTCTGGGTGTCCTGAGACCCGATAGAAGACTTTGTGGCACAGCTCAATAAGGTTGTATCGCTGCTGCTTAGTAAAATTCGATGATCCGAGTAGTCTGAAGAATACATGCATCTGTATACGTCTCCTGGCCACGGTCAGAACGTCGGGGTGTTCTGGTGTCCTGAGAGCGACCGAACGGGCTAAAAAGGCCTGCACCAGCAGGAAGTCGGGCCCATCCCCGCCAAGGTCGTTGCTCTTGATGATGGCTTGCCCTTCTGGTGTATCAACGAAGAAGTCTCTTGCCGTTCTGTGTATAAAGCGACATTCCCTTGTAGCACTCATGACCTGGGCACGCAAGGAATCGCATTCATCGAATGACCCCCCGGCCGAATCCAGCGTCAACTCAACCAGCCCCGCGCAATGCGAGAGGACCATTTTTTCGGTACGTTGAGCCATCTCGAGAAGAGATGTATTCGGAATGTGGTCATCCCCAAGTATGAGCGTACGAGCGGTATCCGGTGTCAAAGCCAGGCTCAGAGATAGGCAATCAAAATCTCCTCCGTGCAAAAATGAACGCCAAAACGCGTCACGGGACAGAAGGAACAAGAAAACGTTGGCAGCCTTGGTTTGGTACCTTTTCTTCTTGTCTCCCAACCTTTGCCAGATGGACTTGAAATATTCGGACAGCTCTGTGGGCATGTCTTCGAGACGCTCTCTTAGTTCACCTGGGGTATTGTCGTCGATTAGCCCACCTTTGATGCTTTCCACAGCTAGGCGTGCCCAGAGAAAGACACCTTCGGCTTTCCGAACAATCGTTTCGACGGTTTCGTGCAAAAACTTTGTGGCAGAATCATCCTGAGAATCTGGAAAGGCCCGGTTCACATATCCCTGCAAGGAATCTAGAGCATAATAATAGATGTCGGGCGTCGTCAACTTATGAAGTCGTAGCTGTCTGGAACCAGCCAGACGTTGCTCAAAAATTCGCTCCCTTCGACTTGACACTACAAGTCGGACATTAGTCATCCCCTGCAGCTCTTCGATGGCTGATAATAGTTGATCGTGCTGCGCAGTGGGGAGGTGCTCATCCAGTCCGTCTAGCAGAATATAGATCGAGTATCGGTTGCCGAGATTCTCCAAAGCCAAGAGCATGGTTCTTTTCAAGTCCTCGAGACTCCAGTCATCATCGGAATCCATTTGGCGTACGTAGGGGGCTTGTTGCAAAAGCATAGTGGCGAGAGATATCCCATCTTGTACTTCAATGTCCAAGAGCTGGTGTAGAAGCGACATATACATGCCTTGGATATCGTTCTGCCGAGACCGCCTCGATGATCCGAGCCAGAAGAAATGATGAACCACAAGGCGTGACTCCTCTGGCGCATTATTGTCATTGATATCCCTCATCTCCGCGTAAAGCGACTTCATCAACGTGCTCTTGCCCGCGCCAGGCTTTCCACTGATCCAGTACAACTTGGAGCTCGGTTCCGATATCAGCCACTGTCTGAAATCGCTGAACGTCTCGTTGCGCGACTCTCGAATGTACCAGGGCTCCGGTGCGCTGTTGCCTCTGTCCTTGTCGTGCTCGGGGGTTCCTGCATCTGCTTCCACGGCATTACCCACGAGCCATTGAAATGACTTCTCGTGGCCCTTTACAACGCCATTGAAACCCTGATTGAGCCCAGGAAATTTGAGACTGCGTCTCAGTCGGGCAAAGTCCGCATCCAGGATCTGCGCTTGCCTCAAAGCTGCCATTTCGTCGTGGACCACGGCCTGTGTTTCCTGGTGAAGCGACCGACTATCCAGAAGCTGGGACATTTGTAGTTCGTGTTTTGAAACAGCAAGAGCAAAGTTTTGTAAGATAGCCTCGAGTCTCGCGAAGTTCTCAAGGTTCGTCACCCTTTTCGCCTCGCCGGACATGTATATCTCAACGAGGATGGTGCTCTGCATTATAGCTTGGCAGCCCTCAAGCGATTCGTTGAGCTGCTCGATTCGACCATGTCGCCAATTGCGCTTCACTGCGGCTCCGAACGAACGAAGAAGCTTTCCAACTCGGGAGGACGATTTGGGCGGGGCGAGCTTCTCTATCTCGTCGTGGAGCTTTGTGGCAGCTTCAGCACATTGCTTGGCGACCTTGAATAGCTGACCATCCTCCGGGACCGAATTCGACTGGCGGGCCTTTTCTTGCGACGCCGCGAGCCTCTCGGTCAGGCGGAGTAGCTCACTGGCTTTCGACTGTGCGGACGTATCTGGCTTTCCGTTCTCGTAGATATCGCGAAACGTCTGGTAAAACTTTTGACCCGAGTCGATCACGGCCATGATATTGCAAGCCAACGACAGCGCGTCAACCGACATGATGACCAAGGGCGAGGGCTCGCCGACCGAGGATCGCGCCTGCTGTTCTGCCTCGCAGTGATACGGCACTAGGCGTGGAAGAAGATGCAAGATTCAGATGCTATTAAGAAAATACCTACATCATACGGAGAATGGCAGAGCTTGCGGGGTAACAGAGCCATATTTTATGCGTACGTGGTGGGTCGAAATAATCGGACCGTGGCTCGAAGCTGAACATAGCCAGAGACACACCGCAAAAGCAAATACCTTCATTCTTCGAATTTTACATCGTGTGCCGTTTACGACTGACCCTTGCCTTGTCGCTCGTTCGCCCAAGGGGCGCAGATCGCAGATGCCTCGATGTTCACGTTCACTTTCTCCCATCTGGTAGGCTTTGGCAATCTCTTGATTCATGAACTAGCCAATGGCAAGCACTAATCAGCCAATTTTTTATGTGTAGTTTTATGGATTTGCTGATGTCAACGACAAACGACTCGAGGCTGCGCACCGTGGCCGAATGACAGGACATGTTTACCATGATGACTCCCGATTCGGGCGTGTTCGTTCTTACTCAGATAAAGAGCTGCCCTCCAGCCTCCCGGGGCCTCGCTCTTCTCGAGGCACCCTGGGATCAGCTCGACATATTATTGGGTGCTACGAGGTACACAACTATGCCTTCCCTTAATTCTTCTTATCGATCTAAGTTCTCCAGTACTGTATGCCGAAACCAAGAACCATGAAACATGCAGAGTGACGTGGAAGGAGAAGTGATGCGGCACCTATGTCTGGTTACCTACGAGGTACGTGCCGATCCGTTATCAGGCTGGGGGAAGTTGATAATTTCCCCCTCCTGTGACCATAACCATAACACATGGATTTTACCTGTTCATGCTGTCAGCCTGTTCCGATATGCAAAGCTGTGTCACACCGCAGGGGTCCAACGTCCCCGCGGCCCCGGCAATACCAAGTATGTGCGAGACTTTCCGGCGATCCGTGCCATAAACATGCATGCGAGCCTCAACGGCGGCTTTCACCTGGGCCTATCGAGTATCGTCGGATTCCACATCTACTTCGTATACAGTACGTACGACCGGCCCGCGAAAAGAACAATGTGCATTTTTTGCGAAAGGGATGAGATGCAATCAATGATATGTACGAAGTAACCCCCCACCACCTTCTGTGCCGTTCCAAATCCTCAGACGACGAACGAGGAAAAACGAGTTCCCAGCTGGTCCACTCTTCAGCCGCAGAATATTCATTCGATCTCTCCAGAGACCTCTTTACAGATATGCAGAATGCTGTCGATCTCTTCAGGAGGGGTTCGCCCCAATCCGCACTCTGTTCCTACGCCGAAGGGGAACGGAACGGTGGACTCTGCGACCTCGATACGTTTCCTAGTGCCAGCCTCGTCGTTGGCGTGCACCAGACCAAGGTAGAGGTGAGGCGGTTTTGGGACCTTATTGGGCTCGAGACCGGCCAGAGGCGCAAAGTACTCGGGGTCAATTCGCTCTTTCGGTACGGGCAGATGGATCCATTCCGTACGCGGGGCGATGTTGTCGAGGGCCAATAAGGCATTGGCGACTTTTACCAAGAGCGCCGTGTCTTGAGGCTATCCAGCAAATGGTGTCAGTCATTTCTCCTTTTGAATTACGCGAGGGTATCTCGAAAGCCATGCCAGAAGAGGGAGAAATCGCGCCGAGTACTCACCTCAACAAAGTGCTTGTGCCTAAGATCGCCGTAGCAGAGATGGAAGGCAAGCTTGACGTCCTGAGGAATCCTTTCGCACAGCCGTGCCACGCGGTCTATAAGACCTTGCAATACGTCTCCTTGGAAATAAGCCTTGTGTCGTTCTTGCCTAATCCGGCCTTGTTCGAACTCAAGTGCAGTCATTTCAAAGCACAAATCCCATTGGATAACGATATCGTCGTGGGGTATATGGGCGACGATCCAATCGAGTGTCTCGGCGAAGCGTTGTTCGTAGAGTGGCTCGATGGCATTGACCACCTCGTTCTTTAAGTGACCAACCAAGACGTTATAGGGGGAAGGCAGGCAGACTTGAAAACGGACGTTGGACGGGATGACATTCTGTTGACGGAGTTGTATGAATTCGTCGTAAGACGAGAGCGCCGTTTCATCGTAGCCTGTCGGTTCGATATCCGCCAGGGAGAAGGTCGGTACTCCAGAATCAGGCAGCGGTGTACCGCCAAGCTCTGTTCGGCGGGCAACGGCAGGAAAACGTCCCAACTGCCATCCGATATAGTTCCATCGCTCGCCGGTCTCGCCGTCAGGTACGGATTGTAGACGGCCCGGCAGCGCGGCTGCCAAGCGTGTGAAGACTTCTTTCGGAGAGTCTCCAGGAACGCTACCGACCATAAGAACCCCAGTAGGACTCATCTTGACGTGCAATATAATCTAGTTGTCGCTTTGAGGCAAGTTGATGCAAATAGAACTTTCTCTGCCATGTTCGCTTTAAATGGAGAGAACGCAGTGACTATAGGCTTCTGGCCTCACGCATAAGCATAACGTGAAACTACACCTCCTCCAAGCTCAAAAATGTTAGATCGTTACCAGACCCGTTTTTGAATCCAGTGATCTACCACGTATTCTTCCATATATTCAGTTCTAGCTGGTGTTGCTCTTCTTGACTGGTGGAGAGCGCCTTCACTTGGTCCCCACGGCAGGTGCTGGAAATTGCTAGCAGCCGTACCAGGCCACCAAAACACTTGCAAAAAGAAAAATACCCTGAAAATACCCCAAAGTTAGGTAGGTTCAAATAGGGGGCTTATAATGATCTAATATTTGTAATCCTGGAGGAGATATACGAACGACAAACCCCTTGAATACAGAACTGCTTGACTGTGGAAATACACACCGGCGTTCACGTAGTATCATGACTCAAAAATTACACATGTCACATGTACGAATTGACAGGTGAGTGGACCCTTCAGATAGGAAGAGATGGGGAGTACGTGTAGTGTCACAGCGAAGAGGAAATGGAAACCCAGTAAATATGCCGGTAAGGCTGAGCAAGGATGAAGTGGCATGCACTTACTGTGGGTTATGCTGAAGAATGAATACGACCTTGGGGTGTCCAGATGTATGCACTGTGACTGTGTACAAATGGCCATTGCAGTGTGCGTATGCATAACTGCCATGATAGGCTGATATCTACACAGAAAATCCCGAAGTAGGAATATGTATGTAGCATCTTTCGGGGAGTCCTGCCCTCCTCTCTCGCCACCGCCCCCAATGCTCCCAGAATCTGCGTTCGGGCTGCATACCGAAAAAGTACCCAATGGAAAGACGGAGAACGGCAACACAAGTGAGAATTTTCTTGTAGCTGCCCTTTCCTGGACTACAAGTTGCCGTATCTTAGAGGGCAAATCAATGGATGAATACAGCAGACGCTGGCATGGACCCTGGTTCTCACTGTCGGGCACTTATTAAGCTGAAGTCGAATGAAACTTTATGTCTCGGAGTTTTCTTGACTTGTAACGACGTCTGATTCTTTCTGCTTAATCGGCATGTCTCTAACACCAGAACAAACCCAATACTACCAAGAGCACGCGGACGATGACTTGCGACCGAGCCTCATAGCAGCCTACGCTGCAGGCCTAGCTCTGGCTTACATCTTCGTCGGACTGCGAATCTGGGCCCGCAAAGCTGGAAAGCCATCGTTCGGCCTCGACGACGCACTAATTCTCGCGGCCTTGATACCACTAACGGCATTCGCCATCGTGGGCTGGATAAGTATCGGTTTTGGCGAGGGCAGGCACATCATCTTTGTCACCAACCCAGCTGGCTTCATCCAGGCCTATGTCGTGGCCATCGTGGCGTATGCCATATGCGTTGTCCTCACCAAGATTTCGATACTGTGCTTCTACTGCCGCATCTTCTTCCCTGTACGTCACTTGCCTCTAGTCTCGTGGATCTTTGGCATCTTCATCGTGGCCTATAATCTAGCCCTCATTTTTACCACTACGCTTCAGTGTGTTCCGTTGTCGTCCATGTGGACGGGAGCTCCCGGAAAGTGTTTCGAGACGCTGCCGCCGTTCACTGCCCTTGGGTAAGTCTACATCCTTCCCACATGAGCCAGTCCCATCCTAATTTGGTAAGCATCGTCAACGTGGTGACCGACGTCGGTATACTGGCATTGCCAGTTCGCCATATCGTCCACCTTCGTTTGCGTGTCACCCAACGCGTACAGGTGTGCGGCATCTTCTTGTTGGGTGGTGTAGTATGCGTGTTTGGCATTATACGCGTCGTCGCTTTGGCGCGAGCGCCGCAGGGCGATTCAAGCTGTAAGTCGATCACGCTCCGACTTCTGACATGGTCCTACTTGAGCTAATCTTTACATTAGGGAACCAGGTTTGGTCTGGTGTGTGGTCTTTCTGCGAGGTCGCCATCGGCATCGTGGCCGCCTGCCTGCCGACACTTGCGATTCTCGTTTCCAAACTGCAACTTCAAAAAATCTCGTCCTCGATTGTTCGCCTCATGTCCTCCACCTTCGGTCGCTCTAAAAGCAACAGTACTGAGAAGTCGGGGATGACTACAACTGGACGCCGTGTCCACGAAGTCCAGGGCGAGGGCAATCAATACGCTAAACTATCAGAACCCCCTCTCGAAGGGGACAAGACCGTCGATTCGAAAGGCCCTGACTACCGGGGCAGCAGCAACACGTGTCACCCTTCGTCGCTAGCAGTATCAACGAACGCGGTGAAAGGCATGATAATGAGCTTAGGATTACGTGATTTCTTGCCCTTCTAATTTAGGCATGATAACGATATTGATTCACACCATGATACTCGGGCCGCCAATAAGATGAAGGAGTGTGTTATTCACATCATTGGATGTGTTTGACCTGATTACAAACTTTTTTCCCCTATGCCTATAGTAAATATTTTCGAGCCTTCGAAAACAAACATTGATCCATTATCCAAAGAGTGAAGCTTGTGGAAGACAGGAAGACTATCATAGCCTGGGATGCAATGAACGGAAGTTCGTGGAAATCTGTTCGATTCCACACCACCAGACTTGCCTCAGACTTCTCAGCTTCACTTGAGTTTAGCAGTGAATGACATATTCGTCTTAGCATCTGCGTCTGTGTCTGTCCTGTTTTTGAATGCTGGCTGGGAACCGACCCAGACGTCCACCTCCCCATCACGGTCTTCATCTTTCGCCCTATCTCTCCCATGAGACGTCTGGAAGTCAACATCTCTGCCGGCATTCTCCAGCGTGAAAGGAATTGTGACGCTATCGAAGTTCCTCGTTGTACCCCAGTGTAATTTAGTTGGATTGTTGGCAGGAGTGAGTTTGAGTGAGTCTTTAGCGGTTGGTGGATCGATTTCGTCCATCAGTACAACGAGCTTGGCGGTGGCGGTATCGATATTCAGCTCAGCCCAATCAGAGTGAATCACCATTTTGGACCTTGTGGGAGCCATGGTTCATGTAAGACTGATGTTGTTTTCTTGTTATCAAAGATAAGCGTTCTTACGATGGAGTTCTCTTTGAGAGAATGGTTGACACGGTTGATCAACGTGCGTAGATATTTGCTCTATATATATCCGTGCGCGGCAACGAATTCGTTGCTAACTTGTCGTCACATGTTCAGAAATTTTGCCTCTACGTAATCATCAGGAGATTCTTGTGAGTTTACAAATGTAATGAGTAGGTACCTAATATAAAGTGAGTTATACCTAGAACTCGGTCGAAAATCACAAGCCCTTGGACCGCTGGATTAGTACTCAGGCGGTTGAACACTGGGGAATGCCTGATGTTATATGTTTTGCTTTTGCGGACTTCTGATCCTATTTTAAAACACTGCAAGACTCTTCCGATTTCGGTTGGTTGATCAGACGGCGGCGCATGCAAAGTACGAAGTGTGTATATTCTGCACCCCGAGGTCACCACCTGGGCGACTACTGCCATACCAGTCTGCATATTCTATCATAAAATTTTGATCATACAAAGTCCACGGCGTTATTCGTCGAAAGCGTTTCTTGATAGCAAGAGGTCAGCTCTCATCTCCAGAACTGGACTCCTCGTTTGACGATGTGTCGTGTATGGATTCCATTCTCCATCGGCGTTGGTTGTCGTTGTTAACTTCTGAGACTTCGTGGAGTCTCTCTGCAATAGCATAATGGCCATTCTGCAACGCAAGATCCTGTGCAGTGCGTGCAACAGGTTTTCCCTTACGCTTGTGAGGCCAAGTGAGGTCAGATGACGTAGAACTTAGAGATGCCGGCGTCTTTCGTTGCGATTCAGCAGAGCATGTTATCTTTGGGTCTGCCCCAGCCTCGAGCAGCCATATGACAACCGATAAATGGCCGGCAATGGCAGCAGCCATAAGCGGCGTTGGATCATCGTCCGACCCGAAGATGGAAGGTCCGCCGTCGATATCCGCTCCCGCTCGTACAAGCCGCTTCACAACGGGGAGGTGACCGCCAGCAGCGGCACCCATGATTGGTGATACAGGTTGGTATCCCTCCCTTTCTATATCCGCTCCAGCTTGTATCAGTCGCTCCACAACCGGAAGATGGCCACCGATGGCAGCACCTGCAAGCGGCGTTTTACCGGTGACACTCCCGACATTTACGTCCGCTCCCGCTTGTATCAACCGTTCCACAACCGAGAGGTGGCCACCAGTGGCGGCACCTGAAAGAGGTGTGGCACCGGTCAAATTCTGGACCTTTACATCCGCTCCCGCTTGTAACAATCGCTCTATAATGGGGAGATGGCCAACATTGGCAGCACGTACAAGCGGCGTTGTGCCGTAGCCTCCCTCGCCCTCTACATCTGCTCCCGCTTGTAGTGATAGCTCCACGATGCAACAATGACCGGCACCGGCAGCAACTCCAAGGGCTTTTGTCAGTTCGTCGGAACTGCACATTTGATTCTCGTGTGACTTCGCCTGCAGTAACCTGCCAAAAATAAACAAGTTGCCGCCTTGTGCCGCTGCCTCCAGTGATGTCATGCTCTGTTCCCATTTTCCCAATGGCTCTCGCGCGTTGACGTTTGCCCCTGCTTGGAGTAATAGTTCAAAAACAGCTAAATGGCCCCCTTTTGCTGCCTTTACTAGAGCGAAATTTAGGCCTTCATCGATTTGGTGTTCTTTTGCATCCGCTGCTCGAAGGAGCCGTTCAACAACGGCCAAATGGCCTCGCTCTGCTGCTGATACTAGTGCATAATCCACGGCTGGGGCAAGCGGAAGTCCTTTCGTTTGTGCCGCTTCGAGTAGATACTCAATAACAGCTAGATGACCTCCATCCGTTGCTGATCGGAGTGCTTCGGCTGCTTTATAAGCTTGCTCTTCTGCGTATGTCTTCTCTTCAAGGACCAGTTTAACAAGATCGGGATATCCCGCCCTTGCAACGCTTGATATTATTAAATGATCATCGATATCAGGTGCACCGACCTCGACTGTTTCGACAAGAAGTCTCGTCACATTCTTGCAACACTCTTCTGCCGCCCAGCCGCACAATGCCGAGATGTATTGAAATGCGTATTCTTTCTTCGTGTAATTTTCATCGGGGTTTCGACTGGGCATGGATACGTCTCTGTCGTACAATCGATCTAGAAACGCCGAAAATGCCTGTTGGCTTGTTGGATACGACTCTTCTGATTGGAGCACTGATTCAAAATCATTCAGCACTTCTCGGAATCGATCTTCTGATGATTTGATTCCGTTTGCATCTGCGTATATGAACGCACAATCGTAACGTCCAACTAGGTCATCGATGTTCTTCTGTGTAGCCGACGTCGAATCAGATACCCAAGTCCTTGATTGAGCCCAATTCTCGTAGCTTTCAAAGTGTGAGCCGGAAGAATAACTCCAATCCCAAACAAGAGAAAAGCGGCGTTTTGGTAAGCTCCGGTCCTCTGTATGTTTCTGCCATGCTAGCCGTTCCTCGGAGTGTGAGAGTCTGATCTCGTTCCGGCTTACGGCTGCAACAATGATGATTGAGTAGTCCTGGCACACTCTGATGATTGTGGGCCGCGCAGCACCTTCCAGATAACAGACCAGATCGCCCTTGCGGAGGGGTATTGCCGAGCCTTGGATGTTCCAATGTTTGTGAAAAGAGCTTCGGTCATCTTTGTCCTCCTCCTTGGTTGAGCTTTCGAATTTGTAGCGCCGCCATACGCGATCATTACAGTGGGCGGGATCAAACAGTTGGATATCTATCCTCTGTAACTGAGGATCTCGCGGATCATATGTGACTTTTTGAATTGTTGCAAGAACGTAGCCGGTGGTCTTATCTTCGGCGGCATCCATACTGCCTTGGCAATCAATTGACATCTTGTCAGAAATGAGAACGGAAACTAATTTCTTGAGTAATCGCCCAAACGGGATCGTGTAGTCAGGTAATAGACCAGACTCGCCCATGTCTTCTGTACTCATAGCAAGTAGTGCGTATACTTTGTCATGGATCTTGCTGGCCTCGCCTCTGTGGAACATGTCGACGAGCTGTGGGAAGCCACAGACACCATCAGGTGGTCCCCTGCAACCTTGATATGGCAGTCTGAAGGGCGATCCCTGGATGAGGTAGGGTCTGAAGCGAACTATGCTTTGCATCTTTTGTGACTCTTTCCTAGCCTCGCCTGCCTTCTGAAGCTGTGATAACAAGAAGTTTGCGGCTGCACTGAAGCCAAAGCCGTCCATTGTAGAGTTGCCCCATCGTATCTGAATACGTCGAGCCGCGCCAACTTCTTGCAGGACCTAGATCATTCAACGTCCATTCGAAGAAAGAATGAAAAAGTGGTTCTTGTCTTACCCAAATGCGGCGGAACCAGGCTCGTTGGAAGAACTTGATGATTCTGTCCGATAGAAAGGCTCGGACTTGGTAATGCGCAGGCTCTTTTTGTCTTATGAATAGCAAGTCCTCGCATATGTGCTCACTTCCATCTTCATGCTCACCAAGCCAAACGACGACGCAGCTTGCGCAAGCATAAATTTGGTACATAAGACCAATCTGCCACTCCTTTTCTCGATCGTTTGTCTGGTCTATGCACATCGCATCTACCCACAAAAGTCGCTCGATGTAGGGAGACCTCAGATTTGCCAGTGCTGTATGCAAATTGGCAGTAATAGGTAGCTTGAACCCGTCTATCGAGATTGAGCGACTTAATCTCGGATCGCCCCAAACATATGACAGAGCCTCGTACGCGTGTGGGTGGCCGTAGAAGTTCTCTATATTGCACTCGAATAGCGAGCCACGAAGAGGGCTACCAGCATTGGGGTCGGACAGAAGACGTAGTAGTCGGATGCTATGCGGCGGCTTCAAAGCTTGGTAGACATATTGACGTTCCATAATCAATGATTTTGGATCATACAGAGGTGTTTGAGTCAGGATTAAAACATGTGCAGCAGAGACTAAGTGAGTGGCAGTCTGGAAACGCCGAACCTGAACGTTCTTTCTCTATAAAAAAAGAAAGCAATAAGGAAGAATAGGGGAAAAGGTCGGAGGCAGAAATCTGGCAGAGCTGGATCACAATGTCGTGAAGTGGGATCAGTTATGCCCCCAGAGATACTATAAGGTGCCAAGGCTATCACTCGTACCACACAGAAATACAAAATGCCTTGCCGGAGCCTTATCGACTCAAGCTGGGCGTAATACCATCCGGAGGCTGTCCCGGGGCCGATTCAGAGTGGCCTCCAAATCGGCAGCTGGAATTTTTCTGGCGATGTTCCTATGATACTTATGATACGGAGCGAGTGGAAATTAGTCAAAGAAATACTGTGTCGAGATAAGCTGAAGTCGCCTTAGCTCGAACATGAACATCGGCAGACAAAGTGTATTATATGTGTATGCCGACTCGGAACGAAACGGATCAGCACAAGGACCCACAACTCCTTGAATTTCTCTTATAGATTGGAGCTATTTGACAGCCTACTGCTGTAATGCCTTACCGTATTGAACAGTTCGTGCATGCTGTCAGTGCTGCCTGGCTGCGGGAGGGGAATTTCGAGCCTTCCAATTGGGGCTGTACACCATACACGATGTAGATCCTTTCATGTTCCTGTGAGCCACCCAAATCTTATCCGAAGAGGCAATAAAATTCTTCGCCGGGGAACAAATTATATTCCCAAGTCCGGGTGTAAGCAGGTTAAGAGTCGTTGGTTTATGGTGTCTTGCAGGCAAGTGGTTCTTCGTTGAGAATTTATCCGTAAAGGTATTCTCAAAAGGGGGACATTTGGCCCATACAAGATCGACGTACGCTTGAAACTAAAGCATGGCGTAATATATCATTTACGGTGGCTCAAGATCACATCGCAACCACAGTCTAAACAAGGCTGGTGGCACGATGAACAAGCTATTGCTATAGAGATGTTGCCAAGTTAAGAACAATACAAAAGGGAAGCAACAAACGTAGAAAAAAACCATAGGTATCAGGATCTATTTAGAAGGGAGATGCTCATGATAGCATGAGTCTCGTCCTTTCCTTCAACGACATAATACGGCCTCAGTTCTCCCCTAAGGTATTTGCAAGTCCTTGGCGGAGGACAAGCCGGTGGAACGGCAGCTGCAGCAGTGTTCTCTGGTTTGGTATCATCACAGGCCATAGTAGAAAAGAACAGTGTTTTATTTCCTTGTTTTGTGTTTCTGCGCCGAAGGAACCGACCATCTTCGTCTACTTCATCAATGGATGAAGACCGGGGGAAGGAGGAGAATGAAGTGCTCGAGAAGGAGGTAAAGACGGGAGAATGCAGCTACTTATACTCCGTAGGGAAAGAAGTCTTTCGCCATCAAGGTGCGTTTAGGTTATTGCGTAACCTTGTTCCAGAAAAATGCGATGTTCTGTTCTGTTGTACTGTTCTATCCCAAGTACCATGACAAGATTTGTGCTTGAAGGAATTTTTATGCATACCACGTCCAGCGGAAACAGAGAGAACATGCTCTAGCAATGCAATAGCCCCAATTATGCGAAGTATGTATGATCATATCGTCTCGAGTGTTATTATAACCGAGTCTCAACTCGACTATCCGCCCCGCCAAGCGGTTGTGGGCTATTATAAACAAGCACGTACCACTTACTATAGTATGTCGCATCGCATTGCAAGTGGGTATTGGGGTTGAGAAAATTAATTACCATCGAAGCGTGAATCCCCCAGAGGACAGGGAAAATGACGATGCCTTGTCGTCGCCGGCAAATATCTGTGGCGTAGGAACTTGAAATCTCATCGAAGATAGAAGAACGCCATGCACCCAAATCTGCATTCATCCGCCCGCGGCGGGAGCGGCACAGCAATTCGACCCAGCCACCGGCGAACTGTAGGTCGCAAAGCTAAAACTGCCAACACGGCGCTTCCTACGCCCCATTCAGGGGATTTGACGTTTCTATCTGTAAGGGACGCATGCCATGTAAGAACTCTATTCATCCGTGATACATGGACCGAAGCAGCTTTAAGCTTATGGAGGTACGTGCATTTGACGGATAGCTCAAGCGTACGGGGGCCATGGGCTTCGCGCTTCAGCGGGTCTCGGGGCGCTGGCGGCCGATGGTCCAGGCACCGTTGACCATGGAGCAAACGCTAAAGTAAAGAGCTTGGGCTTCTGGTGCGCGTCGCAACGCGTGGCTCGACGTTTAGTAGGTTACATATTTCGTAATAAGTCGCGCTGAATGGAAATCGAAAAGGTTTGCAAAATCATGCCGAGCTTGCAGCCCAGGTAGACGAAAGCATGATGGTTATTTCAGCTCCGGGGACAATTTATTGTATGCAGGGAGTACTGGGTCAGGCTCGATTCATCGCAATACGGGTTACATAGGTATGATATGATCAGTGAATTCTGGCAGACCAGGGGATCATCTTTCCAATTTTAAAATTTTCCAGCGGACACATTTCCTGCGCCAGCACACACACAGAGACAGTGTCAGACCCCCCACTGTCCCCGTCTGAGACACGAACATCTTTAGCACACTTCGCGGCTTGGCAACCCCAGCTTTTCAAGACTGGGCAGTCTGTTCTCTCTCAATCAATGGAGATGATGGCAACTCGATGTACAGGAGGAAGTGGCTTCGTCTGACATGTCTCCATATCACTCCAGTGTAAGGAGGGAGAAAAGGGTCAATGATTTACGGCCGGGGAGATTGCACTGGAACTGTTCAGATCCTGCAAACTCATATATGTGGCGAAGCTCGTAATAACGAACGAGCCAATGAGGCCTGGCGAACCCCCCAGAATCTCGATACAGGTCGCCAGCAAGCCAGCAACTGCTTTTTCGGCTGCTGCAGAAGAGGCGCTGCCAAGGAAGAAACTCGAGTACACTTCAGCTACAACCTGTACCTAAAAGTACAACCAACGCCTCCTGGAGCTAACCGCGGCCGCTACCAGGCTGCCACATTTATTCGTTCGTCTGGTGTTCGTTCTGATCTGACGGGCAGTTGGCCCAAAGTGAACCTAGTGCCAGAATCGGGTGCCACGCCCCGGCTGGCAAGACTCAGCAAGACTGGCCGTTGTCAAGGTCTGGATCCCGCTTAGCAGGTTAATAGCGACCCTGGACCCTGGCCGCTACCTCTTGGCACGTCCTCTATCGTGACTCGCCCAACCAGAGAGATCCCCTTCGAGCCCTTCCACTCAACTGTGCCCCAATCCCAAATCCCCTCCCCCAGAAAAACCCCCCATGCACATTCGCATAAATTCCCTTCTCGACGCGATGTTCTCTCATCTCATGAAATCCTTCCCCTCGCGCGTCGACTGTCTGAGTCAGTCAGTCACCTCCTATTAGTTGTATTGCTAGCTGTCCCGGCCATGCGATACACACCACCTAGCTGGTAGCGATTGATAAGGGGGTATTGCACTTTGTAACCGTTTAACCTAGAGTATTCCTTATCTCTTCTTTTCTTTTCCTTCCTTTGCCGAACTCTACTCGTCTGCGTGTCGCAACACAGGGGCGAACTGAACTTCGATTCCTCCGTGGGCAGAGTTCAGGGAGTCGCCGCTTCCGTTCTTCCCTCCCTCTTTCGTCCTTCGGCATATCGCAATCAAGACAAGATGGCCGTCTTGTTGCGACAGGAGCGGGTCAAGTACCTTGCGCTCGCAGGTCTCTTCGGCATTGTGGTCTTCTACCTCGGCCTCTATCGCAACCTGGACGGCAGCTCCCCCATCGCTGCTCAGCACCCTGATATTTCAAAAGCTGGGCCTGGGGCAGTCGGCCAGGATGAAGCTGCCGCTGTCGTACCACCAGTGCAGTCACAGGCGCCAAAGCCGTGGCATAGGCCCGACAGCCACCCAATCTCCAGACTGATCGACGAAGCGCACATGCGATTCAACGAGAAGCTTGGAAGACGCTCCACCACCCTGGAGCAGGCCGCTTATAGGTATCGCGAGCGCCGCGGTCGCCACCCGCCGCCTGGCTTCGACAAGTGGTTCGAGGCCGCCGTGAATAGTGATGCTGTCATTGTTGAGGAGTTCTTTGACCGTATCCACGATGACATTAACCCCTTCTGGGCGATGGATCCCCTCGAAATGCGCCGCCAGGCTCATTTGCAGCCTCAGGTCATCAGGGTTCGCAATGGAAACACCACTTTTGAGACGGACAACCCTCACCGTCCAGAGTACATCCAGCTATGGAGCGCTCTATTGGCAGAGATGCAGGAGTTCCTGCCTGATCTGGATATGGTTGTTAACGTTATGGACGAGACTCGAGTTTTGGTACCGTGGGATGAAATGGCGGAGCACATTTCCAAGGAGCACAAGTCGAGGGGGCTGTTTTCTGCCGATCTGGCGACGAGCGAGTACACCGACTACAGGCAACTCGACGAGGCCACTGGGCAGAAGCCATACGACGTCAAGTGGATCAAGGGCAAGCAGAACAAGTATTGGGACTTCCTGGTCAAGGCGTGCCCTCCCGACAGCCCAGCCCGCTCGGTGAAGAGCTTGGATACCTTCAAGTCGTCCATCGCTGGCGTGTATCCGACTGAGCCTCTTCCTTACACGTACCAAGGATTCGTACAGAACTGGACCCTGGCAAAGGATCCTTGCCAGCAGCCTCACCTTCGCGGTACCCACGGAACCTTTGTCGAGAGTCTCAGCATGTCGACATCGCCCAAGCTTTTCCCCATGTTTGGTGGTTCCAAGCTCCCGCAGAACAACGAGCTGCTGGTTCCTGGCGCCATGTATCTCACCAAGCGCGTTTTCTACCACGGCGGCGACGATCACGGTGGTCCTTGGGAGACCAAGAGGGACGGCCTCATCTGGCGAGGTGTAGCCAGCGGTGGTCGCAACCATGCTGACAACTGGTGGCATTTCCAGCGCCACCGGTGGGTGCAGATGATGAACGGTTCGACTGTTGCTCGGGTTGCCGCTGGCGATGCTGCCGCGGGCCCGACTTTCACCCTCGATGCCGCCAACAAGTACAACGTCAAGGCCCGGCAAAACGGCGGTATCGGCCCGTGGCTGGATACGTTCAGCGACGTCGGCTTTGTCGACCTGGAGTGCTTCCCGCAAGCCCAGGACGCTGAAGGACATCGAATCCCCAGCTGTCCTCACACGGATCCGTACTACCCGATCAGAGAGTCCGTCGATATGAAGGTTATGTACGATTACAAGTTCCTACCGGACGTGGACGGCAACTCATTCTCTGGACGCTGGCGTGGTTTCCTTAGTAAGTTGTCCTTCAAATCTTTCCGCAGGCCAAAAAGAATAAAAATACTGACCTCATCGTAGTGAGCACGAGCATGCCGCTCAAGTCTACCATCTACACCGAGTGGCACGACGACCGTTTGGCGCCGTGGGTGCACTTTGCGCCCTTTGACAATTCCTACATGGACATCTACGCCGTCATGGAGTACTTCCTCAACGGCCACGACGACGCCGCCCGCCGCATTGCCGAGGAGGGCAAGGAGTGGGCCGACAGGGTCCTCCGAAGAGAGGACATGAAGCTATACGTGTGGAGGTTACTGCTCGAATACGCCCGTGTCGTTGACCCGAAGCGGGATCGCCTCGCTTATGTGGCGGATTTGACGAGCGCCAAAAGTTTGTAATTCCTGTACGATGGAATAATTAATGACTTGAGATTTTATGTACATATATTGCATCTCGGCTTTGTAATGGGGCATCTAGCGGTACGGGAGGCCTAGGTTCAGCGTCGATACAAGGTCCCTCGAAGCGACCATATATTTAATAATGAGAAATGAAATACTCGTGCATCTTGGAAAACATAATCGAAGTGGAAATGGTTTTGGACCCTTTGCATGTCGGTTTCAAGAGGATACATAATATCCCACGCGTGAGGAATGCCTTTGTTCCACCCTTCAGCCACCACGGCACCTGGATCTGGAAACGTTTAGTCAGACACCTCTCTATTTGGCACATGGCGATCGAAGTTCACTCAGTCACATTTCCAAAGCCTGATGGGTTCTGTTCAATTATGTCATCATTGCGCGATATAGCGTTGGGAAGGGCAATTATTGCAACCATCAAGTTCTTTGCTGCGCAGCGAGCAACTCATCTCGCTGACGTTCAACTTCCGCGGCTTTTCTCTTGTCATGGACACGAAACGGGACAGCCATGAACGCCCACAAGACTGGAATCCAGGCAGTCAGAGCAATGATCTGACCAAAGCCCCATTCATCGTCCAAGAAAGGTTGGTCCATCGCCGCCGCCGCCTGGGCCATGAGTTTGCGGGCAAACCCCAGCTCGTAAGTACACAGAAACCCCAAGGCCAGCAGATACAATGCAGGAGCGGCGACAGCCGCCCCAATGGCTACGTAGGGGAGCCAGTGAAGTACAGGTACTCTCTCGGCCAAGCCAATTGCGCAGGGAACTACAATGAACCCGCCTACAATGGCTGGTAGAAAAGTCAGAGGGGCCAAAGACTGATAGCCATACTGCCGCGTGAACCAGCGGAAATCCACCCCAAAACGATCTGGCAGCGTCTGAGCCAAGACTTGCGTGCAAGCCTCGGTGAGGTCGTCAAATGCTTGAGATTGGAATTGGTAGGGAAGCGTTAAGAGCATATACCACATGTCCACGAAAAAAACCCATGTCACGTAAGAAAGATAACGATCTGCTTCCTCATGCTCGTGAAAAGAGAAATGAATGCTTAAAGCAATCAACTTTAGCAGGATGAACTCAAAGAGTGACAAAGTGTCAAGGAAGATGATTTCCAGAAAATACGGCTCCCTCCAGCGACGGACGCATACTGCAATCATGGATGATATGAAGATGAAGAGGTTCGATCCCCAGAAGGATAGGAGCAGTTGCTGCAAGACTTCGTTTTCGCCACGTGCCAGCTGATAGACATTACTGATAGGCCCGAGAAGAAGCGTGATCGCAAACTGGAGATAGTATGAGACCATGACGCCTTTGCCAGTGATGTCCTGTGATGAGCAGTTAGATTTGTTTGCTTCCAGCTGGGGGGTTTGGCTGGATCTACCGGATTACCGGCACCAAAAAGCATAGGACAGATTTCGGTACACTTTTGAACCAGTCCGGTAACATTGTTGACTTCTGTGGTGTTCAAGGCGTCGTAAACTTCCAAAACTTCAAAAATGGTGCCAAATAGGCAATTCTTTACAATCGTCGCGTTATCCATGGATTTGTTGGGATTGAGATTCGTGGATGAAGTGGATGAGTTTCCCAGAATTTCTGTCGCCTCCAAATATGTAAATACGTTTGGAATGTCTTACCATAAGTCGGCTGTGCTTGATCGTGCCTCGCAGTTCGCCTTATGTAATTTTTTTTCTTTTTCTTTTTTTTTAGAAGTAAAGACAGAAAACCTAGTTTGGCCCAGCCAGACGGGCAATAAGATTGTGGCAGTCTCGGAACTGCCGCTGCGAGAAACTCCGATTTATATGATAGACGTTTGCCAGGTGTGCTTGGTAGAAGCTTTTGCACTGCCGCCCATGTCTCTCTCGTCCGCCGCTGGCAGGATTCGATGTGTATTTCACGGCCATTGTGTGCAAGTCTCAACTGATTGCTCATTGGCTACTTTTATTTGAATCATTGGCGGCTGCATTAAGGGACCATTTCGTCTTCTCCTTTTCTTCAACTTCAATTCTCTCAATGAACGATTGCTTATACCAGAGAGACATAGCTTGTTTCTCGTGAGCATACAACGAAGCTAGAATGTGTATGCGGATTTCCTACGCATCTGCGTACATGTGTTCGTGGGTAATGAGATGCTTGCCGCTGTGTCCGTTGCTGTCTACGAACAGAGCTTGCCAACCCTCTAGCCCTCTATCCGTGACGCGCACGCTGTTTATCGAACCAAAGGCGTTGTTGGCATTGTAAGGAAAGCGGCTTAGACGTCCTTTCCCGCTCTCTGGAGTACTGTTTGCTTTCTGACTTCTTGTAATGTGGCGTGCTTGATCAGACGTCATTATTTCTTGCGTTCGAGGCTTTGGCAGCTGTTCTCTTTCTTTGTAGATAGTTTAGCTGTCTGCCATAAGTGGTACGGGTAATTGTGAGCTTGAATTTTGGACTCTATAATGGTGAAGATTGCCCGATAACGACTCCGAAGCAAGTTGACAGCGTACTTTGATTTCAACATCCCGAGTCTGTGCTCGGGTAACTCGAGAAGTCCCAGGAGGACTTATGAGTGTCAAATCGTCAGCGTGGAGGCCACGAGGCCCGGCACGCAGGCTTTTCGCCCTATCACGATGGCGGACGACCTTCCAGCCACCCATTGGTCTGCAACGGTCGTGGGCGACCAAATGGTGAGAGGGGGAAACAAAAATGTTTTCAACGAAACAGAAAAGTACAGTCAGTTTTTGACATAAATCTACGATGGGTGTGTATATGAAATGACGTTTCTCATATTATTGACTGGTACCTACAAAACTACAAGTCTAATTCTCGACGCATCTTGAGGAACTGCATATGGTCATATATAAATGTGAGTTGAGTGGTAAGAAATCTCGTGATCAAATACATCGAGATCCTTGGCGAAATTGGCTATTCTATCCATGTGACACTTGGTCACGAGTCCGTTTTCAGACGTATATGCCACTTTCGTGTATGAAAGTCTGGTCGGAGAATGGCTCAGCATCTCCAGGATATGAATTCCCATTCCCGCCGAGCAGCAGCCAAAGGGGTATCGATCGTGAGGGCCGAGATCGCAAGATGGGTATGATCTATAACGATACGACCAGGCGGAGAGAGGCCGGGTGCTCAATCTAGCACGAGTTGGCCGGAGACTGACCGGTTCAGAATCATCGTATTTACTCAGGTCTGAGAGACAGTGTTCTTGTGCGTGGCTTTATGCATGACCGTGGAGAGGCGTAAGTCGTGAGTCTTCATGACGGCGCACGTGCACAATATCTTGCTGAGCACAATTGTTGTTCAAAGACGACTAGAATCGTGTTTCATGTCCTGGAGGAGCCACTGTTGCTGAGGCTCTCCTGGTACACCAACACGTCGGGACTGGGAGCGGTGTCGGGAACTGTCGAAGGCGTCGCGGTCAACGACGAAGGCGTGCCCGAAGCGGGAGAGGGCGTGTTGATGGGTGTCCCGGACACGTCCAATATCCGCCCGACCACATCGTCGCCCGCTATATTTTCCACGGCCTCGGAGTCCTCAAAGATCAGCTTGTTCATGAACATGGGCGGGCCCAGTGTCTCCCACTCTCCGTCCGTGATGGCCATCTCCTCGCCAAAGTTGTTGATCAGCTTGAGCTGCTTGACCCGCGGGTCCCGGGTCGGGAATGAGTAGAGGTCTCGGTCCGGCGCTGTCCAGGTGTCGTTCTCCAATATGGCCTTGGCAATTTCCACACGATCTGTCAGAGTCGTGACCTTGAGCGGAACCCGCAGGAGAGGTTCCCACGTGTCTCCGACCTCCTCGCAGATCTCCCTAATCTGTCTGTCTCCGATATTCTTCATCCACCACGGACCCAAGTTCTGTTTGGTGAAGGCACAGTAGTGGGCAATAATGATCAGGGCACGGGGTCGGTGCTCCTGCGCCAGGGGAATGAATGTCCTGGGCATAAAGGTGAAGAAGGTGATGACCCGCAAGTCCATGAGCGGGCTGAAGCCCGTCTCGAGCTCTTGATACAGCGACCCGAGATAACGCAGCACTTCGTAGTACGTCTGCTTGTGCTCGTAGTCGTCGTCTCCCGGTCCGATCTTTTCTATCATGTAGAGAAGATTGTTCGGAACCCACCTCTGGGACTTGTTTAAGTTTATGGGTGGGCGGAAGAACAAGGCGGCCAGGCCGGAACTGGAAATGGTGGCAGGCGAGATAAGTTCGACAATGAGTCCGATGCCTCTCCATACTACCATCCAGTCTATGATGTACAGCGGTTTCGTGTCCGGCTCGCGGAACATTTCACTAGAGAGGGCACATATGAGCAGCGAACCAGCGAGCAGGGCAGGAAAGTCGCTTGGTTGTGCCCTTTCGATCGAGCTACGGTAGCCCTCGAAGGCTCTTGCGCGGTACTTGGCCGACTTGTCCATTGGAACAGGCTGTTGCAAGGTCTTGAAATGCAGCGCGGAGAGTCCCATGAGTGTTTGCATGAGGAACGGCGACTCGAACGCCAGCTGCGGGATGGTGACCCTGAGCACAGTATCGATGGCACCCTGTCGGCCGCCCTCGATGTTGAAGGTGTGATATGTCTCGGCCGTGTAGAACCAGAGCATCTTCATATCCACGGCATCGGTAGCTCCGGCGGGGATGAACATGGGCTCGGCCACCATGATAGGGGTACTGCTGCTGCTGCTGGCAGACTGCTGAGGGCTGGACTCTCTGGGCGACCTCGCAGCTCTGGAGGCAGAGGTCGGTTTGCCAGACCGGACCAAGGCCGTCGATGCTGACGCCGAGGCCGGTGTGGGATAGACACAGTTCTCCTTGCGCAGAGTACACGAGCGGCAGCGGGGCCGCCCCTCGTCGCACTTTACTTTTCTCTGTTTACATTGCTTGCAGCCGGCCCTCGACTTTTTGTGTGGGCGTTTACTATGGTATGGGCGATTGGTGTCCTCCGCCGATGGGAGCGCTGACGGTGAAGCATCCGCAGGGGAGGGATTGTTGAGGGGCAGATCATTATTGCCGATTTCCGAAGCAAGATCGAGCCCCAAGTCAAAGTCAAAGTCGACGAGGTCCAAGTCCACCCCATCATTCAGATTCGACGCCATGGCTGAAATTTATAGAGTGACTTTACGAAGATGAGTTCGGATGACTCAGCTGTTTGGCCTGCTCGGATTCGGACTCGCTTCTCTAGACATTGAGTAGACGGATGGGGGCAGATGCAAACTTCGCATATGAAGTACTCTGTACAGAGTATACGCCCAAACCGAGACCCGAAAAAGAGTGAGAAAGTAGGGCGCTCTAATGATGACGCGAATAAGCACACTTGGTATCGATGATATGATCAATGGAGTATTGAAAATGGCCAATTTGATCGACTTGAATAGGGCTATATGACTTGGCAATGAAGAGAACTGGGGAGGTTTTGTTGACTCAACGTTGAATTACACGGGTCACTTGTATCTACGTCAAGACTCGAGCGATTAAGCAAAGGTAAGCAAAGAAACCTACCTTAGCTGGCCCGGGGACTGTAGCGGCAGGGAGGCGCAGCTCAAGGCAGCTCTTTTCTTTCTAGTGTCTCCAAAAGAAGGGACGGAAGGATTCCAGTCAGGTTCGTGTGCTTACATTTTACCTTGCCTGTTTGATTAGCCCGGACTAGGCCACGCATCTAATGCAGAAAGAAACTCTTGCTTTTCATCAATATGATTCGATGCCCTACGAGACTCCTAGTTGCTCCTATCGCTAACGACTTCCGATATGCAACTTCAACAGTCTGTTGGGCCTATCGCTACAAGTAATTCGTAGGTGTCGTTAAACCCGACTTTTAGCCTACCGTACAGTATACCTATACTTCGTTCTTCTGTCAAAATTTACATCAAACAAATGTTCGAGTTTAGATGCATATATTGCTCAACTAATGTATTTTATCTAAATGCAACATCTATCCTGACTGTAATACCATTGCTTGAAAAAGATATGCACAGGTGTAAGCCGAAAGTCCTACGTCCCTGTACTGCCAGATACAATCTAGGTAGGCCTGGGGGTTACGCAACCCCTACATTGTAGAAATAGTGCCGCTCCTTCGGGTCCGGGGCTCCCCCAGCGCACCCCACCCATCCCATTTGAGTCGGATGCTGATGCGAGTTCGGTCGCTCAGTCGGCCTGGGACGCGCTTTCCATAACGGCAGAACGCGCCATCACCAAAAGAAAAAAGTTGAGCTCAATGTGCATGCTTGGACCACTCCAAACTGGAACCCAATCATCGCATCTAGCCATGCACTTGACAATTGACCACCCTTGACATCGTGCATATAATTCCGATCATAGGGGACCTCTTGGGCGGCAATGGGCTCGCTATTCCAGCTCCCGGATGAGCTCATCGCGACCCTCTTCACCACCTTCCCGAGCCGCGAGCCCCAGATCCGATCTCTGGCAACACTCGTCTACCCACGAGCAGCACCATGCCGCAACTTGATCATTCACGGCACTGAGGCGACCGGCAAGAGTGCCATCACCTCTGCCATATTAGCCACGCTCCATGAGGACGACGATACGGGTCTGGACTATGCCATCGTCAGGTCGCCCGAGTGCGTGACAGCCAGGCATCTGTTCGAGAGGACTGCCGACACTGTCGCCGAGGCGCTCAAATGGCAGGCCCCAGTCGGGCGCTGCGAGACGCTCGCCGCATTGACGGTCGAGCTGAGCAAGATGTTGAAATACGTCGAGAGAGGAAAGGCGTGGCGGTTTGTTCTGGTCTTTGATGCCATCGATCGCCAAAGGGAAGCGCCGCCCACCTTGCTTCCTGCGCTGGCGAGGTTATCGGAAATTGTATGCCTCTTTTATTCCTCACTCTGGTCTTGCATATCCAGATACTAATAATACTTCTGCTCAGATACCAAATTTGACCACCATCTTCATACTCACGGCGCCTCAGCCCTCCATCCTTCGCACACCAGCAGCACCACAACTACACTTTCCACCATACACGAAGCCACAATATGCCGCGATTCTTTCGACCTCGCCCCCACCAGCCTTGCCAAACACTACACAGCAAGAGACGACGGAGCTATACGTCAAGTTCGTGGCGGCCGTTCATGATTCACTCACCCGCGCGGCTTCGCGGACCCTGCCCTCGCTCAAGCAAGCCACCACGACGCTCTGGCCTCGATTCACCGCACCCGTCGCCGCCGGAACGCACAAGGCCAAGGAGTTCAGCAAGCTGCTGGTCGCCGCGCGGGTATGGCTTCAGGACGAATCCGTTCTAGCTCCGGGGATCGTCTCGTCCACGACACGATCTACAAGTAATGCTCCGAGCTCCACAACACCGCTGAATGGCACGCCCCAGAAGCAGACCGCCAGCACCACGACGACGCCTACAAAGTCTAGTGCCGGACCAAATAAGGCAGCCGCCAGCTCCACGACAGACTTGGCAGTCCTGCTTCCCCGTACGGCAAGGCTGCTGCTTGTAGCCGCCTACCTGGCCTCGCATAACGCCCCTCGCCACGACCAAACGCTCTTCAGCACGTGGCACCACGGCCGCCGCAAGCGGGGCGGCGGCCACGTCAACAACGCCGGCCACCGCTCCAAGCACCGCAAGATCGCTCGCAAGCTGCTCGGCCCAGGCGTCTTCGTGCTGGAGCGCATGGTCGCCATCTACGTGGCCCTGCGCCGCGAGCAGCTAGGCGACGGCGGCAAAGGAGGAGCTGGCAGCAGCGCCCTAGGTGTTGACGCCGACGTCGGCATGGCCATCGCCACGCTGACCAGCTTCCGGCTGCTCGTCAGAGTGGGTGCCGGGGCCGGGGCGGGCGATATGGATAGAGGCGGCAGATGGCGGTGCGGCGTCAGCTGGGAGGTGGTCAGAGGCGTCGGACGCAGCTTGGGGATCGAGGTAGAGGAGTGGCTGATTGAGTAGTTGGTATGAAGACGACAGTGCTAACAAACGTGATCGAAGAAGATCCCACATTGCATGTAGCTACCAGAGAGAGGAAATTATAATTAGATACCCCTGATAAGTACAAATTTGCTATCAATCCTAAAAATGATTGTTTCATTGAGACGGGTCGCTTGTAAAATCGACAACAAGATCAGAAACATGAACCTCGGTTTGGAGATGTATAGGATTTCATTGAGTCTATCCTTCCTGAAGATGTTGTTTTCCACCTACAGGCAGCATTGCCAATCCCAAAGGTACTTAAGCTTGCTTCACTGCCTCCTTTTCTATCACTTCCTTGTCTAATCGATGGCTTCCGCACATAGAGAATAAATGAAATCTAAACATGAGTCAAATTCCCAAACCAGTCGCTTGCAACCTCTTCAGATCTTTGCTACCAAGAATCATGCGCTAAGATGCAATTCGATCATGCAGACTCGAGAGCAAGAACCAGCGCGCTTCGGGATGGAAGGTAGATATGCGTCCAGTTCTTGCGCTCATTCCACTCCATTGGCGTAGTGAAGAAGCGTGTGTTCTCGTCGACGCGACCGTGGCCGCCGTACACCTTGCTGTCCGTGTTGAGCACCACCTTGTAGGTACCAGCTTGATCAATGCCGATTCTGTAGTCGGCGAAGGACTGGCTCGGGTGGAAGTTGAAGACGAAGACGACGCCGGCACGCTCGAACACGACGACCTTGTCGCTCTCATTCTTGAGGCTGATGTACGCCTGTGGTGAGTGGAGCCAGCCGTACTTTTCTTCGGTCAGATTCATGTCTCGGTCAAAGGTGTTGAGATCCTTGTAACGGAGCAGGTCGTCCTGTGTCAGATTCAGCTGCCGCCGGGCGTACCAGAAGCTGTTGTTGTTTCCCTCTCTGGGGAAGTCGAGCCATTCCGGGTGCCCAAACTCGTTGCCCTCAAAGTTGAGGTAACCCTCGCCACCGAGGCCGTGCGTCAACAGTCTAATCATCTTGTGCAAAGACATGCCGCGGTCGATGACTGGAGTTAAGGGGGAGAGCGTAGACATGTGAGTATACATCTCCGCATCACAGAGATGCATCATCAGAGTCTTGTCGCCGACAAGGGCCTGATCGTGCGACTCGGCATATGCAATCGTCTTCTCGCCGTGTCGGCGGTTCGTGAGGGTCCAGCAGATGTTGGAAATATCCCATTCCTCATCCGTCTTCTCTTTCAGGAGCTTGATCCACATATCCGGAACAGCCATGGCGAGCCGGTAGTCGAAACCAACTCCACCAAGAGACAGAGGCAAGCAAAGTGCAGGCATTCCAGAGACATCCTCGGCAATGGTGATCGTCTCGGGATACAGATCGTGAAGCAGCTCATTGGCGATCATGAGGTACACCACAGCTTCCTCATCGACTCCAGCACCAAAGTACTCGTGGTAACCGCCCGAGAAGCCCCTGTTGCTTGTAAGTATAAACCCAGCACAGTGGAGGTCGAGAGCCACTTACGTTCCAATACCGTGGTGAGTGTAAAGCATGCTGGTCACACCGTCAAAGCGGAAACCATCAAAGTTGTACTCGTCCATCCAGAACCGCAGGTTGCTCAACAGGAACCTGAGAACTTCGTGGTGTCCGTAGTTGAACAGTCTGCTGTCCCAAAGCTCATGTCGTCCCTTGGCACCTTCATGGAAGTAGAGGTGATCCGTGCCATCAAATTCGTTGAGACCGTCCAGAACGTTCTTCGAGGCGTGACTGTGGACTACATCCAATAGTACCACCAAGCCGAGGCTGTGTGCTGTGTCAAGAAGCTCCTTGAGGTCCTCTGGGGTTCCGTATCTGCTACTGGCAGCAAAGAAATTGTTCACTTGGTAACCGAAGCTGGCATAGTACGCGTGCTCCATGACAGCCATCAGTTGGATAACGTTGTACCCCAAGTTCTTGATCCGGGGCAGCATCGAGGCAGTGAACTCCTTGTAAGTGGTGACTCGCGTTTCGGGGGACGAGATACCGACGTGTGCCTCGTATATCCTGGCACTCTGAGGCTTCTTCGGCCGAGAATGCTTGAATGTGTACTTCTCGGACGCTGGCGGGTTCCAGAAACGAGCGTCATATGCAGGAGATACAGACAGGTCCTGCGTCACGTACTTGATCCATGCTGGAAGTCTGTCAATGTGCTCTCCACTAGGTTTTGTCATGGAGATCTGTTGTGCTGTTAGTACATGTCGCTTGATACGATCTTGAGATATGACCTGCCTTCAGTTTCGAATTGTGCGGAATAGCTGCCTCTCCGTTGACCGCCGGCAGCACAATCTCCCAAACGCCAAAGTCATCCTTCTTCATGGGGTGGGAGCCTCTGTTCCAACCATCTTCACGATGTTAGCCGGATGATCATGAGAGTAATGGCTGGTAGCGATTCAACTCACTGAAATCTCCGATCAGGTATGCTTCTGTCGCACCAGGTGCCCATTCTCGATAGGTAATGCTATTGTCTTGCCCGACAATGAATCCAAACTTCTCGAAACCCTATGCACATCACGGCGGGTCAGCGGGGATTGCCCAGAGGTATTTTGGTTGTAGGACGAACCCGAGAGAACTTATCCACGCCTCCCTCGGTCTCGTTGATCTTCGTGATCCATTCCTGAGCCTTGGTATATCTTCGCTTCAGAGTATCCTTGAATGGAGCCAGCCAGGGATCAAGCTGGACGACGCCTCGAGGGGAAGTTAGTTTAAGAGCTCCAAGTTCAGTAGACGCGAGTCATTCATACCAGTGCCGTCGGTGGGAACCTCAGTTGGTACACCAGCCGACGCATCGGGCGCCAGTGAGTTTGCCGAAGCGTCTGCCAGAGTGCCTGCCATGTCTGCTGAGTTTGAAATTTGTGTATTGAGGGAAAATACGAGTGAAAAATGAGCTCGACACGGACAGAAATCGAGATGAGTGAGAGCTTCCCGCTAGGTAGTCCACAAAGTAGCTAGCGACCTTGGAAAGCTATGGGCCAGAACCGGGGGTCAAGATCAACAAGCTTGACAAGAGAGGGGCGCGTCTACCTAAATACAGTTTGGAAGATGCGTGAAACACAAATTGTGTTCCTGTGCTGTGTTTATGTGAGACCCTCTGAGTGATATATTCTGTTCAGTCTCCTCTCCACTACCATATTCCAGCGACGCTTCCAATCAAAATTCGCAGTTTTGGTGAGCACAGCAGCATGTAGGGGGGTAGCTGCTACCAGCTTTATGACGTCGAGGGGCAATGGACAACGACGAATTCAACGAAAATTACCCCTGCAATTGCGGTATCTTTACACTACGCTTTGCACACTAACACCCTGGTTGACAGCATTCAGTGAGGAGATTGTCTGCTGCTCGCCGCTAATGGGGAGCACCATTGGGTCAATTGCCACCTGAGATGCCCAGGCTCCATCTTGTCTCAGCGAGAAAAGCAGCTGTTCTGCTGTCTGTCACCCATTGGCTCCAATCTGGGGTCTCGATATGGGTCTGGGGCTGGGGAGTGGTCCGATGGGTTGATATGGGGCCTTTGTTGGTTATGGTAGGCCAATACGGTTCGAGACAGCGACGCAAGACGTCGATCAAGTGTTGGGCAATGTGCATGAATAATATCTTTTACCTACTGGTTGCGTCCCGGATTACCATTGCAACATGGGATTGTGCGAATGTTGGCAGTCTTGTATGAACCCACGAGAGCTTGAGCACTGATCAATGCCCGTTGTGAGCCGCTCCGGATTTAGCGGCGGCTCTTAGCGGCTCATCCCACCAATTTCCCCGCTACAGTTTGGTGTCCCCCGCAGAGTCTAGACAGCTGGGAGCTTCAACGAATAACGTATGGATTGCCCCGTTCAATGGATAGCACGGCAGCAACAACCCAGAACAGGCATTGATCGAAACACCAAAGGCCAGGGACGAGGTCAGGTTCATACACATATTGAATTGCATCGATATTATATCCTAAACTCCTCATACTTCCTCCTACCTAAACTGCTCCTATATCACCCTGCTTCGACCCTTTGACCTGCCATCTTTATTGACGAGTACAATTCTACCCCGCTTCCGGCGCGCGACGGCTGCTTTCTACAATGATAGAGTAATGATCAGCTGACGCACTGCTCTCAGAACTGCGATCACCGCTCCGATCCAGGAGCGCTGCCCATTCTGTCCACCTCCGTACCTGTGAACTCCGACTTGCGCTTCGTCTTGGCCTCTTGCAAACTGGCAACAATCTGTTGAACGTGAATTTCTTCCTTTCTGTGTGGTGACTCTCACTCTGCACAGCCGAAATCCCCGGTGTGACGCACGCGAATGCGCCTTGGGTAGCCGATCCGCTGCAACCTTCGATAGCCGCCCGCTGGAAGGGCCTGAGGGGTTTTAGGAGCCTCAAACTGTCAACAATCATGCAGTCAATAATACGACGACCACGGGCGGCTCCGACAGCCATGAGGAGGGTGTCGAGTCTGCGCTACCGAGGACTGGCAACATCGCTCCCTCTGCGCACAGCGCCTCGCCGAACCCGAGACTTATCATCGAGCTTCTCAAACACGTACGACCCGGACGAGGAGGGTCGAGGTCCCATGTTCAATAAGAATACATTCGGCGTGCCCCAATTCTACCCTCGAGACTTGAAGAAGCGGGTGGACGAGTACGTTGTTGGACAGGACCGTGCCAAGAAGACTATATCATCCGTCATCTTCAACCACTACCAGAACATTAGGCGGAGACGCCACCAGGAAGAACAGGAGCGCAAGCGCGAGGAGAAGATACTCCGGCGGCATGAGGCTAGGGACAGGTTTGCACGCGAGCGGGAGCCTGTGCATCCTGTCGAAGGTGCGCTTCCGTACTATCATCCGCTTCGGCGGAGTTATGCTGCTGACGAAGTCTATGAAGACGAGTTTCCCGGCCATAACGAGTCGGTCAAGGATGCGCACAAAGTGTGGCAGCACCGAGAGCAGGAAGATGATTTCTACATTCCAGAAGACCCCAGCAGACCGCCTCCGGTCAAGATAGATAAGAGCAACCTGCTCTTGCTGGGTCCGACAGGTGTTGGAAAGACATTCATCGTAGAGTGAGTATTCAATACACACGCCTCCTGGCGGCACTGCTAACCAAACCTCGTCTATAGAACACTTAGCAAGAAAATCAGCGCCCCTTTGACTATATGCGACTGCAACTCCTTTACGCAAGCCGGCTATATTGGCCAAGACGTCGAGACCTGTATCGAACGATTATTGATCGAAGCAAACTACGACATCAAAGCGTGCGAGCACGGCATAGTAATATTAGACGAGTTTGACAAGATAGCCAGACGCGAGACTATGAATGGCAGAGATGTGGGCGGCGAGGGTGTACAACAAGCGCTGCTGAAATTGGTAGAAGGCTCCAAGGTCACCGTTAACGTCAAAGACAACCGATCCTCGTCCTCGCGCTCCGCGAGCCCGATCACGACCAACTACAGCGGTCCCGGCTCTACATCCTCCAGCTCGGGGCCTCAAGCCCAACCTCCACAAGGGGGCAAGGTGGATCAATACACGATTGACACCTCGAATATCCTCTTCGTGTTCTGCGGTGCTTTCGTCGGTCTGGACAAGGCAATCCTGAACCGAGTTTCCAAATCATCCATGGGGTTCGGGTCCGAGCTGCGCAACCGGGAGGATGACTCGAAAGGTCGAGCCAATCTCCCTCTAGAGCTCTTCAAGCATCTTCCGCACCAGCCAGCAAACGAGGCAGACACTTCGGCGCTCACGCCTCTGGATCTCACACGTCCCGAAGACCTTCAGGGCTTTGGCTTCATACCAGAGCTCATCGGACGTATCCATAATATCGTGGCCCTGTCTCCCCTGTCCCAAGACGACCTCTTCAGAATCCTCACGGAGCCGAGGAATAGTCTTCTTTCTCAGTATGTAGCCCTCTTCGAGACATATCCGTCAACATTGGCCTTTACACGAAAGGCGCTGCGGGCCGTGGCCGAACGTGCCGAAAAGTCGCGCACTGGCGCTCGCGGCCTGAAAATGGAGATGGAGCGTATTCTCGCCGAACCCATGTTTGACGCGCCGATACCGTACGTACTAGTTACGGAGGCCGCCGTCAAAGGTACGGAGAAGCCGGGCTACTGGGGAAAAGACGGCAAGTATGAAATGGAGCGGCGGATCAAGGATGAAGACGGATCCCTGCCGGGAGAGGACGCGGGACGTGACGGGCGAGAGGTTGTGTCGGACACGACTTTCGAGCAGTACAGACAGGCTGGCGAGAGCGGTGCATAGTCAATTTGCCCGTGGCAAATAGCATTCGCCTGACGTGCCTTTGATGAGGCAGTCGGGCATGGAGTTTTGGGCGAACGGCTTTGATAAGAATCATGATGTTTTGGTGCGTGCTTTATCATCGCATAGCTTAGCATTGATTCTGAGAGCTGTCGTATATGTGCGTCGTATCTGTCCTGGTAGCTTTGGACCGTCTCTTGTATGTAAGATGTATTCGTCGCCAGGTTTCTGTAATGTCAATGCATAATATCGCGCTTCTGGAAATATCGTTTGAGGACTTGCGGATTTGAAACCGGGCAGATCGCAGCTCGAGACCCGACTTCAGATATCTGGCGGTTTTTCGAGCAACATGGTCGTGACGTAGCAGAAAAAGGAACCAGAGGCTTTCTGAACGATATGCAATTTTCCATTTATACATATGTACAACTGGCCACATACAACCCCCTCCCTCTTTCGGCTTCCACCCGCTCGTGATACACGTCTGCCCTCTCGCCAGAACAAATCAGCCTTGACTTCTGACTTGTTCCGAGCTAGATGGCCAAACTTGAAAAGCACCATCTAGTTGATTGATCGATGTAATTTGAATTTCTCTCTTTCGTTGGCTTTTTTTTCTGTTTGTACACGTATTTGTCGCTTTGCGCCCATCGCCCAGCCGTTTCCTTGCCTTGTGCTTTCTCGAGCTTGCCTTTCTTTCTAATGACAAAGGGAAATTTTTGGTAAATTGGTATTTTTTGGTGATTTCTGGTTATGAAATCATCTTGTCGATCGACGAGTCATCATTAGTAGAGTAAGTAGCCGTCGATGCAAAAGTACAGCGGCAGAAGCAGGCTTAGTGCTTGGGCGCCGACTGGACCATACCCTTGCCCTCGTAGCCGGGCGAGGAGATACCGGTAAGGGGTTCTGCGCGTTGAGCCTGGAGAGAGTGTTAGAGAAAACGGGCCAGAGCCGAGGGACGCGTGTGGTTTTCCGGGATGAACGTACCTTGACGAACTCGTTCGAGGCCTCCTGGTACTCCTTGGTCATGGTAGGAGGAGGGGGCTTGGCGAACATGCGCATGGTAGAGAAGACGGCGAGCGAAACACCAACACCGATGGCGACGTAGAGGGCGACCTTGCGGCCCTCATCGGCGGGGGCCTGGGCACGGGGACCGTGGGGACCGAAAGCGATCCAGTATGCTGCGAGAGATATCAATGTTAGCTGGCTGTTCTCTTTTGGCTTTCGTCGAGTTGTGACGTATTTGGCGTTGTGCGGATGGAGCCCCCCGAGGCATATTTCGAAAAAGCGCGACTCCGCTGCATCCATTCGTCCGACTGAGGTCGATGCAAGCTCAAGGACCTCTCCAAAAACATCCCAAAATCCATCCCGAGACGCGGCTGTATCCAATTGATGCCATTGAGAGAAATGAAAAATTCATCACCACGTACCGGCCTTCTTCTCGGAGACGGTAAGCTCGGCCCAGTTCTCCTTCATGCGATCCCTGAGAGCCATCCAGAGCTCGGCCTGCTCGGTGCTGGGAAGGTCCTCCCATCGCTTCTCAATGTTGGCGAGGGTAGGCTTGGAGATGGCGTGCGTCGAGGCGGCGGCCCTGGGGACCATGGCGAGGCGTGCCGAGGGAGCGGCAGCCCGGGTGGCGCGCAGCAGCGAGGTTCGCATCATGATGGGCGATTGTGAGATATCTCAATTGTCGGGAGGAGTGGAGATTTTGGGATTTTTGAAGCCCAATTGATGTAGGGACGGGGGGTTCGCAGGCTGGTGGGTTGGACAGCGACTTTTCGTAGCGTGCAGTCGTTGTTGTTGCGGTTGGGGGGGGCGGGAGGGAAAATGGGTGTGGTATTGAGACGGGTCGTGCGAATTGAGGTCGGGATCTAGTTGCGTTTTTTTGGTTCGATGTGTCAGGCCATTTCTCTGAGCTCGGAATGGATCGAGCTCCAGTTCTGACCCAGTCTTGGTGCCTCAGGCTGCTAAACTCAATCGACCTTGGCCCAACTTGGCCAACTTTGGAGCTTGCTCAAAATCAATTTGGTTCGGGATTTGGCCCCATACGCGCTAGCACTGTCACTGGCGGACGCCTGGCTGCCCGCTATCGACTCAGTACAGCTGTCTTCTCTCGGCCTCTCGGGGCTATCCGGGCTTTGTGGTCACCTACTGTTATGCTCACATGCAGGAACATGCTATGATTACCCGTACCTTTCCGGTTTGTCCTATTGATCAGAAGAGATCATGTACATTGTATACAGGTGGTCTTCTCGATCTGGATCTCGCACCTCTCGGGAGCTCAAGTCTACGACACTCTTTATCATAAGCCGTGAGTTTTGTGATCTAAATCTTGGTTATTCAAATGCAGTTAACTCACGAGGGACCCGGTCATTATACTTTTGGTGTTCTATTTTTATTGCGTCCCAAGAGGCTGGAATAATGAGAACTACGATCACTTACCATTAGCTTTTGCATGTCTGATCTGGACATGGTGAAAATAGAAATTGTTTTGCGGGGGGCTCCTTCTTTCCTATGAACAGTCTCCAGTGCCGCTCCTCATCGAGATGCCGCGCTTGCCTTCGGTTACCGTCAATAACGATGTCAAAGGCAGCTGCCAATCACTACAGACGTTTACCACCGAAACGGAAACAAGATTGTGTCAAATCGCCATGTCACCAATTTCGACAAAACCTCTAAAACCACGTTGGCAGTGTTCCAAATTATCTTTTGCTCATCTCTCTGCCAGAAACTAAAAAGCTCACATCATCAGTACCAGCACTGGACTTATTCATCATAGTATCCAACTCTCGTACTATTATGACAATGGACAATAATAAATTGCCTTCCTCACCAGTCTCTCAAGCTCGACCTCCGATTCCGCCGTCACCTTCTGCCTTTCTATTCGAAATGAGGCGAAATGTCCAGAATACGCATCCGATCGGAAACGATAACCATCAAATAGACGAGAATCAGACAAGGGCGAGTACCCAGCAAAACAAGGGGATCGAGCAAATTGCGGCCAAGCCACAAAATACAGTATCGCGTCCGAAAACAGAAGAGTCTCGGAGCACTTTTGTCATGGCCAGGAAGAGAAAAGCAGAAGAAATATCCGGGGCATCTGAGCCATCGACTATGCCACACGTTCAATGTAAAGGATGGGAGGCATGGCCCATTCATCCAGACATCGTAGACAAGGTGATACCATGGGTAGTCACTCAGAGTCTGCCCCGGGCACCCAGCTTTCACGAACCTCCGGTGCCTACACAGGGCGACGTTTCCCCGCCTCATTTACAGACAAGAGACAGCATTCTTCACCCTCAGCCACCGACACTGCGAAGCGTTCTTGAATCTCATTTACAGGCGCAGGACGGCCGCTTTTTCCCACCACAAGATAATAAGCCTCTTTCTCGGCTCTGCGAAGTACAACTGAACGCTGTAAATTCATTGATCGAATTTTCAAACGAAAAAGATCGTCTCGAAGACAAAGTCGATGCCAGCTACGTGGAACTTTGGACGTCCAAACTACGCATAAACGAAGATGAGAGAAGAGACCTCCTGGAGGTCGCAACTTGGGAAAGGGACCGCCGGGATGCCTTGCAGCCAGTGCTACTAAACCTAGCCGAGAAGATGCTTGAGGTTTCCTCCACGCTTGATGCTATCATCGAGGGAAAATTCAACCCCAGCAACCAGCAGAAGAATGGCTTCGATAAGGGTTCGATTACAAGTGCAGCAAAACGCAGAAAGATTAAAATCAAATTGGAAGAAAGGGAATAAGGTGAAAAAGGCAACAAAGGAGAGAAACCGGAGGATGCGTTGGGGCGAATTCTCAATATACAAGCACAACTAGTTCTAGATCCAGCGCTTGCTTGAAACCAATCAATTTGTTTTCAAATCTTTATTTTACTTCAGGTATCAAGTTCCAATTTCCTAGTGGTTGAACCCCTGTTTGTTTATCCTCGTCCTATGCTCAAGTGAATTTGTAGACAGGCATGTGATTTGAAGACACGGAACTCGGCATATGGACTAGGACCCGAGAAAATGGTGACTATACGATTATATGAAAGAAAGTATTTCGAAATATTCCAGTTTTTGTCAGTTGTTGGATGGTAAAGCTAGGACTTGAGTTGCCGGAGATCGAGAAATCCCAAAACGGTAACGAATTCAAAAGACGAAGGGGGGATAAAACAAAAGAGAGAAGAAATTCCGACACGCATAAGCTGAACGATTCAAAACAAATATTTGCATCAAATATTGTCAGCAGTCAACTTCAGTCTGCCTATGCGACAGCTATCTACAATATCACGTGATCTCGCGCATCTAATCTCAAGGAAGACGCGTCGGCGCAAGCAAACAACGAATTAATTGCAGAAAAGAACAATTTTTTTTCCCCACCAAATTCAAAAATGCGACGCTCCTCCAGGCTTGCCGTCGAGTCCGGTGGTAGCCCGATTAAGTCTCGCGGGCAATCAGTCAGTCGAGTGCAGACAAACGGGAGGACGACGCCAATAAAAAAGAGGACACCCGGTGACTCGGACGCGTACGAGAGCAGCGCGAGCGACGCCGCACCGGTAAATAAGAGGCGCAAGACCACTTCAAGCCGCGCAGGCCCCAAGAGGAGCAATGGGAGCGCGCAAGACGTGCACAGCCGGCTCTTTGCTGCCGACGCGGTACCGGCGACGACCCAAGGGCCCTGCAGTCTTCCGCAGCGCCGGCACGCGCCGTCGTACCACCGGCCACTAATGCTGGATCGGAGACAGGCCCGCGGCGCGCTGCTCAAGTGGTTCGACGGCACATCGGAGACGCGCGGGATGCCGTGGCGCAAACCCTGGGTGGACCCGGCCTCGGTCGCGGACCCAGCAGCCCTGCGCGAGCAGCTGGAGCGCCGCGCGTACGAGGTCTGGATCTCCGAGATCATGCTGCAGCAGACGCGCGTCGCCGCCGTCATCGACTACTGGAACCGGTGGACGGAGCGGTGGCCGACGATCCGCGACCTGGCGGCCGCGAGCCCCGACGACGTGCTCGCCATGTGGCGAGGGCTGGGGTACTACAGCCGCGCGACGCGCATCCACGAGGCGGCCAAGCTGGTGTGCGGCGACCCGGCCATGCGGGGCCTGCTGCCCAGCGACGTGGTCGAGCTCGAGAAGAAGGTGCCCGGGGTTGGCCGGTACACGGCCGGGGCGATCACGGCCATCGTGTTTGGCGAGGCGAGTCCCATGGTCGACGGCAACGTGCTACGGGTGCTCAGCAGGCAGATGGGCGTGCTCGGGGATGTCAAGACCGATAAGTCGGCGATCGATCTGCTGTGGGCCAGCGCCGATGCTCTGGTCAAGGCGGTCGCGAACGACACGGAGGCCGGCGAGGAGGAACGAGACGCAGCGAGAGACGTACCGCGGACGAGCGATAGGCCGGGGCGATGGGGACAGGCTCTGATGGAGCTGGGAAGCACTGTCTGCACGCCAAAGCCAAATTGTGCGGCTTGTCCGATTACTGCGTCGTGCCGGGCATACGGCGAGGGGCTGCAGTCTGCTTTGAAGAAGGACCACAGCCATGACATACCGCCTACACCATCTGATATTGAAGATGCATGCACATACTGCAAGCCGTTCGAGGAGTACGCGGACATGGACGGCGACGAAGATCAAGACTTGGCTACGTCGAAGAAACCAACAACTAAATCCAAAGCGGCGACGAATACCAAAGGCTCCAAGAAACAGTCATCCCTTTCATCGTTCTTCTTCGCCCCGCAGAATGGAGCAAGTAAATCGAAAACCAAGAGTGGTTCCGCCCCTTCGTCTGAACCAGATGCGGCGACTCTGGAGAAAATCAGTAACCACGCGCGCAAATTCCCCGTCAAGACGATCAAGAAGGCCGCCCGCGAGGAAGAGACACTGGTCTGCGCGATCCGGCGCAAGAGCGATGGGCGGTATCTCATTCAGAAACGGCCCGAGAAGGGATTACTGGCAGGATTGTGGGAGTTTCCGTCGCATCTGCTGGCCGAGGCGAAAGATACCACGGCAAAGAGCAGAAAAGATACTGCAGCCAAGTTTGTTCAAGGGCTCGTGGGCAAGGAGACCGCAAAGGGTCTCAAGCATGTCGGCGAGCTCGGAAGCATACCGTGGCTGTTCTCGCACATCAAGCTGACTATGCACGTCCACTTGTTTGTGCTATCGGATAACACGTCCTCGGACACTGAGATCGGTGAGAGGTCTCGGTGGAGCGAGGACGTGGATTCGGAATCCATGGGCACTGGAATGAGGAAGTGCTGGACTATGATTCAAGATAACGACGTATAACATGACTGAACGCATGAGCTGATTCGAGCGATCGTGTAGACACGGTTCATATATAGAAAGCAATTGTATCTATATGCTCACTTCTCCTGTCCACTTTCATCATATGCACTAGGGAGAAGTGCTTCTTTCCGTTGTTTTTCTTCACATCAGGCTCTTTTCTACGGTGGTCCGACCCAATCAGCACAGTGCAACAACTGAGTCAACTTTCACTCAAGCCTAACAACGAGAGATGTACAAATCGTATATTGGCTTGTCAGACACCTTCTCACATATCCAATATCCCTCGCTTTCCTCGGATCGATCGGGCACTTGCCGACCTTGATGTCCCTATGACATGTCGGCTATGATATGGCGTAATAGCGTAAAAGCCGAGCCAATATTCCCCGAAGACGTTGTGATGGATGCAACATCGATAGCCTTGGACTATCAATCCGCCAAAGCGGCCCAGGAGCGAGATAGCCATGTACTCCGCGGTGGTGGTCGATTCATCTGTCCAGATACTACATGTCCGAAGGCACAGATGTCGTGAGATGCCACAGTAGCAGAGCACCATGATGATCACTCATTGATCGGCCCAAAACCCTGGTATTCCATGGCTCTGTCCTGCTTGAGATCGTGGTCGACCAGATCTAGTGAGGTCTCATCACGACTTTGTCGCTGGCGTTTGTGGTTCAGGAGCCTTTGCGCTGGGGGTAGGGGCAGGGGCAGGAGGGGCAGCAGCAGCACTTTGGGGGGCACCTTTCTCAATGGTTTGCCTAGAAAAACATGTCAGCTTCGTGACCTCATGAAAAATCGGAAGCATTTTCTAATTTACTGGTCCCTCTTCTGTGCCTCCTGCTCGAGTAGAGGTTTGAGCACATATTGAGCGTTAAAGATGCCGAAGCCGACAGCCAGGACCACCGGAATGGCGCTCCGCATGAAACTCATGATGGGCAGAGCTGAGCTTTGAGATCGAGCAAAAAGTGAGAAAGAGGTCGACTGGCTGAGATGGATTCGCCGTCACTCGATTGAAGCCTCTCGATGTGTTAATGGATCATGATAAATAGATTCACACCACCCCTTGTTGACGCGAAGTTCTGGGGGTGCTTTTCAGAAATGCAGGCAGCTACCTGTCAAGTGTGCGCAGCTGGCAGCTAGCTTGTAATTGCCAATCTTACGTCACCAGCACCTCGATGTCTTTACTTTGTAGGAACACCGTATATTTGATAAATGATAGATACCAAGGTATATAGAAGCAGCATTGCCAGGATTCAATTCCCGCACGAAGAAATGAGAAACTACTTCTACGGGAGGTCGATGTGCTGTCATTGTTGTTCCTCGGCCAAAAAGGTGAGCGTGAATATACAAAGGCTTGGAGAGATCAAATTATCTGAATCCTGATTCCGTCTCAGGATTTGTTGACAATTCTTCCAAAGCCCTGCTGCCAAATTAGCAGTTGATTGTAATTATAGATAAATTATTAGAAATGTTAGATCTATAAGATCTACTTAAGCAGTGTCCCCCTTTTTCTGCACCTATTCGAGGAATGTATCACCAGCTTCGATTTTGTATATATCCGATTTTTCTCCAACCATCAAGCACATACGACCATAGACACTAGAGAACTCGGCATCCCGTCCGCTTTGCCCTAGATAAACTAGTGATCGCTCGCCTGGTTGTCAGGTCGGTGACGAATTGATGACTGTACAACTCTTTGGAGTACTTAATGTTTAGGGTATCATTTCACTGTTCTTTTGCGTGTTCGAACCGGTTGTCATGGCATAGGATAGAAGTGTAAAAATGAACTTAACTGCAGTGGGGTTGTGACGGGTGCTGCCGGGTCTAGCCTTTTTAGGCATAGATCTGGCTGTCTGGTATGCGGCCACTACTTTTTTGGCAGAGAAGCGGGGTTTGGCTAAACACAGCCACTGCGATAAACGTGATATTACTGTATAAGACGTTTTGAGATCTTCGCTGTTTATTGCCATAATAGACCTGATCCGTGAGTTGCCAATCTTATGCGTGCCACAAAGATCAGCCACTTATGCTTAGAAACATTAATTATTATAGCATGACTCCAAAAAGATGGTGGGTTGGAACTGTACCTGGTTCGCCAGTATTTCAGCTCGGCGCATCTTCGTCCCGCTGCAGGGCTCTTTCAGTCCTCGTAGGCCATGCTGCAGCATTGCCACCAAGGCGTACAGCCTGACGAGGCTCTTGAATGCCTTGGGCGTCAAGAAGGGATCTTGGAATCTCTCGCTTTTACCATTTACCAAGCGTACACTTATTGGACGTCGTTGCAGATTTCGAAGCTAGTCCAGCTTCCAGGACGTATCTTTGTCACGGACGTCAGGCACGGGCAGTATAGGCGGTCCTATAATAGTCTATTCTCTACAGTTTTGGCAAGGTTACAGGTAACTGTATTGACAGGACGTAGCTCGGAGAGCTACATCTTCAATTTAAGCGGGGACAGTGAAGATATCGTCAGTCTGTGGGTCCACATCGGCCTACCGGGGCCGCCCACAGCTGGCGCCCGGGGTCTATCCACTTCCTGCCCATAGGCAGGGTCCAGCGCCGTGACATACAAATCGTATTTTATTTCCGGGGATGTTCTCAGCTTTGGCAACCCCGCTTCTGATTTCTTAAGGAATGTATTTCATGATCCTCTAATGCGTTTCTCGTGAATTCCAAGCACTATTTCGATACCACTCAAAATCTACAACGCTCTACCGTCCCTCTCGAGAATGGCGTTCCGCCGCTTGTGGGAAAAGATAAAAAACAAGACTCAAGCAGGGCGGCAGGCCACTGGCCCAGCATCGTCAATTACATCTTCAATTCCATCAAGAGTGACACCTTCCCCGACCTCGTCCCGGTCTGCACCTCAACCAATCGCCTCGATAACTGCAGAATATTCAGCCTCTGTCTCGCCCAAGACGTCACAGCTGCCGAGCCTCCAGGAACGGCTTTGGAACGAAGCCTACGATGACCTTCGGAAAACTGAGCCTCAAGTGGTTAAGGCCTTTGAGAAAATCATAGCCATTCAGCTCAACCAAAACGAACAGGACGGCCAGCTAGATCAAGCTGCTGAGAACCGACAATTGCCTCCACGGAAGCCAAGTCCTCATCAAATGCAAAAGCTAGTTCATGAGGGATTAGATCGGACCGCAAAGACAGCATCTATCAAACAAGGCGTCGGGAACGCTTTGCAAGCGATACAAACTGTAAAAGGACTCATGGATAGCGCCGTACAGTTTGTTCCACAGGCTGCCGTAGCTTGGGCTGGTGTGTGCCTCGGCATAGAGGTAAATTTTATACAAGATCTGAAATGAAGTCTGTAACTTACGATAAACAGGTTCTGTCAAATCCTGTTACCGAGGACCGCGACAATCGCGAAGGCATCAATTACGTACTGTCGAGAATAGAATGGTACTGGAATTTGTCTTTACTCCTTCTCGATGAAAACGAAGACAAGGATAAGCAATCATTCGCAGGATTACGGAGCCAATTGGAACAGGATATCAAGCATATCTACGAAAAGCTGCTTTTATATCAGCTGAAAAGCATCTGCTTATACCGTCGTCACTGGGTCAAGACGATAATCAAAGATGCATTCAAACTCGACGGATGGGCAGACCAGCTCAGCGCTATCAAGGAAGTTGAAGCTGCTGTCCAGAGAGATATGGAACAATACAGCACTGAAGAGATCAAGAACCAACTTCAAACCCTCTCCAAGAACGCTGACACGAACCTCAAAGCAATCATTTCCAGCATCCAGGATCAAACATATGAACAAGAAAGGAGATCTCAGGATGACAAAGACAAGCAGTGTTTGCTTGACCTTTACGTTACTGATCCACACACCGATAAGAAACGTATCGAAGAGACAAAGGGCGGCTTACTGGAAGGCTCTTACTCTTGGATCCTCGAGCACGATGACTTCATTCGGTTCCGAAACAGTCCGCAGAGTCGACTTCTCTGGATCAAAGGCGATCCCGGCAAAGGCAAAACGATGCTTCTCTGCGGTATTCTGGACCGTATTAAGAGCAATTCATCAGACTCACTGTCATACTTCTTCTGTCAAGCCACGTCAAACAAGTTGGACAATGCAGTATCCGTGCTGCGAGGCTTGATATGGGATCTCGTTCGCCAGAATCCTTCACTCAGCAAGCATGTTCGGCAAAAGTATGATATCGCAGGCAAGGATCTCTTTATCGGTGCGAATGCTTGGCATGATATTCGAGATATAGCATCAGCTATTCTTGCAGATTCCAGTCTTAATAATGCGACAATTGTGGTGGATGCCCTGGACGAGTGCAATACAGACCGGGAACGACTACTTGACTTTATTGTCAACTCACCAAGCGTCAAATGGATTGTTTCCAGTCGCAATTGGTTGGATATCGAGGCAAAGCTGGGTAGCGCGAAGCATATGAACAGGCTCCATCTCGAGATCAATGAAGAAGCCGTCGCAACAGCTGTCGCCTATTACATCCAGTCCAAAGTGAATCAATTGGGTGAAGCTAAGAAATACGACAAAGAGACAAAAGATGCTGTACGAACATACTTGACTCACAACGCCAATGGGACCTTTCTGTGGGTGGCCTTGGTTTGTCAAGAACTTGCAGATGAGAAAGTCCGGAGACGAAGTACAATCAGCAAGCTCAAGTTATTTCCACCAGGTCTTGATGCGCTATATACGAAGATGATAGAGAAGATATCGGAGTCAGACGATACAGAGATCTGTTACGAGATCCTGGCTCTTATGTCAACAGTATATCGACCTATTGATGTGGAGGAGTTGAGAGGCTTGAATCGATCGATCAAAGAGTTCGACCAGGATGAGGTCCAGGAAATTATCGCATTATGCGGTTCTTTCCTGACTCTTCGGGAGAACACTATTTATTTCGTGCACCAGTCCGCGAAAGATTTCCTGCTCGAGAAGGCAACCAACAAGATCTTAAGCTCTGGTATAAAAGACCAACATTTCAAGATCTTTACAGACTCATTAGACCTTCTTGGCAACACCTTAAGGCGCGATATCTACGATTTGCGCAACCCTGGCTATCCTATCAGTCAAGTCGAGACCCCTTCTCCTGATCCGCTGGCGAGCATCCGATACTCTTGTGTCTATTGGGCAGATCATCTCCAAAACGCAGAAGATGTGATACAGACGGGCTTGCACAGGCAGTCGGTAGTTACCGACACTCTGAGATTCTTGAAAACAGGTTTCCTTCAATGGCTTGAGGCTCTGAGTTTGATGCACAATATCCCGGAAGGTGTCAAAGCAATACAAAAGCTAGAAAGAGTTCTGGTAAGAATATAATTCTAACATTAAGCCCAATTATACAAATAAATAGAAACGCTAATGACGTATAGGCCAATAGTGCTTCCGAAGAGCTGCAAAATCTTGCCAAAGATGCTCGTCGTTTCCTTCTTTCGCAAAAAGGAGGCATTGAACTTGCTCCACTGCAAACGTATACGTCAGCCCTGATCTTCAGCCCAATCAACAGCTTGATCAAAAAGCTGTTTTACAAAGAATTTCCTGGTTGGGTAAATTCAGCGCCAAAGGTTGAAGCGGATTGGAACGCCTGCCTGCAGACGCTCGAGGGCCACTCCGGCTGGGTCAGGTCCGTGGCTATCTCGGCCGACGGCCGCCGGCTGGCGTCCGGGTCCGGCGACCGTACCGTGAAGCTCTGGGACGCCGAGTCGGGCGCCTGCCTGCAGACGCTCGAGGGCCACTCCGGCTCGGTTAGTTCCGTGGCCATCTCGGCCGACGGCCGCCGGCTGGCGTCCGGGTCCGACGACCGGACCGTGAAGCTCTGGGACGCCGAGTCGGGCGCCTGCCTGCAGACGCTCGAGGGCCACTCCGGCTCGGTTAGTTCCGTGGCCATCTCGGCCGACGGCCGCCGGCTGGCGTCCGGGTCCGACGACCGGACCGTGAAGCTCTGGGACGCCGAGTCGGGCGCCTGCCTGCAGACGCTCGAGGGCTACTCCGGCTGGGTTAGGTCCGTGGCTATTTCGGCCGACGGCCGCCGGCTGGCGTCCGGGTCCGACGACCGCACCGTGAAGCTCTGGGACGCCGAGTCGGGCGCCTGCCTGCAGACGCTCGAGGGCTACTCCGGCTCGGTTAGGTCCGTGGCCATCTCGGCCGACGGCCGCCGGCTGGCGTCCGGGTCCGGCGACCGCACCGTGAAGCTCTGGGACGCCGAGTCGGGCGCCTGCCTGCAGACGCTCGAGGGCCATTCCGGCTCGGTTAGTTCCGTGGCCATCTCGGCCGACGGCCGCCGGCTGGCGTCCGGGTCCGACGACCGGACCGTGAAGCTCTGGGACGCCGAGTCGGGCGCCTGCCTGCAGACGCTCGAGGGCCACTCCGGCTCGGTCAGTTCCGTGGCCATCTCGGCCGACGGCCGCCGGCTGGCGTCCGGGTCCGCCGACCGGACCGTCAAGCTCTGGGACGCCGAGTCGGGCGCCTGCCTGCAGACGCTCGAGGGCCACTCCGGCTGGGTTACTTTCGTGGCTATTTCGCCCGACGGCCGCCGGCTGGCGTCCGGGTCCGACGACCGGACCGTTAAGCTCTGGGACGCCGAGTCGGGCGCCTGCCTGCAGACGCTCGACGTTGGCCGCGCTGTTTTTTACCTTGAATTTGATCTAGACCATTCCCATCGAATTTTATCAGATGCCGGCGAAGTTGTTTTCGATTTATCTTTTAGCGACCCCACCATATTAACTGACGTTGCCTCATTAAGCGACGACGGCCAAAATGGATATGGCATTAGTACGGATCATGTCTGGATTGTTCAAAACGGTAGGAACCTGCTGTGGTTACCACCAGAGTATCGCCCTGGAGAGTCAAAAGTAGCAGGATCAATAATTGCAATAGGCTGTAATTCTGGTCGTGTTTGGGTGATACGATTTGCTAGAATATAGAATGGTGACCGAGTTGTGGGCACGGGCAATGGGAAATTGTTGATCCAACCGCAGTTTCGGATGCTGTCAGACTTCTCTTCTATTTCTTATATCTTTGCAAAGGAGGGTCCAGGGATCGAGTTGATTATATAGTAAACAGATATAATAATAGAATCTTCGAGAAGCTATTGGTCTTGACGATTTATAATTTCTAAAAACTAGCCTTATAAAGTTCTTGTCGCGGCATAAACCACTGTATAGGTATAGACAAGAACTATGTCATAGCATAAAGAGCTATAAAGAGAATGATTCTAACTAAACTATGTGTATAATGAAGTGTTTTTTGTTCCTATAAATGTTATAAATATGCACCCTTGCAGGAAGACAACGAATGTTGGCATTTAAGGAAGGTAGGCGGCGGGGCAGAAGGCCATCAGCCAAAGACTATAGGATCTACCATACCCGGCAGCTGGCACCATCTGGTTGATAGAATCACAGTCTTGGCGCGTAAGCCATAAAATAAATCACGCTTTTGGAAAGTGATCCAAGAACCGATCACGGTTTGGAATGGTGATCCAGTATGAGGATCACTGTTTCTTATCGTGATCCAACATCAATATTAGTAAGGGACGAATGGATATTTAAGTGACGGATTTCCTACAGCAATATAGACAGTCGTTACCTTAGTGATTAATCCAAGCATTTATCTTGCCTAAGTCAGAACAGAACATGCATCAATACATCACGGATTCTGACCAAGCTTTCGTGCAACCATCAAGCAATAATCACTCATCAGACCGAATGCAACCCCATATTTAACATTATACAATAAATGCTAAGTACGCCAGCTCCCCAGCTGCTGATTGGACCAATAGATCTCCAGCTCCAGCCGCTGGTTAGTCCTCCAGCTTCGACCTGATTCGTGTCACTTTGGGACGCGGATGGCCACGTTCTCGAATTTGATTGGATCAAAGCGATATTTAGCCAGCTCGAGTCAGCGTATCAAAAACTGTCGTATGACGCGCAAATGCCCGTATTTCTCTTTAAAATACGCAGCGTTGTAGACGGAAAGCCACCCCACCACTAGCGTGGTGCAAGAGCTACACGTTACCGTGTCACAGGCTATCGAGAAACCGGTCCCCTTTCGCCAGGTAGACATGTCCTGTGATCGCTGGATTAGTACTCAGGTCGGTGACGACTGGGGAATCCCCGGTGTTATATGTTTTAATTTGGCGTGTGCTTTATTTGTTTTTTTCCCTTTTTTGTTTCTTTTGTCCCTGTATTCAATTCGTTTATATCCAGTCATAAACAATTGCACGATTATAAGGAGGTTTTTTGTGCCAAAATTGGGCGTTCGCCGCTTTACCAAAGCAGTACATGCGTGCAAAGGCGAAAAAACGCCTGATTTGTGCATATGCATATTGGGTAGTACAAAACGCCCCCAGCCTCCCTACACCCCGAAATACCCCGTTGCCGTCTGAGTTTAGTCAAACGGGGCAAGTGCCTAGGTGAGTGATTCGAAATGAAAATGGTATGTGTCGGGCTGGTGTTTCAAGGGTGTAGCCTTACTGAATATACAAACATTAATAGTGATGCATTCCAGATAAAGTTGCCAAAACCTACTACAAACATTGTTTCTTATCATACAGAAGTCAATGCAATCTCTCCGCTGCCCACTGTGACAAATTCACCAACATGTGTTATTCATCGTGGTTGCGGCTATGCGAAGATATCGCGGCCGACGTGTTTGGTAAACAATAAAAATGCTCTTACATTTACAATTTTCCACCCATTTGCTAACAAAATACAGTTTTACTGTGTCCAACAATTCTTACATCTGTATACGAACAAAGAAATGACCGAAGATTTGTTTTCGCGGCCTGCAACTCCTTAATCAGCATGGTCGCGCTGGTTTCGGTGCGAGGCCGCTCGCTCGGGGTGTCACACAACGAGCTGGAAATAAGCACCATCCTGCTGTGGTCCACAATGGAGTTTTCTGCTTGTAAGTTCCTTTAATTATTGGCTAGTGCATGGCTTGACTTATCAGATCTTGTTGCCATGGGCTTTTTCCAGATTTTCATTATACTTAATGAATACGGTGTTGGTTTACCAAAAGCGCCCGATGGAATCCCGGGAAGATAAGGAAGAGAACATTTGGAACAAATGTGTTGTTTTTGCTATTACGTGATATATTGAGTTGATTTTTAAGCTATGGGAAAGATGCAACTCAATTTCATTGATAAAAAGATTATCATGACTGATCTCCGTAGCTTTTTCAAATAAAAGAAAAAGGGGATAATAAGAATTCTTAAAGCTAGATTTCCACCAAAAAAACGCATGCTTCAACAATTTCTTACACTAACGTGCGTTTTATTCGCTGTATGTTGCCTCTTTTTTCTTGTTGCTGACGTTTGTTTTCCCAATACCCCAAGCGAAAACAAAATACATGATCGCTAATGCTGACGACAAATAGAAAGCCGCACCCAAAGCCTGCGAATATGCCAGTGAAACTGGTGCTATGTACTTCTCGGGAAATATAGATCGAAATCCTGTAGCGCCGGCGTTGATAACACGCTCTGATGACAAGTCCGGTGCATACTTGCTCAAGCCAACCTCGAGCTCGTCATTGAACACGACATTTGCAATCGTAAGAAAAACCGATCCGCCAAAGGTCTGAGAGAAAACAATCAGGGACATGCCTATTGGTATAAGATCGTCTTTCAGGATAGCTTGTACGGCAATCATGGGCATCTGTATGCCCACGCCACGCCCGAAGCCTAACAAAAGCTGGTATCCCACCCACTTTTCCATTGTTGTATTGATGCCTAGCGTAGACAACAAGCCTCCACCAATTGCTGTCATAGCACCGCTCAGCAGTATCGCTGGAAGACAATAGCCGATTTTCCCAACTATATGATACAGGTCAGTTAAATATCCAGCCACGATCCTCCAGTGTTTCTTACGTACCCATAAATCCTGATAGCACAGAGCTGACCAACTGCCCTAGTATGCTGGGCAAGAGATAGATTCCACTTAGACTTGGGGACACACCTCTGACAGCTTGAAAGTAAATCGGTAAGTAATATGAGTGCACAAGGAGAGTAGATGTCATAAACCCGGTGACAAGACAACTACTCCAGATCACACGATTTGAGACAATTAAAGGAGGTATAAGTGCCTTCTCTCCGCATCTGACTTCCCACAAAACGAACAACAGTGCTGTTGTAAAGCCTCCACAGAATAGTCCTACCACAACAGGACTACTCCATGGATATTCGTGTGCACCGTAATGCATGGCCAGGAGCACCATAGTGACGGCCGGACCAAGTAGCGAGAATCCTAGTAAGTCGAGCGAGGCAAGAAGTCGAACGAACCCTATGCGTCGAGGCGAGTGCTCTGGAACCAAGGTGACCAATAGCACCCCACAGGAAATTAAACCGATCGGCATGTTAATCCAGAAACCTTGATTATGTCTATTCGTAAGTAATCGGGAAGAAAGATCCACGAAAGGAAACCCCAGGGGCGGAAGTGACCTACACCATCGCCACGTCACGTACTCTGTAAACAGCCCTCCCAAAAGAGGACCACCTACACTTCCAACATATGCCACTAATGAAGTCTCATCAGTATCACAGCTGGTAAGGGAAGCATCATTTAGTTCAAACTCACACCCGATCACAGCTCCTGTCACTGCGGGTCTCCTGGGCAATGGCACGGACACTGCGATGATGGTCAGAGCACCATTCATTATGCCCGATGTACCGAGCCCCGCGATGACACGGCCAGCAATGAAGACGGCTGAGGAGCGCGCAAGAGAGCACACAAGCGACCCGATCTCCAGGATGACGACAAAGGTCAGGAAAGTCCACTGGTGCTGTCAGTCCTTAGTTCAAGGAAATATCTACGCCTGTCTCGTACCTTGGTGTTTAGGTTAGAATACAGCTTTCCTGTGATAGGCTGCAATATGGCACTGAATCGTGTCAAAAACATTAGCACGTGTGATGAGATTTCGCCTTGTTATCGGAGCTGAGAGCGGAAAGCACACACATACCTGGCAAGAGTGTACGCACTGCCATACCACCCAATGTCCTCCAGCGACTGGAACTCATCCGTGATGTGAGGGATAGCCTGTTGTGCCGTCAGCAGGCTTGGCTAGGTAGGCCACGATAGCATGCCCCATATACGCACTGTAACAATGATGGTCATGTCGAGAAGCATGATGAACGAGGCGAGGGTGACAGCGCCCATGACGGCCCATAGCTTGAGGCCCGAAAGGTAGACCGGCTCGCCCTCTGTGGGCCTAACTTTAGGCCTGCATTCGTTTTCATTCCGTTCGGACATGGCAGCAAAAGACGAACCAAATAGGCTTATACTGGGGGACCTGGGGGATCTTTTGCGCTGACTCTACAGATGAAGTAAAGCAACAAATAGGCAACCGGGTCAATCTGGTAGTCGGCAAGGTGGTGACGCAAGATTTCCTGTCGAAAGCTGTCCCAAGAGGTCTCGAGAGAGAAACTTGCAAAATGGTCACCATTAATCGTCCTTGTGTCCTTTTGCTGTCATATCTTCAAATTCACCGAAGCAAAACCATGCACGGTCTTTTTCGTCTCGTTGGCCGTGGGGGTTATATGGCTGTATTTGGAATACGCATAATAGTTCGGTACGGGCAGCGCTACAGATTGCCGTTGCATTTGACGCATGTGGGTTCACTGGTGTGCCACACAAAGACGACATGAATTCAAGGCTGGGCCTATTAGATGTGCTGAGTCGACGTGGACCCGTATAGAGCGACAATAAAGTACCCAATCTGTGAAGCAACCCGTCATGGCAGCCACCTTGTTCTATTTGCCGTGACCCACATTCCGTAATGCTCAGCCTTCTCCCTTGATACGGCCCCTGTGGTACACACCAACGTCGTCAGCAATCCGGAATCAGCTGAAGTAAATTGTACTCCAAGGCAGCATCGTTGTCAACATGGTATGGGTCGCCTGCATGGCTACCATTTTCTGGATAGGCCATCGACAAATGGCTTGGGCCCCAAATGTAAATTTCAATGATGCAGGGCCATTCAAAAGTCGAGCAGAGTCAGGAAGAAAATCCGCTTTCGAAGAAATCTGTGCCGTCTCTGCTTTATGGTATCCGAGCCCATGAATCACTGAAAGTATACACGGAACGAACATGAACCTTTTATCGCAATCAGAGATGGTCAAAAGCAACACCGTCATATTATGGTTTCTGGCCATATGTGTCTTTTGTGTTATATTCTGGCTCATCCTTGCAACTTTACAACGCTGTAATGTTTTTCTGTCACTACATCCAAACGAACCGCCCGTATTGCAGCCAAAGTTTCCCTTGCTGGGTCATATATGGGGACTATTCAAGTATGCGCATGGATATTTGGATCAACTACAGTACGTGGACCATAGTAACGCACCTGATATCTGGCGCACATGTGCACAGGAAAGACTCGGGGATACTGACTAGTACACTACTTAGTCATAATGAGCGCCTTTCTATATACACGTTACCATTGCTCAACAAGAAGGTATACGTCATCAACTCCCCCGCCCTTGTCAATGCTGCCTTTGCGAACAAAAATCTCAGCTTCGGCCCCTTCATCATTGATTTTGTCAAACGCATGGATGAACTTTCACCTGTTGCTCGAAAAGCATACGTAGAAGAGGGAATGCATGTACAGCTCATGCAAGCCTTCTCCACTTACATGACGGGGAAGCATCTGAAGAATATGATCTCGGTACAGCTGGGCGAGGTTTTTCGGCATCTTCCTTGCGAGGCGTTGAGTATGGAAGTACCAGATCTTTGGATATACCTTCGAGATATCCTGACGCTCGGAAAGACCACAATGCTACTCGGTAGCAGAAATAACCCTTGGAAAAGAGATCCTTCCCTGATAGAAAGCTATTGGTAATGAACCCTCCAACTAGCGTTCCTTCAACTTAGCGAGATGTCGCCGATGCACATTGGATTAAAAGCTGACACTCAGATCAGGAGCTACGAAGCAAATCCTTCTCGACGGTTCAACTTGACGGAAGTTGGAACAAGAAGCTCTGCTGCGGGCCACGCTGCTCTGGTAGCCGCCCTCAAGGATTTTTTCCACGCAGGCCACGATATGGCAGCCGACCCCCAGGACGACGGCATTGCCGAGATGATCCGCGAAACGGCGTCAATGCAGCGCCGAGCCGACTTCACCATGACTGATATCGCCGCCGCCCATGTGGTGATCATTCACGGGGCGCTCGTGAGTGCAGTGCCCACCGTATTCTGGGCTGTGGTATATGTGTTCAGCAATCCAAAGTTACTTGAGCAGGTCCGCAGGGAGTCACTTGCCGCCGTCAAACTGGGCGAAGGCTCACTTTCAGGGAAACGAGAATTGCTAATCACCACTGACCGTCTTGAGACTTTGTATCCGGTCTCAATGTCCATTCTCCGCGAAATGCAGCGCCTGTCCGCTGTTGGCACACTGCATCGGCGCGTGTTGGAGGACACGGAATTGTCGGAAGGGATTGGCCAGGCTAGAAGGACGTATTTGCTCAAAAAAGGAACGGCTGTATTCCTGCCCGTGTTCCCGTGCCATCGAAACCAGGAGATATGGGGAGACGATCCCGACAAGTTCAACCTCAGCCGCTTTCAAAAAGAAGGCACTGAAGCATCGTCTGCGCCGCCTCTGGACGAAAAGCCATTACGGAAGGAGAAATCATTGGCTAACTTGCGCAAGAAGGCGTATTTCCCGTTCGGCGGAGGAAAAGAGTTATGCCCAGGTCGACACCTAGCTGTAGCCGAGGCACTGACTACACTGGCGGTACTTACATTGGGCTTCGACATTACTTCACCTGACGGATCTACCTTGAATGTGCCCCCCATTGCTGAGCCAAAGCTTACATCGCAAACTGCTAGGCCACACGAGAAGGCAGACCTCCGGGCCAGAGTCTCGATCCGGCCCGGGTGGGAGGATATTGTGTGGGGCGTGAATATGGAATAAGGATCCCGCTAGTATTTCATTGTTTTCACACATCAAGATCGTAGCTGTGAGATGTATCATACACAAATAACCCCAAGTTTCGATGTCATATGTCGTTCAGTGACATCTAACCATCGTGGCCCGTAACCAGAGCTGAATACCAGGCCGTCAGCAAGCGCACCGCGCTGCGCCACACATAATTCAGGGCAACTTTTTGGAATTGTTACCACCATCCAAGCTCTCTCTTTCTTTTCGCATGATGTCCGTAATAACCGCGTCCTCCACCCACCTCGGCAGCATCGACAGCAGGCCGGCCCCCAACTGTTGCACGGCATGTGCCCAATAGCCAACCACAATGCCACTGTCACAGCCTGATCTCGCCAATGCAGACCTAGCCATGATCTCCGCGTTTGGCACGAACAGGGATACAGGCTCTTTGCAGCCCCGGGCGCCAGTGACTCTGCCTACTCTGATGCCGAGCACCTCGACATCCTGGCCTGCAATTTTCATCTCGAGGCGCAGGGCACGGGTTGCGGCCATAATGAACGCCTTACTGGCGCTGTATGAGGCAATCAACGGGAAGCCCTGATCTGCCATGGTACTGATGTTGACGACCATTGAGGGCGCGTTACGCACCATGTTGGGTAGCAGTGCGCGCGCCAGTTGAAGAGGGAAGAGAGCGTTCAAACTAATATTGCCAGTGATTTTGGGCTCCGGTGAGTCCATCACTGAGAGGCAAACAGGATTGGTCGGACCCCCGCCTGCATTGTTGATCAGGACAGTCAGATGAATGTCGTCCAGCTCTTGTCGTATTGCATCGAAGTTCACGACCGGCAACAGATTAGGGTCCACGGCGACCGGTCGCTCATCATTCAGAGAGGGCAGACATCCCACGTTGCAGGCGTCTGCAACCAGAATTCTGAACGATCGATGTGGAAATAGCTGCTGAAGCTGAGACACGGCTCGACCCAGCTTCTCGTGTCGGCGGCCATGCAGCACCACATTGAACCCATTTTTGGCGAGCTCCTGGGCAAACGCACGGCCAATCCCATCGGATGCACCAGTCACAAAAGCCCAAGGTTCTTCGCCACGCGGTGACCGATGTGCGTATCGGTGTAAGCCGGACGGGCGGAGATAAATCAGGATAAGGCCAAGAAATCTGATGAGAAGCACTAAAATCACAACAGAGCCAATAAAGGCGAAAAGGTTGGACGGAGCCAATACATGAGTTGCCATGTCGGCGGTACGCAGTGATTTGAAGGGTGAAGAGCGAAATCCTGAAAGAATCCTGAGCCTTGGGCTTCAACGACGGAAATGAAAGTAGTCGGAGCCCGGCGATAGGTGAAACTTGGTAGTTGCAGCCTCATGTGGCGAGGTACTAGGCTTTGTAAGGGGGGAGGGTGGGCTGCGCTGCGGTGCTGATAAAGGGGTGGTTGGTTTCGTGGGTGTGATGCGGGGGCCGGGAGAAAAGAACACAAATATTGATTGATGCCGGGAGCCTGCTTAAATCAATGCCATCAAAAGGACCGGTGAGGATGCTTTGGGTGCTTTGCTGCCTGCAATGCTACTCCTCGATGGAACGAAGTCTTGGACAGCGTAAGATGTTATGTGTGGGAAAGTAGGCATGTAGGTCAGTTGCATTATTGAAAATTTAGCGAGTGTCGGACGTGGCAATCGCAGAATCATACTATATTGTTGCGGTAGTTCGTGGGGGCCGTAGGCAGGCTGCGCTGTGAAACATACCTGTTAGACAAGGGTAAATGAGAGGTATCGATTTATAGCATCAAAACGCGGGACGCGCACCAGCCGTCACTTTGGGATGTGATATGTGATAGCATGCAAGACATGCAGATTGGGGGCATGTATCGCCGCTTTTAGACAATGCATCAACGGCTTCACTCACAGCAATCAGAATGGTAATTCAACTGAACATCTGTGCAGAGGCTTTCGGAGCAGATCTGATACTTTAAATTGATTATTCTATGCTATCTTTGGATCTGGAACTGTAATACTCGCACCAAAAGAGATTGCACCAGTATAAAACGAGCTAGCACTGGAGCTACTGAGTCTTGTCAAAACTATGTTTGGCCTGCGAACTATAACTCACTTTCATTCAAGTCAATTCAACTCAGTAACGCAACCCCTTTGCGATTTCAACCCAGGCCGTGATGGCTCCATCTGGCAAGGCAGCCTTACACAGTCAAGAGAAGATATACAGCTATACATCACTCAATGACAATCATTTTCGGCTGCTCCTACTCGAACCAGGCTCGGCCAGTGAGCCTCTAGTCGGGCGTCTTCTTCGCATGCCCCTTGGAACCGTCGACTGCGTAGTCAGGGATTACACTTCACAGCAAGAAAAGCACATATGTTCCATCACGAGTGATGACGGCTACTTTGCCATTTCTTACACTTGGGGCCCACCAGAATTTACGGAGCCTCTGTACCTCGAGGGTGGCCAGATCATGATAACGCGCTCCCTCAACGGTGCCCTGAGACAATTCAGACGGTTGGATCGACCGATAGCTCTTTGGGCCGACGCCATCTGTATCAACCAGCAGGATTTCGCCGAGCGCAGTCATCAGGTACAACGCATGTCCACCATATATGCAAAGTGCCAGCTGGTACTCGCTTGGCTTGGAGAATTTGGCACATCCGCCTGTGGTGTCTTCTGGCTGCTAGACAGGCTCGACAAGCTCAACCAGCCGAATTCCTCGTTGGCTTCTGATTCCCGCACTCTGGAAGATGACGAGTGTCTCAGCGAGCTCATTCGAGTAGGAAGAACTCAAATGTCTTGCGGTGCATGTGGAGATCAACACCCTCGTGATCAGGATATCGACGGAATTTTCAAAGGATTCAACGCCGTATTGGGCCAGGGTTACTTCAAGCGCTTGTGGGTGAGTGAACATGAATCATTCCATATTGGTTGAGGCCACCACCATGCTGACATCCTACATATGTACTCGACAGCCTCTCCAAGAAAGGTTCATCAAGGCTCCCCATGTGCAATTCTTCGCAGGCAGGCACTCTTTCGAGTTTGCCATTATGATAAATGGTACAATGAGCATGCTCGGAGATTTTGTTTTAGCTGTATCTCGCCGCGGCCCTCCGTCAAGTGCATTGCAGGCACTGATATCTCATCTTCGTGGATTCAACACACTCATACATTTCCGAGACGTAGTCGATTCGATGTGGCCTGGTAACTTGCTCATGGTCATCCTACAAACAGCACCATTCCTCTGCTCAAACCCCTTAGACAAGATCTACGCTGTGCGTCGAATCGCCGATATTGAAGACATCAAAGACCTAGATCCAGACTACAGCCTTTCGCCATCCGAACTGTGGATGAGGACTGCAAAGACCATCATGCGTCAGGGAAATGCATCCAGAGAGTGCCGATCTGTCATTCTGGCATTGGCCGGGCTCCGATCTGCTTCTGATTGTCTTTCGTGGGTTCCGGATTTCGGCGCTCTGCCATCTAGCGCCTACACAAAAGCCGAAGCCTTCAAGCAATACCATCGCGGATTCAGCGCTGGCCGCCCGCCCGCCGGGCTATGTGGCAGTACTGGAGCTAGTGAGCTTCAATGGGCCTCAGAGGAAAACAAAAACATGCTGTCGGTGCGCGGCTTTGTTCTCGGACCGATCCTCAGGACACTCTCGGCGTCACAGCCTCCTGTGATGCCTTGGGCTACGTCGAGAGCTGACCGGCTCGGTCGGCTCTCGTGGTTCCTGAAGTGTCATGAGTTCTGTATCACTACCCGGGATCAGGACGATGGCTTGACGACCAACGGTACGGCGGAGCTTCTTTCTCAGGGCCACCAAAAGATGTGGCATCATATGGGCCTGCCAAGGTTTGACGTCGAAGCCGCGATCGCAACAAATGCGCCCAAAGAGCTGATCCACATGGCTAGGGAATATCTGTCGGGACTGCCACAGGAAGCCGTTGCTTTGGACCCGAATGATTTTTGCAATGCCGTGGTCGAGGTTGAAGCACTGTTCACCATGTCTTCGGGTTACCCGCTTGTCTTAGACCATGATCATGTACTGGCACAAACATCCTTTGGGTGCTATGGTTGGGTTCCAGGACGAGCGCAAGTCGGCGACAGCGTAGTCCTGCTGGAAGGGGCTGCGCGTCCATTCATATTGCGGCAAACAAGTGATGGTTGGTACCGCGTTGTTGGTGATGCGTATATACAAGGGCGAATGAATGGTGAAGCGTGGCCAATAAAAGATAAGAACATGGAAAAAATCGTAATTGGTTGAAGTAGATTGAAATAACGGTTCGTATATCTGAAGGGGGTTTTTTCTTTCTTTTAGAGACGTGAAAGAACTATGTTGAACGGATGAGCAAGGTGCGAGGACAATTGACACATTCCAATATCTACAATTCTTTAAAGACCCTGTGTCAAGGAAACAGTAATGCCTTACGGTGAAATAAATAAATACCTTCTGCATACTTACTAGTAATGCTGGAAAAAGCTTGATGCCGAGAGAGTGGTCTGACCGATCGGACATATCCATGAATACGAGCAGTTACGAAAGCTTTATTGTTTGTAAGCATCACTTCAGCTTTACTCACAAATACTTTGTTTCAAGATTTACGTTTATCTCTTTTTGTCAACGCTCGAATGCCCTTGTTCTCTTGCACGCCACCACTAGCGCGGTGAAAGAGCTATAGGTTACCGTACCACAGGCTATCGCGAAGACCGTCTACTTGTGCCAGGTAGACATGTCGTACTGGCCGCTGGATTAGTACTCAGGTCGGTAACGACTGGGGAATCCCCGGTGTTGTACGTTTTTTTACTTTTTGACATTATATTCTTGCGGGCGGCACTTTTATGTTTTGCCAATTATTAGCGATAAAAATGATTCGTTGACTGCCCACCTACCTACTTCGCATCGTGGCTTTTGTCTTCTCCAACTAGGTACCAATGGATGTCTCACAAATTGGGCGATAAGGGATCAGAAATCGTTCGTGTCGGAATACCACTAACACAAAACGATCAATAAGCTGAAAATCTTGCAATTATGCCTTGAGTAGAAATTGAATCATATTATCGCGAAATGCGAAAGCATTATATTGAAAGCCTGCCCTGGCTGCTTCCCCACGTCTTGGCAGGTCGTACAATACACAATCAGTTTATCGTCCTCGCTTCATTTCATAGCGTATGACCGGAGAAATCAAAGATCGACTTTGTGAATGATCGCTAGTTGCGCTAAAAGACTGCGGCCTTGCCTACTTGGCCAGCGAAGAGCATACGGCTTCACCATGAGATGCACAGATTATAAATACTACGCTGATGATTTTGAGATGAATGCACGCTTTCTGATTGACAATTACCACCAAGGACCATTCCCTGACAATAATTGAGTCCGCCTTGCTGGTCTATTCTCCACGATGTCTCCGCTTGGTAGCAAGTTCATGCCTTGGTGGCTTGCTTTGGGAGCAGCCACTTGTGTGCGCGCCATCGAAATCGATCTCTCGCTGGATAAGCCTAGTACTGCTCTTCCAATTCCGGCTGGCATGTGTGGTCTATCCATTGAGGCCGACAGATTCGTCGACTGGGCAGGGGAGCCAGGTGATCGTAATGAGTTCACGTGGCACTTGATGAATAACATCCAGGTGAGGACAGGCGTTGCACCACCAATCAGGTCAGTTTGTACCCAGCCATGGCATCCGTCTTAAAGCAAGAGGAACATCATTTAAAGCTGAGATACAACAGAGTTGGCGGTGGTTCCCAGGACTTCATCATCAACGTCGACGAACTCGACAACGAGGATCCCGGCTTCTACAACATTTTCAAGCCCGTGCCCGACTATGATGATCTCGAGAGCACCAAGGAGCTGTTTCCCCAGGCTTACTTCACTGGTGCTGGCTACAAGTACTGGCGGGCTGCCTGTAACTTCCCCCCAACCACGAGCTTCACCTTTGGAGTCAACCTCCTTGCAGGGAACACCAGCGAAGCTATTGCTCAGATCAAGAACATCGAGAGGGCCTTTGCTGTATGATTGTTCCCACTTCAACCCTTTCTTCCCGATTCCATTATTCATGCCCCTCGATCTTTTTCTGCATCGTCCAAGGCAGAGCGAGACGGGATTTGTTTCCGTTTTGCAGCAACTGACTGAACTCAAATTATCTTTTCAGGAATCCGATTGCGACCACATAAACCTATATGCCATTGAAATCGGAAACGAAGCAGATCAGTGGGATGATGGTAGGCGGGATGAGGATTGGGACATCTATGCTTATTCGGCTTAACAGTAAGCGATTTGACCATGCAACACTTCTACATGATGTTTTCCTTTTCACTTTTCGCGTGAGTTTGATGCATTATTGACAGCCCATCACCACAGGATCGAATACTACCAAGCGATCAATGACACTCTTGGAGACAATGGACGCAAGTACAGATTTGGAGACTCGGCGTCGCGCTGGTCGGTCCACGGAATGCTGGACACGGATGCTCTACAAGGAGAGTGGGCGAGGTCAGTTCTACACCCGACGTACATGAACTTGTTGGAGCACCAAACTAATACCAACTCAAAGCTCGATCAACTCGCTCTCGGTCCATCATTACCACTCTACCGGAAAGTTGGACAGCCGATCCGCCTGGCCAGCAAAGGCATCTGGTCTGATCAACAAGACCGGTATTCGCACAGAGCTGGATTACTACGAGGACTCGGTCGTACTTGCGGCCGATGCGAATCACAGCTCTGTCCTGGGAGAAACCGGAACTTTCGCAAGTCACGGACAGCAAGGTGTGAGCAACTCTGCGGCTGCGGCTCTCTGGCTTGTCGACTATAGCCTACACGCGGCGGTGGTTGGGATATCGGGTCTATTCTTCCACCAAGGTATTGGCTACAACTATAGTGGTACGTCCCTAGCTTATCCCCCTTCTGGTTTTTTCATGAGCAGTATTGATGTTGTTTTGATCATGCAGCATTCGAACCTCTTGATCACGTCGGCATCAATATTACCGATTACGCCCCAAACGCAACGCACCATACTTTGCCAGAATATTACGGATACCTTATAGTGGCGGAAGCCATCGGCTCCACACAAGACGCGGTGCGTGAAATCTCTCTTATCTTACATTTTCTGATTTTTTTTTTCGCATCCGACCAACTAAAAAAAGAAAAGAAAAAAGGAAAAAAAGAGCCAATCAATAGAATTATCGCGTCAAAAATCTAATTATATTGCACATAGTACATCAACGAAGTCGAGGTAGACAGCAGTGTGGCCCTCACCGTCTTCGAGGTTTACGAAGGAGATCATCTCGCGCGGGTTGTACTTATTGAATCTAGACCCTGGACAGAATTGTGAGTCTCGAGAAATCAATATTTTGTTAGTTGAGAAGCTCTAACAGTTGTCCTAGATCCACTGGAGACCGTCCGGACACGCACGTCGAGTTGCCTCAACTCAAAGGCTATGATGGCGCACGTTATAAACTACTCGAGTTTGACTCTCTCAGCGTGACATGTAAGTTTGTCGCTTTGCATGATTGCAGATCAACTTGAAATCAGAAATACTGATTGATTCGCCAGCTGGTCTTACTTGGGGAGGGCAGAGTTTTGAAACAGAGTCGGGCGAGGCCAAGGGCGAAGAGATCTTCCATGAACTTGATTTCAGCGGAATCATTACGTTGCTTTCCAGCTCAGTCGCGGTGGTGTATCTATAATGTGATGGGGCACCTGATCAGGCCCTTGACAGTCAGAGGTGGGGTTCTATGTCATGCTTTTGCGGTTCAACACACGCACACAATGAGTTAGTTAGTCATGCACCCCACGATACAACACCAATAATACTACACGATCTTTAGCCTCACTTGCACAATAGAGTTCTTTTAGTGATCAGTCACCTGATCACGCAACAACCTGGCCCTAGACGAATGCACCCGTGAAGAGAAATGAGGAGGAGCGGCGACGATGTTGACGATGGCTTCAGGCTTTTGGATGAAGCCTATAAGAGGGAGGAATCTGTCAGGGCATTAAGGAAGACTAGTCAGCCTTGCTATTGTTGGCGGGCGTATGCGGCCTTGGAGTTATCGATCAGATTTAAATAGGGAGTTTGGTCACTTCAGTACAGACAGAGCAAGGTAGAGAGGTTGGTCTTCTGCCAACACGCACCCATGCCTGCCTATCTTGGTGCTTGTTACTCTTCTGCCCTTATTGTCTGACACCTGCCCACTTGGGCCGACAAGAAATTTCCGAAGCGAAGCAAAAGTCCAGAGCTCAGAAATAGTTTTCAGTCTATTGACCGGCCGCAACAATCACGCACCGAAATGCTTTGACTTAGGGCTCGTGTTCATCATCGCTCTTTGTCAGAGGAGTGAAAAAGGATACGATAGAAGCATATGACGATGCGAGGCGTATGACCTTGGTCCTCTGTTGTAAAAACATATGATCACAACCTAGTAAGGGCCGCTTGAGTGACCAACGAATACCCAGCAGCATAGGAAGGAAAAGGGAAAAGAGAAGAGGATTCAGGAGGGCATCTGGAAACAATCACAATATATAATGGTGGGAAAGCCAAATGTGGGGCTGGTACCTGAAAAACAAAAAACCTTCCCATCACCAATTTGAAGCTCAAGTACGTAAGGCGGAGCGAACAAACACCTAATTGTTTCTTGTCAGTCTAAAACCAGAAGGTTTTAACTCTCGAGGTCCTTCACTTTAATCAGTTTGCCAGCGACACAAAAAGTCGACGAGACAAAAAAAAAGGAGGTTCGAGGGGTTCTCGAAAAAGGGGCGCCTGGGTCATAGAGGGTTGCGTGTTGACGGAAGGAAGTCACAGGTCAGAAAAGGGGTCGAGCCAGAGAGCCATCATGGTCGTTGTCTCGAATACGACACAGAAACCATCATCATTTATAGTCGCGAAGGTTGAGGGAATGTAGTATTACAAAAGTCCGTCCCTGTCTGTGACTCGCTCTCCTTGGCTTCTTGCCTCCCTCAATCTTCTAGCTCACGAAGGATGCTATCATTTTCCCACCCGCTGTTTCTACTTCTGGATACCTCTTAGAGAGGATTTCGGTGCATTGAGGCCCTCGAGCTCTGTGCCGCAGGTGGCATATAATGATACCATGCTGTTATTATTACCCCAAACCGAGTATTCTTTGTACTGGGTACATTCCTTGCATACCAATACGCAGCAAATCTGTCATGTACACAAGCACTGGAGGATTTTTTGCTGCGCCTCAAAGCGCTGGGGTTCAGCTGCAAGCCGACGGCGGAACCAACAGGCACACCCCATAAAATCAGACATAATCTGCGAGGCATCTGTTCTTACCACTTGACTCGATATTATAATCATTTCTTTCAGTACCTTCACGATTATCTTGAAGGACGCATAATGGTTCTCAACGCTCCTTCATCAATCACGGATGGCCAAGAGCAACCGATGCTTCACGCATGCTCGTCGAGGAACATTGCCGCTCTCGAGGGACTTTTCGACATCCACGGTATTGAACCTGGTAGTAAGCCCATCATTACACAATGCTTCTACGGCACCTGGTCACGGGTAGAATCTAAAAGGATCCCCGGCTGCATGATACCTTCGACAATAGAGCTTCTCGAAAAAGGTGTAGCCGCCAAACAGTTGGCCATAGTCGAATTCATCTTTCAGACTTACCCTTCGCTCGATTTGAGCGAAGGCCAAGGTATCGCCAATACTGTCATTCAACACCCTGACGGACCTATACTCAAACGCCTCTGTAACCATCAACGCGCTTTTGCTAGCATTTCCATGGATTACCACCTCCACACATTCTTTACTCAGGCTTGTGAAAAGCCACCGGACCACATCGCTCCGGTATTGCACATACTCCTCGACTACGATGTTGACGTTTCTGACGGTTGGGGCGGACTTGGTGCTCTATGGGCAGCCATCTCCAAAGACCATTCTATAGAGGTCATTGAAAAGGTCCTGAACTGTCATTTGTCACAACATGTGCCGATCTTCTACAGCCAAGCAGAAGCAGCCATTAGACGTGGTGACAAGGATATCATCGCGTTGGTAATTTCAAGTGACCAGATGATATTCAAATCCGACCAAGCGTCGCGATATATTGAAGAAGCGGAGAAGACGAGAAATGAGGCGATTATCACCATCGTTCAGGAATGGGTGGACATCAACAGCAAGCAACACTCAAGGGCACAAGAACCGTGGTTAAGAAGAACCTGGCAAAAAGTGTTACGCTCTGGACCTTGATTTTCGGGGGCATGATCAGTGATTATTTGCAGCCACGCTTGCTATATGATGCGGGCATCCAGGACCGCAGAAATACCACCTTGCACCGCTTCAACAGCGTCCGGAAGCAACTTTGCCAATTCCTCCACAGTTCCGGCTCGTCCTGCCCAGCATTTCCCTCCTGAAGCGCCTTTGGCAATGGTGGCATAGTCGGGGTTGGGTGCAAACGAGATGTTGAGCTCCTCGTTGTTGACCTTGGATCCTAGTCCGTCGGGGTGAACAAGAAGCAGAGACTTGCGCGGCGCATTCCAGCCTAGGAGGTAATTATCAATATTGTCAGCTCTAGACCTTTTCCCCTCAGACGCGTGTGGGATTGAATTTCTTCAATTTTGACTTACCGTCGTTGTTCAACACAATAGTTAGCACTGGGATCTCATATCTCTGCGCAATCCAGTACACGCTGGCTGGAATGGAGAAGAGGAAGCAGCCGTCGCCAATGATCTGACACACGAACTTGCCTTTGCCTCCGTCACGATCATGGATGGCCATCTTGATACCGAGAGCCGCACCACCCGACCAGCCGAGCCCACCTGCGCCAGAGCTGAAGACGCTGCCTGGCAAGGTAGCCTGGAGTTGGTCGGCTACAGTGAACGTGTTGGTGACGGCTTCAATGACCCAAGTCGTGTCTATCGGGCACGCCTTCCGAAGTTGCGAGATGAGGTAGGCACATCCGAGCGAGCCGTCCGCGTTGGGCTCCGCCTGCGCGGTCAAAGTCTTCAACCTGTGGTTGTATGATGATTGTAGCGCAGACCATCGATTGATGTAATGCTCCTGATTGGCATTTACCTGGCTCGACAAGTCTTCTTTAAGGTAGGTGACAATCTGGCTGAGGGCGAACGCAGTATTGACCCGACACCGCAGTATCGCATCAATGTAGAAGAGAGGCATTTGTTGCTTTAGAGGGTCGACGTCGAAGTGGATTATTTTGCAATCTTCCATCGGTCTGCACTGAGTATGGATCCACGGCACATCACAATCGACGACCAGTATCACATCAGCCGTGCGAATGGCCTCATCCGACCCATACCGGACGCTCAGCCAGCCGGGATGGTCCGCAGGAAAGGAGAGATCTGAGCCCATGGTATCTAGCACGCGCAAGCCCTTGATGATGTCTGCCAGCTCCGTAAACAAGGGTACTACCGCAGTGTCTCGTCCGCTGTATCCCGTGATGATGAGGGGCTCCCGGGCAGAGACCAAGGCTTGAGCAATCAGATCCAATTGCTTTGGCATGAGGCCGCCGAGCTCCACGGGCGTCCAAAACTCTTGCCGGATCTTGTACGGTTCTATGATCTCCTCCATGACTTCGCGCGCGCCTTGCAAGTAGACAGGACCCCGCGGCTCGGTCGCGGCAAAGCTCAATGCTCGATTCACCATCTGTTTAATGTTCTTACCCTTCTTGAGCTCGGCGGTATAACGGCAATACTGCGCGACGATGGCTTTTTGGTCCGGGACGTCTTGCAACCAGTGGATGAACTCGGTCCGGCTGCCTCGATATTCGCCTTCCAACGTCACCGGGGACAGTCCTGCAAAGATGAGCACGGGGGCGCGACCAACGCTGGCATTGTGTACGGCACACCCCAGTGCCTGAGTGCCAACGTCGACGTGTATAATAACCGCCTGAGGTTGCCCGGTAACACGAGCGTAGCCGTCTGCCATGGACATGGCCACCATCTCGCTCGGGCAAGAGATGAACTTAGGGAAGCTGTCGCGCCTCTCTTGTTGTCCTTTGACCATGGCTTCTATTATACTAGGATGATCCGACCCCAGGTTGACAAAACAGTAGCGTACACCAGCCTGGAATCTAGTAAGCTACCCAACGACAAAGACCGCGGAGATTTTCTAATGGTGACATACATCCCATAGTGCCTCCAGAAAGGCAGACGACGCTGTATACTCCCCCCTGTAGTCATCATCAGTACGTAGCCGGTGGCAATCGCGACGGACTTCTCTCACATGATTCCCAAGAGGTCAAAACAATGTTATACAGGGATGAGCCAATGGATGTTTCGAGGCAGTCACTCTTTGCGTTTTTGTGTTTTTCAAGACGAAGAATTATCAACAGGAGACTTGAATTCGCTTCAAAGGAATCTGGTCAAACAGTAGCTCGACAAACGTGTTGCGGGGAAAAGGATGGGACACCCTCCAATAACAGCGGCGACTATACCCTTCTTACACACGCTCCGCGGGCGATTGCGAAGAAACCCTCCACTTTTCCGTGACGTGGACGGACTTGCCGCTGGCCTTTTCTTGCTGATGCTTTTGGTCTAGCTCTTGAATTGGGGTTAGGAGCTGCTTTCCAAGTCAGAGCCCCGGCGCCTTGATTCCGCGGAATCAATACCCCCTCAATGCAGCCGCTATCATGGCGTTTGCGCGTACGTACATGGTTTAGTTGAATCCTATCAGGAGCAAGATATACAGTAGTGGAGCATTGGAATTGCTAGCAGTTATTTTTGCGGCTAGGTCGATAACATTCACATCCCGTTCATATATTGCTTTCTTTTCAAAATAGCTGTCCCTTGTGTCCTTAGAGAATTTAACGTAACACGGTAAGGAAGATATCTTTGACAGAATGGCAAGCATCGACTACGTCTTCAAGGTGGCTGAGTATGAAAGCGGGACGGTAAATCTGACAGCTACTGTATACCTGCCTCAGAACACCAGCTCAATCAAGGGAATAGGTCAGAGAAATCCTCAATCTGAGAGAAGCAAAACTTTCCCAAGGAACACTATACTAACTTAGTTCTCCAGCACTGTATTTCCACGGCGGCGGCTACGTTGTTGGAAGTCGGGCAATGCTTCCGGGCGCGTCTATAAAGGCTTTGCACGAAGCTGGATTCATTCCCGTAGCTTCGGACTATCGCCTTTGCCCTACCATTTCCGTGGTGGATGGTCCAGTCGCTGATTCGGTGGCCGCTTACGAATGGGCGCAGAATCAGCTTCCAGCACTCCTCCACAGAGATCACAGTATCAAAGTCGATGGAAACAACATCGTCACTCTCGGCCATTCGTGTGGCGGAGGTCTTGCACTGCTGATGGTAGGTTGATTCACAGACCCCTCCAGATGGAAGAGAAAAACGATGACAATTAATGACATTTGGCACACGTCTAGGCTTCTCGACCAACACCGCCAAAGGCGATTCTGGATCTGTTCGGTTTCAAATATCTCCGCGATCCATTTTATCGTACCGGAGTCAGCGGCGAGCCTCCAAATGCACCTGCACCACCATCAGCCGAGTTTGTCGAAAGGGTTTTTGAAGAATTCCCTCCGCCGACAGCTGCGCCGCCTCCCTTTGGTCCCAATGGACCCGATCTCAGCACACCTCGCTCGGCCTATCTCATCACATCGGTTCGAAAAGGCATCCAGTTCGACAAAATCATCTCGGAGAACGAGTACGACATGGTGGACCCTGAGAAATTGTTCAAAAGGCCAGGCTTTCCGCCAACCGTCTTTGTTCAAGGCACAGCGGACGTGGTGGTGGATGCAAAGTTCGCAAAATGGGCTCATTCGGAGCTGCAAAGGAACGGAGTCGAAACAGAGCTGTATCTCGTCGATGGTGCTGCTCATGGTTTCGATGCTCGGCTCAACCATGACGATGCTGCCTTTGTGCCTATTCAGAAAAGCGTGGATTTTCTGGCACGACAACTAGAGAACTAGTTTCTTTTCGAACACATCATCAAACGTGGATCGACTGGCATTATTGAACATGACTACCAACGTAGATGATATCATGATGCCACACTGAAGCGGGTAGAGCCCACGGCTGATCACCTGCTTGGGTATATTGAGCTGCTCTTTAGCATCTCTTTTTTGCAGCTCTTGAAAATAAATTCAATTTTGTTCACAAGTTCCTCGTTCCCGTCTCCTCCTTCGCACATTGGCTGAGGTAAGACATAGAAATAGAAGTCGCCTCAACAGTGATTGTGTACGTTTACAGGCCTCATGCCAAGTGCTACGTCAAGTATTCACTGGCGATTCAAAAGGATGCTAATTCTGCACGTTCATCGCTCACCCAAGGCGACTTAGACGAGCAGTACACCGTTCGAGTTCATGACGTATTCGCTTCCTCTACTGTGTGCATCAGAATATATCACTAGTACCACATCCCATTCGGAATTGGGATGGCTGAGCTATTGCCCCGGATTTACCCCAGACGGCACATTTTCCTCCACATACCGGTCGTTCGCAGATGAGACGTTGGGGTCATCATTCCCCAAAACAAGCAGAATTTCCGCGGAGCATGTTGAATTCCGGAGTTTCTGCAGTTCAGCAAGAGTAGCTGTTGACATTAGGTACCTCAGTAATGTCAAGATATTTGTGCTGCTCTATATCTTCTCGACCACGGTGGTCAGACAGATGCAAGTCCAAGATCATCTTCACTTCTTGCACTCTTACAAATAAAGTATCAGATTCTCAGAAAACCCCAATAATAGAACAATATGGCCACGCTAGGGTCAGAAGTAGCACAGACTGTCCTCACAGTTCCAATTGATAAGGCCAAACATGAAGAGCGATTTGGGCTCACATCGCCATGGCAGCACTACTATCATCCCATTGACAGTTTTCCACAAGGTCGATTCGAATGCGAGCTGGATGAGGTGATTGTCTTTGGCGATATCCCTAAGGCCATTAGTGGGACCTGGTACCGCATCTTGGTAGACCCTCACTTTTGTCCTCAGGAGGGGATTCCTTTGTCGACGGCGATGGGCACGTCTGTGCCTTTCGCATACAAGACGGAAAGATGTCCATGAAGATCAAGTATGTCCACACGGAGAGGTGGCTCCTGGAGCGCAAAGCCGGTCGGCGTCTTTTTGGTCGCTACAGAAACCCTTACGACAACCACCCGTGTGTGCAGCTTGCCAACGATACGACTGGCAATACCAATGTCATCTACTGGGGCGGCAACGTCCTCGCCCTGGCAGAGAGGGGCTTGCCGTACGCTCTGGACCCGGACACACTCGAGACCAGGGGCGCCGATCCGTACGGCGGCCAGGTGGCGGCAAAGACCTTTACGGCCCATCCCAAAGTCGACCCGCACAAGAATGAGCTCGTCACCTGGAGCTATGCCGCCAAGGGTCTCAGCACCCGGGACATATGCACCTACTCGGTAGATCCGGATGGACGCATCTCGAACGAGCACTGGGTTCAGCAGGACAAGCCGGGCTGGCCACATGATGGCTGGATCACGGACAACTGGATCATTCTTTCCAACATGCCATTCGGCGTCAATTCTGACGAGGTCATGGAGGCAGGTGGCGACTACTGGAGGTTCATTCCCGGTCAACCGTCCGAGCTCCTCGTGATTCCTCGCTATGCGAACGCGCCAGGTCATCCTGGCTGGAAGGCGGGCGAGTTCCGCAAATATACTGCCCCTCACGGCCTCATCATTCACTGCGGTAACGCGTGGGAAGAGGAGCATGGTATACTCAAACTCGAGAGCCATTTTGTCACGTTCAACGTCTTTGACTTTTGGAACCCAAAGGACTACACTGGTCCCGGGGGACAGCCGAGCGGCGATTGGAAGCGTTGGACCATTGACCTGTCCCAGCCCGAGGGCACTGCACTACCACCCCCCGAGACTCTGGCCGCAGGAACTTTTGATTTCCCCATCTTTGACGAGAGTCGTACGGGTCGCAAGACCAAGATCGTGTACCTGACCGCGATGCTCCCGCGCGAGGAGGTCGGTCAGCAGCCCCGCTTCAACGCCATCATCCGACTCAATACGGAGACGGGCGAGCAGGCCGTATTCCGCGCGCCGAGCGATGGCAGCGTCGCAGAGCCGGCGTACATCCCCCGGGGTCCCAACTGCGACGAGGGCGACGGCTGGATTATTTTCTACACCCAAAGGGACTCGATGCCCAAGGCGGAGCTCGTGATCCTCGACACGCGGGACTTTTCCAAGCCGGTCGCAATCGCGCTGCTGCCATTCCCGACCAAAAATCAGGTTCATGGAAATTGGGTACAGAATCCACATCCTGAGACCCCTCTGTCTATCTTGACGGGACCGGTTGAAGATGTGACGCCGACCACAAAGTACTCACAGCTGACCAAGCTTCCGTAAATTTAAGATGAAGTCTATTTTCTTTCGACGATTCTTTCGCGATTGTTATATATTCCTCAAGTAAATCCAAACATTCGCTGAATTGAATCTTTTCTTCTCTTTTCCTGATAAGCCCGATTACCTCTCTTGATTCTGGGTTTCCCTTCAAATTCGAAAGATGCCTCTATTCACAATGACGGTCAAATCGATCCGATGAGGATGGTAGGCTTAGTTAATTAATCGCAATATCCTTTCCGAACTTCCGTCCAGAAATATCTCGATTTACTTCTCGGATTTGTGACATATTTCGTGACATTTCGCTGCAGGTATCGGGTCAATCTATAATCCCCGAGGCTTCCTGTACGTTAGAGCGCGGCAGTAGTTCCCGCGGAATAGTCGGAATAGGTTCAAGTAGGTTAGTGTATGTGTTAAGTGGGATATCCTTGGTTTGTATGAATGGAAGATAGCACCGCGGAAGGCAAATATGGAGCCTACGAAAATGCACAACCCGCAGGACTGCCGGAGATTTGCAGAAAGCTCAATAGCTGATAAAGGCGTTTGAGACAAACTTGTAGTTACTTTGCTTTCTTATTCTGCCAACGACTCTGAACTCACAAACCTTTTGCACAATGCTGTCGTTGCTTGCAAGTTCGCCATATAATTGGCCAATCGTTATTGTCGCAGCAATCGCTCTTCTAATTTTATCCAAGGTGCTCAAAGCTCTTTTCGATCCTTTGCGTAATGTTCCAGGACCAGCGCTCACTCGATATACTCGCTTATGGGAGCTGTACAAGAACTGGGAAGGTCAGCTAGAGCATGTCACCGTCGCTCTACACAAAAAATATGGTATAATTTTTCTTCTTGGGTTCCGCCTCAAAGTATTCTGTCCTTGACTGATATGGTTCCTGTCAGGCCCCATCATTCGGCTCGCACCAAACCGATATAGCATCAGCGATCCGGCAGCAATTCGTACCATCTACGGCCCCGGCTCCAAATTCAGCAAGTCCGACTATTACATACCGTTTGGCGCACCAAACATGGCCCACGCCGACGTCTTTTCCGAGACCAGCAACTCCCAGCACGCACTCGAGCGCCGAAAACTCTCCAACATGTACGCCATGAGCTCTCTAGTCTCGTACGAACCCTTTGTCGACAAGGTCAATGGGGAGTTTATGGACGCGTTGGCCGGACACGCTCGAGCCGGTCGCGCATTCGATCTATTCTCGTGGATGCAGTTTTACGCCTTTGATGTGATCGGCGAGATAACCCTAGGGCGGTCCTTTGGCCTGGTCGAGGCCGGCCATGACAAGGACGGACTCCTCCACGCCATTCATGTTTCGTCCATAACATATGGTTCCACGGTGGGGTTGGTGCCAGAATTGAACGCGTGGTACATCTGGCTCCAAAACGTCTTGCCGATCCCGAGTCACTGGAAAGATACACAGCGAGTGATCTTGAGTGAGATGAGCGCCAGAATGGAGGCTGGCGAGGGCCCCGACGACCGCAGGGACTTTCTCCAAAAGTGTGTCGAGCTGAACAACGAGGGCAAGGTGGATCAGTTCACCGTCAACAATGTCCTCGGGGCCAACATCGGGGCCGGGTCCGACACAACGGGCATCAGCATGACGGCCATTATTTACTTCCTCATGAAGCACCCGAGGTGCTTGCAGAACCTCCGGGACGAGATTGACACGGCCCGACGAGAAGGAAATCTCTCCGATCCCGTCACGTTCCAACAAGGCCAGAAGTTGCCCTACATGCAGGCCACCATCAAGGAGGCACTGAGACTACACGCAGCCGTGGGCCAGATACTGAGCAGATTGGTTCCTGAAGACGGCGCGCAGCTCGCCGGGCGACAATTCCCTGCAGGGGTGAGTTTGAGAGAGTGACATGCACCTGTGGCATTTCCTGTTGCGTTTCCAAATGCTGACTGCAAACCTGCGAAAAGACGGTCGTGGGCATAAACGCATACACTATCCACAGCAACGAACACGTCTGGGGCAAAGACGTACACGAGTTCCGACCGGAACGCTGGCTGGTGAGCAAAACAGAGCTTGCCATATTGGATCAGCATTTCTTAGCGGCAAGTGCTTTCTTTTCGCCCCCAATCAGAGACTCATGTTAATAAAATTCCCCTGGCATGGCTAACATGATCCTATAGTTTGGTGCCGGGGCGCGAACATGCCTTGGCAAGAACATCTCCATGCTCGAAATGTCCAAGCTCCTCCCTCAGCTTGTTCGCAGATTTGACTTTGTTCCGGAGGGAAACACGGAGTGGAAAACAAACAGTGGTTGGTTTGTCAAGCAAAAGATCCAGGTCAAGGTCATCGACAGAGAAGGACAGTGAGACTGGGCGGAACGATGTACAGGGAATTGACTATAGCTGCAAGTCACTTGTCGGGCCTTTAAGGAGTGCCAAAAGTTGAGGGCGGATATATAGATGTTCAAAATGTCGCATTGCCTTGGCAGAAGCCAAGATCGCGTTGAAACGTACCTATCTGGCAAGCATGCAACTCGTCTAGAGCGACAAGTGCTCGTATACCTCTGTAGATTAGGTACCTACTCTGTAATCTTGCTTGTCCAGACTCCAGGATACCTGGTGTCCGGCAAGAACGGGTAAAAGGCATTTGCATTCGATTATGTCAGCGGCCCTTTGCTATTCGGACTTTTCGATGGATCCTGAACTGCGGACGAGCTTGGAGTATCAAGGGGATACACGTTCAGAGGGAGTTTACTGGGTACAGGGACTCTTTTCCAGCACTAAAAACTGCCGGTAAATGACCTAGTTGTGGAGTGTAGTGCTTGCGTTATACCGTAAATACCCCGCAAGGGACCACATCCCGCCTCACCCGCGACATCCCCGCAGCCACCCAGCAGCCCAGAACATTATACGACACAATCCCCACAGTTCTTCTTTCTACTTACCTGGCATGGGGTAAGAGTAGGGGAGGCTCAGACAGTTTCTTGGTCTTTCTACAATTCCTGTTTCTTGCTGTCTGATGAATTCGACGTTCCTGGTGATCTTCATCTTGATTGGGGATTCTCAAAAGCAAAGACATCTTTCCAGATGGCTCGGGAAAGATCAATCACAAGATTCAACGTGGAAGCTGGCAAGGGCCGCCCGGGACAAAGGCGGGAGAAGTACACTCGTCAAGCCTGGTAAGTTCACTCAGTACTGCTTACACAGAGCCTTTCACTAAACGAGTGACTCCCTCACAAGCGAGGTTTGCCAAACAAGAAAAGTCAAATGCAGCGGTTTGCTTCCGTGCAGCCGCTGCGTTGAGCTCGATATTGACTGCCTATACAAAGATCCGTTGTCATCAAAGTCCACGAACAACTACCCAGTATCATCCGGCCGAACAGTGAAGCGGCAGCAGACTTCAACTTCTAGCAGGTCGAATCTTGGGCACTTGGTGCGCGCCATGAGAAAAGTGTGTGATGATATTGAAAGCTCGACGTCGAAATATGACTCGGTGGCGATTTCTCATCATGCCCTAAAACGATCACTTTGTCATGGGGTCTCTCTCAATCCCAGAGTATCCCGCCCTACTCCAGGATATGTCGCTCTTTTAAGCCGAGCACAAGGCGTGCTCCACGAAAAGGGCTTGATCGAGACATCCGCATATCAGAAACGCGTCAATGAGCCGGTCACAGACGGAATCGCAAGCGTCCCGGCCCCAGTCGACGACTTACTTCGAGCTGCGGAACCTATTATTCACCTCGGCCAGGCCGAGGCTCTACGCTATCTTGCCGTGTTCAAAGATCACGTCTACTCTGCATACCCATGCATCAACTTGGATGTGGCTGCAAAGCGACTCACTGCCCTCTACAGCGCACGTGCTCCACTCGGAGGAGGTAACAAGTCTGAGTACTTGGGTTTGGATATCATTGACGTCGAGCTCATGAAGGCAACACTTGCAATTGCCATGATGCTGAATGGAGAGCACGACGCTCCTTTGTTCCGTGAACTAGATGCACATTTGTTATGGAATGCCGACTTGATCATGAATGAGGAACACGCACAAGTCGAGGATGTCATCATGGCCACTTTGCTGGTAAGCGCTTCCCCTAGCTCTATGTCATTCTCAAGTTTTCACCTACTAAGAGAAACCATGACAGACTATATATCTGATACTCAAAGACAAGCCGCTTCAAGCCTGGCGCATGATCGGTCTGGCAGCGAGAACAAGTCTGGAACTAGATTTGCACACAGAAAGGCCAGTCGAAAATATCGATGAGGCACCACGGCTTCGAAATCACGAAATCTTCTCATGCGTCTATGACCTCGATATGAGATGCAGTTTCTTTGCCGACCTTCGTTGGACACTGCATTACAAGGACATTGATGCCCAGGTGTTGAACGTGGTATGTTCTTTACCTAGCCTTCAATTCATCGCATAAAAGCCCGAAACAGAGCTCACAGTCTTCAAAAGGATGATCAGCATTCATATCTTTCGGCAATGCTTGGCCTCAATCGTGTCCATACCGAGGTTGCCAACTTCAACGCAACAGCGCCACACACCAGCAATCAAGATATGGAGGAACAAACCGAAGTCTATGATCATCGGACGCGAAGATTCGTAGATAAGATACTCGCCAAAGGACTGTTTCCTGCCGGTATGCTAGGAACCCCTCCGGTCGAGGTCCAAAACGCCATGACATCGATTCTCCAGCTCCGCGCGAATCAAATCAGGACATCGGCGTACATACACTATTTGAGTAACTCCTACGACGGCGAGTTCAACAATGACCAAATCATGTACACCATTATCTCTCTGGCCATCTCCTCTGTAGACATCTATCTGAGCATAGCAGACGACATTAGCCTTCTGTGGCGGCCCTTGGCCGATCGGCTATTGATGCATTCGATCTCCTGCATGTTCCTCGCGGTGTCGAAAGATTCTCACAAGTACGGGCCTCTCTGTCGCAAATCGTTTCATGCTGCCATCGACCGCCTAATACAGTCAGATTATAAGCCGAGTAAGTCGGAAACAGTGTCGTGGTGTTCCTTGGATGACATGCGCAGCCTTGCGGGCAAGATTCAGATGCCTCCCTGTGGCGAGTTGCCAGATTCTGCACAAACATCTTCAGGGCATCTCAATTCCGCGACTATCTTCGAAAATGACCTGAGCTTGTCGGTAGAAGAATTAGTGCAGCTGTGTGGCAATCCTGGCCAAAGCTCCGTGTCAACCTTTTCAGATGCGGCCTTGATTTGGGAAAATCACTTCGATCAATCTTTTGAAAGTTGAATAAAAAGGGCGCTTTTAATAATGTAATCAGAATCGTTGAGTTACGCTTGCGAAGAGACTGGGCAAGCATGAAGCAATGCAATTCTCACCATGATTGATTGATTCACTTTGTAGTATATTCATTGGACATGGCATCATGGCTACCGTCCAAGCCAATGTCACAAGACAAACCATAGCCGGTGGCTTCACCATGGTAATAAGCTCCGAGGAATACCCCCGGACCATTTTGCTTTCGATAGCGGCTGTAAACCTTGAATATATTGTGACATCCGCGGAACCTCGTGTAGCCCGGCCGCGACCGATGTGAAGCCCCTGTCCTAGCACACCGGAACCAAACCACAGTTCCGCGGAAGCCCCAAATTGGCGACAATGGGATCACAATCAGTACGCCGACCAGTTCGTCCAAGCATGTCAACGTTTGCATAAGTGGTAGAAGGCAGCATAAAAGTTCCTAGAAATACAGGGAAAGACTTTTACGTATTCTAGCAAACCGCCGACGTGACTGAAGTACAATTAAACCCACTCACGGCTCCTCTGACTTTGCACCCAACAGTCTGCCAAACCAATCAGCATTTTGAAGCACAGTTTGCATCATGAGTGGACCAAAGCTTGAGCTCGGGGGCTTCCCTATTCCCTGGACCCCTACGGTCCGGCCTGAAGACCAAACGAACATGTATCCCTACAAGAAACAGACTCGGAATACCAGAAAGCTACCTGTGGGCTGGACGTTTGCACCAGGCAGACGCCCACTTCATCAAGAAACTACATTCGATGAGGTGGTAGAGATACCAATGAGAGATGGAGTCAAGGTTTGTATCTCCCCAAAGAGGTTTACACCTGTAGTAGCCCAAGCTAATACAATGGGCGCAAGATCTACTGCGACTCTTCAGACCCGTCACGGACGAAAAGGTTCCTGCTATACTAGCGGTAAGCCCTTACGGCAAGAATGGACATGGTAGGTGGTTGCAGGTATTGCTGTGCTGCTGATAGACCTGACCAAGATGTGATCACCAAGGCTTCCGTATTTTTGACAACATCCCGTTTCGACTCGGACTACCTGAAAGCGCCACGTCTGGGCTAGAGAAGTTTGAAGGGTGAGAAATGCACGTTCGAAAAAAAAGCCATCACTTGCTGACCAAGTCGCTTGTGCAGTCCTGATCCTGCCGAATGGTGCCCTCGGGGCTACGCCATCGTCAATGTAGACATACGAGGTTCCTGGGACAGCGAAGGCAATCTCTATATCGAGGGAAGTCAGATGGGTAAGGAGGCTCTCTACCCATCAAAACCCAAGATTTATTAACAATAAACAGGTGTCGACGGCTACGACACGGTCGAGTTCATTGCAGCACAGCCATGGTGTAACGGCGCGGTAAGCATGTGCGGGAACTCCTGGCTGGCAACGGAGCAGTGGGCGACGGCCATCCAAAAGCCGCCATCGCTCAAGTGCATCGCCCCTTGGGAGGCGTTCACGGACAAGTATCGCGACCTCATCTGCCGCGGCGGCGTCCCCAAGACGAACTTTGCTTCCTTCATTTTCAACAAGACGATCCGTGGCAGGAACCTCCGGGAAGACATTGGCGCGGCGCTGACCAAGTGGCCCCTTTTCAACTCGTACTGGGAAGACAAGGTGTACGATACCAAGGATCTCGAGTTGCCCATATACGCCCTCGTGAGTTACTCGTCTGGAAATCACGGCTCCGGGACGGTGCGCGGCTTCAACAGAGCATCTTCCAAAGACAAGTGGATCCGCTTTCATGCAACTCAGGAGTGGTTCGATCTCTATACCCCGCGGTACATTGATGATTTGCAACGGTTCTATGATCGGTATCTGAAGAACATCGACAATGGATGGGAACAGACTCCCAGAGCGAGGGTTTCTATCCTCACGTATGGAAACCGATCTCAACCGGTACGTGAGCACAACTTGCAAACTTGTGCCAATTTGATTCTGACCAGCTGGGAAACGATAGGGCCCAATGTGGGATGTGCCATTTGCGGACTATCCGGTTCCTGCGACCGAATATCGTGCACTCTACCTCCAAGATGCTGGGAAATTGGCCGCTTCGCCGCAAGCCAAGGAGGCGTCTGTAGCGCATTACGCAGACAGCTACCAGGCAAAGCCGTCGGAGTTTCAATTGAAGTTCGACAAAGCTACAACCCTGGTCGGTCATTCCAAAGCGGTTCTGTGGATGTCATGCAGGGACAAGGACGATATGGACGTCTATGTCTCCATCCGCAAGCTGAGCGCTGGTGGCGACGTGCTGGAACACGTCAATGTCCCGTGGGAGAAGTTGCCGGAAGGCGTTGATACTCAAGACGATGTTCCAATGGCGCAGACAGTGAAGGTGAGCAAGCACATTGAAACCGAATGATCCACCGCCGATGCCATATGTTGCTGACATGCCGAGCACACAGTACACCGGACCGACTGGCATCCTCCGAGCCTCCCACCGCGCCCAGATCCCAGAACGGAGCACTCCGATGATCCCTTACCACCCGCACGACAGGGAGGAAAAGGTGACCCCAGGAGAGATCGTGAAGCTGGAGATCTCCCTCTGGCCCATGGGCATTCACTTTGAAGCAGGAGAGCGCCTGCTGTTCCGTGTCCAGGGCTTTATCGACACGAGCTCTGATTTCCCCAGCCACATTGACAAGAAGCTCGATAACCTCAATGAGGGCCAGCACATCATACATTTCGGCGGCAAGTATGACTCGAGCATCATCGTCCCTGTTGTTCGTTTGCCATCCTAGTAGATTGTGGCCGAGTGTAGACACCAAGTTTGTAACAAAAACAACATTTTGTTGCAAATATCGTTAGTGATATCAATGGAGCGACTTCAACCGTTTTATAAGACAATATATGCTTTATGCCCGACTCAAATATGACGACGCTGCCTTTGTGTCTATTCAAAAAAGCGTAGACTTTCTGGCACCTCACCTAAGGAACTAGTTTTCATTTAAACATATGATTAAACCTTGTTTAATTGGAATCATTAATATGACTACTAACATAAATAATGTCACGGCTTGCCGTGACAACTAACAGCTTGCGGGAACCTCCCTATCTTTAGGCATTCATTTCTCTGGTTTACCTTAGTCAAGAAGAACTCGAACGGCCACTTGTATGGCAGAGTCGCCTGGACGGGTTGGCAGCCGTATTGCGCTGTGATGGCGTCCTCCTCTCGTTTCGTCTTTTGATGTCGAGTGTACCATATGACACAAGAGGCCAATACTCCAGCGACAAAAAGGCTTCGTAGAAGAAGAACCTGCCAGTCCCTAGGTGGGTCGGGATGAGCAGAAGGCACAAAAGACATATTGTGCACTGTGGAGCCAATTGAATGAAGAGGTAGCCAGACTGGATGCGCAAAACAGCAGAACAAAGCGATGTGAATGAGATCGCGTGACAACTGTCATGGGAAAATTCTTACAGTTCTGCATTCGAGGAGGAGTGAAGAAGTGAAACGGGAAGGAGAAGAATGGTTCATCAGAATTTGGTCGGGCTGTTGCCGTTGGAGGGCGCGGGTTTAGGGGAGGAGCATGGGTAGGCAAAAGCAAAAAAGTACATATAGGTATTGTTGGAAATGTAATAGGAAGTCGGCGCAAGTTGACCCTCTTGCCGAACCATTAATGTCACAACCTGCAAAGTGCACATCACCCCACTACCGTTATATTCTTGGAAATCCCAACCATTGTCCTCCCGGCTCTTTTGTTATCGTCACCCAAGGTTGCATTAATGTGCAATTGTACATGTACGCGGGTGGGCCTGTACGGGATGCTGCATTCACCTGGGGCGGGTGACCCCTGGCAACAATAGATAATCGATGGACCAACAGCAACGAAATCAAGGCCAGCCCGTCATCAGAGCTGACACCTAGCGGTTGCGCAGCCTCGACCTTGTCTTGCTGGCACCTAGCATTCATGACCTCAGGGTCAGACAAGACTTGTGTCCCGCCTACCTAGGTATTTAATTATTCATTGCTTGCTATCCTTGCTGTTTTGCCATGGCCCTCCTGTCCCCCAGGACAATCAAATCAAGCCCCTAAAGTGAGCGATGTCGTCCACTTCGGCTTCCGACATCATTACTTACATTGGTGTGCCGTTGACAATCCTCAGCCTCCTTCCCCTGGCGTATAATGCCGTCATCACTATAATTTATTTGTACAAGATCAAGCAAGAACTAGAACGTAACCATGTTCCCGCCAGCATTCATTCTGACCTGTTCAATCGCATCATTGAAGTGAAGTTCACCAAGTACCTCATACAGTCGCCGCAATCGCAACTTGACACTACCGAGGATGGTTCAACTGACGAAGGTGCCAACAATACTGGTTCTATCCCACTGATTCACAAAATATCTACCAAACGAAGTGAAATTGTTGGCGGCACCTGGACCTACCTGAATTGGGACAGACAAGAGCTTCGAACCAAGACCCAGAGAACGCAGCCCGGAGATGTTCTTCGACAACCGCAGGCACAAGTTCGCTTCTGGGATCTGGTAGCACGCTTATATGAGTTGAAGGGAACGCCTGATGCGAAGGGTTGGAGCGAGCTTCAGAAAAGGCCCTTATGGGCCAGAGGTCTTCGCCTCATGACCGTGAACGGGGCTTCCGAAGATTCAGCCTTGGTTCTTCGTGTGGCAGCCCCCGAAGAATCTGATGGCCCTGTATCATTTGAGCTTTTCGAACAGGGCCCAAAGATGGATTGGTCGTCCCTATATCAGCCTAAAGAGCGAACGTCACCACCTGGCTGCATCAGACTTCCTCTTTGTATTCGCCAGAATAATGCAAATAAGAGGGCCGATGTGCAGACCCTATTACAAGTTGGGCTCATGGATTGTCGCATAACAGATGTAGGGCTGACAGTGGCGTCTGAGAGGCTCCCAGCACATGTTTCACTCGACATCAAACACTTGCAAATACCTAGAGGTGAGAGTCGTGAGGGGATCTGGTTTGCTAGTTTTGCAACCTCATTTTATGCGAAAAGCACAACCCCAATCCTGGAATATAAGGTCCCCGTGGACATACGCCAGCTGGCAGAAACTACCCCTATTTCAGACGGCGCCGTCAAGCTACTTTTCGCTTCGGAGGTCGTGGGTATTCCAACAAAAATTACCCGAAGACTCCTCTCTGAGCAAAAACGACCCGTTCAAAACACAGATTGGCATGAACACCAACAGCCAACATCAAAAACGGACGAAGAAGTTCGGCGTGAAACAGAGAGTAAGTTGAAACCTAGAAAACTCTTTCTGAACTGTCGGAGCTGATGAGTTACAATAACAGTACGGAAGCAGCGCCATAATGAGGGAACCATCTACATCGAGCGGATCAGAAAAGCTCTAGAGCCCCCTCTAGTGAAAAACGAACATCTACAACAGGCCAGCGTCGACTGGCTCTGCTCGAAAGGCTTCTTCAGTGAGGGTACCTCTGTGGATGAAGCCTCGAAGTTCATCCTATCCAGCATGGTGACTGACCAGGAGTTCTCGGCCTCATTGTGTCGAATACTGGAACAGTGGGCGACCTGGACACAAGCAGGCACAATAAAGGTCACAGACTTTTGTATCATGAATCAGGAGAAAGCCATGTTTGCTCAAGCGAGCCTTGTTATCGCGAATCTATCTGTTTTCGTCAATGGGCCAGCGTCAGCATTGATTAGTATACAGGAATGCGCGTCTAAGTGGGAATATGTGGAACTGGGCTAATTAGACGATAATGAAAAAAAAAAAAAATACGAATAATGGATGTGCTATATGACTGATCATTAGGAGGACTTCATCGCGTAAGTGAGGCTGAAAAGCTTGTGTAAAGCAAAGATCGTGTGATATTCTGGTGTTGTACCGTTGTGTGCATGTCTCTGCAGAATAGCATTGTGAACGTATTTGATAGAGAACCTATGGTTTTAATGCATCTTTCCGCGCATATTACAGGTGTAGCCACTCCTGGTCCTCGGCAACGGTCAGATCTTTAGAAAGAGCATTATCACCGTTTCCAATGCTGATAGTGTACTGGCCCTTCTCTATCCGCCACTTTGAAATGGTAGTGTCCCAGTAACTCAACGCACTCTTTGCATCCAAGACAATCTCGACGTCTTTTGACTCCCCTGCCTCTAGTGCTACCTTCTTGAACCCTTTCAGCGCCCTCATCGGGTGCATTGTAAGGGAGCCATTCTTGCTCGACGGAGCAACGTAGACCTGGACGACCTCGGACCCTGCGACCGGACCAGTATTCGCCAGAGTGAGCTTCACCGATATCTCTGCCGCGCTTTCGGTGGAGCGAAGCGTGCTGGGATGCAAGGCGAGATTTTCACACGAGAACGAAGTGTAGGACAGGCCGAATCCGAATAGGTATTGCGGACCATCTGCGACCTGTGCCCAATCTCGGCGATATCCAACCTCGAGGCCCTCGACCAAGGACAAGGTCACCACGCCATCAGAGCCGCGCTGCGCGGGAAAGTGTTTCCAGGTGGCCGCATCTTCGAGGCGTCGGGGCCACGTCGTGGCGAGCTTGCCGCTGGGGTTGATCTTGCCGGCAAGCACGTCCGCGATGGCTGCACCGCCCTCCTGGCCCGGGTAGTGCGCAAAGAGGATAGCGTCGACCGAGTCGACGAACGCGCTGACGTCCAGGGCGCCGCCGCCGAACAGCACGACGACGGTCTTGTTGCTCTTGGCCGCGACCGCCTGGATCAGCTGCACCTGGTCGCCGGGAATCTGGATGTCGGGCAGGTCGCAGCCCTCGCACTCGTGCTCGGCGTTGCGCCCGGCAAAGACGACCGCCACGTCGGAGCGCGACGCGGCCTCCACCGCCGCGGCGATGGCCTTTTCGCTCGAGTGCTCCTCTTGGAAACACAGCGCGGCCGCGTACGCGCCGGGCTCGTTAGGCTTCTGCTTCGGAGACTTTTGATCGTGGACATGTAGCTCGACGGCGTAGGATCGCCCCGCCTCCATGGGATAGGTGATTGACTTCTCCAGCTTGTGCGGTGTGAACAGCAAATCCTCAGCGTTGGACACGATGGCGGGCGCCGATAGGACCTGTTTCGTCATGGTTAGCGACACAGAGCTTCAGATTGGTGAGATTGTGCCTACCTCTGCTCCGTCGATCAGAAGCCGATACGACCCCGTCGAGCGGACAGCGATCGTGTGTGCGCCGTGGACGGCTGGCAGCAGCGAAGTGCTCATCACATAGTTGAATCCTGCCTCATCCAGGCCAGGCTTCACATGTCCCAGCATCATTACCTGGGCTGTGCCCAGATTCTCGTGATGAACAGCTGTCGAAGACGTGTCGTTGAAGTAAGAAACCTTGATGGTCTGGCTGCCGTCCTCGGGATTACGCATGATTTGGGCCGGGACGAGAGGCACCGTCTTGTTCATATTAACACCTCCCACATAGTCGACTAGATCTGGGTGGGAGTGCAGATCTCGGAGGCAGTCAAGTGGCCGCTGGACGGAGAGAGGGGGCGCGAGCGAGCTGCCACCGCCTCCAACTGGTGGATCAACGGCAGGCAAGCCGCAGACCGTGACTTTCAGAGCCTTGGTCAAGTCCAGAGGTAACGCGTGTGCATCATTCTTGAGCAGCACCAGTCCTTCTGCTGCGACCTTGTGCGACGTGGCAGTTGCCTTTGCGTTGTCTTCCGAGTCGGACTGTGGATGCGAGCTGGCGCCAGTGGTTCTGTCGATCCACTCCAGCATCTTGCGTGCTCTTTCGTCGATCTGCGCCTCAGTAACCTTGCCCTGGTTGACTGCATCTACAAGGCGCTGACCGCGCCAGATCGGAGGGCCGGGCATCTCCAAGTCCTGGCCCGCGAGGACTGATTCGACCGTAGAGGCGGTGCCGAACCAATCTGACTGGACGGCTCCAGTGTATTTCCACTCGTTTCGAAGCACTTTTGTTATCAACGGGGTCTCTGAAGTGTGCACGCCATCAACCTTGTTGTATCTGTCTTGGCCATTAGTGGATGGCCCTGCCAGGGAGTGTAGGAGAACATGTTTGGCAATACTTACGAAGTCATGACAGCGACTGGGTCGGAATGGCGGAGAGCCTCCTGAAACGCGGCCAAGTACAGCTCCCGAAGAGCCCGCCCCCCAGTGGGATCGACAACGTTGTAGGATCTCCGGTAGTCTTCCGCCTCGTTGCCGACGAAATGCTTCAAGCAAGCGCCCACACCGTTGGCCTGGATGCCATTGATCATTGCTGCAGCGAGCTGGCCCGTGAGCAGAGGGTCTTCGCTAAAGTACTCAAAGTTCCGACCGCCTCGTGGATCGCGATGCAGGTTCACTCCGGGGCCCATTATCGTAGAAATCCCTTTTTGCCGTGCCTGCTGCGCGAGGGCCTCTCCTAGCTGCTGTATGAGTTCTGCATTCCACGTTGCGGCGAAGCAAGAGGTGCTCGGAAAGCAAACAGTCTTGGGGCCTTTCCCGGCCAGCACATCGCCTACGCTGTCTCCTGAATCAATCATCATGGCGTTTTTAACACCATTGACTCCCTCGGTAATCTATGCACGTCATGTTAGCTATTTTGATGCCTCTGGCGTCAGACGCTCGGGAAGTCAGGGAATTCTTTTACCTTCATGGACTCAATGCCCAGCCTCGAAACCCCCGTCGTCGTTGCAAAGCCGCTGCCTCCTAGCAGAGAAACTTTCTCTTCCAGAGTGAGCTGAGCCATCTGAGAGTCGATCTTTGCCTGATCGAAGGGCATTGTCACCCTTGCGGGCGACGGCTTGGTTGAATCCATGATTGACTTTCGGGTTGAGGTGCATATATTGCTGGACTGCCAATACGAATGACAGCAGTGATTGCTCTACAAGAGTAGAATTATGTTCACGTGCTGGTGTCGGAAATCGGGGCCTGAGTGGTTCGCTTGGGTCCAACTCAATGTCCGACTAGCAGTTTTATTTGGTTGAAAAGGGCCAATTATAGTCGATTACCGATGTCCTTAGGAGACCAAGTCCCCTGAATGCCTGTGTGCTCTGACGGAGTTCTTCAAGAGAATGTGTTTATCAATGAGCGGCAGAGCAGAGCAGCATATAGAATCCGAGAGTCCATCGTGCCCGCAGACGATCATTTGCGTCTATAGCATATCATGCTTGTGCTATGCTCCAGTTCCCTGGGACTTGGGCTCGAGATCAATATCCGATTGGTGCGCTTGAGTATAGCTTGTTCAAGTGCAATCACTCCATCGAGGTGTGGTGGGGCCGACAGGTGGAAAAGCCGGACTTGGAGGGAGGCTGAGGAGATTCCGGGGTCATCAGGCGGATGGAGCAGTCTAGGGGCTTCATGTTTCGGGTTTTCCCTGCACTGACGGACTAGACAAGCAAGCAGACCCGGGAACTCCGAGCCCCCATCGTGACAACAACTCTAAAGCAGATAGATCGCCACGGGTCCACCTGTGCACTCACTGTCTCCCCACGCGGAACCTACCCCGAAGCTTTCCCCATGGGGTGAACTTGTGGGGTTGCTAGGCGGCCGGCACTTCTACGTATGGCATGGTATGCACGATAGTTGGTCTCCTACTAGAGTTCTCTCGGCTTGGTGTTGAATAGAGCTGAACTTCTAGTATCATCAGCTGAGATGCTCATCTACGTGGAGCCGTTTCTCTATAAAAGGACGTCCCCACAAGTGGATTGTGTTTGGGACCCAGATCGACGGGCTTCAAGCGCTTCCAGACCTTCTTCGTCTTTCACGACCCATATTTGATCCTCACTTCCGGACTCTAGTGTCACATCCTCCCGAGCATATCATTTGTGACTTTTGGGACAACTACATCATGTCTTCGACCGACGACAAGACCGCCAACGCGGTCAATGTTGAGCACGACGAAGATTCGGCTACCAAACCCATCTCGCACCAGCATGGCAACGTTATGGATCCGGGTCTTCAGGAAGAGCGCCATCTGAGTGTTCCTCAGACGCTCAAGCTGCATTGGAGACCCACGCTTTGCTGTAAGATGTCCCAGCCAATATACATATGGTCCTTGATTGAAGCTATGATCTGATGCGCATTGTAGGCTTTGCTTCCTTTGGTGCCGCAGCCATGTTCGGCTACGACAGTGTAGTCAATGGGGCCTCGCTCTCGATGCCAGCATTCTTCATCTACTTTGGAGAACTCGGTCCTACGGGCTATTTCCTGCCAGCCATGTGGACAGCTCTTTGGGTAAGGAGAGAAGATGACCCTATCACAAATCCCAAGTACAAAAGCTGACCACCGAGGCTTCAGAGCGCGTTCTCGTACCTGGCACAGGCCATCGGAGCCTTCGTGGCCGGCTTCTTCATCGACCGATTCGGACGGAAATGGCCAGGAGCAGCATGCTCAGTCCTCACCCTGGTCGGAACTGCGCTCCAATTCACGGCTATGACAAGAGGTGTGCTATTGGGCGGCAAGATGATTTCGGGGTTCGGTATTGGTGCAGCTTTGGCAATCGGCACATCCTACGCCTCCGAGATCGCGCCACTGAAACTCAGAGCACCGGTACAGCAGGGCATCGTCCTCTTTACCGTCATCATGTACACCATCGCTCTCGGCATCGTACGTGCTTTTGTCCCGGACATCACGCCGCACTCTTTCCGCACTGTCTTCGCCATTCAATGGGCTCTAGGCGGCTTATCGGCCATCGCTTTTGCGGTGGTCCCCGAGTCGCCTGTCTACCTGGTCAATCGCGGCCGTATCGATGCTGCTCGCCGAACAATGGACCGTATCTACTCGGGCAACTCCGTCGATGCCCGCATGCAGGAACTCGTCCAGACGATTGAAGAAGAACAGACCGCACAGCGTAACCAGCAGGGCAGTTACCTCGAATGCTTTAAGGGCACTAATCTCAAGAGGACAATGACCGCAGCCCTAATCTATTCCGCCATACAGATTGGAGGCGGACCACTACTGACCCAGAACATCTTGATCCTCATCGTAGCAGGCCTGCCTGCCATCCACGCCTTTGACATCGGCATTGGAGGCTTTGCGTTGGCAATTGTAGGCATCATCCTCAACTGGTTCACCATGCGCTTCTTCCGCCGACACAACATGTTCATGGCCGGGGCCATCATCAACCTTATCATGATGGCCGTGATAGGTGCGCTCTACTACGTGCCTGGAGAAGGAGCACTATGGGCAGCTGCGGTGTTGATGTAAGTACAGGATATTTGACACCTCCACTCCCCAATTACGTTGTATCGAGACTGACCTCTGACTTCTACGACTAGGAACCTGTTGATTGTCTTGCAGACCATTCTTCTGCAAGTGATGGGTTTCCCCATCGCCGCCGAGATATCGACGTACCGACTCCGTGGCAAGACAATATCCATCGCGGCCATCTCGATGGCTCTCACAAACTGGCTCTTCTCGTTTGTGGTACCGTACATGTACAACGTGGACACGGGCAACTTGGGCCTCCGCAGTGCTTTTGTTTTCGCCGGTCTGAGTGTCTTTCTGATCGTTGCTGCATGGTTCTACATTCCCGACACTACCGACTTGACCGCAAGCGAGATTGACCATGCATACACCGAGGGTATCCCACCGAGGAAGTTCCAAAGTATTTTGAATGATCGGATGTAGCTATTATGACTAGAGGCCAAACGAAAAACCATATCGTACTGTGATATATACTCAATTGCGATGCATAATCTATCGCAGTACAAATTACATAATATATATTTCGTCGCAATACGCATCGCACCGCAATATGATTGTTATCACGCACCTACGCTGCGAACGGTGCCAGCGTGTTGATGATGGCTGTATTCGCGTTGTGGGGTCAATTATACAGTACATCTGTGCTCCCCACCATTTTTATACACGACAGATGGGGGACAGATGTACGGAGTACTCCGCACGGTACTCTGTACTCTGTCAGTCTCGCCTGTAAGAAAAATGCCACTACCAAGAATGTCAGCCGATCAGAGCCTAAGAGTCAAACAATATGGTATGTTTTGCTTTTCTTTCTATCTCCCAACAGTGAAATGATACCTGTGTTTTCAAATAAAGATCTTACCATCGCCGACTGGTAGTATATCAAGAGATTCCCATGTGCCTCGATTCGTGTTGCCGTGATGGGTGCCAACATTGCTCCCGTACCTAAATTAGCCATCATCGGGATTCGGAACATCCCGAGGTCGACGAACAATATAAGGCACCGACAACTTTGTACCTAACGTTCTGCCAACTTTCAATACTATACTTGCTATTTTTATTTAGTCGATGTTTCCCAAGTTCTTTATAGTACATTGACATATCAACGATCATTAACTACTAGAAACTTCTGCGTCCAATTAGTACGACTGCGCCCCAAACTCGGCAAGCTCGTTTAACCACCTGCATGCACTACTGTAAAACACCGTCTGTCTGTTGACGGATCAGCACCACCTACATATAACTGGATCTATATGATTGGGCAAAATTGGCAGCTGAAAAGAATGTGTTGGTGGACGCGAGATGGGTCCTCTACACAGTAGCGATTCTTTCCATGTGGTCAGGCTGGCGATCGGTTTTACGGCACTCGAGCGCCGCACCACTCGATCGCCGGGCGTATGCATGCACAGCAGATGCCAGTGGGCGAATGTACGTTACGCACGTCTTCACCAATACGTGCTTAGTGATGCTTCGCCACATGCTGTGAGGTGACTGCGCCATTTCACTTTCGACCGAATTCAATCAGGCATCAAGCTCGGCTGTCCCCCGTCCTCCATGCCACAGCTAAGTGTGATCCTCACTCTTGTGTGCGCCAGAAACGAAAGTTACGCTCTCAAATATTATCGCCTTCTTATTGAACTCTCATTGATAAGACCATTACGCTTATATTCTTGGTCTCTCCCTCTGCGACAAGCTCTGCGACCCGGCGCCTGGCTACAACCATCCTCTCCAGAGTGAGCCGTGGGCAGCGATGGCGTCTCAATCTGCACCTCAAAGTGATACCACAACAGCCCCATCGGACCAAAACTCGAGCGACAATCTATGGGCTGAAGCTCTCGACTTGCTTGATGCCGATGATAGCGAGAGGCTTCGGCTGCTGACCGCTGAGAGAATCACGGTTTTGGACGAGGTGCTTGTCGCTGCAAAGGACAAACAAAAGCAATCTCAAGACAAGCAATGGAAGTATAAGAAGAGCGATGGAACCAATAGCGAACTACGCGACGTATTCGACAAGATGGTCAAATGGTTGACCAAGTTGCAGACCCTTGGCGATTATGGGGTTCAATTTGACCCGACACATCTCTCCGTACCCTGGGCTGCTATCAAGTTCTTCCTTACCGTTCAGTGTTCCTCACGCCCTCTTTGGTCCTATCAACGGTTACTTACAATGAAAACAGATCGCGTCGATTGATTCGCTAAATCTGAGTGCTGTATTTGACGGTCTAGAGATGACAACAAATCTCATCAACAGATACAAGATTTTTGAGGAACTCTATCTCCGAGAGGTTTCAAAGGCATCCAACCTCCTCAAGCAGGCCATTACCAAGCTTTACGCTTCGGTACTGACATTCCTGGCTCAAGCAAAGCGCTATTATTCCCAGAATACTGCCAGTAAGTTATAGGGGACCGGATCACTTCAGCCTGCGAGCAGTGCTTATATATGATGAGCAGAGAGAATGGCCAAGAGTGCCTTACAAATCGCTGATCTCGATGTCAAAAAAATGATGGAGGATATTCGGAGCCAGCAGACCGCGGCTGACGAGTTTGCTAGGCTGATTGATGCTGAATGTAAGGAACCTCGTCTTTCAATTCCCATCGTGAACTCGACCATAGATACTAATGGATATACACGCACACTTCAGCTCTGCGCCAAGTGAACGACAAGTTGGAGCATCTGGCGCTTGAGTCAGGAAAAGAATTGAGAAAGGTGCTGAATGACGAGGTGCATGGTCATCTGTCAACTCTGCTTCAGCATACTGAGAGTGAGTCTGCCATAACCATGTTTCTGCAATTGTTTCTCACAGCATCAGGTTTGAAACACAAAGAATTCCGGAATTGGATTTCGCCAATTCCATACTCCAAGCACCACGACAATATTCGGAAAGACCGCATACAAGAATCAGGACTTTGGATCTTTGAGCAGAAGGAATACGTAGAATGGAAGCAATCGACAACATCTTCTTTGTTGTGGCTTCGTGGAATGCGTGAGTAGTCTTTCGTTACCTTCCTTTTCCTCTGATCCTAAAACACGATGAGAGTGATGCTGCGGGTTGTGCTAATAATCAAATCAGCTGGCTCCGGCAAAAGCAGACTTATGTGAGTCGTTACATCGAAAAACAAAATACCACGTGAGCTCATCTGACTGATCTTAAGGTCACTGCTGGTCGATACAACAAGGGATAGTGCCATCAACCCTCAAGCCGAACCATTGGCTTATTTCTATTGCGACCGAAATGGAATTGAGCCTGAAAGAGGCGACCCACTGGCAATACTGCGCAGCATCTTACGACAACTGTGCTGCTACAGCTCTCAGCTGCAGATTCACGACGTTTTGGCAAGAAAGTACCTCGAGTTTGAGGAAGAGGATCCGCAGCTCAGAGACCCGCCTCTGGCTGAGACCAAGGGGTTGATCATCAAGTTTTTGAGAAATAATGCAGCCACGATCATGATTGATGCATTGGATGAGTGTGCCCCGGAGTCCAGACATGAGCTTCTAGGCGCGATCGAAGATATCATTGCCGCTTCTCCCAAGAGAGTCAGATTTCTCGTATCAAGCCGCAACAACGTTGAAGACATTTCCAGCCGACTGGACGAGGTGTCGGATCTGACCATAGACGTCACTTCTAGCGCGGCCGATATCGAAAAGTTTGTTCGCCTTGTACTGGAACGCTCGATCGAGGAAAAAAGACTGCTGAGCGGGCACGTCCCTCCAGCGCTCCAGGAAACGTTAGTTCGTCAATTGACAGATGGAGCCCAGGGAATGTGAGTTTGGAATGATTTCATTGATATTTGACAATATTCGCTAATGTTTTTGACGCGGAAGGTTCCTCTGGGCAGCGCTGCAAATGCAGAACCTATGCAGTCCACGCATCAAGTCCGAAGCCGATGTGTTCTACGAGCTACAGACAATGCCTAAAAGACTCCAAGACTTCTACACGCAGATCTACGAGCAAATTCAAAGCATCGCTGTTCCATCGCGCCGCATTGCGACCACGGCACTACAATGGCTTATATGCGCCAAAGGACGTCTCTCTTCCCAGGATTTTCATCACAGTCGTGTCTGTGAATGAATATAGTCCATCCAACTGCTTGAGTGCATCGAAACTCTTGGATATATGCGGCAATCTCGTTGTTTTGGATACCGAACTAGACGTTTTCCGTTTTGCGCATCTGTCAGTACGCGAATTTCTCGAGGAGAAGCCCGAATTCGCCCCAGATTTGACGCATGGTACTGCTGCCGAAATCTGCCTTAATACTCTTCTCGCCAATGAATGGTTGTCTTCCGAAACCACATGGCAAAAGGCGACCCTTTATCAGTACGTCACTTTGTACTGGGCATCCCACGTTGAGAGCTGTAGAAAAGATCTCAAAAAGGGAAAGATTGGCGATAGACTGCGACCCTTCACAAGGACCGATCGTGTGGAACCTTGGTTCGCCAAGTGGCTGTTACAGATCGAGCCAGCCTCTGAAACATTGGGTTGGAATGATCCATTGAAAGAGAAAATTGAACATTCTCTGTGTTATCCTGAGACCTACTTCTTCGCCGCCTGTGCCTTTGGTTTCCTGGAGGTGGTGGAAAAGATTACCAGCACAAATCCGCCGATGACCAGGCGTGTGAATGCAAGAGGAGCGACTGGCCTCCACCTTGCAAGTCAGTTCGGCCATGATGACATTGTGCGCACCTTGATAGAACGAGGAGCAGAAACAGATGCCAGAGACAAACAAATGGAGACAGCTCTGATTCGCGCGAGCTCTGCTGGACATGAAGATATCGTCGCTCTCTTACTCGCCAGACGGGCAGATCGCTCAGCCGAAGGCAAGCGATTCGGAAACGCGCTCCAAGCTGCGTGTCTGCACGGTCATGAGGCCGTTGTCGATTCTCTAGTTGATGGAATTGATATTGAGGCTGAAAGTGGTCAATTTGGGACCGCGTTGCAAGCTGCGTCTCTCCGCGGACACAAAGGCGTAGTTCAAACCTTGCTTCGGGCGGGTGCAGAAGTTAACACTCTTGGTGGGCATTATACCATGACAGCAGATCTGTATCAAGAGGAGCCGAGTGTTCCGTCACGAGTCGATAAAGCCCTCGAGTTTCTCTTTCACAGACAGGCTTTCCTGGAGCGAGAGATACCCGACGAAGATCCTTCTGAACGATTCAAAGAAGAGTTGACTGTCGGTCGCCTGATTGACGAAGGAATTGATATTAATGTATCAAAGATAGGATTTGGATCCGCTTTGCAAGCAGCATCGCGCGGCGGCCATGAGGCAGTCGCGACTGTGTTGCTGAACCACGGCGCCGACGTTCATGTGGAGGGAGGTACATATGGCAGTGCAATTCAAGCAGCGGCTGTCAGTGGCAGAGATGAAGTTACCACGCTTCTAATACAAAATCGAGCCGACATAAACGTGCAGAACGGGCTATACAGTACAGCCTTGCAGGCTGCCTGCCGATTTGGACACGAGACAGTTGTCAAGACGCTGATAGAACATGGAGCCGATGTCAATGCTCAAGGAGGTCTGTACGGCTCAGCTTTGCAAGCTGCGTGCCGAACTGGTTCGATGAAAATAATCGAACTTCTCTTCAAGCACGAAGCCGATGTCAACAATTTTGGAGGCTCATACTTCAGCCCACTCCAAGCAGCGTCAGCCAAAGGCTCACTGCAAATAGTTCAATTGCTCCTGAACAAGGGAGCCAAGCTGAACGTTCGCGGAGGACAATACGGCAGCGCTCTGCAAGCAGCGTCGCGAGGAGGCCATCTGAAAGTGGTCGAGTTTTTGATAGCAAACGGCGCCAGACCTGAGGCCTCGCTCCAGATTGCCGTCGCCGCAGGACATATCAAAGTCGTTAAGTTTCTATTGGACCAAGACGTGGATCCCAACGTTCGAGAGTTCGCAGCTTTTGGAAACCTTCTAGAAAACGCGGTGGCTACCGGCCGTGAAGATCTCACGAATATGCTCTGCGAAAGAGGAACGGAGGTGGTTAAGAATCCGCCCTGTCGGCACATGCACTTCGGAACGGCACTCCCGATTGCATCGAGCCTGGGTAATAATCAATTGGTGCGACTGCTCTTAGAGCGCGGAGCCGACCCCAGCGAGAGTGGAAGAGTAGATGGGCTCAAAATGGCCGACTTATTGCACGGAACTAGTGACAAAGCAGACACAAGGTTCAAGAGCGAACGCCAACCTCTTGGATTGGCTTCTGCCGCTGGCCACGAAGAAGTGGTGGAGATGCTGCTTCAAAAGTTTGCCGAGCCAACAAATGCATTCAACATTGGATGGTCGCTCAGCAATGCTCTTGAGGGAGCCGCAACAAATGGACATATGTCTATTGTCAAATTGTTGCTTGACTATCAGGACCAAAATCATTGGGGAGACAAAGTTCCCCTCAAGGCTGCATGTGCTGGTGGACATACAGACATTGTTCGTTTCTTGATAGGCAGATGTGCGGATGGTCAAGTAGTTGACGAATCACTCTTGGCAGCGACACAAGCGAGAAATGTGGAAATCGTCCAAATGCTCCTTCAAAGGGGAGCAAACGTTACTCAAGACAGCCATTTTGGAACACTTCTCCATATTGCATCTTGCAACGGGTCTGCTGAGCTTGCTCGGCTGTTTCTAGATCTGGGTGCCGAGGTTGACCGGAAGGGCACGCCAAAAATCACCCCTTTGATGCTGGCGTCTGCAAGAGGACATGACGCAGCGGTGCGACTACTACTTGAGCGTGGTGCTGACCCTGGTGTTCTGCAAGATCAAACTATTCTCTTAAATCCGTATTTCAGAGAGAGAAACTTCGGCAGCCCGCTTTTGGCCGCAGCTCATGGCGGACACGAAGCAATTGTTCACATGCTACTCGACCACCCAAGATACCATGAGAACGAATCGACAGACCAGGACAAACACATTGACATCTGTGTAGGGGAATTTGGGACAGCACTGCAAGTGGCATGTCTCAAAGGCAACACGACTATCGTTGAACTTCTTCTAAGCCAAGGAGCACAGACGAATGTCTGCGGAGGGCCATACGGTTCAGCTCTTCAAGCGGCATGCTGGACAGGCAATGAGACAATTGTCCAATTACTGTTCGACCATGGATCAAACATCAGTCTCGAAGGCGGTTTGTATGGAACCCCTTTGCAAGCAGCAGCAGCTGGAGGACATGGGACTCTAGTTCGGTTGATGCTCTGCGCCGGGGCGAAAGTGAGGCTCCCGGCACATGGGAGTTTTGGGTCGGCACTGATAGCCGCAGCTTCCAGTGGAGACCCAGAAATTGTGCGCTGTCTTCTGGACAATGGTGCAGATATTGGAGACGAAGACAAGACAGGCGAGACATCGCTTCACGAAGCTGCCAGGAGCGGCCACGAAGCCGTCGTCGAGCTTCTTCTGCAACGGCAAACTAAAGCCAAGGATGCACATCAGGAAGGCCGCAGCACTTTTTGGCGGATTGCAAATCACGTTCATGAGAGCCTCCTTCTGCGGCACTTCTCACGGGGTGCCCTCAAGGGCTCGAAAGAGCGTTCGGATGACACCACGCCGATGCACTATGCTGCTCAGAACGGACATTTGAATGTCCTCAAGAAGCTCCTTGAAGAAACGTCCGACATAGCTGCCAAGGACTACAATGGGAGGACTCCATTGCTCCTGGCCGCAGCAAATGGCAAACACCTCGCGGTGCGCCTTCTTTTACAACACGGAGCTGCAGTAGATGATGCAGACAATGATGGCTGCACAGCACTTCATCTGGCCGTTGAAAATGGACACAAGTCAACCATTCGAATACTTCTAGAAGCGAAAGCGGATATTGGGGCAAAGGTGCACCACGGCGACCAAACCCCCATGCACTTGGCCGCTTACCACAATCAGTATGAGGCAGCGTACCTTCTTTGGATCAATGGAGCCGACCTCAATGCACGGACAGCGGAAGGTGAGACGGCTCTACTTATCGCGGCAAATCAAAAAGCTACTCCTGTGTTATCGCTGTTGGCCACTAAAGATGTTGGACTTCACGACCAGGATGAGGCAGGCCGTTCTGCATTGCTCATCTCAGCCAAGCATAGACACAAAGAGGCAGTGCAGATCTTGCTCGATAATGGAGCGAATGTTCATGACCAAGACAAGGATGGATGTACAGCACTTCACCTGGCAGTGCAGCCTTTTAAGTGGAGGCCCAGCCCGTGTGAATGGGTAGTGCAAGCCCTGCTCGACAAAGGAGCAAACATCAATGGTCGAGACCACAATGGGCGAACTCCATTGCACAAAGCAGTCTTGCGCAAAGCACTCTTGCGCAAAGAATTTGAACCCGTTCGAGTCTTACTCAACAGAGGGGCTGATGTCACCGCGCAGGATCAACAGGGAAACACAGCGTTGGATCTATCTTCTAATGGTTATGTTAGGGAACTTCTTGTCGCCCAAGGTGCGAATGTAGGTCGCTGAAGTAATGTGGAGAGCGTGTTGTGCCATGGAAGAAACTTTCATGATGATTAGAAACGGGAAGTGATCAGAATTTGCATATGTTCAACTCATTAGAAGAAACCCATAACTATAAGACGTTCTGTCATAGGCTTGTAATACTTGCCAAAAACAGTCGCGACTCAAAACCGACCCCATATTGGCAGATGATGGTGGGATCACTTTGATCAACTTTTATGCCTGGAACCCTACCGCCGGCTTTTGTTGTGCGAACCTGTGGCTCAGCTATTAAGTGTGCACTTCTCTGTCATGAAAGAGATGCCGTCAATTTATTGTTCGTCGCTCGGCCGTGTACAACTTAACATAGCTGGATAGAAACAACGTTGGGCAGATTTCCTAAATATAATAAAACATCGCATTGGTATTGCATGTGCGAAGACTGTCAATTCCACAACAGCTTGGCAGATTTTATGTTTGATGTCTCCAGGAGGCATAGGCCACTGAAGCCTAAACATAATGTATATAAAAGCCAGGGAGCGCCACTTTGATTTTTTGAACGGCAAATAATTCTCTTTGACACTTCTTCAGCATTCATTCGTGCGCCTAGTGCCCTTTAACTCTCTGCATCGTACCAGCCAGACCAGCACAGAGGCAAATCACACACAGTGGTGCCAAAATGACATCGTCATGAAGCCCCCAACAGGCCCGCGAGAAGATGCAAAACGCCTTTGGCAAACCCAGCGAAATCTTACACGCGGCTGTGCGCGACGGCGACGTCGACAGACTGTGGCTCCTCCTCAGCGAAGAGAGCACCCAGACTCTGCTGAGGCATACGAACCATGCCTGGGGCACGCCACTCCACGTCGCCGTGTGGTACACCGACGTCCAAGCACTGCGGCTCTTGCTTTGCGCCGGCCCCGACACGCTGCTCGAGTGGGACCAGAACGACTCGGATATGACACCGATCCAGCTCGCGGCAGTCAGAGGCGACGAGAGTATCCTGAGCGCGCTCTGGGATGCCATAGTTGATCGCACCCACGTCAGCGGGCCCGGCTCATGTCTGATCAGTGCCTGCGCGTACGGGAAGGCGGACATTGTCACGTGGTTGCTCACCGCTTGGGACGGATGGGCCGCCGGGGTGACGAGCAGGGCGCTGGCAGCGGCTGTACAGCAATGGCATACGCAGGTCGTCGAAGTATTACTACAACACGTGGAGTACACCCAAGCATTTCGCTATGAAATGCTGGAAAAGGCGTGTGGTCCGAAGCCAATGCCAGATCCCCGGGGGATGCCGAAGTACGAACAGGCTGATCAGGATGATGCCACGGAAACGAGATGAAATGATGCAATTGCTCAAGCGGGCTGGGAGGACTGTACAACCATATATCGAATGAATGACCGTTGCAACGCGTCGCATCCGCTTCAATTAGCAACGCACCTACAAATTCTGGCCGTGCAGACTGCTACAAAGCTTTGCACATTCTGAAGTCTGCCAGAAATCCCATAAGATAAAGTCTCAAGCTAACGGGGCTCATTGAGTTGATGATTCGCAAAGATGAATTAACGTGACAAGATATTCAATATACCAAAATAGGCGCAGCATCTTCTGCCACGCCGCCCCAGAGATCATTGATCCCCTTGACGAGCGCCTCGGGGAGCGGGCCGCCGTGGATACCCGCAGCGTACGCATCGAGCTGCTGCTGGTTGCGAGGACCGATAATCACACCATCGCCCAGTCCCCCGTCCAGAGCCGAATGATGCAGGATCCATCGCAGACTAGCCTGGACCATATCGACACCATGAGTCTCACAGAGCGCTGCCAGCTGGCGAATGGCATGATGGAAGCTCGGCTTGTCATACCACGACCTGCCTCTCAACCCCATGAGGTTGTCTTTCGAGACCTCGAAACGGGTGCCGCGCAGAACCTCTGGGTCGTTGTTGGAAAGTGTGACTTTTCCGCTCAGCATGCCGCCGGCCAGGGCAGAATACGCCATGAAGGCAATGTTGTGCTTCCGCAGAATAGGAAGTAAGGTCGTCTCATAAGTTCGACAGAGAAGATTGTACTGGCCTTGGAAGGCACTCGGTTTGACGTAACCCTTTCTATCGCAGATATCCAGAAACTCTGCAACTGCTTCTGGTGAATAGTTGCACAGTCCTACCTTGGCACATTTCCCCTGGCGATAGACGGCATCCAACGCGGCGGCTTGCTCCTCCAGGACGGTCTTGTGATCAGGGCCGATGGGGTAGAAGATGTTGACCTGCTCGACTTAGTTTTACGATCATGTGTACATTGGGCTTCTCGTACTTTACTGGCCCGAAGACGCTCGAGGCTCTCGTCGATTGACTTCTGAACGGCATCAAAGGTAAGGGTATTGTCCCCGTTATCAAACCACATGGCTTTGGTATCAACCAGAAGACCCTCGTGGCCAATTTCCCCAAGGAACCTCTCAGCATCCCCAGGAGACGTGAAGGGATACAAAGCTGCAGTATCAACCTGTCGGCATTGTATTTTGTCGAGAGATTCCAGCTGCTCGCGGACTTGGTCAATGGTGAAACCATGACCCCAGGTTCCGGACCCAATCAGAATATGGGCAGACATGATATATGTAGGAGTCTCGACGGCCGTAGGAAGGCAAGCCAGAAAAAGAAGAGATGAATTAAAGTATATATACCTGAGAATGCTTAGGTATTCGAAACACAAGAGAAGCTACAACTATTCAATTGTGGGGGGGGGGGCAAGATTGTCATCCGGTCGGGCTGGCATTCGGATGGCGGGTGATTGTGCTAGGTGATGCTGTGCGAGAGCGGCCATGGCTTGCGGTGAAGCACGCTTCTAAAAGAGTATAAATACTCTATACGAGACACAATGCTTTGTATATGCATGATTACTGTTGGTTGCAAGTGAATTCATTTTCAGCGGTGTTGCGCGGGGTACGGAGCGACGTGGGAGCAAACATGTTGGTTGCATAAACGTACCGAGTGGCACGAGAGACCTCGAACGAGAACCATGTTCTGGCCGACTAGAAAGTCTGGGTTGTGAATGCTGTTCAGGTTAATACGTATCAGTATGAGAACACTTTAATGCCTAGGTGGGTAGGTTGTCGGATCTCATTATTTGAGAAATTCCTTCCGCAATCCAAGTTTGCTGCGGGCAGTAATGAAGCAACGTTCTCCGGGCACACAGAGCCGTCTAGAAGCATAGAATAACCGATAAATGTGAGTATATTGCCCATCATCCCATCTTGCACAAGATCTTCCTGAACTTTACCATTTCATGGTCGCACACTATCATCATTACTGTTGCAATGAGACACCATTCCAAAAGGAGTCGAATTCGAAATGCGAATAAGACTGTCAAGATTGGGACGTCTAGAAAAAAGCGCTGGAGATCAAAAAGCCCGACGCCAATTCTGACGCCGACGCTGACACCGTGTATCCTTGGTAGATATTACTTTGAAATGTCCCGAAGGACGCCGCCGATAGGGAATTGGCCGATTGGATGAGATAGAACAATACCAAAGATATTCCCAGACTGTGAAACACTACAGAGCATTACTGCCCTATGGTGTCCGCAAAGACCCAGAATACCCCCGACTTATTCGTTCAGCTGTTCGACTCAGATAGTTGTTGATGATTGGATGGTCGCAGTTGGAATGGCAGAGAAGCTCGTGCTTGAGCATGAGGCTCTCGTTGCTGAGCTCTTCGACGGTGGCCCGGAGCTGAAGGTTTCGCTCCCTCTCGATGCGCTGCGTCTCCTTGAGGTCCTCCTCGGCCACCTTGCTCTTGGCTCGGCACTTGGCAGCCGCGGTGCGGTTCCGCTCGCGTTTGACGGGCTCTGACAGGCTCTTACGACGACTACCCCCCTGATGTGTCTGCATGGTTCTATCCGTTAGCGATGAAGTCTCAGAGAAAGATCACGTGTGGATTCTGGGTCGTGGTTGATGTACATTGCTGGCTCGTTCTTCTCGAGCGGCTCTCTTGGAAGCTGTGCTGGATTTGCGCCGCTTCTGATGCCAGGCTGTCCCATGTGTCTCCTCGCTGCCACTGTTTTCGCCGTCTACAGTGGTTCGGGTTGTGTCTACCGTGGTCGTTGGGCTGAAGCACTGGGGATCGACGCAAGAGGGCCGTGGCATTGTGCAAGACATGGCCGGGTCTGTCGCGACCGGCGAGGGTAGGACTGCTACCCTAGACGTATGTGCGGACTCATCAAGGCGATCGTAGTACACCTCGGGCCAGAACTCAGAAGGACTTTCAAGGTTGTTCTCGTTACTATGATAAGGGAGGCTCTCGCCATATCCCGAGAAGTCGATTGCGCTGGCATACATTGCTGCGTATGCCATTTTGCGAGTATGCGCTCATCGAAGAATGAATCATCTTTTGTCCGAACAGAAAAGCTTTGACGTTAAGACAGATACATCACGATATATTATGGACGAGGGGCACCAACAGGGGAGGCGAGTGATGGGCAGGCGGAAGGATGTAACCGACCAATTATACTGCAAGAGATGGCCCAAGGTTTGGACGGAGGAGATGCCGGAAGGCCTCCACGCCCTGGCGTCACGCGTCTCCCTGAACTTCTCCCGTAAAAACAGGATTGGGCCAGCATGTTCGCGGGGAAGACGGGACTGGACGTAGGACGGGACTGTATCGGGGTGCATGCAACCATGCCTGTGAGCGATCGAGATTTGAGGGCTCCGACTTGAACCGTTCATTTTGACCATTGCATGCTCTCCAGTACCTGGATTAGACTGGAACAGATGTTCAACGTTGTCTTTGACCTACTGGGAATCGCAGTGTGAACAGCCAGACGGAAGCTTGACTTGATGCTCACCTTGAATGTTTACTTACTAATAAAGTCTACTTTCGAAACAGGTGGGCCGAGTTGGAGTAGAAAAGGCAATCAAGATTTGGAAATAATGACGGACTGCGCTCCGGGAGCATCTAATTGGCAGGAGCGTTGGGGTCAAGTCTATCATTTCTTCCTTCCCATCTCTGATTGGCCGTTGCTACTTCCCAACCTGTCGATCGATGGCGAATCCCTCTGAGGGAGCCAATGACGATTGCTCTCAGCTCTAGGCCTCTGACAAGACTGCTAAACAATTCGATATCCTTGTGAAGACTGCCGTGCTGACAAAATTGCTACCGCAGCTGTATTCCGCGTCTTCGCTTGTGGCCTATGGTGGCGATTTATCTGCCAAGCAACCACGGATTTATGCGCTGATTGCAAGCACCGGATATACTCATACCAATCTGGTATCCCCCCGCGGGTGTTGACCCAGGCCTGCCGGCCGCCGCTATCACGAACTTTGCCTGCCCCGCGGCGATGCTCTCAGGCAGACTGGCCCTTGTGTCAAGCCATCATCATCGACAGAACTACCGACGAAACATTCGACTCGCCACAGATATCATCTGATGACCATACTCCGTGAGTTGGCGGATATGCACAAAAATCTGGAAATCGGTCCACAGGGTAGAGGGACTCGAGGGAAAAGGAAAGATACCAATCTATTCGAAGCGGGCATTGCCAGTGCTTGACGTGGACATAGATGACCAATCGGACCCGGCAATCGGACCCGGCTGGATTTCAATATCGCACGAGTCTGATAGGGAACATGGAGGCACATGCCTGTCTTTTCGATCACCTTTCCGGAGGAGCAATGACATAGGTTTGGGATATCGACTACCTTGTGCATTGTCATGCGTCTTGTGGCCCTTTTGACATTTCATTTGCATTATGTATCTTACAGCTCAACCATCTCAAGAGGTATCAACCATGTCTAGCTAGCCGGCGGTGTCCTCGCGGCCACCACGGTTTGGCAATCGTCGTCCTTGTCCGTACACCCGCCGCAAGTGCCCGACTCAGCACCGCCCTTGCCAGTGAAGGGACATACACCTGCACTTGATCCGTGTTCGCCTACTACCGGCGCATCCTCGATGTCGGCCAGGATCTTCTTGCCGTTGAGGTAGCCCTCCTTCTCAAACTCGGGCTGTTCCATGTCGTCCCGGTACTCCTCTCCGTCCCGCACATACCACTTGGCAAACAAGTCGTTCTAGCAATCGGCATTGGTCAGCTCAAGAGTATCCCATATTGCGGGACCGAAAGTCTGAAGTGAGGCTTCCTTACCTGTACCCAGATGACCTTGCCGATGGCCTTGACGAGGGCAATCTTCTTGTCCATCCGCAACCGCGGATGCGACAGGAGAGCCTCGGTGATGGTATCTTGTATGAATGCCAAGCAAGCGCCTATCAGAAGCAATCACGAAGACTTTAGCCCAGCCCGAACCTATTTGTGGATTTCAATATGCTTCAACTTACCAATATGGACATACTCGACGTGCAGCGGGTGCTCGCGTCCCCGACCGACATGCATCATACTACATTCACGATCGCCACACGTTAGCGCCGACTCGAAGGATCATAGAAGAAAAGAAAAGAAATAGCAGTAAGCAGCTTCAACCTCGTCACACATGAGGTACGGAACAGGAATCATTTCGGGGTAGCACTGCCGGTGCCCCAGCGGCAACGGGAGCGATTCACAGGGCATTGACTCACCCAACCTTATCCAGATACTCCCAAAACTCGAGAGTGCTCGGGTCCGAGCACAGCTTGGCCAAATACGCCCTCAGGAACATCTTGCGGTGAACTACAAAGACATGTCCGTGTCAGCAGCCCGCTTCTGGGAATCTTAGCAATTGCTTACGGATCTGGGGGCTGTTGTCGTGCAGATTCGGATCCACGGGGCCCTCGTAGCTCGTGCTCCGCGTCTCAAAGGCCCGCGCCGTGATGTCGTACTGCAGCAGCTTGTGGTAGACGATGTTGACGATGGCCGGGATCAGCTGCTTGATGTACTTGGCTCCCCATATCAAGGCCTCAATGTCATCTAGATGGTTGCAAGTGTCAGTCAGATGTATTCTTCCTTACAATTCTTTTTGTTTTTTAGGCCCATTATGGAAGTGATGCACCTACTTGAGCTAAAGTCGAGGAATGTGTGAAGATATTGGATGCGCGCTTCGAGATTAGTATATAGATCTTTTCGTTCTATATGCTTCATGGGCCGGCTTCCGGGTATCATTTTGGCGACGCTGAGTGCGGTATAATGATGGAAGTGCTGGCGGTATAAAGTTGGCAATTTTCGATTGAGCTGTTAGCTATGCAGATTCTACGTCTGCTGTCGATGGTTATGGTTGTTATGGGCTCTACTGTCGTGAGTCTAAGAAGTTTGATACACCCAATCAATCAGGATTCAAGCACATAACCTCCGAGACACGCAAGACCTTTTATTGCCTTTCTTTTTTCACTAGACGACAAATTTGCCATACATCACTTCAGCTTCCCTTGCGATGCTGTCAAATCCCTCACGTACAATTGGCGAAAATATCGCCCTGCCATACCAGTCTGGCCTGCACTAGAGATTCCGAGTCTACCCAAGAAAAACGTGGACGATGAAGCGATTGTGGTGTGATGTGGAGCAGAGAATCGCCTGATTGCCCAATTCGTACCATTTTACGGCTGCTTCCGGGGGCAGCAGGTACGCTAAACCACGGGCCACAGGAGGGTCCCAGGCTCCCCGCGCAGCCACCCGGAGGACGAAAATAACTTGGGAAATCGATTCTTGGTTCCGGACAGATGGGATTTCGCTTATTTATTATTATTACGGAGCATCTGTATTACCCTCTGGTCCATAGGGCTGGGAATTGCCTGCCATCAGCAGATCTGTCATGCACAGATGCGAAAATGAATGATTGACAGCGGCCCGGCTCATATTCGTAACGTACTTTGTACCTCTGAGCATCAAGAAGTCATATTATACAATATCCTGTCCGTCCCGATCCAGGCCTAACTAGGGTATCTGAGCAATGTTTCACTCAAGGGAAGCCGACAATACAATGTCACCTGATCCGCAATGTACGTTAACAACAGACTGGTTTCTTGGGGCAGGCGAGACCCAGGAGTTAGGTGCATTGGTCAATAGTGAAACACAGAATCTCGTGATGCCCAAGATCATACAATGAGAACTCGGGATAAACAAGACGTGGGTATTGATTCTTTCTTTTTAAGAGGCATGCCTCCTTGACTGCACTACGCAAGTGTAGACACTTGGGGTTTGTCCGATCCCATTGCTAGGACCGATCCGGTTCTTGACCGAATAGTATCCCAAGTCTATATATACCAAAGCTATAAACAAACGCCATGTCAATGCTGTCTCCGTACCATGCTGTGCTATTCTATGTTGTGGTGATTTGTCTCTTGGGTATGCCGTACGCATTGGCCTGCTTCATCGCAGTCCGAAGCCCTCACTTTCGTGGACTGCCCTCCACAGCAATGTCTCCAATTTCTCTCGTGATTTATACTTGAAAAGATTCAGCATGTTAAAGCAAGTGCGCGCCGTAGGGTATCTCTCTGTGTCTTCACCGAGACAGCTGATCTTAATAACAAGGGTGGCTGCTCCCATCGCCGGGATGCGGTCGCTGCCAGTAATAAAGGATAGTAGTCGTCTTTGGTCTTGAGGGGTCGCTGCCGCAAATGATTCCCAGAACCAGTCAATCGCCGGCTCGTCTTTTGGTTCGCTGCCATCCTTGGACTTGTCCCAGTCCGAGTACTTGCACACAGCACGGAGTGAGGTGATGTCCAGAGGCTCGTCGGATCCTCGAATCAGGAGCTCGATCTCCTCTGGTCGAAAAAGCGACAGTGCATTGCCTGCACATACAGTGAAGAAGCCTCGCTTGAATGGCTCAAACTGTCTCTTGACCGATTCGTCGAGCAGATATTTGACGTAGAGATCTACATACTCTCGTCGATTCGCATTCGTGACGGGTTTTGTGTCGCCGCCGGGACAGAGAGGGATGCGTGACCTTGTGCCGTATTTGTCCACTTCTACTGCAAAGTCCAGACAGAAGGTGTCCTCGACATCGCCGTCAAAGTCGAGCAGCTGGCGGAGACCATTTGCCAGACGAGGCCTGAACTCAGCCACGTCATCAAGTGTGTACGCCATTGTAGAGCGTTGTATGATTGAGCCGCTTGAAGCAGACGCAGGTGCTGCAGACAGAAGTTTGCGAAATGCAAAGGGCGGAAATGCGACATCCAAAATGGCAGAGTTGTATATGGCCAAGCCTAGAACCACCCCGATAAGGAAATACTGGTCGGTAGTCTCAAAGGTGTGAGGATTAAAGTAGCAATATTGCGAGTCCTCATCGAAAACAAAGAGTCCTGTTGTGATGATCAGCATGATGCACGTAGTAGATCTGGGAAAAATGAAGACTCACCGTGGTCTGGATTGAATACGTCCTTGACCAGAAGCTGAAACCATTCTTTTCGCAGGCCTCCAGCATCTACGCCCTCCTCGCCACGGAATTCAATGCGCAACCCCTTCTTGATATCTTCGCTGCCACTGCCGACAACCTCGCTGACCTTGGCCAAGCTGTCTTCCACCAGACATTCGCGCCTAACGCTCAGGAACAAGTACTGGGTGTTACTTTTGTGCGTCAAGAGACTGTCAAAGAAGGCGTCTCGGGCTTTGCCATGCATTTGGCGCTTGGCATCGAATTCCAGGATTTGGATCTTTGCCGAGATACTCAGAAAGAATGGATATTGGCAAAAGGCAAACTTGCCCTTTCTCGATTCCCACATTTCAAAGTCCGTCTTGAAATCGAGGCAGTCAAGCATGGTGTTGTAGAAATCGCTTGTGGCGAGCAGATGGCCGTGCGCGTGCCGAACGCTGACTTCGTTCCGCCTTACGTGGGTGAGATTGTTGGCGGCAAACACCAAAGCCATGACCTTAGCACCGGCTTTGAGTTGCCAGTCATCTGAATACGTAATGCTGGGCGCCTCGGGTTTCTGCTTCTTGTTCTTGGAAGAAGCTGGTGCTGCCAGGGCGGCGTGAAGCGATGCCACTGTCGCTGCCGAGGGAGCGTTGGACCTCATCTCGGGAATCAGCCCACCGGTCAAGTCGACTTGGGGCTCAACCTTCTTGTCCGTCTGCCGCCGTAGGCGATAGTTGACAAATTGGCTGATGAGATCCTTGATCTGTAAAAAGAGGTGTTCAGGCAATCTGGAGAACCAAGTCACGAGCTGATGGTGGCATTGGTCGGGGCAATTGGAGATGAGCCCAAGAATGCGCTTGATAATTCCCGAATGACGACCCATCACAGATTGCTCCTCGTCGGTCACCTGCCTCTGGGGGCCGCGGCCTTTGTCCTTGTGTATGTGTTGGTACTCTCCCTTGTAGCTCTTATGATCCGCCACCAAGAGTGGGTTGACAATGATGAGAAGCAAGAATCTGATATCCTGGGGCTCTTTAAGCGGCCGTGCGGGACGTTTCAAAAGCATTTCGGTGCATTTGAGCAACACTCTTTGGAGGTGACCTTGCGCTTCGAGCAGACACATCTCAAACCGGTGCGCCTCCTGCGTCGACATTACTTTGATTTTGCCTGCATTCAGACAATCGTTGTACAGCTCCTTCCAAGGCCTGGCCGCATCGATAACGATAGAGTACCATTCCATCAGTTCGCCCCAATCAATTCGTGGCGATCGAGAACTGACTAAGGCTTGACTGTCATCTTTGCGTTGAGACCGCGATCTAGGCGTGGATTCTTGCTGCCCGCCAGTCCACCACTGTGCATTCTCTGCCAGACCCCCGACAAGAAGCATTTTTGGGTCTAGCTCTGCCACCGCGGCCTCATCTTGCACGACTGGTTTGTCCTGTCGTGGGACAGGCTTCCTCTTGATCGTCACTGGAGGTTTCGAAGCTTCAGGTTTGGGCGCTTCCTGCTTTGAGCTGAAGCTTCGGCGCATGGGAGCAAACGAGGAATTGACGGCTGGACTTGAGCCGAAACTCACAATCAGATAGTCCTCAACTGGTTTGAATACTCTTTTTGGGTCTGGGAGTCTTGGTCCATGCGCTCGCCCATCTACTGCGGGGTTTGGATGGCGCGCGTCTGAATGAGATGCTGAATACGATCTGGTTGCCGTGTTAGGGCGAAGCATGGAGTTCGGTTCAGGATGACCATCAGCAAAGTCGTCGAACACCGGGTTATAAGCAGGGTTCGGAGGAGCGCCGGCGTAAGACCCGGCTCTAGCACGTTGTCCCGAAACGCTCATATCCGAGAAATGACCCTCCAAAGGCCGCGGCGACTGGGTGCTTGGTCGCACTGGTGAAAGTCCCGGCGACGGTCCTGGCGAGAGCCCCGGGGAGAGCCCTGGCGAATGCCCTGGTGAAAGCGCTGGCGAGGGTCTTTGAGCGCCACTGTCTGAGGAGAACTTCAGAGCTTGGACTAAACATTGTCGCACCAATTTTCTTGTATGCTCTAGAGACAGCGGCCTGATGCTCTCTGGGGGCGGGCGGCCATCCTCTGGCTTGGGAGTATAGGGCGCCAAGTCGTTGATGGTGGCGCAAATGGTACAACGGAAGACATTCAGGTCTTTGGGCCATCTGACCTTGCCGCTGCAAGTCATGCAATTTCCATTGATGAAGTCTGCAGGCCCGCGATGGGGTTTCTTGGGAGCCATGCTGGACAGAAAGGTCGAGTGCCCATGCCTGGCTGCGTCGTCATCGGTCGTATCGTCCGGGCTGTTCTGCTTTCGCGACTTCTTGGAGGAGAAGAGAGCGGGAAAGGGATGGCTCATGGATCGAGAATGGCTCGGATATGTCTGTGATTTTCCGGGAGGCGGTTTGCCGGCAGGCGACCTTGCTGCTGGAGACCTCATGGGCTTTGCGATTTCGACCTCGTCGTCGGAACTGGACTCGGTCTGCACTTGCTGGCTGGAGGAGGCTCCAGCGAAGAAGTCATGGCCGCCGAGCTGCAGACGGGGCGGTACCCGGTGGGGAGGGGCAGGCGCAGACGACGGTAGCGATCCATTGCGGTGTTGCCGTCTCGAGCCAAAGGCCATGTTTGAATGTTTCTCTCGCTCACACGATCGTTCTATCAGCGGCGACTATTCCGGGCGTATGCATAGTAGTATAGCAAGCAGGTCGCGTGTGCCGCCAATAGCTAGGTAGCAGCTGGGACGGTAAATTTTTGTTTCGCATGCGCAGCCAAGTCGGGTGCGATGATGCGCGAAGCAAAGAGATGCGCCCCCGGGCAGGTGGGTAAGGTAATCAATCGTTCCCTGGCGGATGGTTGGGCCGAGGAGCAAACCTTGTGCGTCTTTCCGGTGAGGATCGGGCGGCAGAGGAGAAGAAGAGAGACAACGAAGAGACCAAAAAGCAAGAGGGACTACCCAGGTAGGTAACTTCCAGAGCCCGAAATGGTCATTTGGCGAGGCACGTTTGATCAAACAACAACTTTGTTTTTTTGAGGCCTGCATTTGCATGATGCAGTACCTAGCTAGTAGCGAGTAGCTGGGTGGTAGTGATGAGCTGCCTTATTACCTTACCTAACCGCAGGACACCAGGAATTCCGGGTACCCTCACAGCACTATCTTTGGTACCTAATGTACCTACACCACCAGTTCGCCCAGTGGCTGACTGGGCTCCCCAGCCGCCAGCGTCGCCTATCCATTCTGCGGCCCGCTGGACAGCAAAGCAGGGTCTTCCGATTCGTCCCTGCCCAGGCTGTCAAAACCCCCCTGTGAATGGCCGCAGATAAACCAACCCTGGAACGAAAACAACTGCCGACATTCCTGACTGCTGCTACAACAACGAAGTCTATATAATATTGACGATTTCCAGATTTCGTGGACTAGCAGCTCTGGAAATATGGCATCCGAACGACCCAGCAATGCATTGTCGCGATGCTATTTAGCGTGCAAGAAACGCAAAGAGCAGGATTGAACTTTGACCTTGCAGCGCCTTTGCGAGGCGCCGAGTCAATGGGATCTATTCCTGGAAGTGCACTGCAGTGCCAGCAATCATTGCCCGAGAATCCGCAATCTTAAGGCAAGATTGCTGTTTCGAATTTGCCGAGGTGGTCAAGAAATGCTCCGAGCACAGTACGCTGGTCAATTCGAGAGCCAAAGCAAGTCAGTCAGTCTCACAGTCAAATCCGTCAATCCGAGATGCAACCCGAGGTGAAGCAGAACGAACACACAAGCTATTCCCCCAAGATTTCTTGATCTTATGAGCTGTCTTGGTGCCTGGCATCCAGTGATTGGCCCCAGCCGAGCCAGCTACCCTCAGCTCCCTGAAATACAGCTGTCGCTGTCGCGCATGGGCCATGGGAATCGGATTTGCAGTGCATGACAAGCGAAACCTGGCAGCCAAGGCCAAATGACGCCAGCTTCCACTCCAGTAAACGGGCGGTTGCAGATCACTCACGCGGGACGTTTTTAGAAACGTCGAATCACTTGGCGACACACAATCGCGATGCTCCAACTGCTGGAAACACCCCGAAACCCAAGTATGTAAACAAAAACAAACGTCACCGCGTTGCATCCCAAGACTGCCTGCTGCGGGATCCTGCTGCGGGATCCAGCTGTAGGATCCAGCTGCGCGATGGCATCATCGAGATCACTACCGTCTCTTTTTCTCCAACTCTAAAACCACAAACATAGAGCGTGTCCTGGTCCAGATGCATCGATGTGCGCTATCAACACCATCCAAGCACGGCCAGGCAACTGGTTCTCCGCGGCAGTAGAAAGCACGGCGCATGAACCGAATGTAATACCGACGTCATATTTCAAAGCGCGCGGCTTGTATTGAGTTGTATTTGGATTATATAAGTATAAGTTGGTCCAGATCCAAGCTTTGAATTCTGTGATTGCTTGATTGACGAACAAACTACAAGGTTGATAGCAATTACTCCTGCATCAACACAAAATAAAGTAAACCTACGTGCATACACACATCACTTTGAACATGGACTCTGCAGGTGCCAAGTCAAACATGTCGCGCGACATGGAGGAGATTACTCAGAGCAAGGAGACCACCTCCCGATCTGTAGCCGGCCACAAGGCGAACCTGTCCAACCCGAGTATGTCTTCTTTTTCACTCTCCGTTGGATCAAACCGGTCTAACAAGAGACATCTCTCAAGACACCAGTGATGCTTCCAAGGAGAACAGTCGCCAGGCAATCGATGCCATGGGCGGGGACGCGGCACACTACGGAGGCGAGTCAGACCCGCGCAGCAAGAGCGCCGCGAAGAACCTCGACGGCAGCCGCGCCATGTGAGCTGAGCCGCCGATGACATTGTATTTTAATGATTATCATGGTTCGAATGACGGATACGGTTGGCGGGTATACATAAGCCGGAAGACCATGAATGATAGTGGCCTTATATGGCCGTTACAATAAAACAACAATTGGATTCTGATAATTTCTATGTTCACTGTTTCAAGAGAATATCAGGAATATGTGAGGTGCATGTTGACAGGGAAAATAACGATCAATACCTAGGACGTAGCCATATGTTGACCAGCTTTTATGTGCATTGCCAGGCATTACCATCTTCTGTTGCCCAGATTGGGGTAGATCAAGTCACACTACGCCATTGCCATGTCAATGGAAGTCATCACAAGGGCGCGCTCTTGATGGCTGTACATGAAGCTCGCAAACGTCTATAAATCCTGTATATACTCGCTGCCAACGGATTACCCAACGATCAATCAAGATATTTTCAAGTCACAATGTCTACGGCCGCAGACTTTCCCAAGCCCAAGTTCATCACCGGCGGCTGCTTATGCGGCGCATTGAGGTATCGCGTCGACTTTTCCGACGACCATGACTTTTTGAAATCAGTAAGCCCATTCCTTCTCTAGAGTACAATTGAGAAGATGACTAAAAAGCTCTTCCACGATAGTCCGGCACCTGCCAGTGTACCATGGACCGAAAAGCGACCGGCTCGCTGTGGCTCCAATACCATCAGATCCGGGCGGGATCGGTCTTCAAATTCACTTCGGCCACATCGTCACTTCGGTACTACGCGTCATCGCCGGGTACGCAGCGCGGTTTCTGCAGCGAGTGCGGGAGTTTCCTGTTCATGAAGCCCGCCGCCCGTGGGAGCGATGACGACAGCAGCGAGAGGATTACCATCGCGGTCGGCACCGTCGATCCGCTGTACCTGTTTGGCGAGGACGCCGACGGGAAGGATGTGCCCGAGGGAGGTTTCGGCCGCGCGCTGGCCAGCGGCGGCGGGAACCACGAGTGGTGCCGCAACGAGATCAAGGGCGTCACCGATCAAATACCGATCCTCGGTCGCGAGAGGGGCGAGAGATGGGAAGCTGATCCTGCCTAAGGCTTTCCTCGCGGCGGCGGTAATGCCCGGCGGGCGTCATGTGAGGTTGTATCTAGGATGGATCTATTGCGATTGAGATGGTTTATCGTTATTTTCAAATCCGCGGCAGAAGGTCGAAAGCCTTCCTGTTGAATAGTGGCCAGCCATTGTCAATGTCAGCTCATTTCCACAAGACGATCAGTTTGGATTCCCCTCAGATCAAATCCAGAAAGATGCAAAGCATGGAGGTAGGGGGCCACCGGTGCATGCACCACCACAGAGCGGATCGGTGGCCTATGTGAGGTATAGATCGACTACCATGTTTGGTACCGGCCCTCCGGATGGTGGTATAACGCGATCTTGGTTCCGACTCCGTTGTAGAAGCATCGTAGGTGAAAGGCCGTGAGCAAAAGTAATGAAGTGAAGAACAGAAGGACCTAAAGCAGAATCTTTCTTCTGGGAGATGCTTTGCTTTGGCAATATCTACCCCGGAGGTGGTTTGATGAATTCATTCGAATCATGTTCTTGCAGTCACGTAGCGGTCCTTTACCGTGGTCGCTTCTCTATGGCAGTCGAAATTTTACAATTTCTCTTTAAAACACCGCCAATGCATCAACCATTGCGCATCGGTGACTGAGGACCTTCGAGGCAGAAATGACAGTGATTTTGAGCAATTTTTTTCCGCCTGGTCCTACCAATACTACTAACCGTTCAATACTCCGTACATGGCTTTGTAGTTCCTCGACTGGGACATCCAGGAGCATCGAAAATAGCCCAGAATAAAAAGAATCACATCTAAACTCTTAGTTTGGCTACCCAGAAAGTGAGTTAGAGAGAGTGTCGTGAAGTCAAATATCAAATTCACCAATTCGTCAAATCGAAATCACGACCGAGACCTCGGGGCCGGATCCCATAAAAAAGAAATCATCATGTACGCCCAAGACCGTTTCTCGGTCCTCGGCGTACGAACAAATCGGCCGTAAACATAAGTCCATCACCTCATTTGGGGCTCATTGAGGTTGTCTCGAAGTCGTTGCAAGGTGGCAAAGAGCCGGTCCACTCGGACTTCTCGGATGACACGCTCGTTTTGTTGCTTGATCTAGGACTACGTGTAAGAGGTCCGGTGATATACATACATGCTGACTTTTGATCCTTCAATCAACATCCTTGCGAGTCTACTGTGGCAAATCGAGACCATGGCGTGTTTTCAAGAATAATATTCTATGGACTGATCGGCGGGCAGATCAAGGAAACAAAAGCGAGGCCTACCAGCTATCGGAAATACACAATCCTTGTTCCACGGCAGTAAGAAAACTTGCGGTCGTGAATTTCGTGCATATTGGGCGCATGAATCCGGTTCCCGCGGTTTCCGTTCCATCACATCATCCACGGGGGACTCTGGCAACCATGCACAGAATCTCTACTTGAAACCAGGCAAGATGGACAAAAATAGCCATGCTCTGACCTATTTCCAAGCGTAGAAACTATGATACATGCCGCTTAAGCTGTTGAGACTTCGATAGTAACCTCTCTACGATGCAATGGGAAAGATAAAACGCACCGAAAAGTGCTTGACAAGGCGGGGTCTTTGGATGAGCAGTGACGCTGATCTTGTACAACGCGAGATGCCTTGACCCGAAGGATCCTAAAGTCCACGAGGTCGGGGTATATAGCATTTGCACATGCATATAAGGCTAAACAAAACCACGCGGAATCCAAGTGAATCTGAGTTGGCAGCGGCTCGATAGAGTTTTAAGCTTCTTCAACTTTTTGTTAGGTCACATAACAGTTGATGACTCGCGCCGCAGGCTTCAAAGCTATTTGGAAGCATTTCCCCTCCTCGAAATGGGAAAGCGATGAAAACTTTCCACTGCAAGAAGAACACACGGCCTCCGTATATAGAATGTGGCTGAAAGGCAAAGTAGGTCTGACGATGACTGGCTTGAGTGTTCTATGGTCGAAGGATGCCGAATGTGTACCTCTAGCTCTGCTCTGATTGGTGCACGGAAACTTCCAGGATCGCCAAGCCTAGCTCGTCCTACTTCTAGAACAAGGATGGCTCGGGATGGTCAGCAAAGCGTTGCTCTGTGCCGGGACTAATGTGGCCGCTCCGAATTCTAAATCTATTCTTGTTCTTGATTCTTTTCGACTCATCGTTTTCATCGTAGTGATCAGCAACTGAAGCATACTCTATGTAATTTTCCCTCTTCTTTACGAGGTAGTCAAGAATCTATCCGAGGATCGCCCGCCTGAGATGCTGGTTGGCAATGCTATAGCCCGCATATGAGACATGTCATACAGAAAAACGCAGCCAATCGGGCTTATCGTGTGAATCCTGAAGGATTGCAGACTTCGAAGGGACGCCCATCATCAGCCCGTCTCTCTGCAGCAGAAAGCCAAGCCAAGCAGAGCTGAGTTTGGTGCTTCTTTCTGACATTTTTGAGTTGCATATCCAACCAGATGCCCGATGCTCACCCTCGTCGCCCATCCCCGGCAGTCCCCCAAACCGGTCTCCGACTTATACCTTGGCGCTACTGTGCGCCAAGCCTTCTTTTCCATGAATGGCAATTCTCCTGTAAGCGGGCCATCAATCTGCTTCTATGCATCTTATTCTCTTAATTGCCCGGCTCTTCCATTTCTCTTTTGTGTGCGGTTGGTCATGTCTTTTCGTAGGTCTTGAGATTTTCCATAGGGCAACAACTCTACGCCTGATGTGAAAAGCAAAAGAAAAAGAAGAAAAAATGCAGACCCAAAAGACCTGGACGCTCCTCGACGCCGCCAGTCCCGCCGGGTCGAGCGTGCTGAGAAGCTTCTTCATGTCCCCTCCCGCCGGCATACGATTAAACATTCAGGTGCCCTCGAGGGAAAAGCTTCTGGCCGAGTTCCCCATCCTCAGGGACGGCGCGCGAGACATTGCCATGCCGGTATGCATCGTCGAGGGCGGGGCCACGGACGCCACCATGCTCGACCGCTGCTTAAAGAACAGCCAGGTCATTATATTGCCTTGTGGGCCTGCAGACACCCGCATGAGCCGGCAGAGGCATGCAGATCTGGCGCGTGCCATCATATCGGGTCTGAGGCGCCTCCGGGAGCAGAAAAGCAACGACTCTGCTGCTGCTACCGCTACTGATAACACTACTGCCGACTGCTGCTGCTCATGGCAACCCCCGAGCGTTATTCAACTGCGGTCTTCTGTGCAGCCGACGTTGTCTCCCGAAGAAGCGACTGCCCAGCAGCAGCAGGAGCGCTGGTACCCCAGAATGCTGCTTCACAAGGTCACATCCCTCCGCCGCTCCAGCACCATCGGCGGAAGCAGCAGGAGGTCGAGGCGGCATAGCGCCGAGGCCGTCCTCACCAAGGCCGCCATGGAAGGTCCCGAGAAGGGCTCGACGCTTATGCGCCACAGCTTCGTCGACATATCGGGCCCCGACGGCGAGACCCGCGAGCGCGGCAACAAGCGGCGGGGCGGCCTGCCTACCACCACCTCCTCGTCTGCCTCCTCCATCCGGTCCCGGTTCTCCCTCCGCCGGAGAAAGAGAAAGCACGAGGTCGTCGAGGTCGACCAGGAAGACGCCGACGCCGGCGCGCTCGGCCTGCTCGGGGACGAGGTGCCCACGGCCAAGAAGGCCTTCTACAAGCGCCTGTCGCGGGCGTCCGCCTTCTCCACGGCCACGACTATCGAGGAACCCGAGGAGCCCAAGGAGCCCAAGGACCACCGGTGGTCGGTCCTCGTGAGCAACGACCGGGTATATACCCCGCCCAAGCCGAAGCCCGCACCCGTGCGCGCTCGCCCGATTCAGAGCATAGAGGGTCTCGAGGATGTCGAGGAGGACAGGATGAAGCGGTTGTCGCGCAAGTTCCTTCCGTGTCTCATTGGAGGCATGTGCTATGTCGGTATGGCGGTTGGTGCACTGCCTGTTGGTATTCCCGACCAAGTACGAGCTTATTAACGTTCATTACGAGAAGAATTTCATTTGTCTGGGGTTGATGAGTAGCATGTATGAGACATACTGGATAGTTGGTTTAAGTCTTACGAAAAAGGGCGTTGGGCGCGAGCGTATATACAAACATGCATCTATCAAAAGACCTATTTGATATTAGCAATTTTTGGTGAAAATTAAAACCTAGTAAAACAGCGGCCAAAGCCGCTTCGTCCCACGTCATGAACTTTCTAGGTGCTAGACCTGTGCTGAGTAAAAATAAATGTTTATCATTCGAAAGAAGGGCAATAAGTTTCGCAGCGGAGCGCATTTACAGGCCGGATTGTCTCGGTCTCCTATGATTGTGATTTATTTTCAACTGCCTTTGTTCTGCCATGGCTGCGAAAGCGCTTACGGTATTGTGATCGGGCTTCCGTTGCGTTATATGCCGATGGTTTTGGCGCGGCTTTGAGCGGTCTCTTCTTATCGTTTTGAGGGACTTTACGTCAATATCCAAGTGTAAAAATATTCAACGCTCTGTTTGTTAATTTATGCCTCGAGAGCTCAGCCTCGCCTGCGAATATTTGATCAAGATGATGCCTTGTCCTCTCCAACAAACTGCGCCCCCTTCTGACCCCTCCGCGTCAGCCAATGGTTTCTCACGGTCGACGCAGCCTGCTGCACTCGATTTGCCTTGTGGCAGGGTATCATAGGACTTCTCCGCACACACTTTCCTCTCCTGCCTGTCAATAATATGCAGGCAGAAAACAGTGGCGAGGGCGGGGTTTCGAAGGCTGCACGTTGCAAATGCCCTCAAGAGCTTCGAGAGAGACACATCGTAAGGGACTGTTTCAACCATCCTCCACATCATCTGCTTTTTTGTAAGCAATAGGCAATTGCGAATATGCCAGGTGAACACAACATACCGACCAAGACTGCATTGGAGGCTCTGGAGTATAACGATTCCATCAGGCTGTTGCAGCTCCAGCCTGCCAAGGCTCGAGAGTCAACACTTCACGGAGAGTTACAACTGACAACTTTGTCCGCGTACGAACGAGAGATTTCTGATCTATATATCGCCATATCATATGTTTGGGGGGACCCCGAGCAGGTTGATGAAGTGCGGCTTGGTCATACCCGCGTGGGCATCACGGCCAATCTGGGAGCCGCGCTCCGAGACATTCGCGATGTGAACAAGGTCTTGACTATCTGGGTCGACGCGATGTGCATTAATCAGGATGATATTTCCGAACGCAATCAGCAAGTCCGGATCATGGGCGAAATTTACCGCCAAGCCTCGTCCACAATCATCTACCTTGGGCCGACAAGTCAAGACATAGATCTCCTCTTCGATACCTCGATCGAGCGTAAACGGCTGGATCCTGCAAACTACAATCAACTGATTGCATCAATTGACAAGAAGTGGACATTTGAAGAGAAGCCCAGACTCTCGAAAGCAATTGACGATTTGTGCTCCCGCGAGTGGTTTACCCGGTCCTGGGTCTTCCAGGAATTGGTGCTTTCAAAGCATCCGCGAATACAATGTGGCCAAAGAAGGCTGCAATGGGACACATTGATGCCGTTGATCCAGAGCTACTCCGATAGACAAGGACACTGCAGATTGGCTCTGGCGATGGACAAGGCGAGGGAAAATCGAAACGGGTTGTCCTTTTACAACCTTCTGGTTTCTCGAGCCCACAGCAAAGCGACCGATCCCAGAGACTTTTTCTACTCCGTCATAGGCCTCGCAAGCGATCGTCAACTCGTGGAAAAGATTGTACCAGTCGACTACGCAATTCTTCCAAAAGATGTGTTTGTCAGGGCGGCTAGGTACTTACTTCAAGGCTCATGCAATCTCAAAGCAATAGCTTCCTGTTGTAATCTGTCAACACTGGGTGAAGGACTCCCATCGTGGGTTCCTGACTGGGGAGTTCAAACAAAGTGGTTGCTTCAACCCCACAGCTGGATGACAAACCATCACGTTAATGACATTCTGGTTTGCCGGGGATATAAATACGCGCACAAGACGAAACGCATTGCAAATCACTTTTTTTCGTCAAGTGATATCCCGCCCTCTCTGCGCGACCACGCCGGACTTCTCAAGTCGGCCTTGGACAGAATGACGCCTTACGAGCGTTCACATCGGCTAGGAACAACCTTATCTTCGCAGATTCGGCAGCTTTGGCAGTTGTGGGATGCGTTTGTCGCACTCAACGTTGGTGTCGAAGACAAGTCACGGCTTTGTGAAATACAGGACGTGTGGCCTCAGATATCTGCCCTCCATCCGAGTAACGGGGTTCCACACAGCGAGGCTAAATTAGGAGTTGCGCGTGTCGTATGCGAATACGTCGACCAATTTTCCCATCCTAACATCGGGTATGGTTATAAGCGTTTAGGTGGCATTTTTGGGTGGCCCGTTTTGTTATCTTCCAAAGTCGGGTTTGATGATGATGTTATGTATATTGACGGCGGTTTTTTCATTATGCGACCTGTTCGTGGCGTATCAGTTGATCTAGAAATGGGTGATATGAAAACGATCGACCCTAGATTACTCACTCACGAAGAAACGCATTTCTGGGAAAAAGGAGGGTGGACATCGGTTTCTGTCGATGGTATACACCAAAACTTCAAGATCATAGCAACATTAGGCAAATCGTGGTGGGAATTGCCAGAAAGTCTTAGTATTTTCGGAAATAGGCCACATTATTTACATACTGTATTTATTCTCTAATAAAAGTTACGACAAAATAAGGAAGTTAATCATAATATAGCCTTTTGTTTAGATTCATATTTCATATTTTGTTCTTTTCTTTGGAACACAACCTTTTGACTTATAAAAATTCTTTATGGTATTTTCTTTTTTATATTACCTTGTGTTTGTCAAAGGATCCCTTTATAATTCATATATATGACAACCGGAGTAAGGCATAATTGATAGAAATGCGTGATTTTGTACTCACTTTGATATACGCGCAGGCCGAAAGGAACTGTCTGATAACAACGATGGCTTCTACTTAGTTTTGATAATATCGCCATGCTAATGTATTCCTTTAAGCCTACTACAATCTTGCCCGGCTGCACAAAAGCTTAAATACTGGTGCAAATTTTCCTCACTAGCATGGATAGGTATATAAAGGGATTAAACAGAATCAAATAGGTTTGATGACAATGCTGTATCTTTGGGGACGATTTTTGAGACTGGATGACATAGACGTTTGGATGGGCATTAGACAGCCTCAATCAACCCATTTTCTTCATAATATGCGCCCAGTAGTGCCACTTTCCATACAGCGAGTGCATTATTGCTTTGAAGACTTGGCACTCTGCTCGTGGAGCGCCTTGATCTGCTCCTCAAGCTCCGGCACCGGGCCGGCCACTTTGACACCGGGCGCGACTTGCTGTATCGGCAAGTAGGCCACGCCGGAACCCGCGACACCCCATCCCCTTTGCCATTCGCCGAGTTGGGCCGCCGAGGCGACATAGACAATGCGGCCCAGCCCGACCCAGGCGTGTGCCGCCGAGCACATGGGGCAGTGCTCGCCCGAGGTGTAGACGGTGGCCGCCGCGCGCTGGGCAGGCGTCATGTGCGCCGCGGCCCACCTGGCGAGCTCAAACTCGGGGTGCATGGTCGCGTCATTCTTGGTGGCGATCTGGTTGCGGTCCTCCTTGAGCACGGCGCCGGCGTCGTCCACGAGCACGGAGCCAAAGGGCTCGTCGCCGGCTGCGAGCGCCTCGGCGGCGAGGTCGACGCACCGTCGGAGGTGGCCGAGGTCTTTAGAATCCAGAGTGTCGGTGGACATTGCTGCTTAACTTGAGATTGGATTAACGTGAGATTCTTTGATTGCTTTCAAATCGAATTTTGTGACTGCAGAAGATAGTGAGTGATTATATTGTGGTAAATCTTTAGCTCATGATCCACGACGTAATCGCGATGCCCTGCGATTCCCGGCCCACTCAGCAAACCGGGGTACCTAATTCACAGCGGCCGACCCCTGTATTCTAGCGCCTACCGCCAACTGAGCGGAGAGGCATTGACGATACTATACCCAGATCCACAAAAAGCGATGTTGCTCGTGTATTGTAAGTCGAATTAATCCGCTCCCTGAATGTGCTATTCCACCTGAATGTAAAGTATCAGTCTGATACTCTTATTCGTGGCACATGGAATAAATCCGCCTGTTTAATTAATGCACAAAGCCCCCATCTGTAACAGCACAAACAAATGTCTCCCTCGTACTTCGTATACTGCCCTGCATGACTTTGATGAATTCGGACTGTGGCTATGTGAATTGTATTTTGCTCTCAAATTAGACTGCATTCCAAGAGGCTCAAGGCAATTGATCCTATGAATTAGTCATTGGCCGGGAGCCCTTGGCGAAAGACATTTTCTTGCTCTGTGCCACCATGATCATGATGGCGGACTGCCCTATTTCTCTTGGCGTTTTGAAAAGTCCGTCGACTTCAATTGTCCGCAGGCAGAAGGATCATAGATACCCTGCTTAATCTCCAACGCAGCCTTGAGTTGAGCTATCAAAAGAATGTCAGAACATCAGAACATTCTAGTCAAGCTGTGCCTCAAGGGAATATGCCTACGCTTGCAAGCACACATACCTGAGGAACAAAGGGGGCCCGGAATGGGAAACTAAATTTCGAGTCACACCAAGTAGCAAGCTGCACTAAGCCGGACTATTCGGACAATCTGTTCATCTCAGCCTGACGTTCATAATATAAGAACACCTCGATGCCATCTGTGTCTTGCTATTGAGCATTGCTTGTCAAAGAGAGCCAAAGTATCAATCAACAAGGCACCTACCGTACAGACCGCTACAAACACTACACCACCACAATGTCTTCCCTCCCCTTCACAATATCCTCGCAATCAGCGCCCGTCATATCGGCCGCCTACTTCTTCGCCGCCATCAGCATCGGCTTTGGCATCAACGCCATCCTGCGGCCAGCACACGGTCTCTCCTTCTTCGAGCTCCCGCTGCCGGCCGGCGACAAGGCCGCCCGCGCCACCGTCGAGAGCCTCATGGTCGTCTACGGCGTGCGCGACATCTTCATGGGCGCCGCCATGGCGGCCACGGCAGCCTTTGGCACCCCGGCCGCGCTCGGCTGGATCTTGATTGCCGGAAGCGGTGTCGCTGTCGCGGATGGGCTGGTGTGCTATGGACATGGCAAGGGCCAGTGGAATCATTGGGGGCATGCGCCGCTGGGCTTGGCGGTGGGATTGGTTCTGCTTGGGTTGTTTGATTGAGTGAAAGGCTGAGAAAAAGAGGTGGAAGAGCCTGGAGGAGAGAAGTCTGCGTATTGGAATGACTTGATGAGCTGCCAGAAGATATGGGCGACCCACGATGTATCTGAGCCTTCGTCGTGGCTGGTCGGGAAGCGATTATACTGTATCGTCAGCGATCGACTGTTGCCAAAGGTTGATGCAATACACCACGAAGGAATTTGGAGTTGGAATCGGTATAATCTCGAAGACAATCACTTGAATGACCACGTCGAACTTGTCAAATCTTTATTTTTGAAGTATCCAGTGCTGCAAGTTCAGTCCACCTCGTTTTTTCTAACACTAACAAGTCATCGCTAAGTAATATCGACAAAGGGGGTATCGAAACAGCGCAAGATGTACATGGGGCCAATTTGAGCCAAATCGCAGCATTTCTCAACTTGGAAACCAAAATGACTGCTTTTCATCTTGCCAATTCATATCAGCCGACCTAACCTAGTCCGACTATTTTGACTTGTGACTGTCCTTGTCGCTGTCGCTATCATCATGATGCAGCAAGTGATCAACCTTTTGCTTGATGCTCTCAGGCTCTGCGGGCTCTTCCGGCTTTGGAGCAGGCTCAGGTGCAGGCGGCGGGGTCTCGACAACGGGCTCATCCTCATGGTGCAGCAGATGACCCATCTTCTGCTTCATCGACTCGTGCACCTCAGCCTCCTCCTCGGGGTTTTTGGCCGGCAGCGGCGGCGGCGCGCTGCTGCTGCCGCCCTCGGCGGGCTCGTCTTCGTGATGCAAAAAGTTCTCGACCTTTTGCTTGAACCCGTCGGACTCCTCGGCCTCCTTGGCAGGGGCGGGGGCGGCGGTCTCAGCTACGACGACCTCCTCCTCGTCGTGGTGGAAGAGGCCCTCCCTGACCTTCTTCTTGAACTTGCCGGCGATCGCGACCTCCTCGGGCTCCTCGACGCGGTCCGACGGGCCGGCGTGGGCGTGGTCGGGCTCGTCCCGGTAGCGGTGGTGGTCGTCGCCGTCGTCGCTGCTGGGGCGGCGGGCAAACATGCCGCCGTGGTCGTCCTCCTCGGCGCGCTTCTTGCCGCCGAGCCACCGGGGCGCCTGCCACTCGGGCAGGCGGCGGCCGCCCAGCCAGCCGGGCCGCTCGAGGTCGGGCACCGCGACGCCCTTGGTGCCCGGGAGAAGCTGGATGCGCCGGGCCTGGCGGAACCAGGGGATCCGCGGGAGCGAGGTCGGCCGGATGCGGTGCGAGCAGTGCGGGCATTCGGCTGGAACGATCTGCAGGGCGAAATATTGCGTCAGATCGTAGAGGGCAAGGCCCGCGGAGAGGTTTCGTACCGCAAAGTAGACATGGATTAAGCTATTTGGCTGAAAGTTAGTCAACATGATCATACTCGCCTAGGCTAATAAAAAAGAGAGTACCTTACAAGTTGATCAACAATGGGATCGTGGCGTACGCGGCGAGCGTGGCCAGCTTCCCACTGAGCTGGTCCGACTTGGTCCAGGAGAAGACCAGCACGACCAGGAGAGCGGCCGCGAGGATCGTATCGAACACAAAGTATATGATTGGGTGTTCGGGGTCACAAGCCGCCTCGTCGTCCTCATCCTCAGAGCTGGAGCTGGAGCTGCTGCTGCTATGGCTTCCGCGGCTGTGCTTCCTTCGCCTGTGGTGGTGCGCTCGGATGCGAAGCATGATCAACAGCGACGTGCCAGACGAGAAGAAGAGCGGCACCAGTCCGACGGCCGGCACTGCGTGGTGCGACACGACGCCCTCGGCGATCAGCAGAGGGAACGCCGGGATGAAGGTCGCGGCGGCGACGACTCGCAAGTCTTGTGACGCCATCTTGTTCTCCTGTTTCTTCTTTTTTCTCTTCTCCAGGAAGGAAAGCAAACGAAACCGAGCAAGACTGAAGAAACAGAAAAACTCACGGAAGAAAAACAAAAAAAAAAGTCCAGCGGTGAAGCCGCGCTTTCACGCGAACAAGACGGCCAGAAATAGTTCGCGGGTTGATCGTCTAGACTATCCCAAGAGAGGGGCGATAACGATGCCCCAGTTGCAATGGATCGCCGTGGGCCAATCAAGGTATGCCATCACATCACGAGCTTTGACTATTATGGAGGAAAAGTTTGTGTGGGATCGGTGGTGGCATTGTGGGTAAAAGGGAGCACAGTCCTCAAAGTGAACAAGAGTGAGGTTCTCGCGCATCATGACATGTGAATAGAGTCATGTTGCAAAAAAGTATGGTCAATATGGTATACTCTGAGAATGGGGGTATTGCTTCTTTGGGCAGGGATTCCATGCTATGCATTTAGCTGCATTAGAGCTGTCGCATATAGTCAGGAACAGCGGGATCAGGGCAGTTGAAAAACATACAGGCGCGATAGTGATGATGTGCACTAAAATACAGGTTATCTTTTACTACTGCAGGCGATAAGAGCTCGCCTGGCCGTGTTCACCAGAAGCCTGGAGCTCGTGTGGATATATCTCTTAGCTGGCACACGATCTGGATTACGGAATATGATGTAACAGCTGATGGTGGATATTTTATCCATGCGACGATGATCGGCTACTCCATCCACATGGGCTGATGCTTCTCGGGCATCGTCTTCTGAGGTTCAACTTGAATTTCTCTCATGATCAAGTTGCAGCCATAGAGAGCGCAGCTGTGTCCTTTCCGAAGGCAGTAAAACGGTGGCGCTAAATAATGTCTCAAGCCATACCGCGCAAATGTTACGCCCGACAACAGTGGTGAATGATTGAAGCTGGGCGAGCCTCCTCTGTTCTATGGTTGCGATGCAGTCAACAACAAGATATCGCCAAAACCGTCGTCAGCGGCTGTCTTTTGGTCGGCAATAAAGATGATCGACAGTTCGCAGAAGCACTAGAACCAAATGCCGTACCTAATAATACAGCGTTCAGCTTCACGTCACACCAGGGGCAGCGCAGCAATAAAATCGCAACCGCATGTCAGCGGGCCGTCTGGGGCCACGCAGCCTGTCTGCAGCGGCAGATAGATTATTGGGTGGCTGCCTCGTGTTGTAGCTGGCACAAATGGAACGGCCGTTGGCGAATTGGGGCTTTATAACAAGCGAACGACCCCCAAAAGGTAACAGTACAGGACGTCGGGAAATACATGAACCATGTGCAATCCCCCCAGGTCTCAGCCACTGGTATGATTAGGCGAGAACAGCTCGGCCGATCCCTTGACCACATGGGAAATGGAACCCCCCAATTCATTACGAACGTGGCACAAGTCGTCGTCTAGAAAACCAACGGTGCGACGCGACCACTGAACAGAGAAACAGGTCAGGTCCCGATGCCTGCATCTCGCTCAGTGTGCAGCGCGTCGTCGATGCGAGATGGAAGCTTGGGAATTGGATCCCGCTGTAATGGCTGTGCCCTGTGAGGCTTGAAAGCAGAAGCAGCTCTCGGGCGGGAAGGATTTTACTACACCCCCAGACTTCCGTCCGCATTTAGCCCCAGCTGAACAGACATCCCGCTACTGCTGAGCATTTCCCGACGACGACACTTCTGTATTCGACCAGATCAAGCCATTTTCTCTTCAGCTGACAGAGAAAAGAGGCGCCCGGTCAATGTGCATCATGGCATGCGCGTCGACGCTTCGGTAAGATTGAGTGGGATTCGAGATATATGAGCAAAACCGATGCTGTATCACCGTTCTGGTTCGATCGAGTCTTACCACCACCAAAATGTGGTACCCCAAAACTTCCGAACGAATGTCTCATGTATTATGGGCGCACACCAGGCAGGTTGCCAAAGCTAAGGTTCGTACGGGCTGTTTCCATGGGGATAAAATAATAAAAACCCAATTGCCTTTCCAGTTCTGCTGTCACTTCGGCCCGTTTGTATGGATGTGGTAAACGGACTTTTCTCTCCTCTCCCTATCCCTTGCTTCCTATTCCCTGATCGATAAAACTGGTCTGCGCCGCACCCAGCTGGACCCAGAACGGCGCAGGCTCTCAGCTGCCATTGGAGGCGTACTTATCCAGGATCTCGAATACACGCCAATGATGATACGACTCGTCGACTCTGGGGCAGGTTCTATTGACTGAATATCCGGTGGGGGTTCTGGGGGCCGAAGTCAGTCCCGACACGTCGGTACGCTCATCAGCTGCTCGTGTTCTCGCCCAATAATCTTTGCGAGCATAACGCTGTTGGTTCTATATATCTGGACACTACCCCGCGAATCCGGATGAATGGAATTTCTGGTCGTCAGGAATAATCCATCGCCCGTCATGGAGTCAGGCGCAAATGCTTCCGGGAGCGATGCACGGGAGAGTCAGTCGATCGAAAAGCAGGAGCGCACACTCAATGACGCTCGTCCCAGAGCAGAAGCAGATGAAGCCCAGCATGAACAAACCGAGGACTGGACGATATCGAAGCATGAGCTCTACATCATCTTGTCCCTGACAATAATCAACATGGTCGTGGCGCTCGATGCGTCTGTAATAGTAACAGCGTTGAATGTGAGTATAGTGTCATGACACGATAGGAATACCCCGTTCTGACACTTTGGCGTACAGTCAATCATTTCTGATATAGGAGGAAATACTACAGAAGGCTTTTGGATAGGCACTTCTTATTTACTTGCATCTACCGTGGTCATGCCGCCCATGGCCAATGTCAGCGAGATATTCGGACGGCCGGGCTGCCTCATGGTTTCTTTGATTTTGTTCACCATTGGAAGCATTCTATGTTGTGTCGCCGGCGACATCAATGTTCTACTAGGAGGTCGAGCTGTACAAGGCATAGGCGGCGGTGGAATATGGGTGGTATCGCTTTTGTTACTGACTGATATTGTACCTCTACGGCACAGACCAAAGTGGTGGTCGGTGATTTCACTCGGTTGGGCTGTCGGGCTCGTCATTGGCCCTTTGATCGTGAGTTCTACTCATTCTCATCAGTCACCGCATGCTGCAGAATACTGACTTCTCATGTTCCTAGGGAGGTGCCATCGGACAAAACACAACATGGCGTTGGGTGTTTTATTTGAACTTTCCATTCTGCGCCTTTGGGCTGATCGTCACACCCGTCCTCCTGACGATTAGACCCAAAGCCGAGACATACCAGGAGAAGCTGGCCCGCCTCGACTGGATTGGCGGAGCCCTGTTCACCGGCTCTCTCACGACATTTCTCTTCGGTTTGACCGCAGGCGGCGTGCAGTTCTCGTGGAACAGTGCTAAGATTTTAGCGCCCCTGATTGTCGGGTTCCTTGGCCTCGTCGCCACCGCCGTGTGGGAGGAGTATGGCGCGAGGGAGCCCATGCTGAAGCGGTCCCTCTTTCATGACTGGAGTTCCGTCATCACCTACTTTGGCGGGTTCGTCCAGGGCTTGGTCATGTATGGCGAGCTATACTACGTCCCCTTCTTTGCTCTGGCGGTGAAGCAGGTTTCACCGGTCCGAGCAGGCGTCATACTTCTGCCAGTGATGCTGATACTCGTCCCGAGCGGTGCGGTGGCTGGAGCTATCATAAGTCGGGTGAACAACTATCGATACATCATATGGATCGGGTGGCTTCTGGCGACGCTATCCGCTGGGCTTCAACTACTCTGGACTGCCAACATATCGGACGCCGTCTGGTTCGTTACGCTCATTATACTGGGTCTTGGACACGGATTCGTTCTCAACGCGCAGACTTTTGCTTGCCAAGCGTTAGCGAAACAGGGAGATGTGTCCTCGGCGGCAGCGACATATGGATTTGCAAGGCAATTCGGTACTGCCGTTGGTGTCGCGGTTGGCAGCACGACTTTTCAGAATGTGATGGCTCTGAAGTTGGGATGGCAAGGTTTGCCGACAGACATTGCTTACAACTCGGAGGGCTATGTCCCTACGCTACACGGACTACCAGACGGTGATCCGACAAAGGGGGCAATTCTCGACGCCTACGTCTTTGGCTTTGAGGGTGTCTGGAAGGTTTTTCTTGCTATTTCCGGAATTGCCTTCTTCTCGAGCTTTCTCATACGACCATCGAACCTCGATCGGGCAAACGAGTCGGAGCATAAGCTAACCAAGAGCCGCATTGTCAAATGAGCGAGATCGTCTGAAAGAGGTACTGCATTGCAACATAGGCACAAATTTGTCCATAGACCATATAGAGCTACAAACGTATCTTCTGGCAAGGTCCAGTTCACAACTTTGTCATGAGCTCCGTTGTGATTGCAATAGCAAAACATCCCACCCCGATTGTCTTGGGATCGACTCACTGTTCTATTGGTCATGATGAGTAATGTGTCCATCACAACAAAACGGTTACTGGCAAACTAACAAGTGAGCTATTCTGGAGTCAGGAACATTTAGTTGAAGGGATATAAAGTCTCATGCTGAACATAGTAAGAAACCTTTCTTCTCTTACCCCGGAAGACCATGTCCACTCTGCTCAAGGCAGATACGTCTGAAAAAAAAACTTATTATCGTATATTGCTTTCAATTGCCTAACTCAAGGTCTTTAATGTTTTAGTATCACCTGTTCAACAAGCTCATCACCTAGTGTAGCAGCTTTTTCCACCTTGAAAGCGAAGATCGCTTGGCTCGAAAAACATAACGACATAACTGCGAGATCAACTCCGCCCAGGTTAGCGAGGAGTGGGAAAAGGAGAATATTTTCAAACAGCACTTGAGACGGTAAAGCCCCGCTGTGACATTGAATCCACAGACTCGCTGACCGTCAAAACAGGTGACGAATTGAGGCCATGATGATGGATTATCCGTCCCAGGGGACTACAAGCAATACAATAGCCGCCGGGAACACCGTACCAACCAGCAAATCTCGTTTTATGGAAACATCCGAGCTGTACGCGATTGCTATAGTTGATGGTAGTGTGTGGAGCGTACCGTTTCTTGAAGCTCGGAGAATATCACCATTCTTCCCTCCATCGCCGAAGCAGAACGTTTCTTTCCCATTTCCTTCTGCAACGGATTGTCTGACGATATTCAACCCCATCGCACAAGGGTAAAAACTCCGAGAGTGCACCATTTGACTGCTGAGTCTGCCGGAAGTGAACTTGGCAGTACCCCCTGCTATCTACTGCTCGAAACGCAGCAAACAATAATGTTTTCAGTCATCACCTCTAGGTGCTACTACAAGAGCTATCGCGTTGACCTGCTGGTGGCAAGCTACATGCACTCATGGACGAGGGCCACTGGCTGACCATTCACAGACCTTGATTTGATGCAATAAGGGATATTTCAGCTTCAAGCAGCCGGCACAAACTCACAATTATGGGTGCCACATCCATCTGGCCATCGCATCATCCTGGCCCAAAATCAACTGCGATGTTGCTTTAGGTCCGAAGATTGACCTCCGAGAAGCTCGGAAGAATCGCCTACCATACCATCCTTCCTCGTTGATCATGTGCTGCCCCTACACACGGCAAAGTCCTGTTCATATGTCACGACGTATATGACTATGTGCCTGGAGAGAGCACCTACCACGACTAGAGAAAAGACTTTCTCTAAATGCTTTCGTCACGATGCATGAGCACCTTCTCAAGGACTACCAAGGGATTGTAGTCATTCTAGGGACGCTGAAAAGCAAAATTGCCCAACTGCCGACCACAACAACTTCACGTTGCTACCCTTCACTTGTGCCGCACTCCCGAGAAACTTCGGCGCAGCAGCAGCCCATGTTCGAGTTTCGTGCTGCAGAATCAGCGCATCTACTCGAGGGTTCGTCCCGATTGTGCATCGATTGTCGGCAGCAACCCGATACAGACTCATCAACACCGGGCCATGACGCGCAATATGAGAATCTCGTTCTGAGGAATACCACGAGAGCGAGAAGACTTTTCCCATTTGCATTCGCCGTATTACCCTCACAAGATTTGCAGAAAAGAGGAGATCATTGAATATACCCAAGAGACCTATTCGAGGAGGACGACATCGCCAATTGTGGTCGATGGATCAAGCACAACGGCAGCATGAGTACTCGGGAGTCGATTCCAGATGATAAGTTGAGGCGTTGATATCTATTTGCCAATCCGAAAGGGATATTTGGACTTCCTTACGCAAACGAGCCCGAATTCACGATGGATTTCGACGGTGTATGGATGGACGAGTCGTTCCGCATGACATCCACCTGCGCGCATACACATAAAACGTGTTGAAAAGCTTGGAGATTCGATAATACTAGATCAAACTTTGAGAAGATATTGAAATACGCTGGTAATTCTTCGTTATCGAACACGGTGACTATCCCAGCCGTACGTTCCATGTTTCCCGTGCTGTATACGCATCACGTCTTGTAGCGACCTCAACCCAAATGTCTATGGCACTGTGATTCACGCTACGAGACGAAGGTCATAGAAGGTGATTGTTAGGCGTGATGAGAGGAAGAAGCTGGAATCCCAGTTGAGCCGAGTTTGACGTAGAGCGACAAGTGTACCATGTGTCTTAGTCGTGTGTACCTGCCGTGAGTACTCATTTATTGGCTTTTGTAGGGCTGGTCATATTATTCTGCCCGCCCTTACGAACCGTATTTTGCTAGTATTGGATAGATGGCCAGTCCGTTTAAGCTTCACAACTAGGTAGTTCGCCGGTAACACCCAGGCAGGTCTCAAAGCAGCATATGCAACAGTGGCAAACTCGACAGTGACGACGGTAAAGATAAAACACGGCCAGTGATATTGCAGAAATACCAAAATGCCTCTGCGACCATACGAAATGCGCTCAACGTACGTGGATACTATGTGTTTCTAGCGACTTCTGTGACTTTTTTTTCTTTTTCTTCTTCAGTTGCCGGGGCGTTTGACAATCTCCACTCCACTTCAAATTTAGTTTATCTTTATCCATGCAACCACTTTAAATGAAAGCTCAGACGGTCTCCACCATCCCCCCAAGACATCAACCTACTGCTTCAATTCAACTTCCAGTGAGGAACAAATTGACACAATCAATTGAATCAATTCCACTTAGCCTTCGAGTTCAAAGCCGACTTCTGCTGAGTGACCGTCTTGAACGCGCTGATGGGTGAAATGGTATAGACTCGCCTACCGCAACTTCAAACGGTGTCTCTGTGACGTTCCGCAAAAAATGTCTGTCAGCACGAACATGGACGAATTCGGATGGACCGAGTTCGATGACGAGGTCATGCACGAGATCGGCGACTCGATCGATGGCGTGCCCGACCCGGGAGCCACGATCATGTGGTTTGGAGAGCACGAAGGCGCCCGCCTCGACGAGTTGACCGAGTCGTATCGCCGTGAGCTGGAACATAAATCGTACTGGGACTATTCACCCAACGTAGGTCGCTAGGTTCACATAACGTGTGAAATTTGGAGCGCCAACGAAGACACTGACCATGGTTGTGAAGCTGTTCCGTTTCAGAGAAATACACACGCGATATCTGGACTGGCTGGACCTGGGACGTAGCCCCTTATCTGCTACTGTCTGGTTCGGCAAGTACAAAGGCCACGAGCTGAGAATTTTATATACCAGGCCTGAACGATGGGACTGGCTCATCAAAAACTGCGGCAAATGGAGGAGGGCTCTGTTGGACATGGTACGGCGGTACAAGATCTGGAGGGAGATTCACGACTCAGATTGGCGGATGCGGCGGCGGCAGCCGAGGCAATCGACGCAGGGGAGGATAGTCATCAACAAGGTCGGCAGGAGTCTCGGACCATGGGATGAGAAACCGTTGTCAGATGCCGACGAAGATTATGATTCCGACGATGGCTTTGTGGTCGCAGACTCGGAGACAGACACGGATGCAGACACGGATGCAGACCAAGACCAGGATCAAAGCAGCACAGAGGAGAGCGTCTTCGAGCAGATGAGCGGCGGCGAGGAAAGCGAGGTACTAGATGATGGAGACTACGACGTGGTGCAGCAGTCGTCCATGGTTGTTGGCACCATGATCAGCGATGACGAGGCGACGCCGCAGAAAGATTCCGAGAAGGACATGAGGAGGCAAACCATCAACTTGATGAACGGCAGCGATGATGGCTCGGATTCAGACCTTCCGACTCTCGAGACTACGTTCCGGACACCAAAGAAGCGCCGACTTGTTCGCCGCCAGGCAGTAGACAGCGATGCTGACACTCCAACTCGACGAAACAATACTAGGGGTTCTGAAAGCGAGGACGACGTTTCGGGTACGCCAACACAAAACCACGTGGTTATTACGTCAGGCAGCGAGGGAGATGCAACGTCGGACAGAGAAGACGGAGACGAAGATGAGGATGAAGATGATGACGACGAGGATGACATGCACTTCTCCCAAGCCAGAAACCCATTTTTCGACTATGAGGCCAAGGGCGGACGAGAAGGCAGAACAGGCCAAAGGTCGCCGAAGAAAGCTAGAGCCGGTAAGAAGCGGTCCGAAGACAGCGAAGATGACACGGCGAGTAGCAGTCCAGCTCGCCCAACACCAAGACTAAGATCGAGACCGATTCCGGCGTTGCCATATGATGCGTCCAGCGGGGATGAAATTATATACTCACCTACAAGGCGTACACGATCACCTATCAAATCACGACAGTCGCCGAACCGAGTAAACCGAGATGAAGCAACTCCGACGAAGCCACGGAGAAGACTTGTGCGTGGATCACCAACCAAATACAGAACGTCTCCTACAAAAGAGTCCTCTGCCGAAGAGCCAATCAGCCTGGTGACGTCCGATGAGGAGGACGAGAAGCCGGAAGTCATTGATCTGATGACATCAGGAGACGACGAACCGGTCCGGTCGGCGCTGGAGAGTCGCCACTCCAAGATATCTTCGTCTCCGCGCAAGGCTCCTACTCCTGACCCGTACGACCTGCCCGTCTATCTGGAGGGACTCCAGCATACGACGGCCTCGGCCGGCCACACAGCCGATCCCATGTCTCTGGACTCAGATGACAAGCCCATTACACCACGAACCAGCCCCCGAAAGCAGGTCTCATGGAGCCAAGGTCATATCATGCCTGAGGAGATCGATTCTGGTGACGAGCCGATAAGGCCTCCGCCCAGCAGAAGACGTAGTCAGCGTGCTGCTTATATTGACTCGGATGATGAGCCAATCACACCGAGGAGGCCGAGGAAGGCGGGACACTGAATAATGTTATAGCAGTCTCTTATTCTAACATATCTCATTCGTTATTGAACAGGCTTGAGGTACATTATCGAGATTTGTATAGCACATGCAATGTTGAATGTTTATGATTTCTTGAGTGTGACAGAAGGGAAAAAGGACAAAAAAATACCAAGAATGGCCCAAGTAGCAAATGTCAGAATACGAAGGGATCAACGACGAGATGGATCTCGAATGGATTTCTTTGCTCGTATGCACATACGGAGTACGGAGTAGCAGTAAGTTCTTTTTATGACACAGCCGGTAATCGCCAGAAAATCCCACGAGGAACTTCCCCAATTTGAGGTGATTAGTGGATGGGGTACCTGCAGCTTTAGCGCTTCTCATAGGGGATCAGCGCCCCGCAGACGAGAGGTTCTAGCGCTGTTTGAGGATTGCTGCCAGCAGCCAGTTAGACGAAGGGAACGGGGAGGCGACGTTGTTTTGCATTTCAATGCAGTGAGTGTTTTGACTTATGTCCGCACACATGTCGCATGAAGAGGCCTCTTGGCCTAATGACGACAATGAGGACTGAATGGTGCATGGCGGCGATGATCTTGATGCCAGATGCCAGATTGCGCCCGGGTTCAGGACTAGCGCGAGATGAGATGAAGGGACGAAATAAGCAAAGATGCAGAGTTGACAGGAAGAAAGGGTTTGTGCTTAACAAGTAAGGTTAAGATTTTTGTGGGAATTTGTTATGGAGGGATACGATGGCCCTACCAATGCTGCTTAGAGGAATTATGGCCGGTCGAGGGCATATCAGCGGTCGCTCCAGGCTAGACGATCATCGCTATAGCAGAGATTACCGGGCTAGACAGAGCCGCGGGCGCCTGTCCAAATGAAGATCGAATTGGGATGGCAGCGATGCACGTCCCCGAAGCAGCAGAGTCCGGTTTCCACTAGACAGGCGACGCTGGCGACCAACGGGGTTTAGGTGCCCCTGCCAAGGCTCGCCAATTTCAATGAGGATGGATCTCGTCCCATCGTATCCCAGATTCCCGCCAAGGGGGGCCCAGCAGAGCACAGCAGAGGCCCAGCAAGGGCGGCTTTGGGGGCTTTGGGGGGTGCGGATTCACGGCAGAACGTGCGCTGTTTGGTTTGGATCCTTGGGGGTTCCCGGTCCTGGGTCATTGTGGAAAATGGGGGGTTTCTGGAGTTCAGGTGCTAGGGAGGGAGCGAAGGGAGGGAGGGAGCTGAGTGGATGAGATTCGATTTCTTGGCTCCGCTACACCAGCGTCTCCGACTTTCTTTATTCTCACGTCCTCACAAAACGACTTTCAAATTGTCGTTTATTCGCTCCCTTTCATTCATTGCCTCTTTTCCTTGGGCATTGCACACATTCATTCATTCCCTTGCTTGGACATTGGCCTCTCTAGTAGTCGCCTTACACTCTTTACAGTCCTCCTAATCTCACATCTCCAGATCTCGCAAACCGCGTATCACCAACACCACCAAAACAAACACGCTCCTTTCCCCGAGATCAAATTCAAATCAATCACCATGCGCTTCACCACCACCCTGGCCGCCAGCGCCGTCGCTGCTGTGGCCTCCGCAGACAACTACTTTGGCTTCAACTCTGGTGCCAAGAAGGATGACGACTCGGCCAAGTTCAAGGCCGACTTCGTCCAGGAGATGGAGACGGCTCAGAACCTCGTCGGCGCTCCCGCTACCTTCAACGCCGTCCGTCTGTACACCAACATCCAGGCCTACTCCACCACCGACCCCATCGAGGCCTTTGAGGCCGCTGTCCAGACCAAGACCTACCTCTTGCTCGGTATCTGGACCTCGGGCACCGACTCCATCGCCAACGAGATGGCCGCCCTCAAGGCCGGTCTCGACAACCTCGGCTCCGACCTGGCTGACCTGATCATTGGTATGTCCATTGGTAGCGAGGATCTGTACCGTAACTCGGCCACCGGTGTCGCCAACTCGGCCGGTATTGGTGCCGACCCCGATGTCATTGTCGGCTTCATCAACGACTTCAAGTCTGAGTTCGCCGACTCTCTGATCGCCAACGTCCCGATCGGACACGTCGACACCTGGGACGTCTGGCCCAACTCCACTAACAAGCCCGTCCTCGATGCCGTCGACTGGATTGGTGTCGATGAGTACCCCTACTACGAGAGCGGTAAGGGTAACAACATCTCCAACGCCGGTTCCCTCTTCGACACGGCCTACGACGCTACCGTTGCCGCTGTCGGCGACAAGCCCGTCTGGGTCACCGAGACTGGCTGGCCCTACACTGGTGAGACTTGGGACGAGGCCGAGGCCAGCGTCGAGAACGCCAAGTACTACTGGGACGAGGTCGGCTGCCGCCGTCTCTTTAACAAGGTCAACACCTTCTGGTACAACCTCCGTGACTCCAACTCGGCCAACGAGATGAAGTTCGCTATCACCGACAACCTCTCGACCGATGCTCGCTTCAACCTGTCCTGCCCTACCACCTTTGACACCCCCTCGTCGACCTCGACTGGTTCTTCCACTGGCACCGCTACCGGCCTCGCCACTGCCACCGCATCTGGCTCGGGCTCTTCCACCACCGGCACTTCCTCCTCCTCTGGCTCCAGCAGCAGCGGCAGCTCCAGCAGCGGTAGCAGCAGCGGATCCTCTGCCAGCGCATCGGGCACCGCCGTCGCTGCTTCCGATGCCATCTCCCACGGCTCCGTCTCGGCCGTCTCTGCCGTGATCGCCCTCTTCGCCGCCGTTTTCTTCCTGTAAACGTCGACTACATCCAGCGAAGCGATTTGAGGTGGCCAATTTGTCCTCCGGTTTTTCTCCCGCACATATTCAGCATAATACCCGCTCTGCTACGAGTGACGCATGCAAATAGATACGGAAAATGGGGAGCTACACGATTTGTAATATAGAGGTTTTACCAGCGGACGGTCGATTTGTATAGAGGCTGCGCTACACTGCCGATTTCTGTTTCTGCGCGGCGCGCTTGTATGGACACATTTTGATTTATATATACCGAGATTCACGTGATGATCATGTTGTGTTTTAACCGTTATGCCGTGACCTGAAGGATTGTTTTGACTTTGTGGCTTTCAGCCCCCGTTCACGGCTCGGGCCGCGCAGCCGGCAACGTGGATGTCTCGATGTCACTCGAAATATCGTCGTTATGGTACGACCTTGGTATAAGGGTGGACAGATCACCGATTCTCGACCGTTTCCTAGGCCGCCAGCGCCGGAGGACAAATCATAGACATGTGTTCCAACAAAGACCAGTCACTAGGGACGTCTGACGCAGCAAGTCTGATCTCGTGGCCGAGAGTGGCATGGCGATGACTATGACTAAAAAAGAATGGGAGTTTCATTCCCTGATGCATGTCTTCGTTAATTTACAACATTGATATGATATTCAATACGAAACCAGTTTAACATACTCTGGGGTCTCTCTAGAATACAATATTTACAGAATGCGTACAAGTACATGTCTTCGACCCTCTAAGTCGCTGCAATCCATCTCGGTAAATGGTCATAATACAAGTGAAAAGAAGAAGTTCGAAAATCGTAAAATCGTCATAAGTCCGGAGTCCTCAATCTTCCTCAAACGGCTCGAGCTTGTGCAGCCTATCCAGTCCGGCACCGCCCTCGCCGTCGACATCCTCGACCTTAATGACCCGCTCAGCATCAGCATCGGCGTCCTTGGCCACGAACCGGTTCGGGCTGCTCTTCTCCGCGGCGGCCGCGATCTCGAGAAAATACGACAGCATGATCTGACACCAGCCGATATAAATGTCGTCGACGACCGACGTCGGGTCCGCCTCCATGTCGTGCATGATGCGCACGAAATTGCTGCTCGGCATCTGGTCCACCGAGAAGTCGCTGTACCGCGCGAGCCGGCGGCCGCCCGTGCCCGGGGTGGCGTCGGAGCCCCAGTACTTGATGTCCTCGGGGTGCATTTGTCTTTGCAGGGTGTCGTAGTGCGCCCGCAGCGTCGACTCGGCGGCGTGCCGGGCGTTCTGGACGCCGAGCGAGCGCATGTGCGCCCAGAAGCTGCTGAGGGGGTGGTGTGCGCCGAGCTTGACGACGCTCAGGTGGTAGATGTAGCGCAGGAGGGAGGTGGCGAGTTCTTGGGCGAATTCTTCTAGTTGTAATACCACGGACATGGTCGCCGTGATGAATGTAGGATCTTGATCTAAGATGGAAAGTACAGTCAGTATCATGTCTTCAAATCGTATTGTAGGGTTATGTGTGAGATATCGATATTTCTTAGCGAGAGGCGAGCCGGGCGGGAACTTCCCAGCATTGCTCGGAAACATGACCATATATGAGCACAATTTCCACTTACAGTCTATCAAACTGCCAGTTCTCTCGAGGCAGTTGTCTATAATTCGAAATGCGGCTGGCGAATTACGCGATTGCTTTAGTAACCTTGCCGCCGTCCGCAGCTCCATCCACCCTGCAAGAGTCCTGGGTTAGCGATGCATTCTACATGCGGAAGAGTGGATGCCAACGAGTATGTTGCAGAACTGCATATAAGTTTCCGACTTCCCCGCGTCTTGATCAAGATTCTTTTCTCATGGCCACATGACATTGCCACATGAGAGGAAGGCAATGAACGAAAAAAGAAAAATGTACTTACACATGGACGTGGTCGACATGGAACTGCTGACGACAAATATCTTAAACGACCTCCCCTTGGGAAAATTCAACGCATGATCAGCCTCGACACTCGACAACTCCCAGACCTTGGTCTCGAGACAGAAATCGGTATAACTGTGAATAGCACGAATAGTCTGCTCCGACTGTCCAAGAACGTCAGGCTGCCAGAGGCGGTGCGACAGGGACGTGGGCGACGACGACCTCGTCGCCATCATCATCTGCTGCTGATACTGGACCGGCGTCGGGGGAGGTGTGGTATAGAACTCGGCCGATTTCGGTGATACCCGGACGCCGAGCTCCCGGGCCGTCTGCAGCTGCTTCCGGAACCTCTTGGAGCCGAGTTTTCGGCCCTGGAGCACGGGCGCGTTGGGTCTTTCGCCCGACCACGCCGCCATCATTATCCGGGAGGCGTCCTCCTTGACGATGTTCTTGGCGAGGCCCCAGACTTTGAAACGGGACTTGTACATTTTCACTCTGTGCTTGTTTGTCAGCAACCAAACCAGTGTGTTGTTCCCCGGATAGGATACCCTTAGGTGAATAACTCACGTGCCATGAAAGTCATAATCTCTCGCCATGATATTCATGACTTCCTTGAGCGTCCTGTCCTCATTCCAATACAGCCGGACGATCGTGTCCTTGTGGGCGGCCCAGTCCGCGCTCGTGGCCCATTTGCCGCCATGTCCCGACGAAGCGGCCGCGCTGGCCGCAGCGGGGGAAGCAGCAACAGGACTGCTGCGTGAGATGACCAGATTCCCGTGCTGGTAAGCACTTGTAATGCCGGCGTCGCTGGCATCGGCCTCGGTCAGCCGAGCATCATGGTCGGCAAGCATGTCCGGAGCCCAGTGCCGGAGGAGTGTGGGGGGTGACTCCTTGGACTCATCTAGCTGCTGTCTGACTCCAAGGGGCGTTGAGGACGCAGGTGTCCCGCCGAAAGGAAAAGTGCCGGTCCTATATCCCAAGTCCCGGATCTAGTCAAGTGAGTAGTGAGTGAGAGTCGGGCGGTTGAGCTGGACGAAGAAGGATTGTATTCTGGTTGGCCGTCTGCTGGATGCTGGCTGGCTGGCTGGTTTCAGGAGAGAGGCAAGGAGACTGCACGTCAACCGATTCGGCATTTAAGAGAAGCAAACGCCGCCGACGGCCCCCAAAGTCTCTGTCAACGGGTGTGGGGATTCGCTTTTGGGCTCGAGTTAATATTACAAAGGCTACTTGGCAGCTTGGGATCGCGAACCCTGCTATAATCTAGCGTTGTCGTTAGTTGTCATCAGGTGGACTTTGCTACCGAGTAGCTTGTTGTTTAGTGTCAACTCTATGGGCATCGAGGTCTTCAAGTGGACAAAGCTCTTCTATTATAAGGATATGTCTCAGGGTCGTCGTCATAAATAGATCTTGAGGAAAAACGTTTAGTGATATTGTGGCCTGATCAGAGGAGAATCTGGAAGATATGCGGTCAAGAATTTCTAGAATACCATCACATCATTCGTGTCTGGCCAGGGGGGGCCCAGGTCAACGCGTGTGTTCTGTAGCGGCGGGCACTAAAAAAAGAATCCTACACCATGAGATTTTCCGCCTATCTTTGAACTCTATTCAGGAACAGAAATGGGGAAGACCCAAACCAGAGGTAAGCTGGGTCAAGAAAAATAATCAAGTAATGCTCGTGAGGATGGTCATCAAGACTGCCTGCCGTTGGATGACGGAGACTGGATACCTACAATGGAGTCTATCGAAATCTATATATAGTAGCCAAGAACAGACCCAAGATGCCAATCCCTGTCGATCCACGGCATTTGCCGAGCGAGTGAATCCTTTGGGATACCCCTCGAACCTCCACGCGACTCCAATGATATGATATCACTTTTTGACCCTGACTCTTCCTGAATACTCAAGTACGATATCGTTCGTCGCGATTGGGTGTACCGCTCGCTCGGGCATGCAGGTTCAACATGCACCCATGACATTCGCTGGCTGTAAAAGGTGAGATGCGTCCGCCGCCCGCGTGGTCGGGCACCCGTCCGAGGTGGCATCAACGGGATCAAACGTCTTTTTCTCAGATCCTCATCGTCGATTACTCTAAGCGACCGTTGAGAAAACAGGGATCACGACACCCTCACGTGCCCCGTTCGCGAAAATTCTGGCAAAAGTTTCCTGCATTGCGTTATGATCAGAAGTTATGTCAAAAGTACAACAACTCTGCCAAGCGAATGCAACAATCACATCATGATGCATCGAGCAGGATGAAGAAAGTGTAGATGATTTACTGCTGGCATATCTCGGAATTCCGGCATTAATCCCTCGGGAAGAACGACTCGAGATGCAAAGACAATCATTTCTATCTCTGATTGTCAGTATGAGCATCCAATGGAAGGCAGGAGTGGTTTATGGGCTATCTTATTCATTCTCATCACCATATGGATTAATCATATAAACATTATACATCATTTTGACATGCCAACAAACTCCAGTACAATACCATTTCGTACATACTAGTCGTCAGTGTCCTCCACACTTGCATTCTTCGGCCGATGTGCCATTTCGCCCTGACGGCCCCGACCATTACTCTGTGCCGCGGCCTTGTTTCCGTTCACTTTCCCATTCGCCTTTTGCTTTTGAGGTGTCGTGTTGTTTTGCGTATTTGCCGGTTTCTTGCCGTTCACTTTCGGCGACGACTGGTTGTTCTGCGGTGTCGCCGGCTTCTTGCCCTTTGCTTTTTGCGACGGCATGTCGTTCCTCGGGACCTCTTCCACGTCCGACTCGTCTTCATCACCAGACTCGTAGTCCTCCTCTTCCTCCTCTTCCCCACCGTTGTCATCATCGTGATCGCCCTCTCCCTCTTCATCGCTGTAGTCCCAAAACTCGGGCAATAGATCATTATCGGCCTCGCCCTCGCCGTCGTCGAAGCCGCCGTCGATGATGCGCTCGGCGGCCTCCTTGCCGACGACGGGCAGCTTCTCGACGCCGCGCTCCTTGAGCCGCTTGGGCACCATGCTCTGGCTCAGCAGCCCGACCTGTACCAGCACGCTCGCCTGGTCCCAGTAGATGTGCTCGTGGTGCAGCTTGCCGCCCCGCAGCGTCACGATGCTGATCACCATGACCTCGACGTACTTGTTGGTCGGCGGGATCCCGGGCAGGATCCACGGCATGCCCTGCGTGTGCTCAAACGACACGTGCAGCTCGTCTACCACCCGGTTCGCGCTCGCCGTCCGCGAGATCAGCGTCACCTCTAGCGAGTCTGGGTTGCTCTCCATGAAGAAGTCTCCGTAAAATCGGGCCAGCTCTTCTGTGCCCACGCCGCCTACCAGTGTGGGCATAAATGTCGTGGTTGGTGTGTATGCTGTTGTGTATGTCTTCATGAGCCTATTCTCATCTTTTGCAAAGAACTTGCCTGAGAATTGGTTAACCGTGAGCACTGAGAAATGGTACTTGTACAATCAAATAGACTCACTCTCCATGTTCTCCTCCACCACTCCCATCACATTGGTATCCCACCTAAACGCCTTCCTCGCCGCTGCAATACTGCGATCCCACGCCAGATCCGCCGCGACCTTGTCATACGCATCGAGATCCGCCTCAGCAAACCCCGGGTCGGCCTCGGGGTAGCTAAACGCCGAGTAGGCCATCTGCATCAGATTTCCAGTACCAATGCCCCGGTCAATCTTCTTCTTGCCGACGCGCTTGCGGCCCTGGATGCCGACCATCTGGCTCTGGCGCACGACGCCGACGGACTCGCCGGCCAGGTGCACGAGGACCTGGACGCCGCCGGGGAACCGGCCGCGCGGGTCCGGGATCTTGCCCGGGTAGTAGGCGATGATGAGCGCGAGCTTGAAGTCCGGGTTGTTGTCCAGGATGTGGAAGTGCTCGAGGCACAGGCTGGCGGCCTCGCCGTACGCGACGATGCCGAACGTCTCGCAGGGCCCCAGGTTGGACGTCTTGCGCAGGTTGTCGAGCTTCATCTTGTACTCCTTGTGGGCGCCGGGGCCCTTGGCGCCCGGGGCCATGGGCAGAAACTCGGCGTTGAAGCCCTCGGCGCGCCACTCGCCCAGGACCGTGGCCGAGTCGAACTCGGCGTCGTTGGACGTGACCCAGATGCGCGGCGGCGTCTTGGGGAAGTCGTCGGACAGGAAGCCCGGGTCGTTGTGGTTGGGCCCGTTCATGTTGTTGGCGATGACGGCCACGTTGCGGTTCGACTCCCCGGGCTTGGGGATGGCCGCGTCCAGGATGCCGGGCAGGTTGATGTTCATCTTGACTCAGTTATAGTCGATCAATCATACACTGTGCTCCTCTCTGCCGCCTGTTTTGATATCCAAACTTAGATGTACGGAATGTAACTGTATCCAGGAACATGCAGCAATAAAGTCAATCAAGCTGAGCTCTCTCGTATGAAGTCTCAGTGAGTTTACGCAGTTTCTTCTCCAACCGCCCTAGGATTATATTGGTTGCGACATGGTTGTAAAACAAGGACAGAGCGGGCCATGACGTCACGTTGACTTGCGCTGGAGCAGTAGTTTCGGAGTTGATTCCTTTACTCAACGACACATCAAATCAGTCAGGATAATTAGAAGTGAAAAAGTCTAGATAGAGACTGGACAGTATTTTAATTATACTATTACACAAATGAGATCCACTATAGAATTAATCTCTTCTGTATCTCCCGAGTTTGTGATGCCCGAGCTAGGTGCTACTCTAGTTTGTGCTTGTCCGTCCAATCAGAACATTTGACGGTAGCCTGTGACAGGGTCTTATCGCAAACTATCAAGACCTTCGGGAAATGATTTGCAACGGCAACTCGAGTATAGTGAGACACAGCTAGTAAAGGTTTATGCCTTCCATCAAAGTTAATATGATTTTGATGAATGTATGTGATCCTATTCAGAATAATCAGAATCAGGTGAGTAGACAGAATCAAATGTGGTTCCAGCTACTTTCATACTGATAGCCAGGGTTTCGTAGATCACGACGGGATAATGAATCCATAATCATATTGAAGAAATGCAAAGTCTCCCTCAAATCTAATATGGGGACATTCAAGAGCGCTGATAATGATATTGCTGTGTCGTCCATACGTATAGGTAATAGCCAAGTCGACTGATTGATAAAATCAATTTTTCATTTATCACAGTGTATAGATTGCTGATGTGTATAATTTTACCTGGTAGCGTAGAGAGACCTGCGAATTCGGACACATGATCAAAATACCTGAGTTGTGATAGTCTTGAATTTGACGTGTTCAAACCACCAGCCTGGTGATTTCAGTCCCGGTCAATCCATTGGCATGTGCAACGTGCATCGACAGGCGAGCAGCTCCACACGTCTGGGTACAAAAGACGATTATTCACGATAGTCGAGGCTCTGTACTGAAACTCGGAGAGGCTGTCTACACAATCAATGTCATTATTTCTCATGAAACGAGGACAGTATTTATGCCTCTTTATCACAAACCAGGAAACCTGGCCAGTCCAAAAACGCCATCGAATGCTAAAATATCTCATCATGCTTGGCGCCCATCCAGTCTGCGACCGCCAGCGTCCGGCTTCTTCTCCGCCTTTACCTTCTCGTCTGCCTCGCCACCCTTTCGCTTGACAGCACCTCCTCTAAGAGTCTGACCTTGACCGGCAAAATGTGGCCTGTTGGCGTTTTCCTTCTCCGCCTCCTTGTCGGCATCTGTCTTGACCGGCTTGATCTCGTAACCAAAGAAGAGCTTGTTGGGTGGCAGGCGGAGCGGCATGGGTCCATTCGTCCTGCGCAAGGGCTGGGCCGGTTGATTTGAAGATGTGCCTGCCACCGGTGTCGAGGGCTTTGGAGTAGGTGCCTTTGCGCCCTTCTTGGCATTCAGCTTGTGTCCCTCGCTAATGAAGTGCGACGAAACCGCTCTGGCACCAGCAGCCGCGGCCGTTCCGCTGGGCTTGATAGCATCGTAATTGATATCCTGTGCCATGGTACCCTGGCTATGCAGTAGCCCACCAGCTGGCAATCCGCCCTTTGTGCTTCGCGGAGTACTAGTGCCGCTTCCTGCGCGTCTCTCTGGCTCTACGTAGCCAACAGGAGGCGCAAACTCGACAGACACATCCGTCTCGATCATACTGACACCCATCTTCTCCGTGGCAGGCTTCACCTCCAGAACGGCAATATCGTAAACCTCGTCGTTATACTTGAAGTTAAATACGTCGCCTTTCGTTAGAGTTGCAAAGTTGCGGAATGCGTGCTCGAGGACGGCTTTAGGGTCGCTAATCTCGAGAAAATTGACAGACTGAGGCTGGAGCTTGACCATCTTAGCGGGCGACAAGGACGTCGTCTTAATCTGGACCATATCGCCAACGTCGAGGACGAGAGACTGCATCATCCACTGGGGAATGTAGGCGCGACCCTCCTCGGCGGTGAATTCGAGAACACCGCAGTGAGTGTGCTTCTCCTTATCGCCGTTGACGAGCTCCATCGTCAGAGGCCATTGTACGTGCAGGCGCGAGATCTTATTCAGGGCAGATTGCGGCAGGAGGATCTTGGAGCCGTAGTTGAGATCTGGGCGCTCGGCGCCCGGCGCCATCACGATCGGGTAACAGCGGTAGTACTCGTCGAAGCGCATCGCTCTGCTTGTGATGCCGGAGCGCGCCATGTTGAACATGTGTTGCGGATCGTTGGGATCGTAGGCGTCGAATCCGGGACGAAACTGAAGTTGAAGTAGGTCAGTACTCTGGAGTCTGTACGGCAGCTACTCGGTCATTCGCGGCTTCCACTGACCATCTTGAAGAATGATTAGCTGTAAGATACTCCCGAGAAGGTTCTATGTAGAATGGTGACAAAGAATAGCGATCGGGGACGGAGTTTCATCCAAGTGGCTGAGGTTGTTGTGTAGATTGCTGTCCTGTGGCAATCAAATGGGACCTCATCGAAGTGGGATGCAGCTTCCAGAGCTCGAAGGCACCCAATGCTGATGACGAAACATTTGGTACCCCAAAACTAACGCCTGAAATACTTGGGTACATGGGTACTTGCGTACTGACCTGGGGCGCCCACCGTAGATCTATGCATTACAACTTACAGTCAAAGCAATAAAACATTATCTGACAATCAAATAACAAGATATCAACATCATTAATTGTTTCTCTGCTGATATTCAGGTGCAACGACACCTACATGTGGAGAGCTTTTGAAGCTACAGGTCTGGTACTGGTGAAGTAAAAGGTGCATGTGGACGGACCATTAGCGCTAGCATTACTGGACAAGCCACCCAGATTTTAGAATTTCCAGGCTGCGGGTCAGCCTGTGGCGTCATGTCACCCTGCGTGCCAGTACTTAAACTCAATATTAGCGGCCTCTTCACAGCTGTGATTGATTCCAATACGCCGGGTCATGTACAGTAGGCAAACATTTGAATATTACATGTTACCCCACTAGGTACAGCTTTGGAGCTTGGTAGCTCGAAGCGCCGTCAATTGTCTCTTTTTTCATTAATTATAAGGCCATATTCGATTGCCGAATAATTGAGGCGCATAGCTCTTGCCAGCGCTTGCGAGGCCAGCCGAAATGTCATCAAGGTACAGTGCGGCGCGTCCCAAGCGCGCCGGAGAGCAGTACGCGCGAGCACATCATGGAGAGACTGGCCCGGACAACAAGAAGGTCAAGTTTGACGTGCGGAACCCCTCGGCTTTGGCCCCAGATGCGGCCGAGGACGGCGAGGACGGCGATGACGCCTACCTGGAGGCGGACGCCGAGGTGATCCGCGGGAGCGCCGCGACCAAGCGCGGCGCCGTCAACATTGACGGCTACGACTCCGACTCTGACCGCGAGGAGCTGGGAGCGCGGAGGACGGAGCAGAAGCCGGACAAGAACGTCGACGACGTGGACGACATGTTTGCCGACGAGGATGGGGATGAGAAGGACGACGAGGTGGACTACTCTTCCGGCAAGAAGAGCAAGGAGGTCCGCTTTCTCGACAGCGCGGATATTGACGGACAGGACTTGCGATCCAAGGGCGGCGGCACCATCCGCCTGGACGACGAGTCTGATGACGAAGACGACGAGGAGGCTATTGCTCTCGCCATCCAGGAGGAGGATGTCGACGAGGAGGTCGGTGCCGGAGGACTCAAGAAGCATGCCCCCAAGGTTGAAGCCTTCAATCTCCAGGCCGAGGCCGAGGAAGGCCGCTTCGACGAGTCTGGAAATTTCGTCAGGAAAGCAGCAGACAAGGACGCCCAGCATGACCGCTGGCTCGACGGCGTCAGTAAGAAGGAGATGAAGAAGGCCGCCGAAGCCCACGAGAAGCGAGAGGCCGACATGCGCCAGAAGAGGCGGGAGGAGGACGACATCTTGACCTCGGACCTGCTCAAGCAATTGATTCTCCGGCTGGAACCCAGCGAGACCGCCCTGGAGGCTCTCGCACGACTCGGCAAGGGCCAGACGAAGCCTAAGAAGGTGCCCAAGTGGAAACAGAAGAAGCAGAAGCAAAAGGACGACGCCATGGATGTCGATGCCGAGAAGCAGGCAGAGGATCCCGAGCAGATTCGCATCAAGGAAGCCATTACCGACATTACGGATGCCGCCGACAAGCTCCTGGGTCGGGAGAGGCCCGACATCTACGACAGGGAACGAGAGCTCCTCATTCGCGAGTGGAGTAGGGAAACCCAAGAACGATGGGTCGAGCCGGAACCTGTCAAGGAGGAAAAGCCCGCCAACACGATGTGGGAATTTCGGTGGATAGACGGCAGAGATGAAGCAGCCAAGCAGGGCCCCTACGACGGCCCAACGATGAAGGCCTGGCAAGATGCTGGTTACTTTGGAGAAGGCGTAGAGTTCAGAGAGGTTGGCATCGATGCTTGGTCAAGAGTCGTTAGCTTCATATGAATACAGTTGAGCAGCATCACATCTTCACTTGATTCCCGTCTTACTCTTTTCTTTTCCCCGACGAAGTCATGATAATCCATCACTTGTGATTTACAATGAGTTTCTATTCGAACGATACTGCAAACACGGTAAATCATTTGTTACTCACCAGCGAATTTCATTCTCCATCCAGGCAAATATGATCAATCGTCACTTGCAACTTGTCAAACGAAATTTTGTGTTTTAACGCCAGTTTTCAATTCAATTCGCAGAAAGCAAGAAATTACGCGTCTCTCGGAAAACGAGACAAGACACGCAAAGAACAAACTCTCTAAGGTGCATACCATTGGACGGTTAAACCGTCCGGAACTCCCCCAACTCCTGTTCTCATGCTCCCTCTCTATAATGCATGCCATGAGACGGTTAAACCGTCCAGAATTCCCCAAACTCTTATTCTTATGCTCCTTCTCTATGATGCATACCATGAGACGGTTAAACCGTCCGGAACTCCACTCTCTCTCTCTATAAATCAGAACTTTGAGAGAGCAAAACCGTCCCAATCACCAGACTCCGAAACACCAAGCGCCAGACGAACAGGAGCTTAACGGTTGCGCTGTCTGCGCTCTTCATGCTCCTCGTCATTGTAGAAGCCGCTCTGCGGCTGTCGCTGTTGCTGCTGGTATGGCTGGGGCTGGCCATACTCAGGGCGGCTGTATTGTAGCAAAAATCGTCAGCACTTTTGTAGTTATAGTGACAGAACAAACTTGGAACCGTCCTCAGATAGTTGGGGTTGAGATGATGTTCGACTTACGGCTGGTACTGCACCATCGGATGATGGTACTGGTTCATGGGCGGCTGGTAGGCGCCACCCGGAGGACCACGATAGTAGTGGCCTGGTCCGTACTGGTACGGACGCTGGGCTCTGCCGCCGTAGATCGGGGCAAGAGGCTGCTGCTCGCCGAAGACTGGCAAGCGGCCCGGTGCGGTGGGCGCGGGCAGGTCCTGGCTCAGGTCCCAGAAGGAACTTGGGCCAGAGTTGCCCTGGTGGCCCATACCGCCGGCTTGATACTCATGATAGGCGGTATGGCCGCGAGTACTAATGAGTAGAATATCATATTAGATGAGTTCGAGAAAGTATGAGATTGCGAGAGATCGGATCGCGATCAAATCGGATGACGATAAGATCGGATCGCGAAAAGAACAAGATCGAGAAAAAAGAAATCGAAAAACATTATTTCAAAAGAAATCGAAATTTCGAACAAATCTCGAACAAAATAGTGCTTCAAACCGCATAGGATGAAAATTGATAGAACTTACTCATGAGCGTACCCGCCATGGGTTCCGGTAGATCCCAGAACCTCACGACGGGCACGAGAGAATCCGTCGTTGTCGTCGTACTCGACAGGACGGGGCAGGGTGTTCTCCAGACGAGGGACAGAAGCGAGGCCGTCCTGCTCGTCACTCTCGTCTCTCTTGGCCCGCTTCTTCAGGCCATCGTGATCGTCCTCGGACGGCATGTCTGCGTCCCACGAGGCCTCTGGTACCTGGTCGACACTGTAGTATCCGATCTCACAGTCCGTAGCACAGGTGGGTGCTGCACGCTTCTTGCCACGTGCGGGCTGGTCGCCACGCTGGTCGTCGGGCTGGTCGTACTCACCAGCCGGGAGAAGAGGCGCGGGACGTTCGTTGCGGTCAGGCAAGATACGGTTGCCTCTGTATCTGTTGTCGGGCTGGTGTTTACGTCCAAGCCTGATTAGGTGCTGTCTGGGTGAAAGAGAAAGAAAAAAGATTAGTTTGTGTAATGACGGGATGACGCAAGAGAGAAAGAGAGAAAGAGAGAGAGAAAGTGTGTGCGCGATGAGATGATTTTCTTTCTTCGTACAAAGAAAAGGAAAATAGTTGACATCACAGTTCGAAATCGAAAAAAGATGCTCGAAATCGAAAAAAATGAAATCGTGAGAGAACGTGAATGTGAAAAAAACAGGCAATACTTACTTGAAAGAAGCAATCCTGCAGTCGCCAAAGCCGTACTTGCGAAGCACGTTCTGGATATTGAGCCAGTTCTCTTCCTCTGGGTTCATCTCGTAAACTAGGGCAAGCATCAAGTGAATATCTGCCTTGTGATCCCAGCGAATGCGACCCGCTCGTGTCTTGGTAACGCGTCTATCGTCACCCGGCATATCCTCGTCGGAGCCCAAGTTGTCGCGGTCGTCAGGAGCCATGATTGATCGGACAGCGTCTGCTACAATTCGTGCTTGTGCCTCGGCTAGTTTCTTGTCGAGAATGTTACTATAAAAGTTTGTTAGAGAATTGTTATGGTTGTCTCTTGCGGTAAGAACGAAAATCGGGCAATATCTGATAAGACAACGGCGTTGTCTGAGGCGTGAAATCGCTGTCCGATGCGGCAGGAACGAGAGATCGGTCGAAATCATATACAGCAAAGGCGTTGTCCGATGCGTGAAATCGCCATCCGATGCGATATAACGTTGTCTGATGCGGCAGGACCGAGAGATCGGTCGAAATTATATACAGCAAAGGCGTTGTCCGATGCGTAAAATCGCCATCCGATACGGTATATCGTTGTCCGATGCGGCAAGAACGACAAAGAGTCAAAGTCTTGTAGGGCAAGAACGTTGTCGGATGCGTGAAATCGGCGTCCGATGCGGCAGGAGCAAAAGATCGGTTGACGAGACTGAATGACGGGGATCGGGGATGACCCTCGCAATTGCAGCGGTATGGTATCGTGAAGGATCATAAATACCCGAGGCAAGAAGGTGGATGTAACGCAGGAAGAAGAAGAAAAGAGAGAGTTAACTTACGAGACAAGATCCTCGAGTGACTGCTGGTCAGGTTTGATGGTCACAGCTGCGTTAAGGCGTTCTGCCTGAGAAAGGTTGTCTGTGATGGAGTTCTGAACAACTGGAGGACAAAGAATGAGGGACTGGTTGTTGTTGCTGGCAGGAAGAACTTGGTTGGATCTCTGGGAGCCGGGGAAAGGGTTTTGTAGCTGGCCGGAGCGAAGAATGCGGCCGAATTCTGAATGGCCAGAGCCAGAAGCGGGCAAGTCCCGGACCGGGTCGCCCGAGCGTTCGGAGTCCCTGCCACGGTTGATGCTGTTGGTGCTCTTTCCAGTCTTGGTGATATTTCTCAGTCGGTATCTGGTCTGCTGGCGGCCCGGAGCAGTGTTGGTACCAGTTGTCTTCGAATCTATTGGGAGATCCTCGGAGTCTTCAGCGTGGTCATGTTCGGCCTTACCAATGGGAGAACCCTGGGCGCGATTCATCAAGTTGCGGCCACGAATGACGGAATCAGTCTCAGAGATCGTGGAGTCCGTGTGACCGGAACGGGCAGCGCGAGTGTTGGGATACAAGGGACGATTCTCTGAGCGACCGGAGTCAGCGGCGGCGTCATTGATGTCTGAAATCCCGTCTGCGAAGTCGCTATCTTCTTCGCTATCTTCTTGCTGGACAACCGAAGATCGTGAGAAAGAGTCGACGAGATCATCAACATTTGAATCCATGAGATCGTAACTCGAGTCATCGGAGTCAGTCCCTTTGCGGTCGGAATCTGACAAGCGATTCTCTCGACCGCCTGAGTTGGAACGATCGAGCTCGGGGTCCATGGCGCCGTTGCTAGGGGGTCTGTATCCAGCACAGCACCGGTGATGTTGCAATCCAGGATACAGGCTTTTACCTCACCAAGGACGGGGCTGGGGATGGAAAGGGAGATGGAAATGGGCAGTGGTTGATGGAATGCTGGATCAGCAGATGATGGATGGATGACGAAGCTTGGAGGAAGCTGAAGCTGAGTTCGAAAGGTGAGAAGAATTAAATACTTGTGGAGGCGGGGGAAAAGCGGATTTGGCTGGCTGCGGATTGTCGAGTTGGACGAACAGTTGAGTTGGCCGCAAGGGGTCATCGTCAGATACGGGAAGACGCCGACGAGGTGGGGGGCAGACATCACTACGGGCATTACGGCAAGATACATTGGCCTCGGTTGCTGGGAGACCTGAGTGAGCCGGAACACATGCCCGATATCAACTTGGCTTTATTGTCTATACAAGTCCAGCCCACTAAAGCGTTTATTCACTGAGCTTGACGACCATAGACTCGGGAGAGTGGCGTGAGGACAAAGAGCTCTTGGTGTTGAGTAGATACTATCGCTCTGGTGACCATGCGCAGTCAGGATCCCGACCAACCAGGACCAATATATCTGCGCTCTTTCGGTCTGCCATGGTATTTCCGCCATTGTCATTACTATATTTGCATCAAATAGTATCAAAGATCCAAGGGAATATTCAACTGGGCAGTATTTAAACAGATACCAACATGAGTCATTGGAGCATCACTAGAGTTGGTACCAGAAGTGACATCCTTTCTAGTCATCTTAATCCTAACGCATTGAATCACCGGTCAGCTGGCAAGTTTGAAAAACCAAAAAACTTGAACATGTCATCCATCTGTCTGTAGGTACTGCTATTCCGTGCTACACTGCGGAGACAAGTGTATGCGAGTTCTAAAGAACTCGAGCGAGAGAATCGCGTACTTCTTCCCAACTGTCAATGTGACTTCCAAGTCTTCCTCCAGATGTATCACAACAGACCAAAGCAGTGTACTCGAAGCCAAGAGGCCCCCAAGTAGCAAAGATTTCCTGAGCCATGAATTGAGATCCTCTACGCGAGTGGACTGGCCGAATGCTTTTCTCAGGCGTCCAAGGACGAATGTTGAGTACCTACCTAATAGGCCTTACATTGGGACATCCGGCGGAGGGTGATTTCAAATGGTTCAGCTCAGGGCGGGCCGTACCTTCCTTGCAGAACCTTGTCATAACTTCAGTATAGTAGTATAATTGGAGAACTAACAAATCCACGCGCTCTGAATCTTGTATGTCTCGTAAACAAATGTCTAGGTAGCTTGAGTACCTGCCGATTAGGAGAATGGGCAAGATCAGTCCTCCAGTCGTTGCCGTCTGGAACGCCAAGATGGAGATCAAAGTAGAGGGCGGAGAATGGCACGGTGTTTCTATTTATTCTGATGTAAACTCTACCAAAAAGGATCTGGAAGATTCATCTAGAACGTCTGTCGCGACGGAGCTGAGCTCAATCTGACTACGACGTTGTGGCAGATATGCATGCATCAATCGATCGTTGGCGCTCGCGGCAGGCACCCGTATACTCATTTTCCCGTCCAAGTGTACTCCCGATCCAAAATATTATGCTCCTTCCCCTAGCTAATTTGAATATGCGTTGGTATGTACTCAGATAGAAATACGAAGACATGTAAATTCTCTGATTGTATTAATGATACTTCAAATGCGTTCAGTCTCGGATTCAGACTCGAGTTTGTGCGGTTGGACTCGCGTCAAGGTGGGTGCGTTGGTGCGGTAGCTATGATTCTCCACGATGAGCATCATGTAGTTCAAAAGTCTAGCGTTGCGGGTCATGGATAAAGTCGGCCATGGCCAGAGTCATTGCAGGCAGCTTCATTGTTCCTACGCTAAATGTCGATAGGAAAGGTATGTTTCTCGAGTGTCGAGTTTTCACCCTTGCCTGCACGTAGTGTTTTTCTCTATTAGACGAAACGGATTCCACAATAGCGCAGGGTCTGGACCACCAGCACGACGGTCTCAGGCAGTAAACTTACGAAAGCAAAGGCATGAGATTCACAATAGATGCTCAGCCACTGCATTCAAGGTGGAGTCAAGTCTTATACAACCAAGCAGCCACAGGTTCAGGCCGACATTGAGCAAGGAGAAAAGCTAGTGTATGGCTTTCATTGCATTGATTGTTGCCGTTGACCTTTGCATTCTAGAGTGGAGGAACCATCCTTCATATCTATTCTTTACATTTTCTTCCCCCTCGGATATCACTTTGAATAGAACCGTTCCTCAAACAAAGTCCCCCTGTTTGTTTCCAAAACGCCTGACGTTACCTGACCGAGACATGGCATAATATTCATAAACTGACATGAACAAAAGAAAACTGTGATGTGATGACACCAAGTGGTTGATGAGATGAAGTTCCCGAATGGGGTCGATTAAGTGCAGTGATTATGCCATTCTTCGTGCTTCACGTGGACATGATCGACCTCGGCCTCTGCTTCAGCTGGAGCAGGCACACATCCGCCGTGGTGGTGCATGGCCTGGTGCTCAAAAGGCATGTGCATCGGCTCAAATGCGTATGATGGGTCGTAAGCAGAGAACATGGGAGAGTGTGGCCACATGGCAGGATCATGAGGGAAGTGGCCCATGGGGAAGTCATAAGCTGCCTGGGAGTTGAGCATCTCGGCCCCAGGGCTGGCAGCAGTAACAGCCGGTGATGCCGGGAAGCCATCAGTATCACTGCAAGGAGTGAGGAGGCGGGGTGCGATGGTATGCTGCATCGGTGCAGCTGATGCCATCGACATGGGCGTCATGCGAGTGCTCTGGTATGTTGGTGGACCGCTCTCTTGCTTGATTCTTGTTGCAAGGGCAGGGCTCTCGCCCGGATCAACACCGTTTGTGAAATGTTTTGGCGACTCGGCCTTCATGACATCTTGCTTCTTGGACTTTGGATCCTTTACTTCTTTCTTGGACTTGACGACTCGGTTGGGCTTCTCTTTGCTGGTCCGGTTACGTCGTTGAGGTTCGAGACCTAGCATGGCTGAGCGAAAACGGGAGTATCTCATTCGTGCAGCATGGCCGTTGGTGATTTCTTGGGCCAGTATCGGGTTGCTGGCAACTTTGCTCCAGTCGATCTGACATGCGAATCAGTTGGTAGCTCGATGAAGACGAGTGTTCTTCGAGACATGCGATAGAGTCACTTACATCTTTCAGGTTCTTCTGTTGCAGGATTGCAAACAGGAATCGAGCCATGGCATTGTCGTTGTTCGACATGATGTTGACTGACTCTGAGGCTGGTGAACTGGAAAAGTGACTCGGTCTGCTCGAGGACTTCTGTCGTCTAGCACAGGAAAGAAGAAGAAGATTTTTCTTCTCCGGCTACCCAGGAAAGTTGATAATCCGAAGAGAAACTGCACAGCCGAATGTGAGGCGATTTGATGTAACAGAATCTTTGGAGATCAAGCTGAACGCAGGGTGCAGGAGAAGTTCAGTGACTCATGAACAGGGCACAGTGAAACCTGGTGAGGCCAGGCAAGGGAGATATATGTCGTAAAGCCTGGCTGAAACTTTTGATGAGTATGGGGTCCGGCTCAGCAGATCACACCCGAGCAAGAGAAACGGACTATAGCCAGGTGGAGTCCTTTCTTGGATAGATAGTAGTACAACAGGATAGCTACCGGCTAGCACAAGGAAGCGTACTTCTTTTTAGTCTCAACCTAGATGGAATAAGAAGAAGAAGAAGGCCGGTTTGTCAGACAATGGAGCAACAGGATAGGCGGCCCTTCAACGGTGCTCATCAGAGTTCAACAGCGCCCAGGCCGATGGCCAAAAAGGAATGATGTGCATGAGATATTGTTTGCTTCTGGCTCCGTATGGGCGATGGGCTGTGGGGGAAGACAAGGATGCGACGATGGTGATGATAAGGGAAACGGGCCAAAAAGGAACGTGTAAAGTGGTTGCATGCGCGACCCGCAAGTAGCGCGCCTTTGACCTTTAATGGCCGGCCAGACCCTGTAGAAGGCGTGCAAAAGCCTGCAAAAGCCTGGGGGCGAGACACATGGCTGCCTGTTGCCTAGCAACTCCGGTCGGAAAAGGGAAGTAAAGTAATCAAAGACAGCGGACCTGGGCTGGTGATGATGGTGGGGGAGACGCGACCTAGTGTAATGGAAACGCGGCACGACGACTCAAACCGCGTAAAGTGGTTTTGATGATCCTTGTCGAAGGGGGGGTCTCGGGGGTCTGATCCTGGCACCATTTCAATTTTCGGCAACCTACAGTCGGAGCTGATCCTTGGCCGTAATGTTTACTTGACCTGTGAAATTTCTGCCAGTGATTGGGTACATTTCGGCAGATACGTGCGACTCATCAGCCGGGTGAAGGTGACGCTCAGATTCTGGTGTGGCAGACTCAAGAGTATGACCGCAGGGACACCTTTGCGACGTAATGTTTGACCGGTCAAGAGTAATGCACTGACGACAGCACATTCCGTGACAGAGACAGCAGATTGGGAATTCGTTTTTTGGCACATCGTTTGGCAGGCCAGCGGACCAGGAAGTCAGGAACTTTCGTAGCCGAAATCCTGGAAAAGGTTGCCGCATACATGCACAATGGTACATTCCGGGATCTTGCGCAGGTTCAGTTCACGTCTGGTGAGACGTGTGAGTCATTCTAATCCGTCGAGGGACAAACCCAGGCCTGATTATTGGCTGTACTTGACATGGAGGATTCGGCTGACTTGGGCAACTTTTTTTTTCTTCTGGCAACGGGCGAGAGGAATTGGAAGAACCCATTGGACAATTCATGTATTGTCTCGCAGGCATGGGCAATTAGGCAAGGCACTCGCGCAATGCTTTTCAGGAATGAGGTACATTAGATCAAACAGGGAGAGCTCGAGGTGGTGTGGAGGCGAGATGCTGAAAGTGCCGAGGCTGGCTCCGGATGATGTCGTTTGTTTGCAACGCGTCCCCCAGCAACGACGGTGACAGTGGGACGCATCACTTGATGTTTGCGACCGTCATGACTTGCTCCAAAGGTTATTATTACCTCCGAGTATGCTTGACAAAATGAAAATATGTATGTCGGTTCAAGAGATATGTGAGGATACGAAGTGTCTCGCAACCTAGGCAGAGAACCGGGAGGCAACCTCGTTGGGGGGAAATTGGAAGTGGTTGGGGGGAATCAGTCAAGTCGCGCGAATCTCGAGATTGGGTCGCATCGGGGCGTGGCAGGAGTGACGCGGATTGACGCCAACTCACGTGATATGGTGACTTAAATTGATTCTTGGCCCTTCCCTGGCTCGAATTCTTTAGCTCGACTGGGTGAGGATACGACTCGGCTTTTTCTTTTCAGAGCATAAAATGGCACATTGCCGCTTTTGCGTCGCCTTCGAGCTTAATCATTGGTCAGTGGCTGCATCAACCCCACTATTGTGCTTCCGCGGCGCTCGAGTCTAGCTATTTCGAGCCCATACGGTTGATGCACAATTTTTGCTTGTTCTGCTGAGAACCCTTGGTCTTTTGGCCCTCGGATCTCACAGACCCCCCCGAAGGAGCAGAACCAAGCTCGAGCCAGCAGCCAGCCCGGAGATCGAGCGACAGGCGACAGTGTGCAACCAGGATTCATTGATCTGGGCGCTGCGCTGTACACTACCTACATACACTGACACTGCGGATTTGAACTTGGAAGCTCTTTGCTTTGCACTGCTCGCCCCTCCTCGATCGACCCCCAAATTCTCCGACCTGCCCACTGCCACCTCCAGGTCTCAAGTCAGCCCAGCTTACCTTATTAAACTCTCCAGTCCTAGCAGTCCAGTCCAGTCAGCTTGTCCTTAACAATTTTTTCCTCTCTCCCAAAGCAAAATACTAGCCCACAGTTCCACTCCTTACCGTTAGCTCCGAATTTTGAGCTCGAGACAGCCCAGCCCAGCTCAGCCAGCCGCGTTGCGCGCTCAGCCAGCCCTTCGCCATAATGAACAAGAATTGGGGCGATAGAGCCGACAAAGATCTCTTCTTTACCATTCTGTCGGTGAAAAATATCGGTATCATCAGTGGGTCGGAATGGACGACCATCGGTAATCACATGCGCACCCTGGGCTACGGCTTTACAAATGAAGGTTGTCGGTATGTAAATACGCCTTCGTGTCTGTTGTCAGCAGCCGGACTGCCCCTACCTATACCCTCCCTCATATATGGTCGTCGATCTTGGCTTTGTTATATAGTCGAGCTTGACTCAACCATGTTTCAATCTGCTCTGCAGCATCAATGTATATCAATTGCGTGCCCCCTATGCCGGCCGTCGATCGTGTTCAGCCGACATTGCGATGCTTCCTCCCCGGACTGCAGCTGCACTTGGTCTATATGAATGAGCCTCAGACATTGCCCGCACCATGAACTCCGTCTTGAGAGGGATACGATAGCCACCAATCTGTAACTTGAATGTGACCAGGAACTGACTGCTACCTAGTCAACATTTTCAAGGCCTTCGTAGGGCTCAGCACAAAGCCGAATCCAATGGCTTGTCGGGGGAAAAGCCTAGACAGGGCGACCCAACCTTGAATCCAATTACTCGTCGGCCGGGACCAGGACGCGGAAGGCCCAAGAGGATACCTCCTGTGCCTATTGCACGTCCCCAAGGACCTGGATCGGTACCCGGACCAGCACCCGGGCCAATGCCCGGCCCAGTACCCAGCTCGGCACCCGGTTCAGCACCTGGACATGCGCCTGTACATGCGCCTGGACCAGTGCCCGTGCCTGCACAGAACCAAGATCACGATCTTGATGCAATGACCGCTGCTGCCGTCGCCTCTCTAGCCAATGCCACGGCCGCCCTACCAGATCCTCAGCAGCATCAGCCTCCACCACCTCCTCCTCAGGGTGTACCGATTAACCATCAAGTTGCTCATCCTGCTCCGCCTCCGCCTCCGCCTGCCGCCGCCGCCGCGCCCATCCATTCTGCTATCGCTCCTGCTTCGGAGGCGGCACCACATGAACTACCGCAAACCGAAGTGTCAATGGAGACACCAGGACATGACGACTCACCAACTACCACGCAAGACGCGACTCCTCTAGAGATGGACACGGGTGAAGGCGACGAGGAAACTGAAGAGCAACCTGCCAAACGTCAGAGGCTGGACGACTCTGCAGACGACTTGGATAACTCTGCAGGAATGGCTCTAGACGACAGGAATGTCGATCCCATGATGCACGACGACTTGCCTGAGTAAGTGGCCAACCCTATATCCCATAACCGACAGTTGAGACTGACTAGATTTAGATATTTCGGCGAAGCATAGGTTGCGTATATATCGACTTGGTGATGGCGGAGGTGGTGAGAGAACAATCATCTTGCACGCCGGGTATTCTTTCCCCCCAGGCGATTATCACTGTATTAAACCGGGTATTCCACAAGTGAGCTTTGTAAAAAAGAGGAAGATACTTGACTTTTGGGTGCGCGGAGTTCTGGAATAGGTTCAAACACGAGAGCAAAACCTTGTGTCGATGTCATATTCTCCGAGGCAGGGATTTCTGATTACCATTACTTACAGCAAGCGTTGAGCCTGAGCTGTAATGCTAACAAAATTCGCTTTTTATCATAGAGAGCATTTATTGAAGTGATTTGCTGGTAGCCCGGCACTGAAGATCTCGGGTCTGATCCTTCATCGTGGCCCCCGGCTGCTGTCAACGCTAATCCTTCGTACCCATTGTATCCAGCACATAGCAGCTGTAGCAGACAATAGGCTGGATGATTTCAATACGATGAGACACTGTGCTCTTTTGAATTGCCAAACTTTTGTCTTGCCATTATGCTCTCGACTTGTGTCTGAGTACATGCTCGAACAGGCTTGCTTGGACATACAGACAACAACGACATTGCTACACGTATCTGCGGTTTTATGCGGTTTGATGACAGACACCTGAATGTCGATGAACCAAAATCGAACTGTTTCTTCCAAATACAAAAATAATTGCCTCAATCCAGTGAATGTATCCAGTTTGGTTTGGTTCTTGCCACTCCTGCAACGGCGGCCGTATCGCAAGGCCCGACTATATTTGCTTATTCTGGTCGTCTCTTCTACCATGTCGCCGTTGCAGATTACCACGAACCAATAAAGCGACAACCAGTGAAAATTTGAACTGCCGAGACTTTCCAATTCACAATGGGGTTCCTGCCAGGAACATGCGTTTGCGACTCCAATCCGAAACGGGCAAGCCCACTTTCTGCATTCAAGCTCCAAAACTCACGATAGGCACACGATCACCACCTGCTTTCTTTTTCCAAACAACACAACAGCACAGCATAACACACACCACAATATTCGACATTCTTGAGCACCGTGAAGATCGTAAGTCTCCCAGTATATCTTAGCATTGCACAGCTTCTCCGTCCGGAGCTGCTCTTTCCATCCTTTCCTTTCATTTCCAAAACCTGTTATCAGCAAATCTCGCCCTTGACACTTGAAACGAGATTGGACTTCCCCAACATCACTTTTTCTGCTCTAGTTGACCAAGATCCTCCAGCTCACCACCTCTTCCTAGGTCAAAGCATTACAGGCAACCTGTCTTCGTCCCAAAACACCAAACTTGACAAGCAAGTGAGTCACTATTCCCCGGTTTTGTTTTGCAACACACTTCTCGTTCCTTGGTTCCAAGCCCGAGCCAGCAGAGGCTTGATTCAAGAGCTATCTCACCTGGAATCGGGTTCTTGATGAGATTCGGTCATGGTGATTCTGCCATGGCGACGGGGATAGCACCTCGAACTTTTATGCTCTCACCATGCGAAATTATCCGTTCTTTCCAATTTATGCAACTTGATTGCCGCTTTTCAACTGACACGCCCCAAGCTCCAAACAAAAACAACCACCCGTCTTCGCAATGTCTGAGAAGAAGGCTCCCTCCACCGACAACGCGCTCTTCTTCTTCACCGTGGTGAAGCACATGAAGACCAAGCCCGATACCGATTGGGACGCCGTTGCCACCGAGCTCGGCTACAGCAACGCAAACACCGCTCGCGTAGGTTCTGACCTCTAATCCCATCCATCTGAGACCACAGCTGATCATTCCCTCGCAGGTTCGCTTCGGCCAGATCACTCGCAAGCTCGGCCTGACCCTTGACAAGAACGCCACTACCCCCAAGGTTAACAAGGTCACCAAGTCCACCCCCAAGTCTAAGGATTCCGCCAAGGCCAAGAAGGTGGCCGCCAAATTCATGGAGGAGCGCCAAACCGGAGCCGAGCTCGACATGGACGTCGACGACACGGTCCCCAACACCCCCACCCCCTTCTTCAAGACCGAGGCTAGAGCCCGCGCCATGAAGCTCGAGGGCGAGGACGAGAAGGAGCTGCCCGATTATGAGGATGATGAGGTCTAAGACCGGCGCGTGGATTGACATGAGGGACTCGAGGTCGCGCTCTGAGCAAGGTCATGGGTAAACATGGATTGCGTTAATTGATGGATGGCGAAATTGGTACACCTGGGAGAAGTGTGTCCCATTACTTGATAGTATTCTCCCGGTACAAGAAGCCCCGACAGCTTGGACCTCAGAGCTGCGGGAACCAGAGTAGCAGAGAAGAATGAAAAGGAAAGATTGATAAACCATGACAGTTCTGAGTCTTACATTTGGTATCTGTGAAGAGATGACCTTGCCCTCCTGTCGCATGCATGCCAAGGCAGAGTAAAGCCTTGTACACAATGTTAGCGAATGAGAGATACTTTAATTTGTATCTTTCACTGGGCATGTCTCATTGTGGAGAAGGTATCTCGTTCGATCGAGCTGGCTCATCAAGTTGTCTTATTGACCCGTCTCATGTTTATCGTCCAATGGTGACGGCCTCGTTGTGGCCATCACATATCCGAGTACACTGGTAGCAATCCCCGGGGACGCAGTAATATTCACCGACATGGCATCAAATGGCAAGATCCAAGACAGCTCTTTTGTCCGCAGCGAGCATGCCTATGTATCTAGGCATTCGGCAGATTTCCCTCCAGCTGTTTGCAAGTTTTCCAGCATTCATTCTTTCCAACACACCACAAAGCCACCGACACAGTTTCTCGCACACAGGAGCAGAAGACGACGTGACCGTCAACTTTTCGTCGGATACGCAAGATGTCTTCCACAGGTCTCGTCCAGCTTCAATGGCGGCCTTGCACTGACGAGTTTTCTGTGGCTTGTCGTCAAGTAGTTGCGCGCCTTCCACACGCTGCCGTCCGGACTTGACCATGCGCCTTACGGTCCGAGCCGCACTGCCCGCCCCGTTTCCCGCTTCTGGGTAAGACCGCCATGCCGTGCCGGCCACAGTCCTTGGCGCAACTGCTCAAAGAATGGACTCCAAGCCTCTACGATGATCTCGAATCATACCGCCAAGAGTGCCGGACATTCGCCTCATGTCAAGAATCTGGTATTGACCAAACCAAGGTTAATCAGCTATGTGGTTTCCTCTTTCTTGATACATCTTGCTACCAGTATCTATCGTGCATAGACCCATCCGTCATGATCACTCATTTGCAGATCTCAACAATGCTTCCTGGGCGGTTACGCAGCCGGTCAAAGAAATACACAGCTTGGTCACTACTGGTCAGATTACTGCTGAGACTGGTGGTCGGGCAGAATTACTTACGGTTTGCGACAACTAGCTACCACTTCTATGTTCGGTGAAGGGTCCAGTGCTACATGACATCACAAACCAACCCCAACATACCTGGGTCGACATGATGGCTGCCCAGATGGGTGTAGGGTTGGAATTCAAGTTATCAAGCGAAAAATGAGATGTTCCGAGGAGCATGTAATACACCTGAGGAGCTGCGTGCCTATGTATGGCTGTGCCAAAGCAAAGTGGTCAATGATAGGGCGTATGAATAACCAGCAGATACAACTTGACAGGGTAGATAAAATATCAGAAAATACTGGTTACTCTGTTATCTTCCACGTGATACAAGGGTATGGGTTCTTGTCTATTTCCATCTCATCCACGAGACTGTGATCATGCATTTGTCGTGGCCAGCCCACGTACTGCCGCGGCGAGCACAAGAGTTTCTGCCTGGTTCAGCCGACGCCGAAAACAAGCCACATAATGTGCAACACGCCGACATGTTTCCAACAACCACTAGGTCTTCTGGCTTAGTGGTCGGGTGCGACAGACTGCTGGTATTGACGCAGACTCGACCCTCGGAGGACTGGAAGAATCTACGCATACCTCTCCAGTCTGCTCGCATCCTTTTTTTTGTCTTTTTTTCCCTCTTTTTCTTTGCTTTGTGTGACCCAGCATTCCAATCAGATTATTGCGCAATACTTTGGATACATTGACAGTGCTCCCGTCCTCTATCTTGAAAACCCGGGGATAGACACAGGTGGAGGTGGACATTGTCCCGCCGGCGTGAAACATGGCACACAATACTGTCGGTTCGATGGCCCCCAGGAACAACTGTCTTCGCCAGTGGCCTTATTGTATCTGGACTTTCGCGTTTTCCTTGACAAGATAGCTATTGCCGTCTGAAACGTGGCCCGCTATTGCCCAACTGACATCATGACTGTAAGTATTTACACCGCGCTTACAACGGAAGCAAGGTGGCAGAAAACTGCGAGATATGACACAGTCAAGACAGACTGTAATTGTCAACATAGGTTCCTGGGGTGAGGAACAAGGGTATCTAGGTTAGGCATCAGCCGGCTATGTGAATCGAAAAGAAACAACCACAAAAATGATGATAAGCATTACAAGGGAAGAGACAAGGATGTTTCTGTCTGGCAATATCAAAGACGTGGACCATGGTAGTCACTCGAAGCAAACATGGCGATTTTAGGCCCGCAGAACTCCAGAGTCAGGCACCCACCTGCCTAGGCTTTTTTTGAACACAAATTTGCCAATTCCATTGAATACCTCAGGATCAATGATTTGAATCTTTGAGTGTATTGTCTGGTCAATATGCCCTTTGCTAGGACTGGCCAGTGCACCGTTATACCTCTTGTCTCTGTATGCACGTACCCCGCAGACAAGGGTTTTCTATGCCCAGCAGACACCAAGTCGGAGAACATGGAAAAGCACATCAAGAACGCAAGACTCTGAAAGGACGAGAACATCTAAGATACTAATATATTCAAATGGTTTCCCGTGTCTGTCTTCTGTCGCATCGATTGATGGTGGGCAACTTGCATCGGACTGATGCCGACCTGGGACATACTCGGCTTGGACGAAGTTGACATTGAACGAGCTCGTCTCCATACGGTAATACGGTGACCATCATCCAACACAAATCGCGACGTGATTGCCTTGAATCCAGGTAAGTATGAGTGCTCTAGATCTGCAGCCAGTTGACTTGTCGAAGAAGAGGAAGGAACTGGATCTCATTTGGCAGGTGCACTTGCCAGAGCCAGGACACGAAAAGCTTTGGCCGCACAGCTGCTTCGGGTTTCAAACAATCAATACTGGCCTATCATGTTCAAATACTCTGATTGAGGTTCCTGCTAACGAATTCACAGAGGAACAATCCAACCCCCCAGCAAGAGACTATCTGCGCAACTGCCATTCTGTCCAGCGACCACCTAACAATCACATTTCCATCAACCAAAAGTTGCTTTTCAGTCCTTCTGAGAACCGACCTGGACCCCACCAACTTCTCAATATTTTATATTCGAGTTCCTGCTTCGACATCAATTGAACCTGGTCCTCCCCCACCTTCTTTCTTCCAACCCACCCACACCAACAAACCTTGGACGACAACTTTCATACCACAAACTTGGGACGGCCACTTGGTTTGCATCAACCAAAAACTCTACAACCTCAACACCGACAACCATCAGCACTAGAGTTCATCTCTCGTCACGAATTTTTACCCACTCCCTTCCTCACTTTACAATCATCTTCCATCGATCTGCGTCACCATGTCTGCCAAGGATGACAGCTCCCAGTTCCAGTTCTTGATCTCCTGCATCAAGAACTCCAACGCCGGCAAGGTGAGTCACCATGTTCTCTTCTCTTTCTTCATCCTCCAGACACCCAACCTTCCAATTCTCTGTTGCTGTCAATTGGTGGCCAGCTCGTCGTCGCTGCCATGGAGTCGCCGCCTAACCACACATCACCACCCAACTGACGCTCTTGCCACTATTTCTGGTCTACAAAATTTAAATCCTCTATTTCCAATGGCTAACCATTTCCAGGTCGACTTCGCCGCCGTTGCCGAACAGCTCGACATTGTCAGCAAGGGCGCTGCGTACGTATTGACATCCCTTTCTATCTTCGAGCAATGGCTGACTCCTTTCTTGCAGTGCCAAGCGATATGAGCGCCTCATGAAGGCTCATGGTATCGGCCCCAATGGCATCAATGGCGGTAACACCCCCAAGAAGCCTGCCGTCAAGAAGGAGAAGGGCGCTGCCAAGTCTCCCGCCAAGAAGCGCAAGCTCGAGGAGGTTGACGAGAATGCCGGCGACGAGGACGAGCCCGTCAAGAATGAGCACATCAAAGGTGAAGTCAAATCCGAAGACGTGAAATGCGAAGTGAAGTTCGAAGATGCCACAAACGTGAAGTCCGAACAGGGCAATGGTGGTGCGACGTTCTCAACCATGGCAGCTCCAATCTCGACACAGTCTTCCAGCCAAGTGGTCGACGACGATGACGACGATGACGTTCTCGTGGTCTCTGAAACTCAGAGGTCAAGCAGCGGCAACGTCTCTGCCTACGGCGGCGATCACCACCACCACCATATGCACATGTCGGCGCAACACATTCCGGGCATCCATTCTTTCGACTACGCTGCTAACATGGGATACCCTGTACAGACGGCTCCGACGCCGACGACGACATCAATGATGCGTCCTATGATGGCGAGGCCTAGCTCTGGAAACCCTCTGCCTTATGGCTTTGCCCCCTCACCATATGCTCACACTCATGATGGTCACAACTACTTCTGGCAAGGCTCCGGCATGATGCCCACGAACCCCGACGGCGGACACAGGGAAGATTCGACAGATAGAGGCTAGTGATGCTATGGCAGGCGAGCAAGCTGGTAAGTCACCAAAGCTGTTTCTTTTCAGGCTCATTCTACAGAAGCTGACCATCTACTTTCTGTGCAGGCATGGGTTTCCATCTACATCTTATTCCACGGAATGTTCTTCAATTTTCACAAACACATGGCTGACAAGCTCAACCTCAATCTTTGTTGCGCAGGAACAGGCATGCGCGCTGGCGGTGGTCTTCTTTTAGCAGGGAATGGAACTCGGGCACGGCTTTAGGGAACGTTCACAGCTTTCTCAACCACAATATAATACACCGTTTTCATCCAACCGGCTGCACTTTGTATGCGTGAATGATTTCCGATGTTACGATCCTCGCCTCCGGGATATTTCCGTGTCTTACAGCAATATTTGAGGCCACAAGTTCTACTACAACTCGTGATATCTATACAACGTGCTGAACTGAGTTTCACTAAACACAAGACCTACGATAGATACCGCATAGAAGAGCTCTTGGTAATGTCTAGCAACAGAAGCTGTCTGATTTTGCTTGGCCTTGTCCCCCATCTGTAATCTCGCCTCTTCCAGAGAGGTAAACATCGTCTATCATGACTGTCTCCATGGTGATCTCGATCTAGACCGGTCGCCCGGGACGATGACTGTCGCCGAGCTAACAAGCTGCTCTGCTACAGCTTTCGTATCTTGTTGCTACTTGGTGATTTGTAGCTGCCCATATCAAACTCCTCAAGACCTCTGGGATGCCCAAAGTCCTGTAGCTCGAAAGTCAACACGACTTCCTTCAACATACACCACTGTTTGGCGAGGGATTATCGAAATCTACTGCCATCATGCGCCTACCAACATATTGACGCTCCCCGCGCCATAGTAATCTGTTGACACTGCTATGTGGAGGATCCCGTCCCTGCACCTGATCAGAGCCGCTCCGACCTCTTCGGAGCATCTCGAGATCAATTCCATCGATAACTGTTGGCAATTGCCTATCGGCCCGAGCACCGTGACGGGACTGGTACTTGCTCATCTTCGCCAACGAAGCGAAAGGTACCAAGAGTGGACGCAGATCGACGACGCCGAGTTTACTTCGCCGAAGCAGAAGAGCCACGCAGCCGTGAGCCGCCGCCGATAGTAACGTCTCGGACCTGAACAAGCCGTCATCATGACTACCATGATGGCATTGGAGGTTGTGATGTCCCAGTATATCTTCTCCATCGTGTTGGCCGGCAAAGTGCCATCGTGTCGGTGCTCCCTGAGCGCCCCGACGAGATGTGCTCCGATGTATCCTTGATCTTCCGATAGGCGTCGCCGTGCCTTCCACGCCTTTTCGGGCAACTCTTGGTTGCCGCCGGGGAGACTCGAAGCTCCCAGCGCTACACAGTGCCGTCACAGAAAACAGAGGAGCCATGGCGTACCCATGCTGGCTTTGAGTGCCTTGAGCCCTGGGAACTCGAGGCCTGCGGTCCTCCGCTCTATTTGCCATGATGACGCTGGTGTTCGTGTTGATCATCGGGTGTCGCTACCTACGGGGGACGTTGCTGCTGATCTGAAGGCCATCTGCCATACCGCTGAGGGACGCTGATGGACGCTGTATGGGATCGCAAGCGCAAGATCCAAAGTGGCGGTGCTCGTATCGATCGAGCAGGTCGAAGCCGGGATGGACGCCTTCACATGCGAAGAGTGGTCTATTGGCCCGGAGATGGATTGAATCCTTCGCACAGCGGCGACATGTCCGTGGGCAGTTGGTGTCTCGATGCGCTCGCCATGGTCACATTGCAAGCAGGGCCGAGCTTCACCTGCGATACCGTACAGCAGGGGTCGATCGCAACCTCGACACTGCGAAACTGTAAAAAGGCCCGAGAGAAGAGATCTCCTAGCATTTCGCATCGTCCTGAACCGCTGAACGAAACTTTGAAGGCATCGGACCGTGGCGGGATGGGTTGGCGAGCTCAATCTGCGACTCTTTGCAGTGGCTGCTTGTGCAAAACCACAACACCGCGCACCCGGGAAAGTGTCTACCAGAATCGATCTCTTGCATCTTGGTGACCTCCCGAGTCCGTTGCTGTGATTTCTGGAGAAATCTGACCGGTGCGCAGCGAGCTAAGAGGGTGGTTCTGTCGATGGCTTCGAGGCACTTCGTCCATCTTCACCACTGCGGCCCCACCATATCCAGCGCTCCGAGTCTGCACTCAAGTCTCGTGCTCCATGCACCTCCGGCCTCAACATTGGTGCTCAATTTCGTGTATGATACTTGTCTCAGCGACCCTTGGCATGACGAGGGCGCTGCATGGTACCTACGACATGCTTCGAAGGCAAAACGGGTCCCACGGTAGCAGTCAAGAGGGAAGCTGTACATGGCATTTCTCCATTGACCCTCGACTATCACCGCATCTACCAAAATTATCTCACATGCACAATCAAGGCGTCTGCATCATGGCAACACGGGCGACTCGAACAACTCGGGTACTCCCGCAATGATCGACATGGGCGTGGGGCGCTGTGTTACCCAACTGCCGGGGGGTCTCAACGGGCGGCCCGCTGCAGTGTGGAGAGCATGAGCTTATTTCCAACGACATGTTAGGAACGCCGTGTTAGTGTTAAGAGACCACGATGATGACCACGGTTTCTGTCCGCAGACACGTTCAAAATGTCATCAAAATTGGTTCTAGTGCCATGGAACTACTTGATGCATCCCATAGAGGAGTCTCGTCAAATCGGAATCGTTATGTGGCAATGAGTGCCTCTGCACAAGGCATCTGTGCCTATCAGACACTCATGGTATACACATGGGACAGTCAACATGCCCATGCCTGGGTTTTTAGCTCATATGTTTACTTACATCGATGCATAGAGATCCCAGGCATATTTTCAGCTGCCTTTGATGCAAGAACTGCAATGTCTACAGAAGAAGCCACCACGGTACCTGTGTTCGCATCCCAGAATGGAGGAAAGTCGTACGCATCAGGGCCAGCATATGTTGATCATCCACCAAAAGCTGTTTCAATACATCACTGCAATGCTGCATATATGTACATGACACGAGACTGCTGCAAAGTTTCTGCCTGGGCTTGTTGCCTGGGCGCGCAGGTGGCAGAAAACCGGTAGGTCGTCGCCTCACCACCAAACGCATTTGGCCGGGGAGGCTGGAGATGGTACTTTGGGCCAATGACAGCGGCCGCAGCTTGTATTTGTGGCCAACCCGACAGTTCAGACCGCCGCGGCAGAATTTCTGCCCTGACTACCAATTACTGCGGCCAGCCTGAACAATCCTCAGACCTTCTCGTCTTTTCTTCCTCGCCCGCTTTCAAACCATTTTTGAGAACACCAGCTTTCGTCCTTCGCGAGAACAATCACTTTCGAGAACAATCATCTTCGCATACTGCCCGCTCACGGTCAACTGCACGATAATCTTCACTTCAGCTCCGGCTTCAATCTGCATCGAGTAAGTACTGCCGTCTCCATCCATCCCCATCCAGTCGCGCATCCCAGCTGGGCTCGATTCTTCCACTTGCCCTGTTCCACCTCAGCCTTGCAGACATCATCATCTCGCGGCCGCATCTGCTTCTTCTCTCCTCCATCCATTCATCATCATCTCTTCCCTCGCTGGTAAGTCCATCCAAGGTGTGCCACTGCAGAGTGTCCATCCGCATCGCCATCTCCATCGCATCTTCCACATCGCATCACTCAGCTGTGGAATTCCATCACAACTCTCCCATCTTCCATCTGGCTCGCCATCATCATCACACACTCCTCCCCATCACCTGCAAGCATCTGGATTGTATCACTGCAAAGTGTGCATCTCTGGTATTTGTCTCTCTCCACCACTCCCATCACCTCCAAGCCCGGTGCGAACTCTGCGCTCAAGACTACTTCACGAATTCTTCGTGTGGCATTTTTGTGCACATAGCGACCACTGCATCAAGTTTGAAATGCCCCTCCATTTCAGCTGGCTGGAATCCGCGGTGCAAACGGACGCGACATCAAGCTGTCCCCCACCATCATCACGAACTGCCTCGCCAGTGAAACCCGCGCCCCACTCTGCACTTCCTGGCCACCAGCCTTTTTCTCTGCCACCCAAATTTTTTTCTGCGTGCTGCACACTTCTCATTCATTCCATCAAACATTTTTTGGGACTTTGACATCTGACAATCTTCACCTTCAGATAGCTTTCAAGTTCCACACACTTGTGCATCATCAAGCATTTGACAGCCTCTCGACTTCAGTCATCACCATCACACCCGTCCAACATCAGACCTTCAGCTTCCAGCTTCGAGCTCTCTGTTGAACACCTTCATCTTCCGACAGCCATCTCCCACGTTGTCGTCATCATCAGTCAAGCTCTTCCGCCTACAGGTTGACCTTGGTAAGTCAATCGTCCATCTCCACTCTGCATCGATGCGCCTCTAACATTTTGCCCATCAGCATCCATCTCGCATCAAGACTCCCGCCTACAGGTTGTCTTCGCATCCACACGTCAAGAGCTTCCGCCTACAGGTCGTTCTTCGGTAAATTGCATCTTCCGCGCTTCAATTGATCAGCTCTGACCTCGTCCCACAGTTCCAACCACTCAATAGACTTCCGCCTACAGGTTGTTCTCTTCCATCACTCAACAGACTTCCGCCTACAGGTTGTCTGAATCAAGAACTTCCGCCTACACGTCGTTCTCTTCACACCGCACATCAAGAACTTCCGCCTACAGGTCGTTCTCCTCACATCAGATTGACACATCGTCCATCTGTTCGCTTACTCAATTCCTACATTCCAAGCTACGCTTTTCGTGAGTCCCTCCTTGCCCCTCACATTGCCTTGCGACAAGCTCTAACATCTTCGCGTCCAGTCGTTCTTCATTCCAACGACTAGCACAATGGAACCTCAGCGCTCCCAGATCACTGTGTCTACTACTGAGCGCAATCACTCTGACGACCTCTCTACCCGTCATCCCCGCGTCACGCGCCTTGCAGTTCGCAACATCACCCCGCGCCGTCGCAACGTCTCTGGTGGATCTACTCGTTCCAACATGGCAACTCAAACCGACGGCCATGACGATGGTGCTTCCGTCTCCATCACTTCGCTCTCTGCCAACCACGCTGTCGCTCATGACAACTCTCTCTCCTCTACCTCTGGTGCGTCCATCACCGTTGGTAACTCTGCTGTCGACAACACTCCTGTTGCTCAGTACGCCACTGTTCGCACTGGTGGTCAGCCAACTCAGGTTTCCCCTGTTCGAGCTCACTCTCCCCGTGTTCTCGTCCTTGCTGCCATCGCATCGCCTCTTCGTCTTGCCGACGGCAGTATCATCGACCAGCAGATCCTTCTTTCCATGGCTGATCAGCTTGAGGCCGCTCGCATTGAGAATCGCTTCCCCGACACCACTACTTCGTACCGTCACGCTCAGGCTGTCCTTGACGACTATGACCAGTTCAACGCTCTCAGTGGCCTTGTTCATGGCACCCAGGAGTACAATACTCTCTATGTTGAGAACGCTCGTCGCATCCAAGAGCGTGATTCTCAGACAGTCCATGAGAACCGCGATGCCCATGTTCGTCACACCGTCCAAGGCCTGCTCCGTAACCAGGATGTTGGTGAGGACCTCCACGCTATTGTTCGCCAGGCAGCTAGAGTCGCCTCGGCCAACGCTATCGAGCGAGCTCTCGCCAACCACAACCAGCAGTCTGTCACAGGTCCTGTTGTTCGCGAAGTCACTCAAGCTGTTATTCAGTCCTTGAACGAGCAAGGTGTTTCTGGTGCTCAGGATCTTGACATGGAGAATATCTTCGAAGATGTCTTCAGTGTTATTGAGGCTGGCATTCTTGATGCCACTGGCCCTCTTCGACTGAACGTCAATCGCCTCGGTAACATTGACAGCAACCTTCGTACACATGACAACAACCTTGGCAACCATCTCGACAACCTCACTACCCAAGTTGGCGCCATGAACACCCATGTCGGAGCTGTCGGTACTCACGTCAACGCCCTCAGCACTCTGATGCAAGTCATGAACAGCACCGCTGATCGCACCAACGACCAGCTGAGCCAGTACAGCAATGATATCAACGGTCTTCAGCAGATCACTGCCATGCTCCCTGCTCTCATCCAAGAGGTCGTCCAGCAGATTCTTCCCGGTGCCGTTCAGGCCGCTCTCGCACAGACTCTCAGCGGTGCTCTCCAAGGTGCCAACGGCAAGCCCCCCATCATCGCTGCCGACCAAGCCATGGCTCTTTCGGAGAAGCTGCCCACCATCTCCGAGAAGGAGGTCAACGTCACCAAGAAGACCAAGAAGCGCGGCTTCTTCTCCCGCCTCTTCAGACGCGGCGGTAGCAAGAAGGATGGCGATGCAGGATCTGCCTACTAAGTGGACACAACTTTAAACACCTAATTCGGCCACCCTCACTCGCTCGATCAACACTATGCTCACCAGAGCACCACCCTCGTTTCTCGTCTCTCATTAATCCCCCGACCTCCCTTTTGTTTTGTTTTTTCCTTTGTCCTTGTAGAGAAATTGTAATCAAGTTGCTTCTGAGCTCGGTAGCTTTGGCTACCAACTTGATCTTTCTCGAGAGGATCTTGGGGACCTAGTGGGGTCCATGTACCCTCGGCAGGCATGATTGCACCAAATGCAATCATGCATTAATAAACATGTCGAGTAGTAGTTAGACGAGAAACCAAAATAAAAAGTAAAACCAATGATGCATGTCTTCCTCTGCTGCTTGTGACTAATGATTGATCAAATGACTTGCTTGCTATGTACCTCAGTGATTGATGATAACCCGGCTTCGAGGCCATCGTATATCGTGTCAAAGTGTGAGACTCCAGACCAGGATGATTTTGAGGCTGCTCTGAAATTGAGGGCATCGCAGGCTAGCCTCGCCCGACTGGAGTGGAAGGGAGGCAGCGAATCCATGATGCATCGCAGCACGACTTCGTTGTCGCCATGATCGAGTTCAATTTCTCCAATCATGAGACAGAACTACAAATACGGGTCAGGATATCGTGTCATGCCTCACGATTTGATTTCCAGTATTATCTGTAGACGCCGCCGTGGTGTGTGGTGCGTAACTCTCATGGATCGGAAATAACCCAATCGTCCCTCTCGAATGTGTTGAACGTCTGATGACGAAGAGCCGAGTGTCTGGCATCGTCTCAAATTGGAGGGTTCACGGAATACGGAAATAAAATATCTCACAAATGCAAACAAATGATATATTCAATTTGGAAGGTTTTTATCTGGTGTAGTTCAGGACATCCCAGTACATTCCAACGCTACTGAGCTCGTGTCCTCGAACTGCCTATTGTCGATTCTTTCCACCGGTTCCTGTATGCTTTGTCGAAGTCATACTGGGCATAGAATCACCAGTCCCAGTGATGACCTCGCCAACACCAGGGCCATGCTTTCCCATTCTCTTCTCATCAGAGACGGGGTTGTCTGCGGCCTCGCTCAACATCGCAGCACCAAGGCCGCCAGCGGTGGGCTGTAGGTTGTGAAAGCCCGCCTTGGAGGGGATGATATTGGGCTTTGCGGCATCTTCGGGAACTTTTGACTTCTTCAGTATGGTAGAAAATGAGTGGCAGAGAATGAATAGATACCTCTGGTGCCATCCTTGGCCATCTGGTTCAGGTCTGCTCCTTCGTACGACATTGTGAATGTGTGGCTATCAGCTATATCTGAGATGGTAATCTGGTAATAATTGTACGAGTTCAGTTTGAATCAGATACAATAGAGTCGTCTGGGTCTCACGAAAAGTCCCCTGTTCTCTTATAGGGAGCTGACCTTTGCACCTGGCTGTGATGTCACGACTCCAATGTGTGGGGTATAAGCACAACACCAACCGTCATCGCAGCATATAAACATCGTTCCTGCATAGCGTGTGTCTTGTCAACGAGGGGAATGCATGTGTTCGTCGCTATCAAGATTGGCCTGTATTGAAGAGCGATGGGCTATGGGTGGTCCCAACAGAGATACGCAATTGACTTGGAGTTCCGAATGAGTGAGTCTCTGTGCCCACTGCCCATCATGATACAGCTTGTGTCTTGTAGAAGTAGAGACTAGGAAGCCCAATGCTGCCTGAATTGAATAAATGTCTATACAGTCCGAGTCTTCTATGATCGGAGTAGAGAAGAACAATACCTCTAGCTCAGCCCTCCATATCATATAGCATTTAAATGCGAGCGTGACAAGCATGAATTGAATCTATTGCAAACATGCTCTTGTCTTTCGACCTTGAAGTTAATTACGGAGACTGGAAAGACGATCTGTTGCATTTAAGAATTCAACTGATGTCTCAGCTGCCTTCAAGACGGCGAGACTGTAGTCGTCTTTCCTACCATCACAGTGCATGCTTTCCCCACATGCACTTGGCAGCATGCATAACGAACTACTATATGACTTCGGATTGTGACTTCTCGTCGTGGCTATGGCCAGAAACCGAAGATACCTATCTAGCATCAATGTGGTCTGCGGCAAAGTTGTACATCAGTGTGTCATCTACGACGGAGGTGACGTTCTTCTCATGAGCTTGGATCTCGACTGCACTCCACAATATGCTGCCGAGTGGTTCGCATCGTGAACACTGAAGCTAGTGGTGGCAGCCTCAACTTCCCTATTGCTTGGTAATGCGCATCACGCTAATGAGTAGCCGGCTGTCTCCTTGGTTCATCCACGATTCCGAGAGCGTCCTCAAGTGAAGGCTTGTAACGCGACAGCTCAGGGGACTCGATCTCCACATTTACTAGAGAGGCGCGACTTTGGGGCGAGAACATATCTGCGGCTTCCAAGAGATTCTTTCCCAACTTTGGAGTTATTTTGACGGGCAGAAGGAGGAAAGTCTTGACCAAAACACCATTCCGAGCAGAGGAGACACGCATCGGAAGCATCCACAAACAACACGTCCATTGCACTCGATTATCCAATCAACGACTCGCTTTTGCGCAGGAAGAAGTCTGGACCCGTGTTGAAGTTCCACGATTTTCTATGACCACTAAGCCGACGAGGACGCGATGCTGAGTCGGGCTTAGCGCATAACCTCGGCTCTTCAGCGAATCGATTGGGCTCCGTGCATCTCTCGACGAAGAGGACGCATGGAAATTTTTTGAAGCTTTCCCAAGGTCTGCCAACGTCTTTTTCTCCGTTCCTCCCAACCAACAACCATCGGAGCTTCGCCTCTTCTTCCTCTCCTCCATCCCTCTGCGAAACTTCTGTTGCTCATCTTCCGTTGTCACTTTCCTTCTCTTTTCCCTGTATAATACATTGTAATTCACATCACAATGCAGCGCGCTCTGTCCTCCCGATCCCGGACTTCGGTCCTCAACTCGGCTGCTGCTGCCGCCAAGTACCGGCCCGGTGCAGGTCTGTCCCAGCAGCTGCGATTTGCGCACAAGGTGAGTCCTGAACGCGTCTCCTGGCATTTCTCATCTAGACAGTAACTAATACAGTCGACTGCAGGAGCTGAAGTTTGGCGTCGAGGGCCGTGCCTCTCTGCTGGCCGGTGTCGAGACCCTCGCAAAGGCTGTCGCCACGACCCTGGGTCCCAAGGGCCGAAATGTCCTCATTGAGTCGTCGTACGGCTCCCCCAAGATCACAAAGGGTACGTTGAGCTCATCCCATCGATTACATTACACAGGATCACAACTAACAAGATGAACAGACGGTGTCACAGTCGCACGCGCCATCAGCCTACAAGACAAGTTCGAGAACCTCGGTGCCAGACTCCTACAGGATGTTGCCTCGAAAACCAACGAGTCCGCCGGTGACGGTACCACCAGTGCCACCGTCCTGGCCCGTGCCATCTTCTCCGAGACCGTCAAGAACGTTGCCGCCGGCTGCAACCCCATGGACCTGCGCCGTGGTACCCAGGCTGCCGTCGAGGCCGTCGTTGAGTACCTCCAGAAGAACAAGCGCGACATCACTACCAGCGCCGAGATTGCTCAGGTCGCCACCATCTCCGCCAACGGCGACACTCACATTGGTAACCTGATTGCCAACGCCATGGAGAAGGTCGGCAAGGAGGGTGTCATCACCGTCAAGGAGGGCAAGACCCTCAACGACGAGCTCGAGGTCACCGAGGGTATGCGCTTCGACCGCGGTTTCGTCTCCCCCTACTTCATCACCGACACCAAGTCCCAGAAGGTCGAGTTCGAGAAGCCCCTGATCCTGCTCTCTGAGAAGAAGATCTCCTCCGTCCAGGACATCATCCCCGCCCTTGAGGCCTCCACCCAGCAGCGCCGTCCCCTTGTCATCATCGCCGAGGACATTGATGGTGAGGCTCTGGCCGTCTGCATCCTGAACAAGCTCCGTGGCCAGCTCCAGGTTGCTGCCGTCAAGGCTCCCGGCTTCGGTGACAACCGCAAGTCCATCCTTGGCGATATTGCCGTCCTGACCAACGGTACCGTCTTCACTGACGAGCTCGACATCAAGCTCGAGAAGGCCACCCCCGACCTGCTCGGTTCCACCGGCTCCATCACCATCACCAAGGAGGATACCATCATCCTCAACGGTGAGGGCAGCAAGGACAACATCACCCAGCGCTGCGAGCAGATCCGCGGTGTCATGTCTGACCCCTCCACCTCCGACTACGAGAAGGAGAAGCTCCAGGAGCGTCTTGCCAAGCTCTCTGGTGGTGTCGCCGTCATCAAGGTCGGTGGCTCCTCCGAGGTTGAGGTCGGCGAGAAGAAGGACCGATTCGTCGATGCCCTGAACGCCACCCGTGCCGCCGTTGAGGAGGGTATCCTGCCCGGTGGTGGTACCGCTCTCATCAAGGCCTCCGTCCACGCCCTGAAGGACCTCAAGCCTAGCAACTTCGACCAGCAGCTCGGTGTCAGCATCGTTAAGAACGCCATCACCCGCCCCGCCCGCACCATTGTCGAGAACGCCGGTCTCGAGGGTTCCGTCATCGTCGGCAAGATCTCGGATGAGTTTGCCGGCGACTTCAACAAGGGCTTCAACAGCGCCACTGGCGAGTACGTTGACATGATCTCTGCTGGTATCCTTGACCCCTTCAAGGTCGTCCGCACTGGTCTCGTTGACGCCAGCGGTGTCGCTTCGCTGCTCGGTACCACCGAGGTCGCCATCGTCGAGGCTCCTGAGGAGAAGGGCCCTGCTCCTGGCGGCATGGGTGGTATGGGCGGTATGGGCGGCATGGGAGGCATGGGTGGCATGATGTAAATGTCATGATTCCATCTTCCCTTGCAGAGCGTCTATTCCCTTTTCCCTTGTACCAAAACATCAACATAAAAATCAGGCCGGTGGGGCTTGGGGCATTTGGTTACGGTGTTACGATATGGATGCATTTTCCGGCCATGTAATCTCTCCTCTCTACTTTGCCTCACGCCTGTTACCTTGTTCCATACTCCTTGATATCCCAAGCAGGCGTTGTAAAACAAAAAGAGTTGTATTATAGTCTAGAAGCTACTTAGCTACATGATGACGATAAAAAAAAGTCAATTGAATCAAAATAAGTCAAACAAATTCCGAGGTCCTAATTTGGTGCTCTTTGTCTAGGCAGCTATATATGATTCAGGAGACGCTGTGATTGATTCATGTCTGCCTGCGCCATTCGGGCTGATTTCGCCCCAATGGAACAAAGCGTACGAAACACGGTGGTAAGAAAATGTCTGAATCAGTCTGAAGTGATTTCCGAAGTACCCGTCGTGGTGTAGGTAGGCTTGGGCAATGGATAGTTCAGGCATCAACTTGGCACTCTCGGGCCATGGTCAGCTGTAGCGAAGAGACGATTTGCAGAAATATGGCTAGGCACTACGGAGGCATTATGTAGGGTCTACGATACTCCGTACATGTGCCATTCAAGCTTCAAAGTTTTACACGAGCTAGCACAGGTACCACGTATGCAATCCGGGAGCTTGGGACGTATAGAGGAGCCCTTGAAGGAAAAAAGTTATGGAGGTCAAATGAAAATCGAGGAAAAGACAATAATGGAAGAGGATGGATCACGTGCATGGATCGCCAGTTGCTACCGTGTTGCCCGCGACGACACAGTGGGATGAGGGATTCCAAGTTCTTCCCAGAAAACTTGGCCCACCCCAGGTACTCCCAACCCCACCATAAGCTGGAGCCCTGTTCGCTATTGTTGATTTTCCTTCCTACCGTTTAGCTGGCGCAGCCTTGGGAGACCCGAGAATCTCCCCCTCCATCGCCCCCCCTCAATTCTCGAGAGCACTTCCTTACCACCAACCCAACATACCCGCCGGCCATTCAAGTGTGAGTTGAACGATACCTACCGAGCTACCCACCAAGTCTCCTTCTCTCTTCCTCCTCCTCTGACCGCAATTCTCTCCCAAAGGCAACAGGATAAAAACCTTTCGCTTTAGAGTACGTGTCTGACCCTTTCCCTCCTGGTTGCCACTCATTCCCATAAATACAACTCACCAATCCTGCTTGGATACTCTTGTCTCTCGTTGCCTCGACTACCCCGCTGACCGTATCTGCTTGCAGCTCACCACCCAAATCGTCATTCTCGCGATCTTGCAAACCACATCACAACAATGGTAAGCCACGATGTTCAAGCTCGGCTGTAGTTTCGAAATAATGCTGACTTTATGACCTGTATAGTCTCAATCAGGGTTCGTAGTCTCGTCGCTTCCAAATCACGCATCCCCTAAATCGCATGATCCACCCTCCCTCCTTTTCTGCTACGGCTGAGCAGGCGGCGGCTGAAGGAGCCCAAGCGATAACGCCTTGATTCCGCAACGCGCACGCATATCCCTCGACGTTGCAAGTAGCTGACATACGCCCGCAGAGCTTCCGTCTCTCAGGAGTGCATAAACGCCTTCAACGACCTCAAGCTTGCCAAGAAGTTCAAGTTCATCGTCTTCAAGCTGTCCGACAACAACCGCGAGATCGTCGTCGAGGAGGCCTCCACCGAGGGTGACTGGGAGGTTTTCCGCGAGAAGCTCGTCAACGCCCAGCACAAGAGCAAGACTGTATGTCTATTTGCTGCACAATTCCGATACGAATCTGGGCACGCAGGGGATACTGATATAATAACAGGGCGCTGTCGGCAAGGGCCCCAGATACGCCGTCTACGACTTCGAGTACCAGCTGGCTTCCGGTGAGGGTTCGCGGTAAGTACACCCGGACGGGAAAACTTGTGGTTTGCTGAATGCATACTGACAATCCTCTAGAAACAAGATCACCTTCATTGCATGGTCGCCCGATGATGCTGGTGTCATGGTATGATCATTACTCGGAACTCTGAAACAGAAGCCCTTCTAACCCTTTTCTCAGGCCAAGATGGTGTACGCCTCTTCCAAGGATGCGCTCAAGCGTGCCCTGAACGGCATTGCCACCGAGATCCAGGCCAACGACCAGGACGACATCGAATACGAAACCGTGCTCAAGACCGTCAGCAAGGGTCTTGCTTAAGTTCTCTTCACAATACCACCGGAGAAGTAATGCGACACAGGGGTCGGCCCCCCAAGGGGCAACGGATGGGAAATGACTATCACGAAACCAAGAAGCGGGGAAGGATGGTGGACGGAACTCCTCTCCAGATGACTCTTGTCAGCTTGCTTTTGGAGAAATCGAGGAGCCGAATGGTCCTTCTTCTTGCTGCAGAGATCTGACCTGATTTTCCGGAGTTGATGTTGGCCGGCTACTTAGAGGATACTCGGTGTGTTATACATTAAAGCAAGCAAAAAACCTCAGTTCCGAATCGTAGAGCATTCCGTTCGACCCTTGATGGGCACTGATCAATTCTCTGGTATCATATGCATGTGGAGCCGCTATTTACTGCTGTGACCGACTATATGTGACTTTATACCGCATTACTTTTTACTCTTGTATGCCGACTGGAAGGTTTCGAACAGTTCCGACGCCTCTTTCTCGTCTCGTATTCTCTGCAACAAGAAACCCTTGAGGTCGTCCCAGAACTCGGTCGTCTCCAGTGTGGCTGTGCCGCTCGTGCCTTGAGCAACGTCCGTAGCTGCATTCGAATCCTTCTTGACCGCAGCAGCGGCGCCGCCCATAATCATAACGCTGAACTCGACAGTCGTGCTCGCATCCTCGCCAACAAGTTCCTTGAGAACCTTGGAGTCAACCACGGGTTTCTTCTTATACAGCAGCTTGACCTTATCCAGCGGCGCGCCCGTCTCTTCGACGACCTTTTGCTTCAAGTCCAGAACCGAGGTGTTGAGAGGCTGCGAAGTGATCCTGAGGTCCAGGGGCGGGTTGCGCAGCGACTTGAGCGTCACTGTCAGGGAGCGCTCGGAGCCGGGGGCGGATTGCGAGGCCGAGGAGTTGGGCTTGGACATTTGGCGGGAAGCACGGGGCAGGATATACTATATTTTCGATTAGTCGCCATACTTCTTAAATAGATCGCAAAAAGGGTTGGTGGCTTCATAGATGAAAACGTACAGCACTTCTAGCGGGATATCCCTTGGGATCCTCGACATGATCCGGGGACAGCTTGACGGGGCGGGCGTCCAGCGCCGCCAGGAATTGCTTGGCAAAGGTGACTTCGGCCATGTTGGAGAGCTGGCGGTCTGTGTGGTGAGGGTACGGATACGAGGAGTAGAGGGTCGGTACGTCTGAGATATCGTCGTTTCCAACTTCGGCCATAAGAATGTCACTTGCAGGAGAGTTCTTGGATAGCTGTACTGGAGCGGGCGCACAGTGGGCGGGCGGAGTGAGGTCAGAATCGCACGCGCCACGATAGTGGGATGTCCCTGGCAGGAGAATAGTGGCTTGAGCTTTGTTACTAAGCCACGAGAGATAGTCGGTCAGTGGGGTATGCTAAGATTAGAGATAAGAATTTCTCGAGACGAAAAAAGTTCTGGGAAGCGAGTGGGTTGGCTAGCAGTTTTGGAGCCGAAGTTGTTCTCCCCTCCAGTCCTTTCGTCCTTCCTTTTTTCTCTTTTCCCAGACAAGATACCCAGTTTCGCGTTTTCTTTCTGGCATATAATTCAAAATGGGTGTCGGACGTCGCATGCAGAAGCAGGGTCCTCCCGAGCCCTTGTCGGAAGCGCATTTCGCAAAGCTCAAGCGCAAGGCCGGTCTGCCGGTCGACGATGTACCCGCCGAACCCAGAAACAACAAGAAGCGCAAGGCCGCCAAGGTGGAGGAGCCCAAGAGCAACAAGAAGGCTGTCAAGTCCAATGGCGCAGTGAACTCCAAGAAGCCTGCCGCTCCCGCGCCGAAAGCGAACGGAAAGAAGGGCAAGAACGCCGCCCCGGTACCTGAGGATGAGGACGACATCAGTGACGGTCTGGGAGAGATGGACTCGGACATGGATCTGGACGAGTACTCCGACCTCGGGGACGACGACGTCAACGGCCTGAAGGACGACTTCTTGGACTCGGACGACTCGGTCTACGACTCTGACGATGCCGGCCAGCAGAAGGCCATGTTCTCGGAAGATGAGGACGACTCGGACGCCGAGGAGCAGCTGACGGCCGCCAACATTGCCGGTCTGTCGCGGAAGCTCGACGAGAAGCTCGCGCAGGAGGAGGCCGATGCCCAGGCCGAGCTCGAGGAGGCTGCCATGCAGACCAACATTGTCGAGGACAAGCCGCACATCCTGGACGACGAGGACGAGCTGTCCGCCAAGACCAAGGCGCTGCTTGCGCCGGACCTGCAGCTCCTACGCACGCGCATTACGGATACGATCCGCGTGCTGGGCGACTTTGCGAAGCTGGCCGAGGAGGGCCGGAGCCGAGCCGAGTACACGGCGCAGCTGCTCAAGGACATTTGCGCATACTACGGCTACTCCGAGTATCTAGCTGAGAAGCTGTACAACCTGTTCACACCGCAGGAGGCTTTCGCCTTCTTCGAGGCCAACGAGAGCGCGAGACCCATCGTCATCAGAACGAATACTCTGCGCACCCACCGAAGAGATCTGGCTCAGGCTCTGATCAACAGGGGTGTTGTGCTGGAGCCCGTGGGCAAGTGGTCCAAGGTCGGACTTCAGATTTTCGAGAGCAATGTGCCTCTGGTAAGTTTACGTTATCTAATTCAATCATGAAGCTTGATCTGACAGTAGATAGGGTGCTACCCCCGAGTATCTTGCCGGTCACTACATTCTGCAGGCTGCCTCTTCGTTCTTGCCCGTCATGGCCCTCTCGCCGCAAGAAGGTGAGCGAGTGCTCGATATGGCCGCTGCCCCCGGTGGAAAGACGACGCACATGGCTGCCATGATGAAGAACAAGGGTTGCATCTTCGCCAACGATCCCTCCAAGCAGCGTTCCAAGGGTCTGATTGGTAACATTCACCGTCTCGGCGCCCGCAACGTCGTGGTGTGCAACTACGATGCCAGAGATTTCCCCAGGGTGATTGGTGGTTTCGACAGAGTTCTTCTCGATGCGCCTTGCTCGGGTACTGGTGTCATTGCCAAGGATGCTTCCGTCAAGATGAACAAGACTGAGAAGGATTTCATGGTCCTGCCCCACACACAAAAGCAGCTGCTTCTCGCTGCCATTGACAGTGTCAACCACGCCAGCAAGACTGGTGGTTACCTTGTCTAGTAAGTTTTTCCAAGTATCATCTACAAAGCAAAGTGTTCTAACTAGTCGCAGCTCTACATGTTCCGTCACAGTCGAGGAGAACGAGCAGGTTGTCAACTACGTCCTGAGCAGGCGGCCCAATGTCAAGCTCGTCGACACCGAGCTGCCCTTCGGTAAGGAGGGTTTCACGAGCTACGCCGGCAAGCACTTTGACGCCTCCCTCAACCTCACCCGGAGGTACTACCCCCACACCTACAACGTCGACGGTTTCTTCGTCGCCAAGTTCCAGAAGACCGGCCCGTCGCCCGCCGGCACCAGCACCCGGGAGAAGGTGCCCATGGACAAGTCCGAGGTCGAGGAGGTCATTGACAAGACGCCCATTGCTGCCGACGAGGACACCATTGGCGCCCCCAAGGACGACTTTGGCGGCTTCGACGAGGAGGAGGATGCCGACTACATCGAGAGGGCCAAGCGCAACGCCATGAGGAGGAGAGGTCTCGACCCCAAGGCTCTGAACAAGGGCAAGTCGGAGACCAACGGCGCCAAGGAGAGCGAGAGCGAGGCCGAGAAGACTGAGAAGTCGCCCAAGTCTGAGAAGAAGGCTGAGAAGGCAGACAAGTCACCAAAGGCTGCGAAGACGGAAAAGGCGGACAAGTCTCCCAAAGCCGCCAAGGCAGAGAAGGCCGACAAGCCCGCAAAGACGGAAAAGGCTGAAGTGAGTAAAAAGGACAAGAAGAAGAGCAAAAAGGCGTAAGTGTAGATCTGCTAGGTATAAGCGATAATCATGGAATTCAACAAAATGCATTGCAATCCTCAAATCTGAAGCTTCCGTCCGTTATGTTATCATGGTCCGTCATATTGTAGGTCTGTTCAGACGCTCATCCGCTCCCGTGCGTGTCCATCTTCGTGCCTATCCGCCTCATGTCCATCCGCTCTCATGTTGATCCGCTCACATTTCCGTCCACTCTGGTGCTTGTCTCTTCTGCGCCCGTCCGTTCTCAAGCCCGGCAGATGCCAATCCTAAGATATGCTGGATTCTCAAGACGATTTTCCGTCATACAGGCCAATGGCCCGTCTCGCCACTCTGTGCCATGAAAGGTACTTGGAAAAAACGGCCGGTTTTTGCCTGAGGCTGAGACCAATCAAATGGCTACTGTGTACCTAGGTACAATGTTGGGTGCCGAGGCCAAACCCGTAGCAAACGGCGAGAACAGCCGGCAGAATCAGTTGAACACCCCACCTGCCGCCGCCGCCGCCGCCGGAACCCACCCAAGTACCGGCCTTGCCTGAGGTGGGGCACAACCAGCCGTGAACATGAAGCTTCTGGCGATGGCCGGTTGCTCTAAATTCGTCCTCCGGTTCCCCACCGGCGCCGACCTTCCTACCTACAACAACACACCATCAACAAAAAATCACCAAAAAAATTTCAAAACATCACAAACCAAAAACAAGAAGGGCGCACATAATCTGGAAACAGCAGTTTCCCTGTCCCCCTCCGATCCCTTCCCCTATGATGTCTACAAGTAGCTACGTGCCGCGCCGACTTTGCCGTCGAGGGCACCAGCATCTCCTCGACTGCCGTCGGGAGTTGACCAAGACCTTGCGCATTTGTAAGTTTTCGCACCCTCCTCTGCTCATCATGACACTTGGACGATCTCGTCTGCTCACTTTGTTTTCTGTTCCCTTGTCTTCAAGATCACATTTCTGCACAATCTACTGCCAATTGAATTGCGACTGACTTTTTTTTTGACCAGCCTCCAACACCCACCACCACCGACGCTCCGCGACGGCGGCGGACAGGGCCCTGAATCAACTCGTCTCCCGAAGCAATTCGCGGGCGTGATGGGGCAGTTCTTCAAGCTCCAGCAGGCCACACTGGGGGATATCATGAGGGTTCAGGCCAGTTTGCTGGCGTTTGAGCGAGATTTGGTTGAGTTGGGCTGCCACCATGTCGTTGGCAATCGTCAAGCGCCTCGAGCGCCTCGAAAGCCTCGACCTCGCCGCCGACCCTGCCGAGCAGCTTCGCGCTGCCGTCAAGGCCGCGGCCGATCAGAATCCAGTTCTTATCTACATTGTCTTCTTTCCGCGGCTCTCACCCGAGCTGAGAGCCAAGATCATCGGCGCCGACCTCAGTACTTTTCGCCCGGAGGCGCCACCAGATCCAATTCTCTTTCCGAAAGGTAACATTCTCGCCCACCCAGCTTCTCGTCACAACATCCGGATTCATGGTTCTTCGCTCAGCTTGCATTCGTTCACGGGTTGACGACATCGTTCCCCCACATCACATATTCCAGTTGAGGCACGAGTGCGGACACGTACATCTCCTCGAGAATCTAACCATTCATGTTCGAGATGGTAAGCAAGTTTTCCCCATGTTCTTGTTCGCATTGATCGTTTGCAAGCAAATGCCCCTCCCCCACTTGTTGACAGCTATCTATCTACCTACCTAACCCACCTTACCTACCTACCCACCTTGCTACCTACCTTACCCACCCACCTACCTCACGTCGGCGACGTGATGCATCAAAGCTCTCTTTCCATCACACATTCCACACACTGGCATCTTCAACAATCATTCCTTTTCATTGCTTATCACAAAGCTCAAGTCAAATGCTCCGCCGATTTAATCGTCGAAAATGACTTTGGGCGGTTTCCACACAAGCGCGATCACCACCACCGTCTGGTATTCCTTCTCCATCTTCTCTCTCAATCATTACCCATCACAAAGCCCATGCCACAAACATTCCGAGAACTTTCTTGTCTAGATCTGGCTGTCGCAGCTTCTCACAGGCACAATTACCACCATCATCCTGTGCCCCGTCTAATATCTCACTTGCCTCGCATTTCCCGTGCTAATCATGATACAGCATCCGCGCTGCGCGCCTGCCCATCCAGACGCGGCATGAATTCGTGGGAATTCTGCCTCTCAAGGCTGCCCTTGTGCTGGCCGCGACCAACAAGAGCATTCATGTGTGGGCCATGGACAAGATGTACCGCAATTCGGGTCGATGTGTCTGGCATCCCCCCTCACTCTGTGCTCCTTCCCGTGGCGGACCACATTTGACCAGCTGGATGTCGCCATCAACACCTTTACCACTTTCAAGTTCTTGACTATTGGGTTGTTACCGACTTCCGACGGAAGCGGGATCCGGAGACTTGAACATCCGCCGAAACACCACACCAACATGCGCTGAAAGGTCAACATGCGCTGAAAGTCAACATCCGCTGAAAAATCAACATCCGCTGAAAGTCAACATCCGCTGAAAAGCAACATGCGCTGAAAGTCAACATGCGCTGAAAAGCAACATGCGCTGAAAGTCAACATGCGCTGAAAGGTCAACATGCGCTGAAAGTCAACATCCGCTGAAAAATCAACATCCGCTGAAAGTCAACATCCGCTGAAAAGCAACATGCGCTGAAAGTCAACATGCGCTGAAAAGCAACATGCGCTGAAAGTCAACATGCGCTGAAAGTCAACATGCGCTGAAAAGTCAACATCCGCTGAAACCAAGATTCAATGGCTCCGGAAATGGTGGGCACAGTTTGGACTGAACTTTCCAGAGCATGAACAGTAAGTCACATTTCTTTCACCTTTTCCACCTCAGCCAGCATGTCACCTTGTTAACACTTCTGTCTCTGGAGGCTGAGGTCCCCCTCCTTCCCGAGTTGTCATCACAAAGACACTTCACACGACTGGCGAAGAACAAGTCCACCATCGGCTCGTGTCTTTCATGTGCTTGAGAACTCCAGTCACCACGAAACCGTGCCTGAGCATCGCCATCTAGTCACTATCTGGTCATCACCTGACCGCAACCTGCGCCGACATGAGATCCGTGTATGCCTTCGGGCATCGTGATATGGCGCGCTATATGACTTCCGTCCGGGATTTTGTTCCGCTCCTTCCTTGTGAAGATTGGACGGCAGCGTGAGAGATCATGACTCTCTTATGAGATCAGTCACGACAACGTTGAAGCTGTGATTACCGCAGCATTTAGTCTTCCCGGCGCAGCACCCGTGGGAATGAGCAACAGCGCCATCCACTACTCGGCGTTGCGTAGCGATGGCACACCAAAGATGGGTGTTCTGGCCATTCGGGAAGTCATCGAGGAGCAGAAGAATATGTGGCGCCCGATTCAAGAGCGTGCACACGATGTCGAAACACGGCTGCTGGAAACAGCGCCCCCAAACCCTCGGGTATACCCATGATGCTACCTTGATCCAGTCATGAATCAGATCGAGCGCGAGCGCGCCGAATCCAACGGTCACGGTCGTCCTTCCCCGGCTCATGCCGCCGTCGCCGCTCAGCAAGGTGGCGGCTGGACAAGTATCAATGGTTCACACGGTCGCAAGGACGTCGGTCGCGACGAGGATGCTTATCGCCATGCCGAGGACGGCCATGGGAGCATCGCTTTTACGGGATTCTTCCCATTCCCGCTGCTCTTACCCGAGCTGAGAGCCAAGATCATCGAGGCCTACCTCGATGACTTTTTCGTCCGACGGGGCCAAAAGGTCCAGTCCTTGTCCGGAAATGGTGGTGATAGCTTCACCCAACTTCCCGTCATCGCGTTCGTCAGCCGCGAGTGGCGTGCCGAGACTCTGCGTAGTCTCATGATCACCACGGTCCAGGGCCGCTCCCGGTACATCGGAGAGAAGGAGCTCGCTCCCACCGTCGTCAACCCTGCCGGCGACCTTTTCTTCCTGCGCGCCGGTTTCCACGGCGCCTATCCGGCCTCGGTCCGCGTCATGCTGAGTGAGGCGAACAAGGACAAGTCGTCGTTGGTCGTTTCTCGATTCAGGTTGCAACAGATTACGATGAGTGTACCTCGTCACAACCGGTACAAATACAATGGGCGTTTCCCGAAGTCAGTCATGGGTGCACTCTACGCAGCCTTCAAGATCATTGGAGTTGTGGGCGGGCAGCTTCAATGGTTACAGCCTGGGGTCCACGTCATGCTGAGCGAGGCGCAGAACGTTGCCGTCCCGGCCAGCACCGTCCTGTCCAAGCGCCAGTACCACAGCGGCGCCATCAAGAAGGCCCTCGCTTCCGGCGGCATCCTCGAGGGCCTCAAGGAGGTTTCCCAGTGCTGGTGTCGATCGAAAGGTTACTGCTTCCCAACACAAATAGCGACGAAGAGTTTGAGTGTCGTTTGTGGTCAACCGCACAGCCTCCCGAATGGTGAGAGCAGCTCGTTCTGAAATATCAGGTCCACTGGCTACGGACGTGCTTCTTAGCCGAGCCGGCATCGCAGGAGTACAACGGTCAGGATCTGTTTCAGCAGGTCGACGAGAATGACAAGACCGAGGTCCGTCAGATCCAGTTGGGCTGGCCGGACTTTCACTCTGGCCCGTCCTCCGGCCGAAGAACAGGCAAAGCTCGAGCTTAACCGTCACGCCAAGCTCAACCCCAATGGCCCCAATGCCACTTGGGTCCCTGGGGCGGTGAGATGGATGCGAGTACACCAGTGATGCTCGCGAATTGCAGGTAGCAGAACCCCCCATCGTCGAGCTCGATGAGCGCGGCGACAAGATTCTTACTGTGAGCTACACCGCCGCGCCAAGCTCGACCCCAATGGCCCCAATGCCACTTGGGTCCCTGGGGCATTGAGCGCAGCGACAAGATTCTCACCGTGGGAGCCGAAAGTCATGGTCGCAAGAAAATCAAGCGCTTCCGCGTCTGCTCCCGTGTTCTCGTACAACGCCGGCCTGGCTCCAAGAAGAATGAGCTATAGTTTGACTGGCCTCGGCCTCTAGTCAAGGTCAAAACGACGGTGTCTGGGTGATGAATTAGTTCACTGAATATACTTGGTTTCCACTGGCCTGTCCCAGAAGGGCTGGCCCAATTTCCATGCTTACCACAAGCATCTGGAGAAGGACCATTTCCGAGTCTTTGGCATGCAGCCTCCCGGAGAGGGACAGACGAAGGAGGAGCTGTGCCGCCGCGCAAAGCTCGATGCGTTGGTTTCTGGGTGATGAATTAGTTCACTGAACATATTTGGTTTCCACTGGCCTGTCCAAGGGCTGGCCCAACTTCCATGCTTATCACAAGCATTTGGAGAAGGACCATTTCCGAGTCTTTGGCAAGCAGCCTCCCTCCGAGGGACAAACCAAGGAGGAGCTGTGCCGCCACGCCAAGCTCGACGACACCAATGGCCCCAATGCCAACTGGGCCGATTGGGTCCCCGACGCCAACTCAAAGGCGATCGGGTTTCTGGGTGATGAATTAGTTCACTGAACATATTTGGTTTCGACTGGCCTCTGGTCCCACCGAGGGACAAACCAAGGAGGAGCTGTGCCACCGCGCCAAGCTCGACGACACCAATGGCCCCAATGCCAACTGGGCCGATTGGGTCCCCGACGCCAACTCAAAGGCGATCGAGCGCGACTTTGGCTGGTCTCCCGATCAGCCTCGTGACATGGTTTGGGCCGTGGGCAAGTGCGAACGAATGATCAAGCGAATCATTCAACAAGATCGTCGCTCGCGCCAAGGTCAAAGCGATGGTTTCTGGGTGATGAATCAGTTCACTGAAGATACGTGGTTTTGACTGGGCTCCCGACGCCGGCTCCAAGACAATCGAGCGCGACTTTGGCTGGTCTCCCGATCAGCCTCGTGACATGGCCTGGGCCGTGGGCAAGTGTGAACGAATGATCAAGCATATCATTCAACAAGATCGTCGCTCCCGCCAGAAGAAGGGAAAGAAGAATACCGACTTCACCCCCCAGATGGACGAGCAGATCGACGCTGCGTCTGAGGCGCTCATCGGACACGAAGGATGGTGATTGGGTGATGAATTAGTTCACTGAAGATATCATTCAACAAGATCGTCGCTCCCGCAAGAAGAAGGGAAAGAAGAATGCCGACTTCACCCCGGAGATGGACGAGATGATCAACGCTGCATCTGAGGCCCTCATGGGTGGCATCTTGAGCCGAGAGGAAGAGATCAACTCAGATGCCTCCGAGGTTGGGTGATGAATCAGTTCACTGAAGAGGCTTGGTCCTGCTCAGATGTTCCACAGCAGCGCGCTCACCCCTGAGATGGAGAAGGAGATTGACTCCGCGTCCGAGGCGCTCATGGGTGACATCTTGAGCCGCGAGGAAGAGATCAACTCAGATGCCTCCGAGGTTGGGCGATGAATCAGTTCACTGAAGGAAATCATAGTCTATTCTCAGTCCATAAATGATGATTAAGGTCGACATCAGGCAGAAAAATGAATGCAATTAATCTAATTTTATTTATAACAATGGTCCCCATAGGGCTGCTGTGTCTCTGCAAGCAAGAATGGACTACAACGCTAGTAAGGCCAAAACTAAGAGAGCATCTCACCTGAATTACGATCCCAGAATTTTTCTAGTGTTCTGGAGAGATGCAGTTCGCTCTCGCCGTAGTTGACCCGGTCGGACATTGCTTCTTCCTGTTGTTCTTTTCACAGTAAATTTCGCATCTCTCTCGATTGCACCGTGAATCCCAGTCGAACGACTCCGACCGAACGGAGGCTTCTCATGGCCCAAATATGTTCTTACACAGGGCCAAGAATGCTGAAGGTATGGTGACGTAACACATACCTGCTGGTGTATTCCACAGCGTCGATCCGACCTGGGCCCGCATGATGCTGGAGAAGGCGCATAACGTCGTCGTCTCCGTCAGCGACGTCCTCGTCAAGTCTCGCGCTCTATTGATCCTCTTTGAGAAGACTCTTCAAGAAGAACACGAGCTTCTGGGCCGAAACAATGATCGCGATCTCACCTGAGAGATACTCACAGAAAGATTGATACACGCCTAATTTAATTCCCCGAATGACAGTCTTGATAAATTAATCCAAGTCTTATGTGTATATATATGAGATCCAATACTTGTAGTTCCTGGATTGTCAATCATGTTTTCCTGCTTCAAGGCGATTTAGTGATTCGCTGCCTTCTGTGTATACCCAAGCGTAAATTCGTTGGTGTAGTATCGTGCTTTCAGATGAGATGCAGGAACGACGAATAAAATCCAAGATCCAACTGAGAGGGGTTCTAATGCAGGGCCAATTTGCACTTTGCAAGCAAGCCAAGGCCAGTCAGATGCATATACGCTGGTAATGCTACTGCCGACATCTGCAGTCTTCCCAATGAGGAGTGCGGCCACGGTTTTTCACTGCAATTTTAACCCTCGCAAAGGACATCTCGTCTAACTTATCATGACAATGCAGAGTTTGGACGGACTTGTCAATTTTGTTGTCATGATGCCACGCGGGCTTGCCTCCACTAGACTTGGTAGTCACAGATGGTACGTAATGTTGACAGAGACATATATCTGTGCACAGCCTCTCAGTCCTCTGTTCTTATAGACCGACCGGTGTATAGAAGCACCGCAACTGACCAGCTTGAGCTGCTTCGTCTTATCTTTCAAGACCTTGGATATATTTTCAGCCTGTTGTTCTCACAAGGCAACCAGGCGGCCAATGTATGCAGTATGCAACGCAACGCTGGGAATCGGCCAAATCTGTACCTTTGGTGCCGTTTTATCCTTGATAGAAAATCCAAGGTCGCATGTGACCCCCAACAGGTATGATCATCGGTATAGCTCCATGCTTCTTCCCCGTGGGGGGTGAGCCAGGTTACTGAACCATTTCGTCTCACCGACATTAGGCCAGAGTTAGGGAACGGCACAGAGTCTTGGCATCAGCCAGTCCAGATTCTCTCCACTAGACAAGCTCTTTCGGAGCTGCAGCCTGCAGCTTATTGTCTGGGCTGCAGATCTTCCCCATGCTTCCAATATTCGCAAGCCCACTTGGACGCATCGTAGTTTTGGTTGTGCCCGAGTTGTGTTGCGTCCGGCTGTGATACTCCGATCAACAAAACAGGTATAATGATTCCTCAAACCCTCGAAGTTCCTATCTTGCAATTGCAACGTTCCTTTCCGCGCCAAATCGAGTTCGTGGCGACATCAAAGGCCCGAGATGTGAGGCCCCGATTCAGCGGATGCTGAGATGCATGAGGCTGAGTTCGCCATGAGGTCTTGGCTTCTACCCCATGCTTTTCCTTCGTCAACTGCCTATTCCATCCTGGTCTGTACGACTGCCGTGCTTCTTTTCAGCTTGCGCCTCAATCCTTCGATGCGGGATAGGTGCCACGCAAGCTTGCTGTAGCCAAGACGACGTATGAGAGGTCCGTGGGAGCTTCATCGGTCACCCAACAAAGGTCCTCACGGTTAAAGTGGAAAAAGATCTAGAAGCGGCGAAAAAATCAAGCACGTCGTATATCTTCAATTCTGCTCCCCTCGATACCACGGAACTCTAGCGAAGATGACCTGCAATATACACTTTCCAGAGGTTCAATTCCCTGCGTTCAAATTTTGCTTCTACATGTCTCTCCACCCAAGCTGACCAAGATGAACATGAACTGCGGCATCCACGATAACACGACCATCGGGCCGGACGAGTACCATGCGCAGTACTGGCAGTTCTTCGCCTCCATGAGCAAGAACGCCACCTGCAGCGAGAGGACCTATCTGCGCCCCGATACCGCGGGTTCCATCATCCCGTGGCCGTACGCCCTGGCCTGGCTGCTCATCCACGCACCACTGGTCCTCATCCGCGTCGCTCGCTGGGAAAAGGTCCAAGCCCTCTCGCTCGTCCTCGCTGCGATTAGTATCGGATGGTCTGTCGAGGCGTACCTCAGCACGCAGAGAAGGCCCGGCGAGATTCTGGTGTGGTCGCCGCTGACCATCATCCTCGACGTCGGAGCGGTGATGCAGCTCGCGTTCCTCGTCGTCGAGGACTTTGCAGAGAAGGGGTTCGGAGGGCAAAAGGCCAAAGGTCTCGTCGCATTCCGAGTTCTCATGGGCAGCCTATACAAGCCTCGCGGTCGATCCCGGCCAGCGAGCGTAAAAAGCGAAACCGAGCCCGCCACCCAGCATATCGAGTCAGTTGAAACCGGCATGAGCACCCTCACCACTCCGACTCTCCAACCCTCCCGAGGCAAAGCTCTAATCGTCATCCTCGCACTCCTCCTCTTCTTCGCCCTGCTCTCCCTCCAAATCATCGGCCTGGCCTCGGCCGTCATCGGGCTACGCGTTAAGGATACTCTCGACTCAACATGGTGCTCGCCCATGTTCGAGAGCTTCGCGATCGGCGTGCTGGACGGCAACTGCCGGCTGCACGCCGTCTCGCCGAGCGCCAGCCACGGCATCGGCTGCATCACGCTGTCGGGTGCCCGACAGGCCGGCTGGCTCGCCGGCACGGTGGGCGTACTCGCCGCGTCGCTGGCCCTCGAGCTCGCCGACATGCTGATCCTCGCGCTCGTCGGCAGCCACTACCGGTGGCGTGGAGCAAAGATGCGACGTCCGTGGTGTACCATGTTCTGTGGGATCGTCATCTTGGTGTTCTATGTCATCTACGGCTTCATGGAATCCAGCCGGCTGCCGAGTGGTGTCCCCGAGGTCGTCTGGGTATTCCGGAAGGAGCCGAGTCTCGGCATCGAGACCGTGTGCCGGGGTGTTGTCACCCCAGCCGGTGTCAGAGGCTCCATCATGGGTTGGACAGATGGGTTTCTCTCAAACTGGGGCAGTACTTATTTCGGCTAGCACAGCACTCCAAGCCAGGAAATCATATATGTAGTTCATTATCATATTAATTCTTAAATATTATCACACGCTCGCTTTTCTATGCCTTTTAGCACAAATCCTACACTATCTTACACGACTTGGTGTGGCGCTTTGGCCTTTTGATTACCCTCTTGTCGGCGTGAGCAATGAAGCTGCACATGATCTTGACAACAGGTTTCCTCAAGCATGACAGCCTAGAACATTCATCTCCATCATGCACCGATGGATAAACTTTGGCGGCGTCGAGACCAGATGCGACGGCGGTGCCTCACATCTGGGTCAGTGACCGAGACAAGAAATTGTACGCCACGGGTCCACAGAAGCAGCCTATAGTCTATATAAGACCAGGCTGGATATCGTTCCTATCCTTCGCATGATGGGCCACAACGAGCACGGCATCGAAGTGCTTAGCGGACTTAGCCGGCTTATTCTGGCACTTGTCTCGACGCGTGCTGACTGGCAGAGTGATTTTCATCACATGATTCTGCTCACCAATCCATGCTTTTGATTCCTTCTCTTACTTGATACAGGTGCTCACAGCTTGGAACGTCTCTTTTCGGCAATGGCCAGTTGCAGCTCACCCAGTTTGCCCTGGATGAGAGGCATTGTGGAACTCTTCCAGCCAGGTAGACCGCTTCTGTTGCTCTGGAATACCGTGCCAACAAAGAATATCAGAACCATGAACTCCAAGACTATAGGCAGTATCATCCACAGCCACCGGACGTGGACATAGGTCTCCACCGTCCAAGGGATACCGCGCGCGAAGCGGTCGCTCGTTGTCGAGTTCGAAGCCGTCGTATTCCACGCCGATGAGTCGACTGGAAGGTTGTACATGCGCAGCGTTTTTGTCATGGAGGCCGCAATGGCTGCGATGGTGTTGTTCTCGCCGCCAATCTTCTGAGTTCCGCTGCCCGAGCCGTCCTCGCCGAATTGATAGAGCGCTGATATCATGTCGTTTGTGCTGGACAACTCGCCGGTGCTGCCCGAGACGGAACCTGTAAAGGTGCCCTGTAGAGAAATAGTTAGCCATTTTCACTCTATTTCTGAAATGCGGCGCTTTCCAGTGCACTTATGATCCAGAGCATCACTCACCGAGAAATAGTAGTTCATAGCCCACCACGCCGTGGCACCAACCCAGTACTCTGTATCCGAGTTTGGCACGGATATGGTTATGTTCTCGTTCATTACAGGGGCGGCGTCACCCGTATAGGATGCCACCAGGGTTTCGGTAAAGTCGCCGTTGGTCACGTTGCCCTGGTACTCGTTGACACACATGTACAGCACACACTCATTTGAGACAACTCCAAAGAGCGTCGAGGACGAGAGGTCGTGCAGGCCGCGCATGGTGGATATTGTGGCAATGGTTGATTGCGTATTGTTGTACGTGAGCGAGTCATACGCTCCAGACACGTTCATGTACGCACCGCCGCGCCTTGAGCCGTCAAAGCCCATGCCGTTGGGCAATGTGTAGTTGCAGAGGGCGGGCGAGGATCCGAAGGACTCGCCGCAGTTCGAGGTGATTTGCGATGTTGTGTTAGAGCACTTGGTGCACACTCCCAGCGAGTAGTAAGTCGATGACCACGTGCAGTTACCAGTAGCGCAGGAAGCTGAAACATCGAAATCATACTGCGGCTCGTCCGACGTGTCAAAGACACCATTGTTGATGGCTGACTTCATACTCAAGGTCGGTTCCCGTAGGGCCATGATTTGACCGTAGGCATAGTCGTTGTAATAGGATTGAATGGGAATAGACGAATTTGCATAGCTTGAGATGACTGGCTGCTTCTCGTACACGACCACCTGCTGCACAAAAGGGTCGACAGCTAGTAGAATGATGGTGATGATGGCACCCAGCTTTCCCAGGTGGATTCCACGGGTGGCGACCAGAAGCTTCGCACTGCCCCAGGTGCCACGACTGGCCTCGTCGAAAGTTTGGATGTCGCGCACGGCGCCGAGCTTTCGATACCATAACCACTTGAGCTGACTGATTCCCTCGGCAACGGGTATGGCGGCGGCAGCCTTCATAATAGTCGTCATGAATGAGATGAAGGAGTTGAGCGTGATGTCCATGGGCCACGTCGGTAGAGGCTTGCCGTCTGTCATGGCCACCGTGATGATAACAGCAGCCAGGGCTATCGCACTGGCAATCCAAGCCACACCCTCGACAATCCACCAGTTTCCGCCATCCTTGACCTCGGGCTCGAGCCTCTTGGGCAGTTGAGGTGACAATGGCTCCTCGTGTTTGCTCTCCATGTTGCCCAGCATAGGCATAGGACTGGCGAGGGGACTTTCGTCCACTCTTGTCGACCCGGTGAGACTCCTCTTGGCTTTCATATCGTCCATCTCGACGTACTGCCCGGCGATGCGATCCAGAGGCGAAGGTGCTTCGAGGTCAAAGGGCGGAGGCTTGGGAGGTGCCATCTCGACCTCGAAAGAAAAGACGAAACAAAAGGAGCGATGATATTATATATAGAAGATTGATAAAGAAAGAAGTGAGTGACAGCTAGTATAGGTAGAGGAGTATACCAATCAATAGACAATAGAATATGGAGTGTTTGATAGGACCGTTGCTTAGTGTCAAAAGGAAAGAATGCCGAGATCAAATCATAGCGACCGACGACCGTAGACGGGAGGCTAGAGCTGAGTGACTTACTCGGTGGTGGTTCAATGTCAACGGGAAACGCATACAAACGCAGAAACAACATGGCCGGGGAGCCGCCGCTCCTGAGAGAAGCATAGGGCGACGGAGGACGGTTTTGAGTTTTTCTGGATATTCACGTCAAAAAGGCGGGTCGTGACCAAATTGTGTAATTTGACGATGCCGATCTCATAGCACATTCCTTAGTCCCGTTGCCGCGGGCCATGGCGGGCAGCCAAGAAACAGCGGACTGAGGAGCAGTTGGACGGGAGTCCGGGTTGGGTTTGGGGCCAACAACGAAAGAAGAAAAGGCACTGCGAGAGGGTTCCGCAATGGGGAGGCCGAAATTATGGATCTCTGGGCCAAAGAAGAGGAGCGAGGAGCTTCTGAGTTGCAGACATGTCAATCCTGACGTTCATCCCAACTGCCAAAGCTGGATGACTCCGGTTTTCGAAGGCGAAAGCCGGGGCTCACCCTCCCGATCAGCCCCAGAGCTCAGACCGCTGTCCTGGCCGTGGGCACTGAGCACAGCGCAAAGCTGTGGCACCAGAGAGGCAGCGCAAGATGATCATTCAGAGCATCCGGCGCGCCGACAGCCTGAGGAGTGACGATGCGAGTCATTGGGGACGAAAAGAAGAAGTGAGGCAAGCAAGGAGGTCAAATCCAGGAATGATTGGAGTCGCGCGACGGAGACACGATCAAAACTGGGCACACCACACCTCAATCGATCCTTCCCAGGAAACTCAATTGATCCTGATCCTGCCTGTCAAATTAGATAAGCAATTCTGCCAAAGTACATAGCGCCGTGCACTACAGCGCACTAGTGCAGGTGCAAATTCACTAAACCTGTGCAATCCACATTCCTTAAAAGAGGGAGGATTGCTAGCGTTTTCCTTAGTGCACCAATCAGGTCGCCGTCTTTTGCAGAAATCTCGAGTGACATCTGGAGTAATTATGGGCTACCCAGGGGTTCGGAAAGAACAGCCGCAAAAGTTCCCTTCTGCCAAATTATATTACCCAGATAATTGTCCGACGTCCCCACGATTCAAAGTCGGCTTGCTCGTATTCAACTCGGCGTAACCTTCTCGTGGTAAGAGATCTGCGACGGCGCCCAGATATCCTAGCCGTCGATCAACCGTTGAGATGAAAACCCAGTCCTCCCTCGCGTGCTGCTTGTCCTGCTTGGCACGGCATTTGCTGCATGCCGAACGGCAAAACACCATGTCGGCAGGGGATCAAATAAGCACCGCGTATCGCGTGATTGAAACGTTGCTGCAAAGTGGAACCAAAAAAGACACGATAGGATCTGTCCGATGTCGTTGCATGATATGATGGGTGCTTTTACGAGATATCCCATCTTGGGTACTTTGCAGTCAATTTTTCCCATGTAGCCGCCTGTGAAGATGGATATCTCTGTCTCCGAGTCTCCATATCAATCAAACGCCTCCTTCGAGGTCGAAAATATTGTAAAGATGACCGGCGGGTCTCGGCAAAAGTTCTCCCTGACCTTCTCCCCTTCACGGCGCAAGTGAAATCTGTGTAACCATATCTCTACATCATACAGTATGTCTCACTCGGCGCGTTTTGGTAAGAGACACCACGTGGCCGGTTAATACTGCCATTTTAGATCCAAGATCAGGTCGAACCTGGGAAACCTTAGTCTTATATCAGACTACAAAGCTGCACCACTGCCAAAAAAGGGCAGTGAATACACCGTAGTAATCCAAACGCACCAGAGCTTCCAGACAATCTCGTCCCGCTCACGGCTCTGCCGAAGCAAGGTCAACATGGCCATGGAGAACGCCGTCGACAGCGGCATCAACCATACGACTGGCGACTTGATTTCCCAGTAAACAAGACATGCTACTGACCACGACACGACAGATACCGCTACACTCACTCTAGTAGAGAGCTCGCCGTAGAGCAACGGCATTGTAGATCGGCCTCTAGCTTTGTCACCCGGGATATCGGGTAGATCCTGTGCCTGAATAGTCGTGGCAACGAGTAAAGCAGTCAAACAGATCCATTCGTACGGAAGTCTGCCCGGCACCGTGGCAGTAGTAGAATTGTCGATCGCGCCATCTAGCAGCACCTCGACCGTGCCCCAGCCAAAGCATGCGAGGCCAACAGCGTTTAGGAGATTTCGAGTCCATGGCCCGCACGAGGCGCCTTCCAGGTCATTGTAGAGCCATATGAGCGTCATGAGCGTCGTGCTGGGGGCCGTCGCGCCAAGGACTAGGCTCAGCACGTAGGCCGCGGGAAGCACAAATCGGAGAAGCAGGGTCGCCTCAGCGCCTGTGAGTCGTCCGGACGGCAGCGGGCGCCACGGCTTGTTGACCGCGTCCTCGAGGGCCGCCTGGGGCAGTCGCTGGTTCGCGATATTCTCCGCGAGGAGATGAGTCCAGAGCCATGTGAACGCCAGCGCGATGCGACATGATACCTGAACAGGACCACCGACAAGCCCTCCGCTGCGGTGGGCCAAGGCAATGGCAAAGAATGTCTGGGGGAGTATCACTGTTTTGAAATCCGACTTTGTAAATAGATACAGTGTTTTAATATGGAACCAGAAGCCCCTGTACTGGTGCTTGGAACCAGGGAATGTATAGTTAGCCAAGTAGTCCAGCCTGAGTGTGAGCAGAATGATGGCCTCTTACTGATTTATCAAGTTGAAGCTCTGTTGCTTTGCAGCTTCCTGCCGTGTAGTTGCCATTACCCGGCTCAGTCCCGATTTTCCAAGACATCATGAGAGGCTGTAAACGCTGACAGGCTATATAAAATTCTAAACTCGGGGTTGATCAAGATTGTCCAGTCGATGGAGACGGAATGGGCCCCCCAACGAAATAGCAGTGTAAGTTCGCGATGCTGTTGCAAGAGTCGAGCATGAAAGAATGCGATTATCCTCTTACCTGAGCCAATGTGGAAAACAGGAGGGAATAAATACCTTGAAAAGAAGTCGTGATTCGTCTTATCAGGCTGCAGAAAAGACTTTCTGAGGAGTTGTCGGATTTCCCGAGCTCAGTGGGCTGCGGTGGGTATCATCTCCATCGATTGTGACATATCATCCAGCATGCAAGTTCGTCTTACACTCATTAGTGCGTATGTCCACCGGGTATAGAATGAGGGCCATATCTTGTGGCAACATGACAAAAAATTTCCCTCATAATAAAGTATCAAAGTCGGGGATCCTGGGGGAAAAAGACCTTCGAAGTCCGCCATTGCTGATATGAGACCCATGTCCGGCATTGGTCGCTAATAGTATTTGTGGATGAGAAATCACGGTCTAATGCTAATACATAGATTACTGATCCTGACTTTTCATGATATGACCAAAAACTGACATTCCGCCACTACAAAATAGCACCATATAATTCTCCGCTGGGTGTTTCAAGGATTGTGATGTGCTTTCTTCGTCGGATTGGCGGTGTGTCCTCCAAAATGCAAGTTTACAATGGGCCTATTATCGCCAGAGCAATCATGCAAACTTGTGTACATTCCATGGGCCAGGCTAGCCTGATACTTCTCGTGATCCAACTCAGCATGTTCTGATCTTTGAATACTGCGCCAGATTCAGACATAAGGCCCAGAAGTGTCATCACCGTTGGGGCTCGGGGGCAGCTAGCCCTTTCACGCCCAAGTCGAGATTCGTTATCAACCATCTCGGAGTAAGCCGGATACGATATATCGCAAAGGAGTCTTGATGGCCGCCAGATCAGCATCTTCCAGAATTTCAGATTTCCAGATATGCGAGATCATCAAGTCTTATCCATATGAGCACACTCATTCCTTTTAGTGTTAGACTTAAGGTATGCAATACCTTTTAAAGTGACGAAGAACTGTCCTGAAGGTGACGAATAAACTACCTTTAGGTGACGAATACCTGTCTTTAAGGTGATGAATAACCAACTTTAATATGATGCGTAACCGTCACTAACATGATGAGTAACCGTCTTTGATATGATGCGTAACGGTCCCTAACATGATGAGTAACCGTCCTTGATATGATGCGTAACCATCTTGAATATGATGAATAACCATCCTTAATATGATGAGTAACCGTCCTGGATATGATGCGAAATATCTTGAATATGATGAGTAGCTGTCTTGAAGGTGACGAACAAGTATCTTAACGTGAGGACAACCCCAATACTTAAACCAAGTATATTAATCCCCGCCAGTCAGCTCCAGGCTTGAGGAAAACATCGCCATGGATAAGCATATATCACTTCCAGAGTTCACATATTGCGATTTCAATCGCTTCAATTGATTTTCGTCATGAGACGAGCCGCCATCTGCTAGACGAGACTGCTGTGACGTCGCTGCTTATGCAGTCAGCTTGGCGGTCGTTTATAAAATATGGCGGGGGTTTACGGGAATACAAATTTAGTGGCAGCAATCACGACAACGCACATTTCGACATGAGGTGTAGCTATGTTAGCAAAGACTTGGAAGTTCACATCATGTTTCAAAATAAAGCAAAGGATATGGATCAATGACATGATCCTCAATTGAATCACTCGTGAAGCGCAGTATGTGGCAGTACAAAATAACAAGTGAACCCCTAGACTGTGGTCTTTTTCATTACGCGATAGTCTTGGGATACCACCCCGGCATTATACGAAACATATCCGGTGATTAATATTTGAATCTTTCTGCTTATCATTAATTAACCAATGCTCATGTATCGTCTCCTGGAATCGTCTGTTTTTCCCACTCGAAATCCTTCGAATGCTTGTCGAGAGTTCTAGCGAGCCAGGCAGGATCGTACACTAAACCCATCACAGCGCAGTCTTGCCCTATCTCGGCTTGGCGCGTCCACTATGCGGGCGCAGCCGAAGCGATTGGGCCCTCAAAATGTTCCTTCGAGCGCTAAAGCAGTAATATGACTGGGGCAAAACCCGCTGAAGATGCCTGGCCGTTGCTAAACTTGAGCAGCAGTCCAGTTATCCGGGTGAGAGTCCGAATGCGAGTGGAAACACCGCCCTGGATCGCCGGGCCGGGAATAGGATCCTACTCTGCCGCTTATGAGCTGCCGAATCGATATATAAAGATAGAAAGATGGAAGGTCATTGCCAAGAGATAGCTTTCCATACTCACGATAATCCCGACTGTTGAGCTTGTTTTGACAACCGTAGATTATCAAATCTTTCTCCTCCCTTGATCTTTTCTTCGTCTTAGTTGAACATGCATTTCTCCAAGACGAACCGAATTATACCTGGCCTGCTGGCCCTCGCTTCGACCGGCGCATCTCAGACTGTCAATGTTGCCAATGGCACGATACAAGGCGGAAAATGCAGCAGAACAGATTCTTATTATTTCTCCTCTATTCCCTATGCACTTCCGCCCGTCGGTGATCTGCGCCTGAAAGCACCACAACCCTACCTTGACGCCTACAACGGCACACTGGATGCGACAGTGTCTACATCCTCATGTATCCAATTCAGCACATTATTCGCCGAGTCCAATACGCAGAGTGAAGACTGGTAGGTTCCACATCAGCACATTCCTTTGTCAAAGATGGCCTCCTAACCTTTCAATCTAGCTTATATCTCAACGTCTGGGCCCCAAGCACAGCAACGCCTGACTCGAAGCTGCCGGTCAAGGTATGGATATACGGGGGTGGAAACGAAGCCGGAGGTGTCTCGGACCCTACTTATGATGGATGCTACGCGACCTCGGACTCCATTATTGTGTCTATCAACTATCGAACCGGTCCCCTGGGATTCCTTGCACTGGAGAGCTTGGGCCTGAATGGCAACTTTGGTCTTCAGGACCAGTTGCTAGGTCTAAGCTGGGTTCAGGAGAATATCGATGCATTCGGAGGTGATCCGGTACGTATACTTGCTCAAGTATCCCATTGGTCCCGGCTCACGTCACTAACTCTCATCCAAATGTAGACCAAGGTACTCTTGCACGGGCAATCTGCCGGTGCCATCGATGCCTATGTTATCAGCACTCTCCCTCAGGCGACCGAGCTGATCAGCTCCGTGGCTCTCGAGTCTGGTGGCGGTCGTGACCCTCCCACAGTTTCCAAGGCCCAAAAGTGGCAACAACACTTTCTCGATCAGCTGAACTGCACTACTCCTGATGTAAGCTCTCTCTTATAATGTTTACTCTTATGTCTTTGGCTAACATCATTTCAAAGCTCTCTTGTGTCCTTGCTGCATCGACATCAGACCTGGTGACCGCAGAAGCCGCCATGCCCAACGAGCAAGCCCCCGGCGCCACCACACCATTCACAGCTGAAGGAGCGCGCGCAAACTGGGGCCCTCTCGTCGACGGCGACGTCCTCGTTGATGTACCCACGAGCGTTGGAAATAAGGTCCCAGCCATCTTCGGCTTCAACTCGGAGGAGGGCACGCTGTTCGTATTTGGCGACTACCAGGAGGACTCGCTCTCTCTGACCCAGTCCGACTACGACACGTTCCTCGAGTACAACTTTGGACCCCTGGCACCCGTCGTCAACGCGACGTACTCGATCGCCAAGTTCAACAGCACCGCGGCCCCCGTGTTCGCGGCCATGTCCACGGTCCTCGGCGAGGTCTCGTACAAGTGTCCGGCCTACCGCGCTCTGCTCAAGACCGCGGAGACCGGCGTGCCGGCTTGGACGTACGAGTTCAGCCACGCTCCCAGCTGTGCCTGGTACAGCGCCATCCCTGACGAGATCCTCCCCTATGTTGGCGCCACGCACACGGCCGAGATCCCCTTTGTATTCAACACGACTCACAATATGCCCCTGCCGGATGGCAATTGCACTTTTACTGCCGCTGAGCAGGCGCTCGCTGGCTCTCTGAGCGGCGCCTGGACGAGCATGGCCCAGTTTGGTCGCCCCGCTGACGAGAGCGTATGGCCGCAGTGGTCGAAGAACTCGTCTGCCGGTGTCAACATTGACGAGAGCATGGTCGTGGGCAAGGTCGACTACACCAGCTGCCTTTTCTGGGACGCCATCAATGCAAAGTCTATCGAGATTGTGAATTCATCTTGATCTGGCATCTGAGAACCCTCCAGGGCTGTCTCTTTTCTTGTATATATCATCAGCTAGTATAGAGCAATGTATTTAGCCATCAGAAAGTTTGGCTCGAACCATGCACACTTATGATGCTCGAAACCATATGATTCAAGCAATTTCACATGTGCAAGCCGCCGAATCCTTGTCAAGTTTAAAAATCTGCTAAGTCATGGAAGGAACCGCCGAGCAAGCGCATCCCACCTCCTGATCCGCAACAGCCACTGGCCAATGGAAGCAAGGGAAATCCTGAAACTTCTAGGCAGAAGCGAGGACTACTTAGTGCCTAAAAAGGAGGTCTTCCATCACCGCCGAGGGCCTGTTGAGATCAACGTCTCCGGGACCGGGCTGGTAGTCTAGTTGGCAGGGCGGAGGTTTCTAATGTAACTTCTGACCGCCGGACAGGACACAGATGTAGGACGAGGGTGGGGGCCCAAGGACCCGTCCGAACTGTTTTGCATTTTTGTTTTTATTTCATCTTTTGGATTTGTTTTAATGTCTGACTACGTCTTTTCCCCCGATGATTTGAAATGCCATTATGTATAGAGTGGAGTGGTCAAGGTATTGGTGCGCCAGCCACTGAGTGTCGTGAACCTCACGATTGGTCCGGTAAAATGTAAATTTCGTAGAGATCAAGCCGAAGTAATTGAAGCCATGGTGATTCCCCTGTGCTTTTGGCCCCCTAGCACCCAAACAAATCAGCGAAGCAACGCTGGCCGGTTTACCATGATGACAACACTGGCACCATGCCAGAGTGCAGATACCGATACGATAGCCAAGACAGAGAACAAAGAAATCCGCCAACTTTCTCAGGTCGATCAGTGGGATACATAGTTCTAAAAAAGAGAGAAATCATCACCGCCCGCCCCTCGAGGCTCAGACTCTCGGTTTACGCCTTGAGGGCAGCAGACTCGGGGTGGGCGGTGTGGCGGAGTGGCAACCGCGGGTCACTCTGCTTCAAGCCGGCCGGCTGCAGATGTAGGGCGCGGGTTCGATCCCGATGCCTGAACTGTTTTGTTGTTTTGTTGTTTTGAACTTTTTATTTCTTCCTTCTTTTCGTACTCATCACTCTTCGTGAAGTTTCTTTACGTCTTGCCCTACCATTTATACATCTTAGTGCAGGGAAGGGAACGGTGTAGATATATCTTACTAGACATCATCGCTCCTGTGACAATAAATTTATCATCAATTCATGGTAAGTCAAATTGAGGCCGGCGTTTTCTTCCCTCGAATGACGTTTCTCCTCTTTATAAATCTATCTTGTCGGTAGTGTATAGAACCCCCAGGAAGTGGGGTCCCGGAAAAGGAAAATGGATTCCGTGGGAGTTGTATCTCCAAGCTGTATAAACTCATTAAGAAAAAATGTCACCTGTGAACAAGAAATTTTCGTATTCCTTCCCCCAAAAGTTCGACTCTAAGAGATCTGAAGCTTCCAATCATGAAGAAGACCGCCATTACTAACGTACTCATATTTGACGGAGAAACCGTCACTGGTCCCGGCAGCGTCGTCATCGATAACGGCCTCATAAGCGACGACGCGACAGATGCGGTAGAGATTATTGACGGCACAGGGTGTATGCTCATTCCCGGCCTGATCGATACCCACGTACACATTGCGAGCGCAGCCGAGTTGCACAGTTGCGTCAAGCACGGCGTGACCACGGTCTGCGACCTCGGCGCCTACCCGAAGCAACTCTTCGAGGAGTTAAAGATCGTCAAAGGAGCTACCGAGTATCTCTCCTCCGGCCTGGCGGCGTTTCCGCCGCAGAGCACGCACGCGCAGTTCTACGCCGGGCGGGATAGGGACATGTCTCTCAAGAGCGAGGAGGATGTGGCAGATTGGGTCTCGTCCAGAGTCGCCGAGGGAGTCGACTTTATCAAGATCATCGCGGACGAGCCCGGCTTCAGCCAGGCGTCCCTTGACAAGCTGGCGTCTGAGTCCAAGGCAGCAGGCAAGGTGACCGTTGCCCACGGCACGCATCACGCGGCGTATGAGAGGGGGCTGAAGGCAGGTTTCGACATACTGACCCACGTCCCGCTGGACAAGACACTAGACGAGGTGTTGATAGAAAAGATGGTCGCCCAGGGCACAGTCTCGTCGCCGACGTTGGCCATGATGAAGCTCATGGTCAGCAATGATGACTATACACGCCCGGGCGCCGACTTTGATAACTGTCTGAACGGCGTCGCGGCTATGCACAAGGCGGGCGTGCCGATACTTGCAGGGACGGATTCCAATCCCATGGACGTGCCGATACACATTGGCGCGAGTCTGCATGAGGAGATGGCTCTGATGGTGGAAGCAGGCTTGTCGCCCATGGACGCGCTGAAAGGGGCTACCTCACTTGCTGCGCGACATTTCAGACTGAAGGACCGCGGTAGGATCGCAGTCGGTCTGAAGGCAGACTTGGTTTTACTTGAGGGCGATCCGACCAAGGAAATCAGTAACTCGAGAAAGATCCGGACGATTTGGAAAGACGGAGTCGAAGTCAAGTCTGAGTCCCACCCATGATGCACAAAATGAGCATGGATTGCTGCTATTTGATTTTGTTTCCCCAGTTCACTTCGCTCATTATGAGAAAACCGAACACTTTGTCACCCAGCATGGTATGGTACGCAAGGACCCCAGTCCACTTTCGTGAATCAACTTGGAGCTCTGATTCAGACTGACACATGGAACAAATCTAGAAAAAACCATGACGAGAAGTGTCTCAAAAATGTCGTCGCGACTATTCGTTCAGTTCAACACCGAATTAGCTAAGCCATTTGTTAGTCACAAAGTATCGTTTTCCGTGGAGGCTGTGCAAGCGATGGGCACTATTAGTAAAAAAACAGTATTTAGTCGCTATAGCATGGACTTGATTGGCCACACCGTATAGTATAAACAGGCCGTGTAGATCTGATCCTCTAATTCAGGGCCAAGAGGGAAGTGAATAATTCTGACATGTGAACAAGGTTTGACGCTACTTTCTGACGATACAGCTGAGGATTCCACCGAGGGCCTGAGGCCTCTTCATCACCAAACATGATTTCTCTAGCGTGAATATAAATGCTTGCAAACTGCGACACTACCGGCGCCGGTTGACTCAGTTGCGAACGGTAATACGGCACTTGAAGTGGATGCCTACGCCAATGGAGCCCCTACAAGTCCAAGCTCTCTGATTAAGTTTAGATTTTCCCTTCCATGTCCCTGGACTTGCGAACAACCATGTTTTCGTCCACGATGCATACAAAACTTTAAATAATTCCTGGACCACTTGTCATCTCATCTCAACGCAAACCACTCAACTCACTTGTAATGGCTTCTTTCCACCCAACGCCATGGCGGTCGACAATCCCGAGCAGTCCTGCGACTACCTCCTGTACCACGGCGCCGTGGTGACGCCCAACTCGGACATCTCCGGGATCGGCGTGATCCTCGCCTTTGTCCTGAGCGCCTGCTTCACCTTCCTCGCCGTCCTGGGGGCCTACCTGTGCGGCCTGGTCGACGAGCCGCTGCTCAACGCCGTGGACCGGCGGATCTTCCGCATCCGGCCGTACCGGCGCCACCACCGCGCGCACCGGTGCGTGCGCCAGATGGTCGTCGTCCTGAGCGACCAGCAGATCGTGACGGGCATCGCCATCCTGAGCGCCGGCTTCCGCGGCCTACAGGCCCGGGACGTTTCCGTGTACCACTTCCAGATCGTGCTGTACCTGGCCTGGATGTCGAGCAGCGTGCACCTGTCGGCCGTGACGCTGCTGGGGTCGTACCTCAAAAAACACCGCGGCGTGCTATGGTGGCGGTTCACCGGCATGCTGGTTTTGTTGGTCATGCTCGTCGTCGCCCTCGTCCCGACGATAAGTAATGACTGGGGCATTTATTGGTGGGACGGCATGCTCGACGGCCGCACCGGATGGGCCATTCCCGCGCACTGCTTCTGGGGCGAGCTCTGGGGCGATGGAGTCGGGCCGGATGCCCCGCTGGGTTTTGTCATTTTGACCGTCAGCTATCTGTGGAAGATGGGCGCGCTGTTTGATACGACCAGTGGGTGGTACCGCCATTCGGTCAAGGACCCTCTCGAAAGCGCCATCTTCAAGGGCTTGACGTACCCGGCCACAAAGTATCGCGATGGCGAGAGGTCTTGGTTCTGGTTGTGCGTCTTTCGTCTCGCGCTCGGAGTCGCCCTCCCTACGATCGCCATCATCGAGTGTGCGTCATCGTTCGCGGCGTCCTTGTGGCTGTCCCTGACCAGTCTGCTCTACGGGATGATTCAGATCTTTGTCCCGCGCGAACAAATGATTCCGTTGACGGGGTCGAGCGAAAGCTCCTGGGGATTCGGCCAGCTGGTCCCGCTGATCCTGCTGATTCAGCCGGTAGGAGTGCTCTTTGAGCATCTGTACTCGAAGAACAAGACCGACGAGAGCCAAGACGGAGGGGACAATGCTCTGGAGCATGACACCATTCGAGAGGCAATAGACGCGGCGCCCACGATCCCGGCTAGCCAGAAACCGTGCCTGTTGGAGCTCCTCGTCGGCGGATATGAGGATCGGCTGCTCAAAGGCCACAACAGGCAGACGGCCATATGGAAATTGCTCTACTCGAGCAAACTGTTCGCCTTGATGGTTTACCTTGTGCAATTTGCCATAGCCGCTATCTGTGCCGTCGTCTTTTATTTCGATGTCCTCACCATTGGCAACGTGCGATCCGACAACTGGTCGTTTATACTCATCGCCCTGGCCGCTTTCTTGGGCGCCGGCTTGGTGTTCAGCATCGCCTTGGCGCCGTTCAGCGTGACGGGACGGTCTCCGCGAGATATGGACGGGGAATTACCGACGGTCCGAGCGAGCGAGCGACTACTTGAAATGTCACAAGTCACACCATGAAGAGCATGGCATCATAGAATAAAGCAATGAAAAAAATTATATCTCATGAATGCTCTGTTATCATCTCATTTTTACGGTTCAATGTGTCGGACCGTCTCATGGCAAGAACTTATTGTTGAACTTGGCATACCGCGCTGGCCACTACAGACGAATCAGACTCGGACGTCGCAGTCAGCGTAACAACAGCCGCATCCGAAGCACCATCAGCAGACGCAGCCACAGCGACCTTGGCTTCGGCTGAAGCACCGAACTTGGCCGTCACCAGCTCGTTGGGCAGAAGCACAGTCCACCCGTCTCCCTCGACCGTGGCATTGAGGCGGTAAATATCCGAGTCGATGTAGGAAGTGACATCATCGGGATGTCCGTTCTCGCCTTCGACGTAGGATCCGTTGTTGAGCAGAGAGAACGTGCACAAGAGGCCGTCGGTGGTGGCGTTCTCGCCCTGCACGGCGCCCTCGCCGAGAGATACGCCGTGCGTGCTGGGACCAGCTGTGCCGTCGACCGACTTGACTCCGATCGTGTATGACAGTACACCCGTCTCATCGCGGTTGATGTTGACGACGTAGAAGTGCAGGTCGTTCGCCTCGTCGACGTACTCGAACTCACTTCCGGACCTGGTGCCCGCGTGGAACAGGGCGTCGAGGAGCTGGCGGTAATCGCCCAGGGTGATGTACGCCGCGGTGCCGTTGGGGCGGTAAAAGTCAATCAGCTCAATATCTTGCGGATTGGCGTCAATGACCCAGACGAACGGCTGCGTGTCGACCTCCTTGGTCTTGCTGAGCATGACCCCGTGGTCGGGCTGGAACGAGTCGGCGCCCATGCGGTCGATGACCTCGACGTGGTAGTGGTCGTAGCCGCCGCCGTCGCACAGCACGTCCGTCTCGATGCTGCAGTTGGGCGACAGGTCGGCGTCCATGTTGACGCGCAGCCCAATCAGGCCGTCCGTGCCGGGGACCACCGCGCGCGCCGTGACCTCGGCCACGATCAAGCCAGAGTCCACGAGCGCCTCGCGCGAGAGGTGCAAGATGGTCGTGTTGCTGATGAGTCCGAGTTGAGCCTTGTCCCTCACCGTGTGAAGAGATCCCATGGAACCACCCTCGAGAGCGGGGATCTGCCATCTCGAGTGAGGACCTCCAGGTCCGTTGAAGCTTCCCCTGTCCATCATGGAGAACGGACCGGCATAGGCGCGGCGGAGTGGCGTTCCGTAGGGGTTGTTATAGTTGTCGCCAATATCGAGGAGATGACTGAGCTCGTGGGCGTATGTCGACATACCCGAGCTCTCAGCCTGTGTCGAGGACCCGTCTCCCGCATTGGGCCAGGTGTTTGATGCCGCAGCCCAGGACGTCCAATCGACGTATCTGGTCTTGGCCCAGTTGGTGGCATTGGCGGCAGCCTCATCGGGAGGACCAAATTCCTCGGGGACTTCCTCCTTGGTCAGGAACTTCATCTCGCCAAACTCCTGCCAGGTAGACGACTCGTCCTGTCCCGAAGAGAGAATGAAGACAAGCTCAAACGAGTCGGCCGTCTCATTGCCGACATCAGCACGCCACAATCCCAAAGCATCAGTGCGGATGTCGAGATTGCATTCTCCGAGTTCCGGGCAGCCGCCGGCATTCATATCGGCAGAGATGCCGTACTGGTAGGCAAGAGACGGCATCTCGTAGGCGCCAAATACGGTCAGATCGACTCCATATCTTCCGTGAGAGTCTCCCATCCAGTATTCGTGCAGCGTGTGTCCGTTGTTGAGATCATTCGGCGTGTTTAGCAAATCCCGATAATACTCCGGGACTTCATCTCTCGTCAGCTGCGATACCGACGGGAGAGGGTTGCCGTAAATGGTCGAGCCCACGGGCTGTGTCACGACAAAGGGCCGGTCCGTATAGTCAATCGTCACCAAGGCAATATTGAAGTTTCTCTCGGAACCTGTTCGTGAGGGGTCGCTCCAGTTTGTTCCCGGGGGCGCGATAAAATCAGCCCAGGTCATGTTGTCTGGGTTTGCCCAGTTCTGAGCATCGATGATGTCGAATGGCGACGAAGCAAGTTGTACACTCGCGAGGCTGCCGTCCGACTCTGCCACGGGCACAGCATTTGAAGTGCTGGTAAGGCTCACGAGAGCCGTCAATGACGCCTGGAGGCGGCTCGCCCAACGAATTGATCCCATGATGAGGTCGCTATCCAAGATTTAGCAATCAAGTATCGAGCTTGGGATTCAGCAACGTCCGCACAAGAGACGCAGAGAAAGACGGGAGCACCCACAACGGCATTTTGTAGTCTGTCACCATTCCAGCAGCGTTTGCTCCATGGTCGACCGTCACACAGCGCTTAAGTGCGGCACGGCTGAGGGGTGCAGAATAGGCCGTTGTATGGTTGCCTGAAGAGGGTATGCCAAGAGAAACTAATCTGAGGTGATCACGAGCGATGCGACCACCTACTTGTAATAAGAAGTAGAGAAGGGCTCCAGGTCAGTCAGTAAAGGCAGTGCCTCATCTCCGAGTGGACGGCTGCCGGCCACCGATCGAGAAGCCCCCTGCCGTGGGACCTCGACCTTCCCGTCTGGGCGGGGGCGCGGCTTGGCTGCAGGGCCGAGAACCGCCGCGACTTTATTCAAACAACCATGTCAGACTCTTCTCTGGTTTGAATGATTCTATTACTTATCAATCTGATAGACATTATCGATGCTAAAGGATTATTTCGACACCAGAGGTGGTGATGTAGGATTCATAGGATCAAGACAGGCCCCTACGGCTTTGGCGCTCATTGGCCTCAAACGACAGTATCACCTCGCGTTGCTCTGTCGGTTCTACGCCAAGGGATATATGACCCATTCTCTTTGGGTACCTTCTGTCCGACAGTCCCTGGTACTTGATTTGGAAGCCGGAATTTCCTCCCCTTGCTGCGCGACATCCAACCAGCGTGATTAGAAAACACCATATCCGCACCTTCAGCGCCGTCACCTCTGACGAATCCCTTGTGGCGGTTCAGTGGAATGTGGTTGATTCGGTAGTCCCAAATGGCTGCATACATGATACGGTATGCTGCAAAGGCAAACATGATGCCAATGATAGCACCAGCGACGACATCATACCAGTTGTGAGTCTCGTCCACGGTGAGCAATCCTCCGACAATCGTTGCGGCGAGGAGAGGAAGGAAGAGCAGGACCAGCTTCCAAAGCGAGGGCTGATAGTTGGAGAAGACCTTGAGCTTGGCATTGAGATACAAGAACAAGAACACCATGCCTGCAAACATGGTACTCGTGTGGCCGCTCGGGAAGCTCTGAAGGGCATCATCCACTGCTCTCTTGTTGTGATTTTGACAGACTTCCCTGTCAAACATGTATGATTGGAATCCGTCGCCGACTTTGTATAAAAAGGGGTCGCAGACGTTATAAAAGTTGGGCCGCAGTCCGCCGACCAGCCACTTGAGTGTGACCTGAAATGCAGAGGACAGCACGATGGCATATCCTAGGCCGAGTATTGCGTTGTTCAAGTCCCAAAAGCTCCGGATTCTGAACTGTGCGAGTAGGATAATGGCAAGGGGAATGAGCAAGGCGAGAAGTGCAGCTAGAAGCGATGACACGTACTGCCGCCGATATTGGTATGCAAATTGGGGGTAGATGACCTGGGAGCCATCTTTGATGGTAAGCGGAAACCTAGGTCACAACTTGTCAGCTGTCGATGCTAGTATACAAGACCAATGGCCTCACTAGTCAGAGACACAGTAGGTGCAGGAACCAAGCTTCTAGAGAGGGCACAACACAGCCGACCATTCAATAGGTACGTCAGGAGCACTCACATTCGCCGTGTTGCTGGACCGCGCCGCCACACCAACAGCGCGTAGACGCCAATCAATGCCAACGTCAAGATGTCCAGAATGGTGAGCTTGAGCCATTGAAAGAAGCCCGGACGCTTGTTCACACTATAGGACGCCGCACTGGGCCTATGGTGAGATTGGTGTCCCATGTTATTGGCCGTGTTGTATGGTTGGCTGGGAGCCGCGGCAGCAGCAGTGTTGTTGACCGTATTGGAAGGTTGATTCATAGTGTTATTGATCGTGCTATTGTAGGGCTGGTTCACAGCATTGGTGGCCATATTGTGAGGTTGGTTTGCTGTAGTAGTGGCCATGCTTAGAAGTTGGATTATTGTCTGGTTCGATTATCTTCTTTGGTGTCAAGAGAGGAAGAATGTTGACCTGTGTTGTTGACGAAGATGGAACTGGGCGGTGAGCCGTTGAAGCATGTCTACCTAGGTAGATATCATGAAAAGAAGTTGCATATGACATGTTGTCAGCATTCGTCACCGGTCCCTCTGTATTTCGCAGTCATTCCTTCCTTCTGTGGAAAACGCATCGCCACAGGTAGTGGATGCCGTTGCAGTTCTGCAAGCAGTCCCGTGCATTCTGAAAGGATGTGTCGCCCTCTCGAGACCTTTTTCGTCTCTTTCGGGGTATCAGCATCATGGTATCAGGGAAATATTGCCACGCGTCTGAAGAAGTTGCGACTGAATGGATGACGAGCTTCATAGGGGCGGACGACTAGCAGTTGCCATCCTTAGCTGCCAATGCTACATTGCAGAAGCTCATCTATTCACAGCTCCTTTGGCAATGGCTAATCTTCATTTTGCTGCACAAACTTTCTAGTCTGAATATTACGACCTCACGCCAAAGTCATGGGAACAGCTCAACACAGCATTTCACATCATTCAAGCGCCCGTATAAGTCATGCTTATGCTAATGATCTTTTATATTCTCGTCGCATAAAATAGTCACCTACAGTGCTCTCAGTTCAGTGCCAGGCTTCTTTTAAGATTGGCGTCGAGCTTGCAAAATTTCAACTTTCACGATAAATCATAATCACAGGACAGGAACAGAAAGAGATGGGCGTGATTGGCATCAATAATAAACAGAGTTCCTGTTTATAGATATATATATAGAGTCGGTCCATCATACACCATGGTGGATGGCCGTCTTCCTCCTATAAATACAGTTCGATATCATAAAAGCATTGCAAGTCATTAAGTGTCGTGTCATCCCTCATTTCATGATCCCGAAGCCGATGCCCCTGATGCAAAAAACCGTTCCAAAGCAAAAAAAACCGTTCGTCCAAGCGCCTGAGCTGGCATCAACCAAGAGGGCTCAGCTTTGATTCCAATAACCAGATCGTCATTAAAACCATTGGGTATTCGATGATTTTGCCTTTCCGAGCCTCCATTTGTTTGCCTTGTTTTCTTTTTTGGATCCTTCGTCCGCGTCGTTAATAATTAGAGGAAGGGTAATCTCGAGGTCAAGGCCGATGGCTCAGTTGATAAACCTCTTCCTCTAGTCGTTGATTACAATGTATATATCGTCCTTTTCTTCTTCTCCGGACGTCTGTCGTTTTATGCCATGTTTGCGCGCTCCGTGCAAGCTGGCCAAAAACAGAGAGGACGGACTCGGGCCTGACTCATGGGCCGTGGACAATATCCCGCAGAGCCCATCGCCAGGCGTCATTGTCGCGCCCAGCTGTGTTGATCCACCTCTCGCACTTCTTACGCCATCTCTCTTCTTCTTCTCGTTGGCGACGGATGAATTCTGGTCCGACGTCAAACTCCTCACCAACGAGCCACTCGCTGCCGACATCACTAGCGCGAGCTTGGCCGCTCTCGCCAGAGGTATCCGGCTCCTTGTCTTCTAGATCAGGGATGTCCTTGAAAGGATCTTCATCGTCAAGAGCATCAAAGCCTGCAAGAGGGTCGTCGTTGGTGCCAGGTGCTTCAATCCAGCGAAAGTGTACGGGATCAAAGACCATATTGCCCTCACGCTTGATACCATTTGAAGCACCCATATTGGTGATCAGGTAGGGTCGGGGTGTCGTCATGCTCTCCTTGTCACGCGTCATGTTTGGCGATGTCGACCCAGCCGTGGGCGTCGAGACTTGCTGTACATCGAACGCGTTCAGAACAGTTTCGTTACCCTCCCATTTGCAAGTGTCAGGATTGTATGTCATGCCATTGACAACTGTTTCCTGGTTAGCGGGAGGCGAATGGACAAGTGTGCAACAATGCGAACCTTTAGTATCCTTGGCAGAACTCATGTTGGTGATCAAGTGTGGCTTGAGCTGAGGTGGCTTTCTGCTCTTCTTTGACCGTATAGAGCCATGAGGAAGATGAGGATTCCTTGTTGATAGTTGAGCCACCCGCTGTGCTGGCGGAGGAGCTGTAGATGTCGTCGTCGGAGGTGCACGTTGTGCCAGGCTCACTTCTCTAGCTTTGCGACTGGCTGCTGTGTCCCGAGCGAAGTGAGGCAAGTTGTCAGCTCTGGCAGGCGAGGGAGCTGCAGTAGGCGCAGTGGTGCTACGATCAGGCACCGCATTGCCGTACACCTTATTCCTGACAGTGTTGCGATCCCGTGGTGCTACCGGCTGCTTGGTGAATTTGGATTCGGCCTGGAAAGAAGTCGGCAGATCGTCAAAAGCGTCCAGCTCAGTACCATCGCCAAACTGCTTCACCCGGCGAGGTTTGCTCAACTGTTGCCAAGGTTCGGAAGCGACCTTCTCGACAGGTCGAAACCTGCGAGGACTTGGTGATCGCATCGCCGATCTAGACAAAGTTCGAGACAGAGGTCGTGTCTGTGGTCCGACGTCCGAATCATGCCTTCTAAGCATGCGGGAGTTTTTGGTAGACACGTGATGTGATTGAGAAGATGTAGACCCAGCAGGCAAGAAGGGCTTGCGTGCCTGGGCGGCACTTCCATGGTATGATGGTGCTCCTTGGGTACGATCGACCGGAGTCTTCGGTCGAAAGGACTGCTGAAATTGTGATCGGTGGGTCTCAGTCAGGGATGTAGGGCGTTCATAACGCGAACTTCCAGGTCGCACCGGAGACTCGCCCGACTTGATCACTGGCAGCGATCTCTTAAATCGGAGAAGCTGAGCATTAGTGGTCGTCGACGATTCGTTCCTGAGAGCGCCAAGTGAAGTCTTCTGACCGAGTTCTCTTCTCCTCGGCGTCGAGGGTTGGAACGAGGGCGCAGAAGATGGCGTTGCTGGAGAGACTATACTAGAGGTTGATGAGGTAGCGGAGTGGCCACCAAGTCGGGACTGCGACCTCCTAGACGCACGATACGGGACCGGGCCGCCGCTCTCCGACACGGTTTCTAACGAGGACTGGGTATGCGAGCGCTCGTGGTGGATGCCCGCCGGGCGTGGCAGACGTGACGGCTGCGCAGCGACCGGCTTGTTGGAGATGGTCACGGAAATGGCCGTCTTTGGTCGTGCAGGGCTGGTTTGCCGGATTTCCTTCACCTTGACATTGCGGTGTAAGCTTAGCTTGCCCGAGCTGAAGACATCCCCATCCTCGAAATCGAGACCATCTAGGTCATCTTCCTTCTCTGAGATGGGCGTTTCTGGCATTTGCTTGTACGAATCGAGGCGTTTGCTGGCGGAGGTAGGACGTTCAGGGGATGCGCTCTGCTGTGTTTGCTTCAACCTCTCCTTGAGATCCAGCGGGCCAAAAGGTAGGATCAGCCCATCCAAGGCATCATCCTCGCTTTCGGCAGTAATGGAGCTCGCTATACTTGGACTCATGGCAGATGCATTCGAACTTCGAGTGGAAAAGCCATCTCTACGAGTCCCCCCAAATCTGGTGCCAAGGCTTCCTTCGCCCCAGTCGAAGTCGACATCCTCCCTAGCGCTGGGGGTCCTGGGAATTTCCCTCCGGCTACTAAGCTTGAGCTCTCCGTTGGACGGCAACTCCAGGTCGAGCTCGAAATCATCGTCTGTTTCCTTCTTGCGAGGCGTTGGGGGCGTGATGAGGGATAGAGGCTTGTACTCAAGCGGAAGTCGGGGTGGCTGCTGAAATCTGGGAGCCTTGATGGTTTCACCGCCATCGCCAAAGACATCGTCGTCGTCGTCGTCCCGGAATCTATCCAACGTCGAGGCTGGGGATGACGTAGGGATGTTCTCCTTCAGATTATCTTTCGCGGGAGACCTATAAATGACGGCCGGCTTCATCAACTTCAGAGGACTAGTCAAAGAGCCGCTAACTTGACGCAGAGTCTCCGGAAATTGCGAAGGATCCTGCTGCTTGATGCGCAGAGTGGTGCCGGCCTTGGGAAGCTCGATGTCATCACCCCAGTCCTCGTGGATGACCTTCTTGATTTTCTTGCCGCCCAGTCGCTTGATCGTACCACCCATCAACGCGGAGGGCGGCACGTTCTGTGGGATGGGAATTCCGGCGTGCTGAACAGCAAAGATGGCATCCATGGTTGACTTCTCGTCCTCCCCTGCCAAATGGACCTGCCTGTCGTCATCTCCAAATAATGAGTCCCGGTCTGACCGGAACGAGGTGTGGCTGTCGCGTCGATGCGACCGACTTGTTGTGTGGGCGGTTGAGCCACTCCGGAAAGACAGATCATCGTTGTCGATCATGAAGTCGTCGTCATCCCAGTTCTCCACCTCATCCTCCACGATTTGCCTTGGTTTGAGTTGTAAGGCCATGTTGCCTGATATGATTGGCCAGTTGCTGACTGGCTTTGCTGATGTGTTGTATTTGTCAAAAATTGAATTCGTTCCTTGTTGTTGGTTGTTGTCGTCAATCGCGCCGTTGCTGAGAAGGTCGTCATGTGAAGCTTGCTTGGAGCGTCACAGGCACAAATCCGGGAGTGGGCGTCGCAACGTCGTACGCCCTCGAAACGACTCCCAGCACTCAACACGACAATTCGAGTCAGCGTCGATGGACCATATTTACATCAGCAATCCTGTTCGTTTCCAAATCGCATCCTTGGTGGCCAGTCGCCCGAGTGTCGCGAGTAGAGCTGATTGAGCGCGGGTCTGTGAGTGTCCAAACGCGCGCGGTTTTGTACTAGGTGCGCCCCTGCAGTAGGTGAGTGTTGCAATTGCGAAAGCTGTTCTCGCAGTGATTGAACGTCCAGAGGGTTATTCGGTTGGCGGTAGTGCTGCAGCACGAGAGCTGTGACTGTGATGCAATTGATTTGTGGTGGTGAGGATCGAGAGTTGGCGTAGTAGGTAGTGCTGGCTAACCTAGGTGATTGTTGGGGGCCGGAAGTGGTGCACGTCGAAAGGTGAGGCTTGCTTGGAAACAACAAGCACACGAGACTAGACCTAGGGCCAGAGAGGGATATCAAGGTTTGGTGCTAGAAGAATTTGGTGTTGAGCAACACAAAAAACCAGGCAGTAGGTAGGAAGCGCGGGCGATGCAAGACAGAGAATTGCTATTTCGTCAGAATCCTGCGCATCGAGATGGCCGGTAGGAAAGGTCACCAGCGGTCAGTCGTTGGGTGGACGATTGTTCTATTCGTGGATCTTGCTTCTGGAAGGCTGGGGGGGGGGCTTTCAAAAAATCGCATGTAAGAAAAGAGAGCAGCAGCTTTGGTGGCCGGATGGCTGGTCGTGCACAGGCCATTTTTCTTGGAGATCGGGGTCCTTCGTCAGCTCCTCCATTTTGAAATCCTTGTGCCTCCACAGTGGGCATCATTGCATCCACTTGCACCAGCCCACTGGAATTAGTGCGATGTCTGTAGGGACAGCGCTCGGGCCAGCACGCCCACAAGGCCTACAGTGGACAATCTGGAGGCGGGCAACGACAGCTTTGGGGCAGCTTGGGGGGCCAGCTCCAGTGGGCGGCTGGGCGGGCACTGTAAGCACTGTAAATCCACTGTAAGCACTGTAAGGTACTGCTGCTGCACATTCACCACCCAACGGTTGCGCTGCACATGTGCGTCGTCCCCCTGCTCGCCCTGTACTGTGCCCCTCCCCCAAATGGCAAAAGCAAGATTCGCCTGGCCGTTTTCTCACGTGGCATGAAAACAACACGGCCAATAGGATACGTCCCTCGCTCCGGTTCTCACCAGCGTCGCCAACCAGACGCGGTTGGACGCGTTCAGACCTCAGGATACAAGATGGAAAGCAATAAGGACAGCAATGCTCTCCTTCCCGGTGTTTCACTTCATTCCATCCATTGTAGGAAATGCCGGCGAGATTCCTCCTTCCGGGGGCCTTGACTCGGGAACGCGAGATGGAACTGTTCACATCCATCTGCCCATGTCATCAACACGAGAACTAGTCGCTTCATCTCGCTTGATTCTACCTGTTACTGTACGAGATGCGCAGTTCGTAATACGGGCGGTTGGTATTATTCCTCCTAGCCTTGCCTTTCTTTCCGATGCCCTCGCCCTGGTGCCCTTTTCCCTGCCCGGGCTCCGATATTGTGGCAAAGTCGAGAATAGCATCGAGTCAGTCGAGGCTCGAAGAGGACATGTATCTCGCGGGTCTGCTCCGGTTGCCGTGCCATATCTACACAGTATTGAAAAAGACGTGCCTCGCGTGCGTAGGTCGACGATCTTTTTACCCCTTGATCGCCTTGAGAATTCATGTCTATTGCTGTCCAGAACTCCAGTTCATTTGATTAGTTCACGATTAGCCTGTGCTTAGGCAGCTCTTAAGGCGAAGTAGGGGACTGGTGCCTTGCAGCTGCCTAGCGCACACGAGCATTCCGGCGGTCCGTGGCACTTTTTCTCACACTCGGAATTGTGACAACCACAAGGAAGAGCCCGACTGATAACTGGAACGAAATGTTTCATCCTCTCGTCCAGATCTCCCAAAGTTTATGCTCTTCTTCTCGATCCTACCTCACGATCTGGGAATCATTCACTTGCGCCTGCATGTGCTCCGTCCGTCTTCTTGCCAGGTTCCAGGTCAAGTTCCAGTTCCACTGCTGCTCGAGTCCCGAGGTCCCTGCCAAGCTTTTGCTACAGTGCAATTTCACCTTGTTTACAACCTAGCTCCGTCCAACCCCATCCACCAATGACCACTATCGACTGACGGTTGATCAACACGATATTAAGCCCGGACTATATCCTCTCCACCCGCACATCAATACACCATCTCACAGGACCGCTGAAACATAGTTTTCATTTACTGATCCCGGAAATTGTCTACCTACAGTGTAGCGAGAAGAGAGATCAAATTATCCTCTCTTAGGCAAAACGACCGCCCGTTCATCTGAAAAACTCTACCTGGCTACCGTGACGGACCCTTCGGCAGCACGCACTAGCCCTGGCCTGTCAGCCGCCTCACCTCACCTCGACCTTGCCTGGTGCTGGCCGCCCGTTCTATTGCGCCCCCGAACGCTCTCACCCGGCCGCGGCTGTCTGTCTGGACTCTGGACTCTGAGCCTGACGCGTAGCCCATCATGACTGATCACCCTGTCTTCCGCTTTCCCGTTTCAGACACGAATGAAAATTTCTTCCTGGTCCAGATCATTCCCACCGAAGGGTCCAAGAATCCCCTGGACCTCAAGCTGGTGGGTACCGAAGGCGACAACGTCTTTGTAGTCAAGTGTGAGTAAACTTTTTTTTTTTTTTCGTGTCCCCCGATCCCCTCGAATTGCTCCGAGCTCAGAGGATCGACCGCGGCCTCTATTCCAAGCACTTGAATCCCGGCACGCGTGTGTCATGCTGTTTTTGCCAGGCTTGCCAGGTGGCCCTTTGAGAGAACCCTCGCGTGGCATCTTCCGTCTCCCGTGGTGGAGCTCTTTTATTAGTCCAGACCCTGAAAATTGTAGAGTGCTGTCAGGGACACAGTGGCTGACATACCCTGATTTTGGTTTTGATGAACAGTACGTCATCGGCGAGCTCACGAGTGGAAAGCCTCCCCTGGCAACTGTACCGATGACGAGTGGGAGCAGATCCTAATCGCCAGCCTGATCGAGCCGCTGAGCCCGCACGGTAAAGATATCGAGGTCAAGGTCGAAATAGGAGAAGACAGCAAGGGGCGGAAGCCTGGTAAGATTGCTACTCTGGTGTTTCGCAAAAACTTCTCTGGTATCACCGTAAGTGCTTATATGTCATCTTTCTATGATGTCATTACTGACTGGTCACATAGCAACGGCTTGGGTCTATCATATTAGCTTACACGGAGGAGGAAGGCGTAGAGCCTTTCACCTGGTGCGTGGCAGCCATCGGTGATCGTGCAAAAGTCGTCGATGACCTGGCTGCCGCAACAGCAAAGGCGGCCGAGCTGGAGAAGACGGCCAACGAGCTGAAAGCACAGCTAGAAGACCTCCTCAAAGCCAAGGATGACGACGAGCGGCAGCTTCTTGAAAAGTTTCGGGATCTTCTGAATGAGAAGAAGCTCAAGATACGGCAGCAACAGCGACTACTCGCTTCAGCAGAGGTTGATCCGGAGAAGTTGCAGAATGTTGGTGCCAGCCAAACTACGTTGCGGAAAGCCAAGGCTTCACGAGATGGTAAACGCAAGGCCACTGAAGAACAGGAAGATGACGTCAGTGATGATGGTTTTGATAAGATGGACGTTGACTCGTCGGCCAAAGTCAAAGACGAGTCGGACAGTGAGGCAGAGAATCGTGACGACCCAGAAGATCATCAGACGACCGAGGACGAAGTAGATGATGCGACTGCCAGTGAAGCTGACGACACAGACGAAGAGCCACAGCCAGCAGTCAAGGCAAAGGCAAAAGCAAAGGTCAAGAGTCCTGTCAGACCAACCACGACTCGCAAAGCGGGCAAAGCTTCGACGTCCAAGAGTACCAGGTCGAAAAAGAGCCAGGCACAGGCTTCGGATACAGATGAGGATGAGCTTGAGAGCTCACCACCAGCACGAACTATGCCAGTTCAAGCAAGGAAACAATCCCCTGCGGCAAAGGCAGCAGATAACGATGATACGGAAACAGATGACGAGCTATGATTTAAGACTTTTGAGCGCAAGCAATGGCAAATGCCTGAAATTGGTATACCAGGTCCGGAAAACAAAAAATGGATGGAGATTAGTTTAATGCAATTGGATGCTGACTAAATTTCTATCATGCTATACCCAACATTTCTTTATTTATTTTCGCATTCATCGGTGGTCGTCCTTGGCAAACTTGTCGTTCCAGAAGCCTCTAAAGTGCTTCTGCTTGCCGAGCTCGGAGATGGTCTCGACCTCCTTGGGCGTGAGCTTGAAGCTGGGCAGCTTGTTCAGATAGCCCTGGAGGCGCTGCTCGTTGGCGCTTGTGGTGATGGCGACGATGCCCTGGTCCAGGACCCAGCGGAGGGCGACGTCGGCCTCGGTGACGCCGTACTTCTTGGCCAGCTCGGCATATACCGCGTCGACGGGGCCGCCCTTGGCCTTGGTGATGGCGCTCAGGGGCCCGTACGACGCCACGGCGATGTGGTTCTTGCGGTGGAACTCGATCAGGTCGCCGTGCTGCAGGTACGGGTGGTACTCGATCTGGTTGATGGCCGGGGGCACGCCGGCCGTCTTGAGGATCACCTCGAGGTCCGACTGCAGGAAATTGGACACGCCGATGGACTTGGCCCGGCCCGACTCCCGGATGGCCTCGACCTGGCGCCAGATCTCCTGCAGCTCCTCGGGCGTGTCGGCCAGGAACGGCGCGTGCACCAGGTACAGGTCCACGTAGTCGAGCCCGAGCTTGGACAGGGACAGGTCGAAGGCCTTCTGCACGTCCTGCTTTTTCTCGCCGTGCAGCTTGGTCGTCACGTACAGCTGCTCGCGGGGCGCGCCGCACTTCTTGATGGCGGCGCCGAGCTCCTCCTCGTTGCCGTACACTTTTGTTTCAAATCAGCAAAACAGGTATTATGTAAAGGGAGCAGAGCATCATACCTTCGGCTCCGTCGAGGTGGTAGTAGCCGTTCTTGACGGCCATGACGGTCAACTTGATAATCTCCTCATCCGGCTCGGCGGTCGGCGCGCTCTTGTACCGAGCAGTTCCGAGGCCGTAGGCGAACTGGGTGACATTATGAGTATAAAGTTACAGAACCGGGATATAAGCAGCGAGTAGACAAATGAGGCACATACCATAGGGATCTGGTTGCCATCGTTGAGCTTGAGGAAGGGAATATGGCTGCCCTGCTTGGGGCCGGCACCGGAGGCGTCCGGCTGGAACGAGGAAGGGATCGAGTTCATATTGCTGGTGTTATTGGCTGCAGAAGTGCTAAAACCAGTAATCTTGGCACGAAGAGGCATTCTGGGGAAATGGACGGATGATGCGGAGCGGGAGTTGTCTATTATAGTCGGCAGCTTAAGGTTCACGGGTGATAGGATAGCCGCTCGATATGCAGATGTAGCAGCAGCAGTAGCTGTGCGAAGCGCAAGGGATCTCAGCTGAGTAAATTCTTTAGCACGATGCATGATGGCCAGACCCCGTTCGGAGGGGTGTCGAAGTTCTGTTACGGGTCCGGGGCGGAGACGCTGCGCTGCGACTTGAGAGGTTCCCACTGAACGGTTTCGTTATCGGCACATGGGGCGGGATGAAAGAGAGAGTCAATGATGAGCACCTTGGTACACTAGAATCCTACGATTCCCAGCCTACCAATCACCTATGCAGGGCCTTTGTATTTGTTGTCCAATTGCGCCATGTCTCCCACTTATGATGGATATACTCTTGAGGCTATACCCCACTACTGGAGGAAATGACTCAGGTTCGGAACTTGAGCTTGGGTATCGGCTCGGTCACGATACTCCGTACTCGGATTCAAGTGCGATTATAGTGTGATTATAGAGGCAACGGAGGTCAGTCATAATATATTGTATATGTAAGCTACCTACGAAACATTTCCCCGGCCATTGAGGCCATCTGCAGCTGTGCTGACCACCCAATGGTAATCTTTATCTTGAGTTGTCAATTACCGGATCCGACTGACAGCATGATGACCCCCAGCTATGCATGAGCATCTTGGCGGGGTATTTCGTATGACGTTACATTGTAGGATATGTACATACCCTTTCGGCGATAACAGCTTCGACGGCACTGCTCCAACCGGCTCCGTGCTATCGAAGACATTCTGCCAAAGGAGCAAGCGGAATTAACTTCAGAATTTCTGCAAGGCGAGACAATTGCAAGAGTTTCAGTGCCTCTCTATGATCTACACAGATTCATCGCACATCCGCGCATCTGATAAGATTCCAAATGTGGACCTGTGCGACCGGCTATCCGGGGTACAGTAGCTTCCCGAGTCGGGAGCTCTTTGTACCTTTTTTGTAATCGCCACCACCATTTCGTTGGTGATGTGATGCCGACGTTTCTGCGATCTTAGGAATCAATTTTCGGGCAACGATACCCAAAACGAATGATTCCAGCGTCCTGTGCCAACCACGGATATTACATCTTAACATGATTGTCTTTTATACTTGAAATTTCTGTCTCTTTCTTTACTACCAAACCACACCATATGCTACCTCGTCAACTATTGCGGCGAGTACCCCCACTACAGACCAATCTGCGCGCCTGTAGACGTCTGTCCCAGATGGCTGCGCAAACGTCCTCGGCCCAGGCCAACGGGGCCTCGTCGACCGGCAAGTCTATCAACGACATTCCTAAGACCTGGAGTTTCACATCGAAACTCCCGCACGACTCTGAATACCCGACGCCCGCCGACTCGCACAAGACCCCCCGCGAACAGATCGGCCCGCGCCAGGTCCGCGGTGCCATCTACACCTGGGTGCGCCCCGAGGGCGCCACCAACCCCGAGCTCCTCTCCGTCTCCCCCGCAGCGCTCCGAGACCTCGGTATCGACGCCGCCACGGCGCGCAGCGACCCGGACTTCCTGAGCACCGTCGCCGGGAACAAGATCCAGGGCTGGGACGCGGACAAGGGCGAGGGCGGCTACCCGTGGGCGCAGCTGTACGGCGGGTTCCAGTTCGGCCAGTGGGCGGGCCAGCTGGGCGACGGTCGGGCGATCAGCCTGTTCGAGACGACCCACGAGCAGACGGGCGCCCGGTACGAGCTGCAGCTCAAGGGCGCCGGCCTGACGCCGTACTCGCGCTTCGCCGACGGCAAGGCCGTCCTGCGCAGCAGCATCCGCGAGTTCGTCGTCTCCGAGGCCCTGCACGCCCTCGGCATCCCCACCACGCGCGCCCTGAGTCTCGTGCTCACGCCCGACGTGCGCGTGCGCCGCGAGACGCTCGAGCCCGGCGCCATCGTCTGCCGGTTCGCGCAGAGCTGGTTGCGTCTGGGTAACTTTGATATCCTGCGCTCCCGCGGCGAGCGCGACACAGTGCGTAAGCTTGCGACCTATATCGCCGAGGATGTCTTCGGTGGTTGGGAAAGCCTGCCCGCGAGGCTGGAGGACCCGGACAAAGCTTCTGCGTCCCCAGAACCGTCGCGGGGTGTGTCGAAGGACGACATCCAAGGGCCGAGCGAAAGCGCCGAAAACCGCTTCGCGAGGCTGTATCGAGAAATCGTGCGCCGGAACGCAGAGACGGTTGCAAAGTGGCAAGCTTACGGCTTCATGAATGGCGTTTTGAACACGGACAACACATCCATTTTTGGTCTGTCGATAGATTTTGGCCCATTTGCGTTCATGGACAACTTTGATCCTGCATATACGCCAAACCATGACGATTATATGCTGCGGTACAGCTACCGCAACCAACCCTCCATCATCTGGTGGAACCTCGTGCGGCTGGGCGAGTCGCTCGGGGAGCTCATTGGCGCCGGCCCCAAAGTAGACGATCCCACATTCGTCGAAAAGGGCATCGAGGAGGACTTTGTCGAGGAGCTTACCCAGCGCGCCGAAAAGGTCATCATGCAGGTCGGCGAGGAGTACAAGCACGTCTTCCTGTCAGAGTACAAGCGCCTCATGACCGCCCGCCTCGGTCTGAAGAACTTCAAGGACAGCGACTTTGACGTCTTGTTCTCCTCGCTGCTGGACACGATGGAGGCGCTCGAGCTGGACTTCAACCTGTTCTTCCGGAGGCTGAGCGGCCTCAAGGTGGCACACCTGGATACCCAGGAGAGCCGGGAGGTCAAGGCCGGCGTCTTCTTCTACAAGGACGGCACGAGCGCGCCGACGCCCAGCGAGGAGGAGGGCCGGAAACGTGTCGGCGAGTGGCTGGGCAAGTGGCGGGAACGTGCCATCGAGGACTGGGGTGAATCCGAGGCCGCAGACGAGGAGAGGAGAGCAGCCATGAAGAAGGTCAATCCGAGCTTTATCGCCCGCGGCTGGATTCTGGATGAGGTGATCAAGAGGGTCGAGAAGGACGGCGAGAGGGAAGTGCTCGATCGTATCACGTGGATCGCACAGCATCCTTTCGAGGAGAGCTGGGCTGGTAGAACTCTCGATGGAGTTGACTACAAGGGCGACAAGGAGGAGGAGATCAGATGGATTACAGAGGTACCAAAGGCAAAGAGGGCGCTACAATGCAGCTGTAGTTCATAGATTTATTACAATATAGTCATGATTTCAGCCAATAACGATAACTTGCTGAAGCAAAGCTATCTGTTTGGTGTTCAAGTGACTTAAGAAGTACGACTTGGGTACAAAGCAAAACTACACTGGCACTCCTCTTGTGAAGCCCATTGCTTGTCTGCTGTGCTGACCCCTGCTGATCCAAAGGAAGGGTAGTAGTCTGCATGTGTTGAGTAAGCGAGCACTCTTCATTACAAGTCTAATGCCAACGAAGGGGCCAACCCAAGAAAATCCATATGCAGAATTTCTCATAATGGGGGCCCACGGGGGGACTCGATCGATCCCATCTGCACTGCAATTTTAGCCCACACAAAGACGATATGACAGTACAATGTTGCCACCCTTCCACCAAGCATGGAGTCGGCATGAGGAAGCCCTTGTTCAATAAGCATTCAGGCTTCCATGCGGCAACTCACACGTCTTGAAGCACTTGTCATGCAGGAAAGGAGGCTGGGGTGAAGCCATATGCCCAATCATCGCGCCCGGACATACTCTTGGTTAATGAGCGGGCCGTGCCACCAATTCACTGCAAAATTAGTCCTCACAAGGGGCATTATAAGCACCATGCAGCTAAGACCACCGCAACGGCAAGTGAAGAGCTAATTGAATTTGTTGTGCGAATTTAGAGGGTAAATTTGGAAAGGAAAAAAGATGAGAAATAATCAAGGGAAGGAAGAGAAAGGGGAAAGCAGAATTCTCAGAATTAGTCCTAGTACTCAACACATGCACAAACATGGAGCACTATTCATAGTAATATGACTACCTACCTGCCTTTCACGGATTGTGATGATACAATTTTCCGTCGTCAGCGCTTCCAACAGCCATGACGAATTCTGACGACTTCAGCAATTAAGTTGTGGACAACACAGTTGATTGACTTATATTTGGTTCTCGTCACGTCCCGCCTTTATCCAATGAGTTTACGAAGTGATCCAGCGAATTCGGATTGTATATCATCATCTCTCATGCTGGGCTCGAGAACCTGAGCCAGTTTCGATATGCACGGGGCCTGACGAGTTCTGTATGATATCTGAGGGAATTGAAACGCGGGAAATTGGAGTCTACGTCGTTGGGAAACTTCTTGATATCAAAATGAGATCATATCGCTTGCCCAAGACGGGGGCTCCCACATCTGCTATGCAAAATTCAAGGCTGACCTCTATGGTGCTTAAAAACATGGTTGATGCCCGAAGCAGTCGACTGTGGAAGGCATCACAGATTTAAATATTGATGAGATGAGAGAAGAAGGTCAAAGCAATGGAGAACCCAGGTCACCCGTCCCATATTCAAATGATTACTTGAGGTAGGTACTCAGTCTGTGAGTCCAGAAACACTATGATTTCAGCAACATCGGTGTAAAGAAATTCAAATGAGTCATACACAATTTGGGAGCTGGACGGTAATTGATGCGATGCATATACCAGACTGGAATGAGTGGTGTTCTGGAGACGTCACCTCAACATGAGTGGTTTTTAGAAATCGGCCCGACACGAAAAGATGCCATAGACACATCAGAACGAAGGACCACCTGAATAACATAGAGGCTCGTCCCGCTCAGCTCACAAAAGCATATCAGACTTGAAACATTTATGTACTTTCTCTTCTCTACTACGCCGGACCCATCCTATATGTACATTACATACAAATGCGAGTAGCCTTTGACAAAGGAAATGCAAAATTCAGGCTCAATATCGCATGTGAATACTCCTCTTTTCATCCGCTGCTTTCTCTATACTTGTTGCTTTCTCATACACCGTAAGCGACCTGGCCCGTAGGCTTGTCTTCGGTCATGCCTGGTGCCATGAGATCCGTCTTGGGGTTGCCCGTGGCCTTTGCGACCGAGCATCTTGCCATCGTTGGCGAGCTAATGACAAATGTTAGCACGAATCCACAAAATAATGGTTCCAGTGGAGATCAACATACCTTCTAGAGATAACATCTGTGAAATAGAAATCCTCAATAACCTTCTTCAGGGGCTCACCAGTGGACTTCGCGCCCTTGTTCTGGTCAACCAACTGCACCTTACTGAGCTGCTTCAGGGAAGTGGGCTCGACGACGTCGTAGACTGTGAGCGCCGGGCTGATCTCTGCGGCTCTGTCCCGGACCATGGCGACATCGTCATAGGGCAGAGGAACGCCGAGGAACTCTGATGCAGCACGGATGATCTTCCAATCGGTTCTGGCAGCACCGGGTAACGACGTAGCAGCGCGGGTCATCTGAACACGTCCTTCGGTGTTGACATAGGTTCCGGCCTTCTCGGTGTATGCGGCACCAGGCAGGACAACGTCGGCGATCTGAGCACCCTTGTCACCGTGGTGACCCTGGTACACAACAAAGGCATCCTTGGGGATGTCGGCCTCGCTGAACTCATCGGCACCAAGCAGCCAAACGAACTTGGGCTTGGTCTCGGCAACGGCCGCGGAAGGAGGAATGAAGCCAACCTCGAAAGCACCAGCGCGGGAAGCCTCTCTTTGCAGGACGTTGTATCCGTTGTGCTCAGGGGTCAGGAAGTTGGCGGCATTCTTGTCGACGAAACCACCAATGAGCTCGAAGAAAGCCTTGGCATCAGGGTGGTCAGTGACACCAGAGCCAACGACAATCATGGGCTTCTTGGCGGCCTGGAGCTTCTTGCCGAAGGGACCGGCGAGGGCCTTCTTGAGGGCGGCGAAGTCGGCACCGAGGTGCTCGACCTCGAAGGTTGAGTCGAACTGCTCACCAACAACACCAACCTCGAGGTCAGATCGGAGCCATTGCTTGCGGATACGAGAGTTCAGACCGGCAGCCTCGTGGCGGGGGTTGGTGCCAACCAGGAGAAGGGCGTCAACGTCCTCAACACCCCAGATAAGGGAGTTGAAGAGGTAGTTGGACCGCACATCGATACCGTGAGGAACAGGGCCCTTGCCAGCGGGCACATCAATGGTCAAGTTGTCAGAGCCCAGCTTGTTAGCCAGGTCCTTCATGACGACCAGGGACTCGACCTCGGTCAAGGCACCAGCGATAGCCTTGAACTCGTTCTCACCGGGCTGCAGAGCACGGTAAGCGACGGAGATGTCGTTCAGTGCCTGCTCCCACGAGGCGGGCTCGAACTTGCCGTCACGGCGAACCAAGGGCATGGTGAGTCTCTGGGTCTTGAGACCGTCGCAGGCGAATCGGGTCTTGTCGTTGATCCACTCCTCGTTGACGTCGTCGTTCAGGCGGGGGATAACGCGCATGACTTCGAGACCTCGCGAGTCGACGCGAATGGCGGATCCGAGAGCGTCGTGGACATCAATAGACTCGGTCTTCTTCAGCTCCCAAGGTCGGGCGCGGAAGGCGTAGGGCTTGGAAGTAAGAGCACCAACGGGGCATAGGTCGATGACGTTTCCGGACATCTCGGAGTCGAGGTTCTTCTCCAGGTAAGTACCGATCTGGATATCGTTTCCACGTCCGAAAGAACCCATCTCGGGGGCACCAGCAACGTCGTTGGCGAATCGGATACACCTGGTGCAGTGGATACACCTGTTCATCGAGGTCTTGATGAGAGGTCCGATGTTCTTGTCCTCCACGGCACGCTTGCCGCCAACCTCGTGGAATCGTCCTCTGTCACCGCCGTATCGCATCGACTGGTCCTGAAGATCACACTCACCACCCTGGTCGCAGATAGGGCAGTCGAGGGGGTGGTTTGCTAATAAGAACTCCATGACACCCTCGCGGGCCTTGTGGGTGAGCGGAGAGTTGGTTTTGACGACCATACCGGGCTGGACGGGCCATGCGCATGATGCCACGGGCTTGGGTGCTCTCTCGACCTCAACCAGGCACATACGGCAGTTACCAGCGATCATTAGTTTCCTGAGCCATTTGTCAGCGCGCTTGTTCGTGGTCGTGTCGGGGTCGGAATAGTAGGGGGTCGTACTCATGGTAGCAGTATCTAGACGTGACCTGTTAGCCTGTGGCCCATTAAGACGCGGATTCAAGTGATAAATACCTTGGGACTGTTGATCCTGCCTTCTCACAAGCCTGAATCAAGGCGGAACCAGCTGTATCTCGGTCAGCGACATCATCACCCCGGGGTCCTCCGCGACGCCGTACCTTCGATCGAGACCTTCTTTCCATCTGTGAAACTTGTCAGCCATTATCACGACACGGACTTCCAGGTGCCGACGAACCAATGGTCAGCTCAACCTCGGCGGGCCGCTGAGCAGTCGCGGAAAAGGCTCTCGTGGCATTGGCGGCATGCCTGCTGGACCGCCAAGCCGAACGAGCCAGAGAGTGTCGCAGCATCGTGTCGTCCCGACGGAATCAAACGATGTAGAGGGGAGAAAGGGCAGCAGCAGAGGCTGTGGCGGCCGATTGAGAGCTCTGTAGAGTGTTGACGTCTCTCTTTCGACGGCAAGAAAGTGCTGGGTTCGGGAATAGTAGTGGCGGCTCCCAATTGGCGATTATGATCAAAACGGATCTGATTGGCCGGGTGGGGCTCCACACCTTTGACCTCACGTCTTGGAATCCGTTGCGGATGGGAATTGCACAGGTTCAACGTGTGAGCATAAGCAGGAATAATTTATTGATTTGTCCTCAAGATGCAGCAAGTTTTGACAGCTTTTGGGATGATTTTACATTGATTTTCTATGACGCTTTAGATATGGCTGGATTGTTCGCCTCTGGTCAAACACAATATGAAGCTATTCATTGGCCTGGGATGCGCGGATTAACCGTCGCCCCGGTGCGTCTCCAGCCGCGGCGCACTGCTGGGTGACAAATGGCAAAATGCTGCCACTGGACAGGCAAACAGGTCCAACAGGTGTCCGCAGTGCCCGTTGAGACCCGTTGAGCGAAGCCAAAACGGCCCGTGCTCAGCAGCTCATCCCCAGCTGCCCCCATGCTCCAGTTTTTCGCTTTGCAGACAATCAGCGACGCAGGTCCAAGCTTCCCTCTCATGCCCCCCTGAGTCTGCTCGAGGTCAAAGTTGATGCCTGAGGTAATAGCCTCGCTGTTCGTGCATCCCTCTCATTGGCTCCTGCTCATTTGGCGCCAAATCATCCATTTGGAGCTTAAGTCGTCACGTCCAGTCAGTTCAGTGTCGGTCCATCGTCCAAGGTCCGCGAAAGCCACGAACGTCTCTGGGAATCCACCGCCATCGAAGGAGGATCGATCAACACTGCGTCCGTCATAGTCGGGGAAAAAAGGTGGCATTTCTCCTTCGCTGTCTATCCTTCACCAACTTCTGCTGTTGCATTCTTCTTTTTCTGCGCTTTAACAGACACGACGTCGGTACACAACCCTGCGATCCTATTTGCCGCCAAGCCAAGAAAAGTAGACGTTGCCGAGCAATTTCCAACTTTCATCCTTCTCAGCCACCGCGGCCATTCTTTAATAATTTATTACTTTCCACTGTCACCGCTGGCACAACGAAGCCGACCGAATCGCAGCAGAGCTACCCGAATCAAGCTCCCCGGTACACAAACAAGCTCCCAACGGCCGACTGCGAATTCAATTGATTGCGCACGCGGCTCCAGCATTGCCCAAGATTTCAACCGTCCGAACCCAACAGACGCGCATGTCGAACCGACTCACCATCGCAACTCAACGGTGAAGACGGGAGAGAGGGTCGATTACCGTCCTTCGGGCACCAAGAACAGCCATCTACCAGGAACAGAGTCACGTTCGCAGCTATGAGCTGGCAACAAGTCTCTGCGATGGGTGCTGGCAACGTGGGTGCTGGCAATCTTGGCGGTCAAGAGCTCGGTGGCATGGTTACCAATGGTGTAAACCAACCTCACGCCACCGAGTATACACTACAGGGTGTTATGCGCTTCCTCCAGACCGAGTGGCATCGGCACGAGCGCGATAGAAACGCTTGGGAGATTGAGCGCCAGGAGATGAAGGCTCGCATTGCTGCGCTCGAAGGCTCAGCTAGAAGAGCCGACGCAACCCAGAAAGCTTTGAGAAGATATGTTGGGATATTGGAGAAGAAGGTCAAGGACCAGACTACACAGACTGGTCACGCGTCACATGGCTCCGATGCCGGATCAGCAGACGAGCATGCCGTAAAACAGCCTCCCAAAGTCGATCGTGCAGCCATGATCGCAGAGAAGCTGCAGTGTAAGTTTGCTCTTGTTTTGCTCTTCGCCGAGTGCCGCTGACAAGAGACTAGCCTCCAATGAGAAACCCAAGGAACAAATCGCCGGCCTCGAAGGTGTGGTCGGAGATCGTGGCCAGGAGGAAGAAGACCGCGAGCAACTGAGAACCTTCTTGGACCAATGCCAGAACGAGTTCATGTACCTCATGATAACCCCCGCGAACCCGATCCCGCCGAGAGACTCTCCTCCGCTACCAATGCTGGAGGACATGCGCGAAGGCGAATATGGTGTACCTGGAGGCATGCAGCCCCTCGATGCAGCCTTCCGAGCACTGCATCTGAATCAGAACCACGTCAAAGACCCCGGTCCGCGAGCTCAGCCGAACCATGCTCCGCCCATGCAGCAATCCCATATTCCAAACCTTGCCCGACAGAACGTCCAAGAATTGCAATCTGCGCCCATGGTTCGCGCCAACGAGAATCCTCCTGCCACCTACAACAACACCAACCCCGACTGGCAAGCTCCAGTGGGAGTTGCTATCACAAGTCGCGACGATGTCCCAATCAAGAACAACCACAGCAATGAGTACCCACGACAGAACACGGTCGAGGAAACTGAGAAACGCAGTCTTGGTGAGGCCGACGGCTGGGACTTTGGTGAGGGAACTTTCCCTGAAGCCGCATCTTCACAGCCACTTCAGAACCTGTCTTCGCATCGTCCCGATACAGATGTGTTCCCGGCTGCGGAAAATCCGCCCAAGTCGCCCAACAGAAATGCAAGCTCACACAGGAGAAAGACTTCCTTGTCGCGTAGGCGTAGCCTGGACCAGGAACTGTCCCTGAACTCCCTCTCACATAAATCAGATACTGGCAACTTCAAGCTTCGATACGGCCTACGTGGTCACCTCAACACGGTCCGAACGGTGATATTCTCGGGTGGCGGCAGCCCTGGGGAACCAGAAATTTGCACAGCAGGTGATGACGGTCTTGTCAAACGCTTCCATATTCCACGGGAGAACCCAGCGCACATGGGCACAAGCACATCAGATCTGGATGTGCCGGCAGATTTTACGCATCGAGGCCATGATGGCGCTGTTCTATGTCTCACGTCCTGGTCACCATCGCCAAACTTCTCCACTGGCGGAAGAGCACAGGGCGACGGCTGGATCTTCTCCGGTGGTCAGGATGCCTCGATTCGAGTGTGGGAGCGTGGCCGCGTCGACCCAAAGGCAACCATCGATGGCCACACGGATGCTGTCTGGGCTGTCTGCGTACTGCCCGCGACGCTTGGTGCCGTGTTTGGCCAATCCAGTTCCTATGGCAGTCCGGACCGCATCCTGCTTGCTTCAGGCTCTGCAGATGGTGCTGTCAAGGTCTGGTCGGTTAGCGCCCCGCCGCAGCTGACATCGCCACAGCCCTCTACTGGTCGTCGCGCCACGGGAAGCCGTGGCCGTGGCAACTCGATGAGCTCGGGTTCGCAGTTCCCCAACACGCCTCAGCCTAGCATGACTTCCAACACACCTTGCCATTCTACGCTTGTCCATGACATCAAGCGTGCCAATGGATCCAAGGCCAGCCCGACATGCATCACTCCACTGTCAAGTAACGGCGAGGCGTTTGTGGTATCTTATTCAGATGCCGCTATTATTATTTATGACACAAAGACCGGCGAGGAGATTGGCACAATGGCCAGCCTGGAAACCTTTGACGGAACCCCAGGAACCAGTGTCAATGCTGTCGTCGCTACAACCGCCGGCCTTGAGCAGAGTTCAGGCCCAGGACTGGGTGACGAGGACGCCGCCGCCCCGGCAGGAGGAGCAGGGCCCACGGGTGGCGGTCTTGGAGCGGGAAGTGGCATCGAAGGTGTAATTATTAGCGGTCATGAGGATCGCTATGTCCGTTTCTTCGATGCGAACAGTGGTAAGTTCATAGACACGATGATCCCGTCACAAAACGAAAATGCTCACTCTTTGCTAGGTCAATGTACATACAACATGCTTGCCCACCCTGCCGCTATTTCGGCCCTCTCGCTGTCACCCGACGGAAGAGAGTTGGTTTCGGCTGGCCACGACGCCAGTCTTCGATTCTGGAGCCTTGAGAAGCGTAGCTGCACTCAAGAGATCACAACGCACCGCATCATGAGGGGCGAAGGCGTCTGTTCCGTGGTCTGGAGCAGCGATGGCCGTTGGGTCGTCAGCTCCGGCGGCGATGGCACGGTAAAAGTCTTTGCTCGTTGAAGCAATACGATATGATCAGAACTTGTAGATAATGTCAACATGGTTATGCAGCGAAAATGCGGAGTACGGGTCATGAGACAAGGATGGACTGTTTGATGAGGTATGGAATACTCAAATCGTCACTGCCATTGTACAGTGTGCGGGAGCGTGTATAAATTCAAAGGCGCCCCTGGCGCAACAACAGAGAATAATATTATGAACTCTGTAATGCGGCATGACGTTCCTCTCACTTCTTCCGTAATGAGCGCCTGGAGCAAGTCACTGTTTGCGGTGTGCAGTAATATCCTGCATTGGCAGCGAGCTACAAGAATCATCAAGTCGAGGCTTCATGATATTTGACACTCACTATTGACATCGCGATGTGGACATGACTGACACCATCAGGGCTTTACTTTGGCTCATACCATCATCAGGCCGTCCCCGGCGCAGCTCGAGCGAGGAAGAGCGGCCGAGGCAAGTCGAGAGCTGCTGTGCCCAAGACGCCGAAAGCAGCACAACATTGGTCGACCAGATAACATGATCACGTCCAGCTGACAAAATACAGGGCGTTCACCGCGTCGTGTAACAAATCCTGGAGGCTTTGATGGCGTCGGAGGCGTCGCGTGGCTTACGCTCGTGTAGACGGTTCCGTTATGCGACAACGCGACTTGGCATTCCCGCAGTTCCGAGCGGTGGAATTATTCTGGAAAAGAGTTATTATGCTCGGTCTGTCCCAATGAATAATGCCGTCTAGACATGGACGTGGTCGACTGAAAAGCAAGTGATGTGATGCGCATGCCAAGAGACGGATATGCCAAACCGGCATCATGCACGAACTGGTGTCACCAGGGTCCGCCCTGGGATACAGTCGGCACTTGAACCAATTCGGCGAAGTCGGCCATTCGGGGCTGTTATATGGTTCATGATCAGCCTGTCTTTTTTCTCAAAAGGAAAGGGGACCGACTCGAGATCTCACGTCACATCTCCTGATTGGGCAATCCGGTTGGTGATGCGGCATCGCCATTGGTCAGCAGGGGGGAGATTAACCGCCCAGGTCTCGACACTCGGTCCTGGCACTACACGACCTCATTGGCCGTGATGAATAAAATGGCCCGGCACTCTCGTCACACTTTCTAGCTTGGTTGCGAGTAAGGAAGGAAGGAAGGAAGCCTCACGAAATGTCCCCCGTTATTGTTGTCCGTGATGTGATGCCTATCCCGTGCAGCGGAGCGAATGGCGGTCGAGTCTTCGGGTCACGAGGGGCCTTGTGGGCTCATTTGCGGTCTGATTCGGGAATGTGTATTAGCTGAGAATTGGTATGATGCGAATCACTTCTTGCTGGCCCTCTAGATATAAGATACGACTGCTGCACCCCTGGTCTTCGGGATACCATCCGCTCAACCCTCAAGCACGGACAAGAAAAAGTAACACTCTTCGTGACTTTGGACGACACACAAGACAAAAGGAATCATGTACATCTCTTCGAGCATCTCCCTGGTCGTGGTGCAGCTCGCAGCTCTCTGCGCCGCCACACCTCTCCTCGTCTCCCGCTCCACCTCCGGCCCGGCCTGCACCTTCATCGACACCGTCGGCGCCATCAGCTGCGCCGGCGGGTGCTGCGGCTGGGCGCTGTCGGGGGCGACGTCGCCCATGTGCGACGCCAGCACGGCGCAGACCCTCACGCTGACCAGCAAGCCCGACGGGTGGGCGGCGTCGTGCACCGCCCTCGCTACTGGGGACGTGGACTACGTCCTCACGACGTTCCAGCAGAACACGTGGCACGCTGTTGTTTCGACCAGCGGCTGCCGCTTCGAGGTCAACATCAGCGATCCACAGGACTCAAATGATCCTGTTCGCATCACCTCGATGGATATGGCGACGTTTATGGCCTCAGGGATTTCTGTGAGCCAGAGTGGCAGTTTCGGGGCGATTGGGTCGACGAGGTGTTATGGGTTCAACATGCAGTGGAGGATGGTGCCGCCGGGGAACTGATGGCTTACAGGGGAAAGGGTGAAAGGCTTCTGGGATGGGGGTTGGTGATTTGATATGCTGAGCTGTCGGATCACCTCGCCGGGACAATAGATTTCATTCTACAGACCGGGAGAATGTCATACTTGTCATATATCGAGAAAAAAAAAAACAAAAAAAAAAAAAAAACGTTGATGGCAAGTAAAATGTCGAGTGCTGTCAATACTGTTGTCATGGGATGCAGTACAGCAGGAATACTTGGTGTCAAATTACACAAGTACAACTTCAGGAGCCTCTCGATGTTGAACGGAGGAAATACACACTGTCGGGATGCAACCATCCGGTTTGTGATGACTTACTCTGATGTGCAGTATGCGTTCTCACAGTATCTTACCCAGCCGGAATTCCTGTATGATAGTGCCTGGTGAGCAAAAATTAAAAGCAGCCGTGACCCAAAAAGACAAAACAGTTCAGGTCGCAGCGGGGATCGAACCCGCGCCCTACGTCTGCTGGTGTACAGAATGCGACGACTCCCTGCCGACCGTCCGCGCCTACCATTCTGCCACCGGACCACCCAACTCAGGGAGGTGGCCAGCCTCCCTTTGTTGGGTGATTGGGAATTTCTTGTCTTTTTGGAACTTAAGTAGGTGCTTTTTGGGTGACCGCCTGGTAAAGTACTTGGGGCGGCAACGTGGGGGACGAGGGCGTTTGCACAATGGTTGCTTGGACAACTGCACATACCTCGAAACTGTAATGGTCTAAGCAAATTCCCAGGCGAGGTACGGTACGGTACCTGGGTAGGTTTCTCGAGACGGTGTCGATCACTGTGAGCCAGTGCTGAAGGCGCGGTGTCTGCATGCATGTGGATTACTGGATGGAGTGGGAGTTGAATGGCCATCACTAAGCTGGCTACAAGTCATGAATAGATGATCCATTCTATCCATTCTATCCATTCATGTATCGTATGGATCCTCGGGGATAAGCTTCTGTTGCTATTTGTAAGAGAGACAGTAAGGTTGACTTTATAAATATTGACTTTGACAAATAGTATCCTAAGGAACATAGTATATGGCGCTCTGATCCGGCTTGGGTTGAACGGCACTTATTGTCTTGACATGCATCCCAATAGTTGCTGCCGCGAAACCGACTCGGAGTATCTCTGTCGTAATCGCGATGCTCAAGCTGATCGATCTGCAAAGGATTGACGCATACTGGATGACGAATCAACAGCATATAATTCGCACAGCGGCTCGAAATACCCCTTTCGTCTCACAAGGCTCCTATAATTTGCGCAGGGCAGAACTCCGGAAAGAACCGCGGTCGTTGTCCTCGGAGGCATTCATGCAGCCCCAATGCGACACGATACCTCCCTCGGCAGCAATTTTCTGCATGAACCGGAGGAGTGCTGAATATTGACAATAAATGGCGGCGCCGAAAACCCGGTTCAGATGTCATGGCCGGGGTGTGGGGAGATCTCGGGGTCGTATTTAGGCTAAATGCAAGAGTCAAGCTGTGACTCGGTGACGTGCATTGCCCCTTGCGTATGATCGTTATTCTAGGATTTGAACGAATCATGGCTATCCGATGGCTTTACAATTAAGTATACGTAAGAAGCGTATACTTATTTGGCCATGCGCCCTTGGCTTGGCGTTGTAGACCTGCCTTGTCTATGGCCCAAGGCGTGGAGAGATTCGTATACGAATATCGGGATAGCTCTGGCAATGCTTTGTAGACATCACAGCTAGACTCGAACCAACATGTTTGAGACTATGTTGAAAGGACTCGAATGATGGTGATTGTCCTGACTTTAGCCGTATCAACAACGTCCAGGGCACATTTGGGTATAAGAGTTGTTAAATTCGTTGAGTAGTGTTTTCGCCACACAGCTGTACGGCTCGTGCAGTTGGAGATCACGGATCATTTCGTACAACGTGTAATGATACGCCTCACTCGTGCCATTGGAGGAATATCTCATCATCATGGCATATTTTCTGATATCGCCGCGTCAAAAGATCGCGCTTCTTGTATGATTTGATCGACATCATCCGAAAGCCCTTTCTAATATAAGTCTTCAGGATAGGATTCTGATCCGTGGTATAGACCGGTTTGAGTGGTCACCGCCTGCAACTATTCACATCTATACACCATATGCACTCCAGAACACCTCTACACGAGCCTCAAAGAAAAGCGCACCAATACCGTAAGATTTTTCTATTTAGCCTAAAGTTTAAATTGTTGTCAGTCATAAGCGAGCAAATCGACTCTCTCAATTCGCTGAATTGAGCGTCGTATATTCTCCTGATGAATAAGTAAAAACGACGTCGATATCAAGTCACGATATAGGATTAACAGAGTAAAGATTTTGCGTATAAGTATCAAAGACTGATCGCATTGTTGATGACATGAAAAGCAAAATCCTTCAAGTGCTATATCCTCTCAAAATTTCAGGATGAAGTTGGCCCTTGTTACTTTGCTTTGCCTCGTGGCACAATCTCTGGTCGCTGCCGCCTCTGCACTACCAGAGTCAGCTGCGCTCGAGAAACGAGCATGTCTCCCGGCCCTGAACTACACTGTTGAGATCGAATACGTCGGATGCTACACGGACCCAACCACGCCTCGAACCTTGACAGGCGCGTCCTTCACATTGAGCTCAAACTCTCCTGAAAACTGCGGCTTCTTGTGCGGCCGCGCGGGTTACTCTTACGCTGGAGTCGAGTACACGAGGTGCGATTTGCTCTACACCATGAGACATGAGAAGCTACTAACATCATTTAATCCAGCCAGTGCTTCTGTGGAAACAGCATCGGAAACGAACAGGCTGATGAGTCTTCGTGTAGCAGCCCGTGCCCTGGTGATGCAACTGCTACGTGTGGACAAGCTTATTTGTAAGCATTTCCAATAGTCAAGAGATGGGGCATGATGAGTGCTGACTTACACCGAAAGTGTCAACGTCTGGGAGGTCACCAATCCGGTTGACGGGGGAGTATCCACCTATTTTCCCGACTGTACCCGTGATCCTTTATGTTCCAACGCTGTTTGCGATACTTCGCTGTCGCCCCAGGAGAGGGCCTCGGCTCTGGTCGCCAATCTCACCATCGACGAAAAGTTGGCGAACCTGGTCGAGGAAGCCCCGGGAGTGCCGCGTCTGGGAATCATGCCGTACGGATGGTGGTCGGAAGGACTTCACGGCCTGGCCTCTTCGCCTGGCGTCTTCTTCAACGACGCGGGCAACAACTACAGTTACGCCACGTCTTTCCCTCAGCCCATTCTCACAGGTGCTGCATTTGATGACGAGCTGGTGAGAGCCATTGGTGAGGTCATCAGTACTGAGACTCGCGCCTACGACAATGTCGGTCGTGTTGGTCTCGATCTTTATGTAAGTCCTCCCCTCACTAGGCTTCATCACCAAAAAAGCATATCCTAACACGCTTAGACGCCCAATATCAACCCATTCCGAGACCCCCGTTGGGGCCGTGGTCAGGAGACGCCTAGTGAGGACCCTTTCCACGTACAAAGCTATGTAGACGCCCTGCTCTCTGCCCTCGAGGATAGCTCCTCCGGCGAGAAGAAGGTGATCGCCACTTGCAAGCATTACGCAGGCTACGATTTCGAAGGGACCAGCTCGGTCAGCCGACACAGCTTCAACGCAGAGATCACGCTCCAAGACTTGTCCGAGTACTACCTCCCCCCGTTCAAGACTTGCGCGGCCGACAAGCAGGTCGGGGCCGTCATGTGCAGCTATAACGCCGTTAATGGTCTCCCCGCCTGCGCTGATACGTACCTCCTCGAAGACATCCTGCGCCAGCACTGGGGATGGGAGAGCCCGGAGCATTACGTCTCGTCTGACTGTGGTGCGATTGATGATATTTCGGGAGGACACAGCTACGCTTCGGATCTTGGACACGCCCTTGCGCTGGCATTGTTGGCGGGTACCGACGTGGACTGCAGCTTTGGAGACGACACAGCGTATCAACAAGCCTGGAATCAGTCTCTCATCACAGAAGCAGAGGTCGATGTACCCCTGACTAGACTCTACGCGGCGCTGGTCAGTGTGGGATTCTTTGATCCAGCAGCAAGCCAGCCTCTTCGCTCCCTCGACTGGAGCGACGTCAACACGCCCGATGCTCAAGCGCTCGCATACCAAGCCGCTGCAGAGGGCGCTGTGCTGCTCAAAAATGACGGAACCCTCCCGCTCTCCTTGGACCAGGTTGGTTCGGTGGCCTTGATCGGCCCTTGGGCGCAAGCGACGACACAGTTGCAGGGAAACTACGCAGGCCCAGCGCCATATCTCATCTCCCCTGAGAATGCTACCGCTGCTCTGGGCGTGAACTACACCTATGTTCTCGGATCTGGTATAAGCAACAGCGATAGCTCGGCGGAGGAAGCCATTCAAGTTGCCACTGCTGCGGATACGATCATCTACATGGGTGGCATTGACAATACCATTGAAGCCGAGTCGCTGGATAGAACCGATATCGTATGGCCAGCATCGCAGCTTAACTTGATCCGGAGTCTCTCTGCCTTGGGAAAGCCGCTTGTCATCGTCCAATTTGGAGGCGGCCAGGTTGACGATACCGAGCTGCTTGCGAACAGTTCAATCAATGCACTGCTATGGGGAGGCTACCCAGGCCAGTCAGGTGGAACTGCGATCCTCGATATCCTCTTTGGCAACGTCGCTCCCGCCGGCCGTTTACCTGTCACTCAGTACCCGGCGTCTTTTACCAGCCAAGTGCCCCCGACAGACATGGATCTTCGGCCGACCTCTGGAAATTCCAACCTCGGACGAACGCACATGTGGTACGAGGGTGAAACTCCAGTTCCCTTTGGGTTCGGACTGCACTATACCGAGTTCGCGGTGGAAATAGCCGGCGAGCCAACATGGCTAAACGGCTTTCAGGCGGGACAAGACATTGACGACATTCCATCACAGACTAACACGACGGATTGGCTGAGCACCCTCAATCTGCCAGTCCTGGAGTTGCCGCTGTCTGTCGAAAATACAGGAAATGTAACGTCTGATTTTGTCGTTCTTCTCTTTGCTAACTCTACAGCTGGACCGACACCCAGACCGACCAAGATACTGGCGGCCTATGATCGTGTCAAGGGCGTCGAGCCAGGTACCACGGCCAGCACGAGCCTCGAGGTCAGTCTGGACCGCCTTACACGAGTCGATGAGCAAGGCAACAGGGTGCTGTATCCAGGAACCTTTGAGCTCTTTGTGGACCTCGATGCCAAAGCAAGTTATCAGTTTACGTGGACGGGGTCGGATCTGACGATTGAGAATTTCCCACAGCCCAGTGCTACGAGTCAGAAGCGAAGCAGATATGTAGTCTAGACAGTGGTAGTGAAAAATGTACCTGGTCAATGGTGCATAAGCCGTGGTGTTTAATTGGTGTTTAGAAGCCTTTTACATATACATGATTCTTGGTCGTCTCGATGACTTCCATCCTCATGCCCACTCTCACGTCGCCTTCATTCCTCGGACAGCTCAGCATGCCAAAACACGGCTTCCACTTGATGCCCTCGTCGATGCGTCTGTAGCTGACGAGTGTATCCCAAGGCTCGTGGGCATTCTTCTCGGCAGTATCGGGATTCACATTCGGCACCTGACACCTGGCGCAGTGCGCCGAGACGTCAATATCGATCGTCGACGGGCCCGACACGACCAGGGCGCCCGAGGGCGGCGGGCCGTTGATGATACGGACCTGCTTCCAGTCGTCCTCGCTCCAGGCGACGTCGCCGCGGACGACAATGTTGGGCCGGAATCGCTCGATGGTGATGTCGCCGCAGCCCTTGGCGCGCAGGCGGCCGTTGAGCTCGCGCAGCGACGCCTCGTTGGCGATGAGCAGGGGCAGGACGTCGGGGAAGTTGGTCGACTCCTCGCGGCCGAGCAGGCCGGGGGCGCCGTTGCCGGCGAGCACGCGCGGCGTCGGGCCCTTGTAGACCAGCCGCACGTCCTGGTGCAGCTCCTGGCAGACCAGCGCCGAGACGTCGTCCCCGTACACCCAGCCGTCGGTCTCGGCGCCCCAGATGTCCACGGGCTCGCACCGCGTGTGCGCCTCGAGCCACGCCCGCGTCGGCCGCGCCGGGATCACGACGCGCTTCTCGGGGTGGTTCCGGATGCTGATGACCAGCTGGAGGTCCTCGTCGTCCCCCGGATGTTCCGAATCATGACCATCGCCGATGCTGCTCGCCAGGGCCGTGTCGATCAGCGTGAGCTCCGAGTACTCGCGGATGGTGACGAATTTGTTCTTGCCGTCCTTGGCGCTGACGAACATCCAGTTCCTGTCAAGGTCGAGGCCCTGCCTGGTGATGCGGCTGGAGCGCACCGTGAACCCGCGGCACGACTTGATCGGGTAGACCCGCAGCTCCGATATGACGGCGGATTCCTTCACCGTCGGAGCAAAGGGATTGAGGCTTTGCAGATTGACCATTTTTGTGTACTGAGTGTATTTCTAAATAATATGGATTTTGCTATGAATTCTATGATAAAATCGGTAAATGAGTCGTCTTCCTCAAATGATGCTGTATCAGTATTGTCGATTTGGAATCTTGCGTATTTCCGTGGTTTTGACGTCATATATGATTAAGGACCCCCCATGAGGTGAGTGCTGCGCATATCCCGCCGCACCTCCGGGGCAGGACGGGTGAAGTGCATTGCGACCAAAGCCCGAGCCGGGAATATCACATACTTTGACTGCATGATTCCTATGTGCTGTCATTTCTTAGGAATACATCTGCCTTTTTACGGTCATGTCTTCTGGGTGCGTATCCGAAACCGTCATTGCTCGTCGCAAACCCGTGCCGTCGGCTTCTCAACTCGATGGCAAAAGCGACTTGGTTACAATCCATGAATTGCGGGCCACTCACTCATTGGCCGCTCCGAGCCGCAGACACCCCAGGTTGAGATCTTCGTGAAAATACATACAGGTCGAAGGGCACGGCCTCAGTGCGTACATATATACTCCATACGCATCTGCATTCGTGTGGGGGAAGTGAGTCTCAGGTATCGGGCAGATAGGGGTTGTCCGGGTCCGTGTTCTTGATTTTCATCATCAACTGGAGCGTGCAGAGGCAGAATAAGTATCTCAGGTGCCTTACAGGGTCGATATACTGTACCTCTACAAATTGCTCTGACCTTTTTTTCTGGCTTGGTATTTCCGTCAAGTGTTTGAACTTTGTGATAATGTGTAGCGGTCATGCATCTCGAGATCAAAAGGATCTTCCACACTTGCGAGTCTAGTTTGCTGTGGTAGGCAGATGAGCCGTGGCGATCGGATATCTTTGTCTTTGATAGAGTTGACGCTTGTCGTTCAGTGCTGACTTGATCGGGAAACACTGGCAGACTGGCTCCTTCAACAGGTGCAGTAGGTCACGTTTGGTGAAATCTTCTAGGGCTGATAGTCGACAGGTCAGAACTCAATTGGGCCAATGTCCAGCCGCGACGCGACTCGACTCGATGACCATACAATGGAAAAGAGTACAGCAGGCTGACTTGCCTGCAGCCTTCTTGGTTTCCGAATCGCACGATATCCAGACACACCCAGAATAAATAAGCACCAAGCACCAAGCTGAGTCGACAACTGTCATTACCGTGAGAAGCTTTTTTGATGGTGCGACTTGAGACTCGTCATCAGCTTTATCATCATGATTGACTTTCTGCCGTGGTGGTTGGTCATGTCTGCTGCACCATCCGACCATGCAGATTGGGGACGTCAAGGCCGACGCTTGAAGATTGACAGAGTGATCAACATCGTTATGTCCCAATCTGCCGTGAATCTACGAGGCTAAGGAGGTTGAATTTGATTCGGAAGAGATTGTACAGAGACACGATCCGGGGCTTGATACGCGATCCTGCCTATCACTGCAGAAAGTGCCAGCGTCGTCCCAAGGTTCCAGCATGGAGGAAAGGCATTTCAGAACTTTCAGAAGAAAGCTCCCTCCCTGCTCAGTGCTAGGGGAGCCCCTGTGAGCGCCGTCAAAGCTAACTTTAGGCAAGGGTAGCATTGGGTATAGGCCCCTGTAGAAAAACTGTCCCCGCATCGCACTATCGGTTTATGTTCAATTTCCAATTTCAAAATTTTTGCCGTATGCTCTTTCCCGCCTTCATATCGCGACCGGCTCCTTCACTTCCCTTGTGGCTTGTAGACGAGCGAGTCTTTTTTACTCTCTCTCTTGTCGGGTTCGGAACCAAACTCGACCTTCGATCGGCGCGATCCCACGTGCGATTTGCGAGCAATCTGTAATATATGTATCTTGGATACCTTGCCCTGCTTGATCCTTCTGCCGAGACTGAATACTACTCTATATTGATGCCTGCACATCAGACGAATTACCATGAACCGGCACTGACATCTTGTCTCAACGTCTCCTATACCAACAGCTGTATCCCCTTCCGATGCTACGGAGATACCCTCAACTCTATTTCGCATGGCAATTCCCTCACAGCGACCCCCATGGTCCAGGAACACGACCAATTGAGCCCATCACGTCCCTGGCAAGGTCTGAACTGAATACGTCGAGGGCCGCCTTCCTCTTCCTGTACTAGTAAGCAGCGCGGCAACTGGTGGGCCGTATGATTAGCGCTGGCGATGGGCTGCTTGAACCCCTGATCAATCTGCCGATCCCTCCTCCAAAGCTCCGTAGTTCCCAGCTAGCTGGACAGCTTGCGCCGACAGCCTGTTCATGTCAATTTCACCATTGTCCACCACCGTAGCCTAGGAGAGCCAAAGGAATTCCTCTGGCTCGACGGTTCGCCGCCCAGCAGTCCAGATATCGCGACCGGCTCTCATCCGCGGGGCAGTCGGACCCCAAATCAAGCCAGCCATCAGCCATGTCACGGTAGAGCTGAGGAACACCAGAGCTCTATGGGTAGTAGTAAAAGACCGAAAAGAAACAATAGCATCATGACTCGGATACAAGCGCTTCCGCAGCGACTTGACCGGTCACTTTGCCGGCGGTTTTGCTGCTCTGCTTCCCGCACTCGGCGCATCTAGTACCAAATAACCTACGGTAGCTATGGGTAGGTAACGTATTATCACATCTACTTGCCTTTACACTACCTGAACCCAGGCTGGCTCCAATACAAACAATGCTCTTGAATGGTGTGTGGTGCTCTGGTGCTACTAGGATCAACATCCCGTCTCCTCATTTACACGGCGCTCTTTCCTAAATCTGGTCTCCCTCTCCCACCTCGTCCGCTTTTGTCCTGCAGGTACGAGATCGGCGAGAGCTTGCAGTTTTTTGACCTGTCGAGCTCGAAAAAATATCCTTCCTCCTGCTCGCCTTGTTTGCTTGGACCTCTGCTCCAAGCTTCAAATGTGCGTGTCTCTTTTTTTCTGAATTGACTTTTGCTGCTGTTGCTACATTTGCCAGCCGCCCCAACAGCCCTTTTATTATTATTAGGCTTTTGCTTTTACACTTCGATGAGACCCCCCAAGAACAGGCCCAGCCTTGCCAGCGCCCAGAAAACCTTGTTCCATCAGGATCGCGCCCTGTAAATAGCAACTCGCGTCGCGGACAGGGTCCCTGTTTGCTTTTTTAAAAATAACGGGAAATCCCACAACTGATCCGAAGCCTGCAGCGAAGATGCGTCGCATTTTATCGTCCTAACGGCCCAGATTTTCATACAAAGCTTGGTTCACACCCAGGGGAGCAATTGAACACTTCTGATGCCATCGTTGCACCTCGCAGGCATCATGTCGGCGGCAGAGTCAGAGAGCTCCTCCTGGACCGGCCGTGATGTACATCCACAACCTATAGGGCAGGAGGATACCTCGAAGAAAAACAGATCGTTTCGCGCCCGGCTCCCTCGTTCGCAATCGACCGGTAATATGCTGGAGGCCGTGGGCGCATCGTTCAAGAGCAATAACCAAGATGCGCGCAATATCAATGCAGACATGAGTGAGCGCGGCAACCTGCAAGACCTCGCCAAGTTCTTCCGCACCACCGCTCCGCCTCTCAACCATACAAGCGAGAATTCCCAGGGTCTGGAGCACAGCAGAAAACGCTCTTTCCAGTCCTTTATCAAGCGGCGGCGCAACACGAAATTGGGTTCGCAGTCCGTGCAGTTACAGCCCACCGAAAGATTCGTCGTCAAGCGGTCAATCGAAGGCTATCCATATACCACGTTACCAGATCCCGAGGCCCGCATTCAAGAGGAGGCTGCCGCTTCGACACACTATCCAGTCTTTCCCAAGACACATTCGCGACAGCCATCTGGCCCTCCGCAATGGCCAGAGAGGACCTCTTCCGCAGGGGCCCTGAGCCCCAAGACTCCCACCCGCGCATCGTCAACGGAACCTTCTCATCAGGGCATGCCACTTATAGCGGAGCGGAGCCCTGCTTCGGCCAAGGCTGAATCTCAGCCAGGCAATGAGGATCTCAAGAACTTCACCGAAGCTCGTGTCCTGGCCACCAACTTTTTCAACACACTTGCCGCGCAACATAACTCGCATGGGACGTCTGGAGCCGACTCGGACAACGACTTGGCACCAGACCAAAAAGCACCCGTGATCAACCACAAGGGACATCAATCTTCGCCACTCACCCTCGCCCTTCACAAGACTGGTCATGGGGAACCGCAAACTTCAACATTTGAGTTTCCTGCTACGCCGCCGCCTTCCGGACAGCTTCAGCAATTCGAATGGCCCGAGGTTGTCATCAAGTCGCCCGGAGGATCGCCCAAGAAGTCACCGGAATCATTGTTAGCTAGGCGGAGGCAGTCGAGCCTGACAAACCTGCAAACGATGCACACATCTACCAAAGCGCGAGGCTCTCCCAAGCTTCCAACCAAGTTATCTAATCAAATGAACCTGGCTGTGCCAGAGGAGAACCTTCCTCCAGAGTCCCCGGGATTTCCAAAGATGCTGGCCGGGATGAATTTCCCTTCTCCTCCGAAGACATCGAGGCCCGCATCTGCCGCAAGCAATGCGACTTTGGGATCTCTTCCAAGTACAGCCTCTCCTCCTCAAGCTGTGCGACCACGCACATCGAGTAGAAATGCCACCATGCCTCTATCCGGCACAATCTCACTCAATGAGATGATGATGCGATCCACACGACCGGGTCTACTACACTCCCAGTCTGAGAATACCCTGCGAGATGCCAAATCCACAAAAGGTCATGGAAGGACGGAGTCGGTTGTCCCAAAGCCCCCCTCAAGCTCAGGAAGCACAGGAGCTGCGCCGACTCCAATTCTACCACCATCGGACAACAAACTATCCGTTACCGATGCTGTTCACGTGCGGTCAGATTCCGACGTGTCGTACGTGACCGCCTGTGATGAACAGCGAGCGTCTGGGACCGCGTCGACATTTAGCGACTATGCCTCATATCGACAGTCGGGATCGAGCATCATGACGACCACCACGGAGTCCCATAGACGCTCAACTTCGACCAACCTGACCAACAGACAATCTACTAGAAGCAACGCCACCACTGTCAGTACAACGCCAAGCTTCGAAGACGGGACAGGTAAAGTCGAGGATCCTGCGATTGCCAACATTGAAAACAATCCACACTGGCCGCTCCCGATTGATGCTCATGGCGACTTGCCTCGGCGACGGGCATCAACCAAGACGTCAGTGTTGAGTGAGCGCCCAATTGAGGCGACGACGACGCCAACGTTTGATTTTAATGGCTCGCCGAAACCAATGAGCCTTGCAGAAAGGCGGATCGCACGTCACAGGCCATCGACTGGGCAGAGTGATAAGTTGATTGACCAAGCCCATTTGGCATCGAGACCTAATCTCCGAAGTGCAACGAGCTTTGATTCAGTGGATTCTCCAGTTCTCGGCTATTTCCCTTACAGCGTGCCATCCCGGAAGGCGTCTGTCCATGGCCCCTCTCCGCTGGCCCACATTTCTCCACTGGTGGCGGTCACACAGGGTTCAGACTCGGAGGCGCCCAGTAGCAATAGCCAACACGAAAACCCAGCAGTGGCGCCAGTGACCCTGACTGAGCAGTCCCACGCGGCGCCGGCCACTGTAAAAGGAGCACGCAAGGACTCGAGAGCCAAGTCTTCCATCTCGACCAAAAATACTAATGACATGGCAAGATGGAGCGTCTCCTCTGTTATGGCGACCGAAATCCAGCCATCCGAGGATCCGGAAGAACGAGACGACCAGGATCTTTCGGTGTCTCCTGTCATGATCGTGGCCGAGGTGTTCCCAGAGGTTGTTGAAGAGGCACAGCTACCGGGCCAGCGCATATCAACTGTGTATACTGGTGGTGCACCAACAGTACCGCACCTGCCACCAAAGTCGCCGCGAAGGCCAAAACATGCGTCTAAAAGACTTTCTCGCCAGATTCCTCTGCCCGTCAGAGTCAACATCCCAACGGCGGATGCTTCTGGAACAATCTCCAACAGCTCCAATGTCATTGGAAGGGGTGGTCCGCCATTGCCCCCGCCAGGAGTCACATCCAGGGCACAGAAGCGCATGAGTCTACCGATATATATGATGTCGAATGACAGACCCGTCTCCTGGCTGCCTCCCTCTCGACTACGTGAATCATCAGCTGCTTATGGGCAAGAACAGAGGCCCGACCTTGAATTCAATACCAAGCACGAGCTTGAGTCGCAGCCTGAGGAGGATGAGGAGACGGAGACGGAAACAGAGACGGAACCTGAGACGAGGCCCAGAAGGCGCAGCAGTATCATCAAGGAGCGAATTCACCTGGCCAAGCTGGCCAGGGAAAAGGAGATTGCCGAGCTGGTCGCGAAGATGACCAAACCCGCGCCTGCTGAATTGCATGATCCGCACGAGGATATGAGCGATTCTTCCGAAAGCCAGGCCTGTACTACGGATGAGCTCGAGCGTCGCATCCAGCGCCTCGAGAAGGACAATGGCGAATGGGTCAGCATGCTTGATCCTCTACTCAGCAACATGACTCGCACTCTGAAGGAGATGAAGCAAGGAAAACTCAACCCTCTGCTCATGAATGAGTTCATTGTCGACATGGCATGCGAGGCGCGGAGATCCATGGCAGGCGGCGGCCCTCAGGAGAATGAGGGTGGCCTTAGGTCGCCAGTGAATTTCGAAGGGTTCGACGGTGCCCATGAACCAAGTACAGCGCAGCCCGGATCAAGGCCAGCGACTGCTGTCCGTGTCAAGAAGACGAGCTTCGACCACAATCTGCCTCAAAATGGCCACGTCCGTATTTCCACGGAAGAGCCGACGGAGCCGAAGGTGGAAGAGCCCGCGACTGCCCTCCCAGGTGGGCTCACGGAGATTCAGGTGCCGCCGCCCATCACAGATCCGGCAGACGCCGGGGCCGCCTCGCCCAGGACGCCGCAGCAGCATTTGTTCGAGGCCGATAGGGCGATCCGCAAACGCATTCTGGCGCAGGAAGTCATGATGGACGAGCTCATGTCGAAATGGGGTCTCCCATCGCCGCGCCCTTCGGTAGATTCGATGAGGTCTACTGCCATGACACTGCCACCACCTGCTGATACCAGTTCCAAGAGGCATAGCAAGAGCAGCAGTGTCGCTACAGTTAGGCCGTCTTACAGGCAGACTGCAGATTCGGATGTGCTGGGCATGTCTGCTGGTGCTGGAGCGGACCAGGCACCCATCAACAAGCGCTTGCTCATGGACTCCGAGGGCCTGGGCGGACCAGCAGGCAGCAGAAGGGGCAGCCGTCGCTGGAGCAGCGCGGGAGAGAGGATGAGCTGGAAGCCGGGCGACACTGGGTTTATGAATGTGCTGATGCAAGAGCTGAGGTCGACATCGAGGCTCAGCCTTGAGAGCGGAGGCGACTATGAAGTTTGGATCTGAGAGATCTGTCACCCCAATTTTTTTGTTTCATTTCTTTGCGTCAAGTTCATCTGGATACGAGTGAATTTTTTCACGCTCACTAGGAGCAATGTTTGAGATACCCAAAGCCCGATCAGATTTATGTATATCCAATTCAGAATAAATCACAACATCATTATGATTCATGAATTGGTCGCTTGGCTCTGTTGTTGTGAATGATGATTAGTGTGCGCAAAAGGTTCTATGAGGTACGATGTGCGCCAAGTGAGAATGGTGAGTATTGGGTCATGGCAACTCGTATAATCGGAAAAGCTGTGTTTTATGAACTGGCGACCATGTTTCAATCAATTCGATGACACGTGGCGGTCCAATGGGTGGTTTGAAGTTGGGTAATTGTATGGAGCCCGGGACTCCGTCATTAGCACCTGCTTGCAAGTTGAGACGCATGATGTGCAGTAGCTTGATTTCACCCCGTTTTGAGGTCATAGTTGCTACAGTACACCGTACGGTACAAGTCGGCCGTACAATTGAGATGGAAGAAAGAGTCACGTATGATCATCAGTATGGCGCATGGTCGCCATATGGTCGCCGTATGGTATACGCACTATATAAAATATTTAAAAAAAAAAAATAGATCAGATGACATGAAGACAATAGTGCATTATATATGTGGTCATATTACGGTATGCAGTCGTCCCAAGTCAACAATCATATTATAAATATGACCATGTCTCACAACAGACGAATTGGCAGGTTGCAAGTAATGCCGTTGCAGAAAAAAAAAAGACAGACAGACCATTGATTGGATGCATGACAGCCGATTGGTTGGCAATGGTGCAAGGGGGAGGCGAAAGCGAGAGCAGCACATTGGGCGCCTGGCGCAGAGAATTGGCAGAGCGAATAAGAAAAGAAAATTATAAGCATCATGATATCATCTCCCGCAATTATGGTCGATTCAGCAGAGGAGGGGGTCGGCACTGGGCAGCCCGGCCTTGTTAAGCTTGGCCAGCTTTTCTTAGAGCGGTTTTTCCTTGCCTCTGGGGAGGAGAAGAGGGCAGAGAGAAGGGAGAGGAGGAAGAAAAGGTGGGGTCTTCGTCTGGGTTCACAAGCGCTACGAATCGAATGGCACATCTCTGACTAAAAAGTGGCTGGCGGATCATAAAAACGATCTCGCACTTCTCTTTCTCAGCACGGGCCATGCCGCCGCCGCCGCCTCTGCCGGGAAATATGGTCAAAATCTTGCCAGTGCGGGTTTCCAATTGCCAACAGCCATTTTTTCTGTGTTGCCCATTGTATTGAAGTGGCCCGCTGCCGACCCCGGGATTCATCGCGAACATGATCATAGTGTTGCCATTGACCTGCTAAATACCAAGAACAATCATATATCTATTCTCTTAGCGAGCCTACCACCAACAATCCCCATTCCCACACACGGCCCGTCCGATCTATCCCAATTGTCGCGCCCGTGCCCACACGCAGCATAGAGAGCATCGAATGAGATTGGGTCGGCCGTTACTTTCCCTCCACCTTCATTGGTTGCATTCCTTCCCTCGTTCATTATTCCCTTGACCTTTGATTTGGTCCCGTCTCATCACCAACATTGTCATCGGTCTGGGTCCGAGGCCATCTCCAAGTACTTCTTCGTACTCCATACGAGCCGACCCTTTGCCCGCGTCTCCGACCATCTTAATCCTGTACCCTCGGGCCAGCTTCTTTCCTCTCTCTCTCTTCTCCACCCAAGTCTCAAGAGCACATGTATCCATACCCCGGCGCGTCAACCTCCTCTCCGTCGTCATCATCATGGTAGCCAACAAGAAGTCCGAGGCCACCTCGCTGTGGCAGCGCCGCGTCAAGGTGGCCATGCCCAAGGCCGACAAGATCTTGGAGACCACGGCCTGGACCCTCCTCGGAGGTGTCGACCGCAAGATCATCCGCGATCAGATCGACAGCTTCCTCGAGGTCGCCATGTAAGTAGTTATTTTCTTCTTCTTTGTGGACTTGCCCGTTTTACGGTGCTTTCCGCGTTTCTTGTGTTCCGTACAATCTTTCAGTCATTGTACGGTGCTTTCTTTAACCATTTTATGGTGCTTTCCGCTTTTGTTTTCATGCGATCTTTTTAACCATTTTATGGTGCTTGCCGCTATTGTTTTCATGCGATCTTTCACCATTTTACGGTGCTTGCCGCTTTTGTTTTCATGCGATCTTTCAATGGTGGACTGGCCGTATGGCGGACTTACCGTATGGCGAGCTTGCCGTATGGTGAACTTGCCGTATGGTAAACTTGCCCTATGGCGAACTTGCCCTATGGCGGACTTACCGTATGGCGAGCTGCCGTATGGTGGACTTGCCGTATGGTGGACTTGCCGTATGGTGGGCTTGCTGTATGGTGGGCTTGCCGTATGGTGGACTTGCCGTATGGTGGGCTTGCTATTGTTGTACTTTCCGTATTTGTCGTTCTTCGTTCAGTCTCTCAATGGCTCTTTACGATCGAGCATCACCCGCCTAGACTCACACTTTCTTCTAACCTTGCCCGAATTATAGTGCCGACGCAGTCAAGCACCTGCCCAAGGGCGAGCGCCTCGACTACGATCCCATGATCAACCAGGCCATCCAGGAGGCCTTCTCGGACCACCACCATCTCTTCACCTGGGCCCGCGACGTGGATGTCGAGAACAAGTTCATGGCCGACCCCGTTCTCATGGAGAGCTGGGAGGACGAGTCGTGCCCCCACGAGCTGTTCGACATGCATGGCGTCTAGGACGACGCCACGTGGCTCCGTTAGACGTTGGTCCTTGCCTCTGGCCGTATTCTTTTCTGCAACCAGACAGCAACCAGACAACAGCCTCAGCGAGCTCTGTGGACGGACACGCACGGTCCTTGGCGTGGTCTAAAAGTTTCAACTCTCTCTCCTCAAGGTCATGATGGGTTCGACAATCTGACCATAACGAGTCTTATCAAGGAAGGAGGGACAGCATGGGACAAACAGGGAAAGGAAAACGGGTTTTAGGCCAGGATCACGAAAAAAGGGTTGCATTTGGGAATTTATCACCACTGGATTGCGTTTCTTCTTCCCCCACCACATACAGCATGGCGCAATGGCGTTTTATCAGGAACCGGAAAGACGGGGAGTTTTGGGCGTTTTTATCATCAAAAAAACGGATGGAATGGATCTCAGTATATAAAATGGGGAGAGAGCTCGCCAGCCGAAAAATTTGCATTTCAAGGTGTATCAACACAAACATGGACAGCGAAAAATGGGAATGTACATGAAATCTTCTCGCACATATTATACTCGTAGCATGCCTGGTCTGCTTACTTTCTCGCTTATTATACTGTCCTAACGCTTTTGGTTGTGTTTTTCTATGAGTAAGACGCCGCCCGCCACCAATCACACCGAGCGTTGGCCGCGGGATCCTGAACCACGTCGACGAAGGTCTGGTTCAAATTCAAGTCCGTGAAGTTCGAACTATAAACCGGAAATTCAGGCAGGTCACCGCGCGCGTTGGGCTCGCCCGTCTCGGCAAAGCTGGTCAAATACTCCTGCAGATACAGCGCCACGGTCTCGTTGGTCACGGAGCTCGTGCTGTTGACAAAATACGAGTAGTACACGTCGAGCGTGTGCGTGCCCGGCGGCACGCTGAACAGGTAGCTGTAGCTGTCGAGCCCGGCCGCGGGGCCCAGGGCGTCCCCCAGGAAGTACGCGTGGCACGCAAACGTGAACTCGGACACAGCGGTCCGCAGGCGCGCGAACGGCGTCGTCCAGGCCTGGCTGCCGTCGTAGTCGGTCGGGTAGACGTCGGCCGCGAGCGTTTCGAGGAAATCTGTGGAAGCGTCGGGGAAGTAGAGCGCCATGTACGCATCGAAGGCGCTCGAGTTGGTGGCGTCGGGATCCGTGTATTTCTGGCCCTCGAACGTGTTGTGCGCGACCATGACCTTGATACCCTTGTGATATGATCCATTGGCCAAAAGCTTCTCGGGCAGGTCGGGCACGTAGTCCCCGTCGGGCGCCACGCCGAACTGGAAGACGCCGTAAAAGTCGGCCGTCTGGGCCATCTTGTTGGCGGTCTGGAGCGCGAGCGTGTCGAGGCTCTCGAGGTCGGCGAGCGTGGATGCGTTGGCGCTTGCCAGCAGGACGGCGAACGAGTCCTCTGCTTGGGATGCGTATGGCCGCGGGACGTATCCGGGAGACTGGACGATGGCCTGCTGGAATGGAGGAGCGTCGCCCTGCCCGCCGTAGGCTGTGATATGGTGCATGATGGCGCCGCCGCCTGCTGACTCGCCCATCACGGTCACGCGGTTCGGGTCGCCGCCGAATAAGTGGATGTACTTCTGCACCCAGTCTAGAGCTTTGCGCTGGTCGTAAAGGCCTGCATTTGCGAGGCCTCCTGCGGATGTAAATGTGTCGCCTTGGAGCCACCCGAAGGCACCGAGCTGGTCATGTTAGATGTGTTTCTTTTTGAATGATAGAATAGAATAAGAATGGCTTACTCTGTAATTGAAACCAACCCAGATAACCCCCTCGCCTCCATCGGCAAAACTTCGATCCAGTAGGCCGAGAGGGTTCGAGTCCGGAGTGCCGTACTTGGCACCGATCTGGTAGCCACCGCCATGAACCCAGACGATGACCGGCTTGGAGGCATTCTTCCGGCTCCTTCCATCCCACACATCCTGAGAAACCACGACGTCCAAAAACAAACAGTCCTCGCTCTCGTTGTCGCCGGGCGGCGCTGTTACTAGGGCCTCATTTTGCCACGGCGTATACGCCTGCGGGCATATATTGCCGTAGCGGCCGTCCTGCACGCCGGCCGAGCGGTTGGCGACGGGGTCGGCCGGGGCCCGGAACCGGGCCGGCGGCGCCGCGTACCGGATGTTGGAGAAGTTGTAGTACGTCCGGTCATCGGGCGACGTCGTGATCTGCGGCGCGTGCAGCGCGTACGTCAAGTCCACCACTATCTCATCCGAGGACGTCTGGTTAGAGAGAGAAATGCTACTGGTGGTGCTGTTGCTGAGGCATTTCGCTGCGCATGTGCCCGCTACCAGGAGTGGCAGGCACAGTGCGGTGGATAGTTTCACGTGCATCGTGAGCACGAATGAGTTTTAATCACTACATCTCGACAAAAAGAGAAAAAGAGAGTTTTCTTTGATCGCCGAAGTTTGTGTGCGCGGTATTATGAATGGTGTAAGTATATCAGGGAGGCCGGAATTTCCGGGCCCGCTATGTTTCGAAACAGGGAAGACGGATATTATAATCGCCTCCCTTTATCGGACGGCGATCGGACGAAAATTACGCTTCCGCCTTAAAAATGCACGGGTATCTATCCGACCTTACGGACAATAAAAAAATGTGTTTCTGCCCTCTTTTATGATCGGCGTTACAGTCTATATGTCAAAGGGCCATACGTTCAAAGACGTGTTGTGCTAGGCGCAAACTTTACGGTGCCCTCCCGTTTATAGGTACAGACGCCGTCCTTGGCATTGTACGCGTCATATTCCAATAGATCATGATCAGCGGTCGGCACTTCTCCATTCGGGCATACAGTCACGTAAGCAGTCGATCTCCGGATGAACACCTCAGTCTACCTAGAATTTTATCCGCATTGCATTTGTCTCGAGTGCGACTACTGGTACAGTAACAACTATCTGAAGCAGTTCGACCATGGCACCTTCCTTTTTCTTTATCTTGACTTTTCATCCTTCGCTTTTATCCTGGATTTGATCATTGATTTTCATCCTTGACTTCCATCCTCGCCATTTTTCATCCGTAATTTACCAAACCATTTCCGTAAACTGTCAAACCATCCTGTAATGTACAAATCTTCATGCCGGTGACAAGAGCATCCTTTTCGCGACGAGCTCTTAGCGCCTGGGCGTGTGGCGCGCGGCGGCGGCGGCAGTAGCGGCGGCGGCGGCGGCGGCCCTGGTGACGGGGCCGGGTCTCTCGACGGGGAGAGGGGCCGGCGTGCTGATGAGTTTCTTATCTCGCAAGTACTGGTAGGTCGCAGACGGGATGCCCGTCTTGTTGGCGATGAGCTCCCGGGCGGCCTCTCTCAGGTCGTTGACGAGTACGTCGTACTTAACCTCGTGCGCCATGATGAACTTGAGCACCGGCAGCAGGGCGTCGGACTCGAGGCACAAACGGGCCTCGTCGCAGAGCAGGAGCAGGCGGCCCTGGTCGTCGCTCTCCTGCAGCAGGAAGATGGCGTTGTGGGGGTTGCGGTAGACGAGGGCTCTGTTCCAGGCCAGAGATCGCATCTCATCGCCGGCCTTGTCGTGGCGGAGGAGTCTCATGACGGCCTCGTTGTGCTCGACGCCCATGGCGGCCATCTCGAGAGGCGTGGCGTCCTTGAAGAGGGCCGATCGCTTGCCGCGGTCGTAGCCTCGCTGCAGGAGGGCCTTGACGACGCCGGTCATGCCGGCGAAGGCGGCAAGATGCAGTGCCGACACTTGCAGCTGAACCTGGCCTCCGGGAAACTTGGGCTTGAGGCCGGCGTCGTGCGTGTGCTGAGCGAGGAACAGGGCCAGCTCGTGGCGGCGCGTGGCGATGGCGCAGGTCAGGGGCGACCACATGAGGCGCTCGTTGGCGTAGTGCTCCTGCTGCACGTCGAGGTTCAGGACAAAGTTGCAGGCGCCCTTGGGGCCGAACTTGCGCAGATCTTTGAGCTCATCGATCCACGTGTCGACGAAGGCGCCGGCCTCGACTAGCAGCTCGACCACCTCATGCTCTTTCTCGTAGACGGCGACGACGAGAGCTGTGCATCGGGTGTACTTGGCGTCGATGTAGCCGGGCCAGTATCGGGCGCTCGCGTCGATGAGGCGCGTGATAACGTTCTTGTTGCCCTTCTTGGCGGCTCGGTGCAGTGCGTTGCGCTTTCCAGGGATGTTCAGGCGCGCCATGTGGTGAGTCGAGCGCTCTCTGGGGTCTGGTGAGTTGAGATGTTAGCTTCTCCCTCTTTTTTTTTTTTGGGCTTGTTTTGTTCTCAATTGATACTTCTTCTGTATAATTTGTGTCCCTGGCCCTTTGGATGTAGGGCAGGAGATGAAGAGAGAGACGGAATAGGGTATTTTGAAGACGTACCTTGTAGACTGGTTGTGACGGTGTCCAGTATCGAGCGGACTCTCTCCTCAATATTGTAAGTAATATTGAAGGGTAGGCCAGGCGGGATGCTGTGTCTTGAAAGCATTGCGGCTCGTTCCTCTTCCTTTGTGCGCAGGACTTCAGTGCGATACATCTCAAGCTTGAGGTAACCATATAGGTTCTTGTTAGTCGAGGCGAGATGGAGCACGTCCTTCGGATCATGGATGAACTCCCTGGCAATGAGAACAAGAATGTGGTCGGGCAGCTTCTGCGATCCTCGGTCGGCGAAAGGCGAGGGGGGAGGCAAGAGCTCACGGCCAGGCTCTGCGGACGGCCGGTTTCCTCCCATGAGCACGATCTCGAGGTCAGTGAGATGTCGGCCCGAGGCAAGAGCCTCTTGAAGACTCATGGTGAGAGTTCTGACTCTCTCTAGCGAGGGTCGATCCATGGTGCTCTGCTGGATGTGAGAATGTCCAGGAGAGGTTTTTGGATTTGTGGAAAGGACTGCAAAACAACAAGTCAATGGACGGCGGGACGACAACTTGAGGGGGGACGAAAAAGCCCGGGGCTACGGCCGGCAACCACGTTTGGGGCCGCGCGCAAAGAACGCCTGGGAGCGTTTGTCAAAAACCGCCAGAAAAGTTACATTGACCGTACAAAGTGACGGACTTGCCAGGCTTGTTCCAAGTATTGTCCTCGGCCGGTTTATTTTGTTTGTATTAGGCGCTTTCCTTGGACCTAACTGATCGAGTTGCATGTCAACAATAGACTCCAGTACCATCATCTATCCAACTCAATCCGAGATCTGCCAGGGAATTAAACACATATCGTGCCTAAACATGATTCTATTGCCTCGAGGTGGAGGGATCAAGCATGTGTCCAATGATAATTGTCAAGCACAACTGCCTGCAATGTATTTACAAATGTCTCCTACTAAGTTTAGATTGCTCTTCGTTGTAAGATATTGCTTGCAAAGCTGAATTATGTTTTGATCTCGACAACAGCAAGTGATTCAGGCTTTTAGTCCGTTGATGTTGAGTAGTTACATGTTTAGGACTAAATGAGAAAGAAAGAGCTTATTTTCGTAGCCTCACCGTGCAGGTACGGAAACTTCTGTCAGATCGTTGTAGCGTACCTACCCTGGCAAAGAACCGTATCTTGACAACCGTGGGAATACGTATTGTATCGGACGCTAGAATTCATATCTAAAAGATTGGCAGCTGACAAAAGCTCCCGCGCGGATTCGCAGTCGGACTGAAATCCAGAATTTGGTCCCAAGTTGTAATCTTTCTCGGGCTGAGGTCAATGTCCGGAACGGAAGTAGAATAAAACTACGAGAACGAGCTCGGCTGGAACCAGATAAAGAATTTTTCTCTTTCTTTTCAAATCGAAAACTCCTGTCTTGTCACAAATCGACTACACCTAAAGTCGAACGGCGGGTGAGGACACAACTCGAGCGATCCGAGTCCATCGCCCACGGAAACCGAACCCATGTTTGTAATAGACTGCGAGCCGTACTTTGCGATCAAGAAAGAGTAAATTGCAGCAAAGATATTTGCATAATCATTATTTGGTCCAAAGTCTCCAATTCCGAATGAAAAATTACAAACGACCGAAGGATTTTATGTTTGAACATCCGAGATCTTGAAGCCACCTGGTGTCTTCTTCTGAAATACGCCAGTTGGGTCATACTTGAGCGCCACTGCCTTGATCGCTGCCGGCTCCAACAACGACCCGAGCGGATCCTGCGTCTTGTCGGCATAGTTGATGTACGTCCAGTCAATATACCCGTCGACCGACTTGGCGAAGTCCTCCACCTCCTTGAGGTATTCCTGCGCCACTTGATACCCAAATTCTCGGATCTCCTCCTCGCTGACATTGATGGACAGCAGCATCGATACCGCGTTGCGCCCTTTGAGGTGTTGGTCCAAACCCATGACGTTGCCTCCCCTCTCGTCTCCCAGGCGACCGTAGTAGCTGGGCAGAGCTTGGAACAAGCACAGGGAGCTGAAATGGCCCGTCTTGCTCACGGCCTTGATCCGGGCTACCGCGCTCGCGTGTGCTTCGACGGCTTTCTTCATTATGCGTTCGTCGTTGACGACTGTGGTGGTGTGCCAGAAATTGCTAAACGAGAAGAGTTGATTGCTTAGCAGGTACGATCTCGGCAAAGAAAACAAGCAGCAAGAACTTACTATAACCCATAAGGCTGCTCCATGGCAACAGCAAAGTCGAGAAGATTGGTCTGCTTCATGTCCCTGACAATCGTCGGAATATCCAACAGCGACTTCAGCTCGGGCGGGTTCTCGACGCCCTTGGTGTTGGCGGCAAAGCTGGTGATGACGATGTCCTTGAACATAGTCGGCTCGTGGTGCCACAAGACAATGTAGGAACTGTCGGGAGACGCCTCGGAGCCGTCGACGAGCCCCTTCATGGCCGCGACGTGGTCCGCCGTGCGCTCCGGCGTCGCCTCGCTGACCAGCATCCCGGCCCACAGGCCGTCGTAGGGCAGGATCTTCACGTCGAGGCGCGTTACGACGCCAAAGTTGCCCGCGCTCGCGCCCTTGAGCGACCGCCACAGGTCGGCGTGCTCGTTGGCGTTGGCGTTGATGATTCTCCCGTTGGCCAGGACCACCTCGGCGTTGACGAGCTGGTCGCAGCAGAAGCCTACGCGGGGGATGTACCACTGTTGCCGTTTTGTCAGCTTGTAAGTCACCAACCATTTGCAAGCCATTCGCTTACGGAAATCCCACCACCAGTCAAAAGACCACCAGCACCGACCCCAGCGGTGCGACCTCCCGCGACCGCGATACCATGGGGCGCAATCGCCCCGTAGACCTCGCGCCAACGGGCACCGGGCTGAATAGAAACGAGACCCTCGTCCTTCTTGACCTCGACCGACTTGAGCGAGACCCCGAGGTCTATACAAATACCGTCATCGATGTTGCTCGCGCCCCAGGCGATATGGCCGCCGCTCCGGATGGCAAAGTGGCAGTCCGGCACCGACAGTATGGCCTTGAGAATATTGACGACATCTTCCGTGGAGCGCGGGTGGACGAGGCAGTGCGGTCGTTTCTGCGCCGACAGGGACCAGTAGTCTGCAATGCGTTCTCTGTACAGATCCGAGTCGGCGTGGCAGATTATATCACCGAGGCCGGCGTCTTGCAGCGCGAGCACTGCGGACGCTGAGGCACTTTTCAAGGACATAATGGTTATACAAAGCCGATGGTATAAAATCGAGTGGAAGAAAGAGCAGCGGAAGAAAGAGAAGTGGAAGAAATGAAGGAAAGACAGAATCTCGGGAAGGACAACAGCGAGAACTATGCTGATTAACCCCAGCTTACATCCAATGCCCAACTCGATGGCACTCCGCATACTCGCATGATTATTCCCAGCACATGCATCTGGTTATCAATGTTTGTTGGAGATGCCCCTGTGATACCCCACGGAGGTCGCTTCGGCCGCCATTTACGGGTTGAAGCCCGACAGATTCCGGGCGCGGCCCGCCTCAAGAGTGACCATGTTTCGCACCGAAGACAAGACGAATTCCCACGATGGCCTTCCCACCTAGACAGACAAGGGTGATTTTTTGTTCAAAAGTGGTCGCAAATTCCACTTACTGCTTATAATTGACTTTGCCGTGATCAAATACCCCTCACTCAGTGAGGTAAGATCCCGGAAAGAGACAACGACCAGAGACAAAGACTACCAGTGTTGCACATAGTACTGGAGGTTACATATCGATTTTATGACAACAAGCTAACAATGAGCTAAAGGAATAATATTAAATCGATTGACCTATCTGCCTAGCAGAACCTCTATGAAACGAGATATACTATAAGTTGACGGGTTGCCAACGCTAGCGCCAACGGATTGCGCTATAGGCCCAATTGGGCTTGTTGTAGGATTTTTAGCGCCTATAGTCGGCGCTTTGAACTTTAAATATATACGGAGTGCCATGAAGTGAAGAAAAGAAAGGTTGATAGCATAACCATAGATCATCTTAATGGCAATCGCTGCTAACTTAATGGTGAATTGCTTTTCAAAGTCACGATAGCTGTATCATTATATGATAATTTGCACAAACATGTCACTGACAAAGAAATAAGCTTTTTGGGTGAGATGGCTTGCGCCTTATATTTTCCTACACGCCAGGATCTAGGATCGTGATCATGACTATGCTAATTGCCTGCTCGTGGCCAAAACGCTTTCCAAACTCCATAATTATATACTAGAAGGGGTATCCGGGTGCAACATTGCAAGATTCGTTGAGGTTGAGGCGAAATTACAGAATCGCCAAAAGGCCGGACACGGGAGCGAGGATACCGCCGGCAATGTTGTTGATGTCAGTGACGAGGCCGTTGACGTCGTCGACGACGGTGCCGGTAGCAGTGGAGACAACGGAGTTGGCGAGAGACAGGACGGGCTTCAGGAGGGGCTCGACAATGTTGAGGACGGCCTTGACCTCGGGCTTGACGGCGGTCAGGACATCACCGGTGAGCTCCTTGACGAGGTCGTTGACGGTGGAGTCAATGTCGGAGACCAGGTCCTTGACCTCGGAGAGGAGGGCGGGAACGTTCTCGAGCTCGCCATCGACGAGGGGGAAGACGATTCCGGTGACGAGGGGAACGATGTCGCCGACGAGGCCGTTGACCTCGGTGACAACGTTGCCCAGGGCGGTGTTGACGGTGGGGATCACATCGTCGGAGACAACGTCGCCGAGGACGGACTCGACGTTGGACAGCTCGGCCTCGACGAGGGCCTTGACGCTGGAGACGGCCGAGGAGACGGTCACGATGACCTCGCCATCACGCTTGATGGGAGCCGGGGCGGCAATGGCGGAGCCGACGGTGACGGCAGCAAGAGCGAACTTGAGGAACTGCATTTTGGCGGTAGAAGGGTGGGTTGGTTTAATTATTAGAAATTAAAAAAAGAGTGACTGTGTAGTTGGAATGAGCTGCTTTTGGGTAAAAGAGTGACTGGTAAGCGAAGATGCTAGGCCTGAGATTGTGATGCTGCGATGCTGAGGAGAAGAAGAAACTGATATTCGAGGGCCGGATGTCGACCATATATATGGTGTTTTCGGCTCCCCTATACCGCGCGAAGCAGATACTGCATCAATGCAAGGGCAAAGGGAGACCCGCAAATTGAGGATGTCTTCCTTGTCGTGGGCGAGGGCACAAAGTACTGCAGCCGTGCCATTTCGTCACTTTGGCTGGGAGTCGTTATGGCGATAGACATCCGTCTCCTGTCCCAAGAGTCCCCATCATAATCCGCCAGAGGGCTCAAAGCGTGTGTGCGACAGCCAGAAGACCTCAGGACCCTGGTTGGCAATGCCGCCGACCCTTGCTGGGCCCCCGCCTGCCATCTGAACCCTTGCCGTCTTGAGCAATGTTCCTGCATCGTGGACTCGTAGAAGGCAGCTAAGGGCCCCTCCCTCCCCGCATTCAGCACTAAGAGATGCTGATCATAATACGACGGCCCCCTGCCGGCAGCTTAAAAGTCTACCACTAGCGATGCAACCTCCAGGGCCTCTGATGTCCTGACAGGCAGGGCTGGTTGGCTGGGAATGCTGGGAATGTCTGCCAGGGACCGTTTGACAGCGGCCTTTAGGGGGCATCTCTTGGGGGGTTATGGTACTAATGTCTGCCGGCTTGGGGGGCACGGGGGGCCTTCTGCCAGTCCGGTCCTTTGGTAGCTCTGGCGTCGCCTCTGGTGCCCACAGGCGGACAATTATTAGGTAGCATTTTAGCCAACGGGGCGACGGCCGTCCGACGAACTAATCCACCAAAAACCAGGAACCGTTCATCTCTGGCTCCTACTACACTACCTCATGGCCACCTGGTGGCTGTTAGCTTCGGGCAGTGACGCTGAGGGCAACACCTGGCACGAGGTTGGCGGTGCTACTCTTGGTAACCATTCAGCATCTGGCACGGCAAAGCTGCCCTCCAGCTATGATGTCAACGCTTCACCGGCTGACCAATATGAAAGAGAAAAAAACAACCAGAATCATCTCGTCGATCGGGCAATCTCGCCTGCCCGAGGAATCGGAATGAGCCTATGAGCAATTAGGCCAGCCTCACCGAGAATCATTATTTCATCGGAGAAAAAGCTGCGTGATGTGCGCCATGGATGACGGCGAGCCATTATTCGATCTTTCTTCCTCGGCTACCGCACCGTGGTGGTGGTGGTAGAAAGGTCCCAAGACGAATAAGGCCGCCGGCTGGTCTATACTAGAGCATAGCTTCGATCTACTACTATACTCTGATCAAATCGAATTATGCTCAATGATTCCGCACTACAAACTCATCCTTCAAAGCCAGTAAGCAGACGACGGACATCGCTCGGTCGTCTTTGTCCGTGCCAAATCGAATCGCTCGCGGGTATTAACCGCCGATAAGCACGCCATTCTCCGTGTACACCAATACTACACAAGGTAGATATCTAGGAAGGTGACCTAGGTATGCAGAAAGGACGACGGCTCACTGACGGCTTGTCAACGGCTCAGAAACGACCATTCTTCGGATGAAGCTATCGACACTTGCAGCGCTAATTAGGGGTTGGCCTTGTGTCTGTGCGGTACCTTGTTGGTTGGTACTCTGACTAACAGCCCTAAGGTTATTTCCATGGCGTTGGGCCTCCAAAAGCACTGTTCGTACGTTCCCCTGAGCGATAGTTCCCAACTTCCAAGGAACCAAATGGCCTTCGGCCATGCCATATCGAGTGCACAAGCAGCAAGAACATATCTAATCATTTCCTTAGCTCCGACAAGGACGGGTTGATGGGCTTTCCGCCATAGGATCCCGTCCGATATTCTCTAGCCTCGGAACTAATATGATCACTAGCATCTCGATACCGTTGCCAAGTTGCCTACAACAACAATGACAACTCATCAGGCTCGAGTCAGGCGACATCTAGTGACATAATCCGCCTCGAATGCACCCGAGTCACAGCGTCCAGCCCATCAGCAGACATGCTGTTTACCCATACTCAAAGGCAAACATAAAAACAAAAGTCAAAATGAGGCATAAGCTTTCGTGCAACCCATGCCTGTCTGCTCCTCGTCTTATTATTGTATGCAGTCTGCATCCCTTGCATCGGGTTTGCCGGGGTGTTGACATTTTCTCAACGGTTATCCTTCGTACCCCGGCAACGGTATACTGAACCCTGGTTCAAGCCCACGAGCCTCCGCCTGTGCCTGTGGTTTACCTTGCTTCCGCCTCTCGCGCAGAATGTCTTCGAAATTGGTGAACCCACAACTCACGCCTCATGGCAAAGTACGGACTACTGTACGCACTCAATAGGAGATACCATCATCTGCCGAAATATGTCTCATTGTCCAGACGCGTTGGCGGATGAACCAGTGACGCTATGATCGAGTCATATATTCCATGGTCAATAGCGCAGTCTTCTTCGCCGTCTCTAGAATTCTCTATCTGCCTATAATCTCGATTGGACGGTAACAACGTGGGAAGGCCGGCCCAGATGATTGGGACTCCAAGGGAAGTAAGCCGACCCACACGCTGATCGAAGCTCAAAGTTGGCAATGCACTTGATCAGTCCATCGACTCCATCCAGGAACGCTCATTTCTCACTGCCGATCCTCTCCTTAACCTGGCTTGCCGCTGCACGGCTCCACTTCACCTCCACGACGCGTCCTTTGGGGGCCTCAAATTGCGGAAGAGACTGCTTACTTTCCTTGCTTTCATCGATATTGAAAAGGAGAAACATTATTTCCGTACTCCTGATTCCGGATTCATGGGCCGGCAGGAACAAGCGAAGTGAAGATGCTCAGAAGCTTCTTCCTCAGATCGGACAATCTCACAGCCAGTCATTGGTCGAAGAGAAAAAGCTCTGTCATCCCAGCCAGTACTCCGTATTTATCGGCTGCTCGGAAGAGTTGCACCCTATATGGATCTTCCGCGGCAGCGGCGGGTCTGCCGAAGAAATTGACTGGAACGGCATTCTATTTCCCAATTCGAAGACCCCATATCATGCTGGAAGTCAAACAGTTTGAAACTTTGCCGAGCATTGAGAAGAAGATCATATTATGGGCCTTCCCGTTGACTCTATTGATCCAATGACGATAACCTCGAAAGCTATGACGTTTTCCGGATCTCGTCTTCGCCGTTGGTGGAGAGGAATCACAGGTGAAGCAGTTCGCAGCGGATTAAATGCTCACCGTTCAATGCCGTGATGATTTCCTCGCTCGCAGGGAGGCACGGTCTCATTACACCACATGCCACAATATGGAAACGATTCCAAGCCGATGTTCCAGGCAAGACCAGGGAGACATTCATGGCGAATGAGAAAGACTCTTTTCAAAGGGGCATGGCTCGTGTGTTGCCGCTCAACCGCTGATGCAGGGTCCATTTGGAATATCGAAAACACCACCAAAGAGGTCAACGGCTATGCAGAAGAGCACGTACCAGCATATTATTTACAGTGTGATGTGGCGACACGCTCATTTGGAGCATGCACAATACGCATTGCTCATGGTACGTGGTTATCCTGACTTGAAGAGTGGCGCAGTGCCATGCCCAATCCAACGTCTCCCAGATGCCCATCATACCAAATAGCGGACTGGAGGCATCCAAGATGATTTGGATCATGATGCATCTCGTATACAGGCGAACACGAGCATGAGACAGTAAACTGGAGCTCGCCTGGACGAGAATCGATCTGCACATCGTGAATCTGGTTCATTGACCCAGTGATCATCCAAAACACGACTTCACGGTCTTGCAGAACCGAACCGGCGAAGCCGAATTGATTGACTATCAAACCAAAGTCTGTATCACATCGGATGAGCACAGGACACTGCATGGCTCAAATACTATACTCGATCATACACGTGGATTTTGACATATCTTCAAGGTTACTTACGTATTAGGTTCTATCGGTCCGAAAGTGGGTATCGAAGCTGGTCCCGGATGCGGAGAAAGTTGGGCGTTCCCACTCTATGCGTCCTTTCCTCGCCAGGCGGACCTTTGACGGTGAACGGGAAGGGAAATTCGGCCAAACTATCGCAAACACACACACCAGGGATCCCACGCCGAATATCACCATGTCGACGACACAAGTTCTGCGCCGCCGCGACCAGGAGTCCGGCGTCGGTCTGCGGGCCGTGCTGGCCGTCACGGCCGACAAACAGGCCATGACGAGCCCGAAGCCGATCCCCAGCCCTCCGGAGACGGTAGGTTTTCTGTTTCCCTGTCCTGTGCAAATTGGCGCATAAACTCAAACTTGTTGTAACACCCATCTCGCAGGCCGAGCAAGTCAAGGAGCAGTGCGACTCCTTCACCCTGGAGTCCTTCACCACCGAGGACGCCTGGGAGCTGGGCCACCTCCTCTACGCGCGGCTGCTGCCCTTTGCCGCGGCGAAGCCGACGCTGATCTCCATCGCCCTGGCCAACAGCGGCCAGGTGCTGTTCCAGACGGCCGTGGGCTCGGGCACGGCGCCGGACAACGAGGTCTGGGTGGCGCGGAAGCGCGCCAGCGTGCTGCGCTGGGGCACCAGCACCTGGCTGCTGCACTGCAAGTACGACGGCGACGAGGAGGCGTTCCGGGCCAAGTTCGGCATGAGCCAGGAGCAGGCGGGCCTTTACGCCATCCACGGCGGCGCCGTGCCTATCCGGGTCAGGGGCGTCGAGGGCATCGTCGCCGTCGTCGTGGTCTCGGGGCTCAAGCAGCATGAGGACCACGGCGTCATTGTCGATGTCATCAGGAGCAATTGGGAATAGATATATAGAAAGCTAGGATGATAGACCTTCTTCATGCTTTATGCGACAACGCAGATCATGACTTCAAGCATGGCCCCCCTCTCAATATCGCTTATATGAAGTGCAACGGCCAGCTATGAAACTGTAGCGGCCAAATGTTGACTCTCCCATGAACGTCTCATAGCTTGTCTCATATTTCTGATCATAGCTTTCTTGTGGCTATGGGTTTCCACTCATTGATAGGCCTGTCTGTCGGAACCAGCCATACGACACCGCCCTCCCATCCAGCACCGTGAAGCTTGGTGCCAGCCTCCTCGACGACTTTTGAAATTTGCTCCAACTTTGCATCGTCGATAGTCTTGTCGCCACTGATCATAGTAATGAGCAAAATAAGGTCTTGAATTAAGGCATTATAGGAGACAAGAAACTTACTATATCAGACTAGCATGCGGCCCAAAAGCCGCCGTCCACTCGTCGAACCACTTCCGAGTCTTGGGACCGACCTCGGCCTCGCCCTCGACGCCGCGGGCCCGGGCCAGCGCGGCAATGTCGCCGACGCCGCCCTCGACACCGACCTTGACAAAGCACCGGCGAAAGAAGACGTCCTGGCTGCGGACGTCCTCGAAGCGCACCTGAACGTCGCGGCCCGCGGGCCACGCTACCGAGTCCAGCCAGGCCTGCGGGTCGGAGCCGTAGACGGCCGGGTCGATGTTGGACGTCAGCGTCATGTGTGGGCTGAAGGATGGACTACTGCTGTCACTGCCGGCCACGTCGGGGAAGCGCGCCGGCAGCGTCGTGCTGATCAGGTCTGTCAGGATCTGGTGCACGGGGTGGTCCGGGGGCGGGACCAGCCACAGCGAGGAGCCTGGCATTTTGGGTGGTTGAGGTGGCTCGTCTGTAATTATTGGGCCGAGATTCTTCAGCTGGGATATTTGCTTGTGATTTCTTCACCGATTGAGCTGATTGCGGCTTGTCTCGGGGTTCTGCTCTCACTTCCGGAAAGATGTAAATATGATCAAACGGATAGGGACATCAGGCAGGTGAGTCTAGGTCAGTGCTACAGCGCATTTCAGGTGTGCTGTAGTGGACCCCGCATTTCGCTTCCAGGTGGGACAGAGGCTCAACTGTTTGTATCACGGTGCCAGATGCACGTATAATTGGTGAGAACATGAGAGATTTGTAGGTTTTTGAGGTTTCGTTGTAATACTCAACAGGCAACAAGTACATCATGAGTGTGTGGTCGCTTTATTGCAGCTTCCCGACAAGTTCCAGGCTCTGACTTACCACAGTGTGGAGACCCCGTAGTCTGGCACTGGCATCTCATTTGCATACGGCCCAACACATTCTGCAATGTTTCCTTTGATATCTCATCTGACCACATTCTCCTTTGGTTTCAGACTAACGGGTACTTGAGTCTTTTGACCTGTCTGTTCTGAGGACGTTTGCACATCCACTCCATGAAAAATGATCTCACCGACTCTGAAAGGCACAAGTGTTTGGACCATTGCAAGCCCCGTTCGTGCTTTGGCGTCATGTACGAGAGAAAGTGAGACGTCAAGACGAATACCGTCGCTGAATCATTCAAACACCGTGTGATGGAAACAAAAAGTAACAAGTTGACTAAGGATTCTCAAAGTATGCAACACCGGACAAAGACCTGCATCTCCTGTCGCAAGCTTGCAGAAGTGTCTCATAGCGGCCCTCTGCCTGTTTTTTTCAAGAGATGATTTCTGATAGTTTCGCCTCGCTTTCTCTCACCGTGGTGGGTTTCTCGGGTATTCGCGTCTGATGCCTGATAATTCTCAAGGAAACTGATTGCCATTGGTCCTCGGATCATTCTCGTACCTGCTCTAGAACGACCCATCATGCAGCAGTTTGTCAAGAGCCTATGGGTATGGGACCAAGGTTTCGTTTCAGAGGACTGGAATCATGCGGAAGTCTTGGGGTTAGGTGAGCTTTGAATCGCGTCGGAAATGCACGTTACCTCATACTCTTCATGTTTGCTCCATTCTGACATGATTTCAGACGGAGGCACGCAGAATACGGAGCCACATGTCGTGTACATCAGACATTCTCATGATGATTCCACCACTCAAAATGGTCAATCTTACGACATCACCGGAGCTGTCTGAGCTCAGCGAATCATCTGCAGGAATGTTTCCTCAACTTCTCAGGCGAAGACCTCACCGCTGCTGTTGGGTCAGCAAAGAATGGGCGCTGACCACGGGCAGAGTGCATTGAGAACGGACACTATTTCAACATGGCGCAAGATGATCCGCTCGGCAAACATTTCAATGACAAATCAGAGATATTCCAGACAGAGATACCCAAACTCATTCGAGCAATATAGGAGTGGCATCCCCTCCTCCTAGAATCCATCAAAGTCGTCATTTCCATTCCCAAGGCTGGTCATGGCATAACTCCTGCCTGGCCAGGCCATCGCCACATTTCGGTTCAAGGCAGATACTTGTGGATCGTGTAAGTCCAAGACCAATCTCCATTGCCTCTCTTCGTTTGCACTATCGGCATGAGACTCACAACCATTTGCTGCAAAGTCACAACAGTCCAACGCCACAGCTTTGGCCCTGGTCCAATACGGGCTCTCCCCCCTGATCACAAGCATGACTAGGCTTGAAAGTGCACACTTAACCACAGCATGACTATGCTGAAAGTGCACAAGGCCACTGTAAGCCCACTTCTTCAACAGATTCAACAGACATACTCTGACATTGTTCTGACGACTTAGACGCCATCTCCGTGGCCTGTCTCGTGCCTCGAATCTGGAACTGGGAAACATAGTAAGTCTCATCAGCTCAAGTGAACTATGATCACCTTCCTGATATTGACAGAGCCATTGACCAAACCACATCAAACCTGGCCCTTCTCAGTACCCGTCGACGTCCGGGTATCCAGCTCGGCGGCAGCAGGCCAAGGAGAAGGTGGCGCCGGCCGGCGCAGGACCGGACCATGTCAAATGGCTTGTTCTGGACTGCATCGGCGTTCCGGTGGTCTGGCGGCCAAATGCCCCTGTCGACGACCAGGCGCGTGGCACAACAATGACCCAAGTCCGGGCCAAGCCAGCGAAGACGTTCGCGTGGCATATCGAGACCGAGGAGCCGGTGCAGCGTGTCCCAGGTCGGTGGCCTACGGTCTGTGGGTTGTTTGGCCACGGCCCAAGGGTCGACCGGCAATTTTGGGAGGTCGACTACAGCTCCTGCACAGCATGGTTGTTGCTAGAGAAGGCGCAGCGTGTGAGTACTCCTCTTCTCGCTTCTTAGGCGATACCCCGTGGCAGAGAGATCCTGACCGACACAGTGACGCTCTACATATTGAGCCGGGTGAGGACCCAGACACATTCTTCGACGAAAATATCAATTCCTTACATATTGGCCCGACTACTACTTCGTGGCATAAAGAATTGTTCGAGAAGGTTGTACTGCAGTAATCAGGTGACTACCAAGCTGTGGCATGAGGGTAGCTGGAAGAGGGCCCGGAGTGGTTGGCAGAGGGGCAACTGAAGCTGTAGCGAGATGTTTCCGGGCACCCCGCACAAGAAAGGAAACATCGTCGTGATGCTGCCACTTTCTCATGACAATGAGAGCAGCGGAACATCCTCGTGGTCTTAACCAGGGTTTCTGAAAAGTTAATCAGACCCCGACCACGAGCGTGGTGAGATTCACCACGAGATGCCCCAGGCGTTGATAACGTCTGTGGAAGTGCACATCGAGATCGCTGTCAGGTGTGCCTACTACGGCCGACTGCTCCATTTCGAGGTGAATTCGCCCCTGTCATCATCTGCAGACGCCGTATACCCAGCGGCCGTCCTGCCCGACGATCGCCTTGGGTATCATACCCCGGCCAACGTCGTTTTGACGACAGGGTCTCTCAACTTTGCCAAGAACAACCAACGTGTCTGTCATGGTCCTTCCGATTATGGAAGAAACAATGCGTGTGTCGAGGAGCCAGCTCAGTTGGCCTGAGAAAAGGAGCAGGCTGCAATGGCTGGTTAATGCCCAAGACAATGTTCTGAGATTACACCAATTTTATGGCTGTTCCGATAATCAGGCAGAGGCCGAAGCCAATCGACATGAAATTGCTCAGAAAGAGACAACGTGTCCAATTTTACAATCTCTAATTACTGCTGCGGTGATAGAATAGCCGCAAAAAAAGGTACGTGCCCATCCTGACAAATGACGACGAAACACTAACAGATCAAGGTCATGTACCGTGACTCTGTTGCCGTGGGCCGAATACATTTCGCCGGACATGGGCAGCAAGCGCAGCAAACGCAGAAGAAAACAAAACGGCCACCACAAGACCGCCAAGCGCCGAAGAGCCAAGGGAGACGTTGATTCTCCTGCTATAAGAAGCCGCAGATCAACTCATTCTCCCGATATGCGATTGATAATCTTAACTTCCATCTGAAGAATGGACTCCGCTGAGAAGCCTGGGGTCAATGCGGAACCATGACCAATTCTTGGTTGCATGTATCTATGCTCGTAAGTTTCTGATCTCGCAAAGCATGCTTCCCTAACGAGTAATAGGTCTCATTAAGCGTATCCGGACCCGTGCCAAAAAAAAAAAAAAAAAAAAAAAAACCTGCACGTCTCCTCCATCGCAAGGTACTCACTTGAGCGACAATATGCACCTGAACAACAGGCCAGAGGGGATAGACGGTACTGGTCTGAGCGGAAGCGCTTCCAGGATATGAGGTCAAACTCTCAAGGAAGAAACACATTCGGTGCGATCGTGCTCTCACAAATCTTCGAAAGCACCGCGGGCGCCAGACAATTCAACACATCTGTGGCAGATCATGGTGGTGAGTCCTCCATTGTCCCGCAAAAGCTTGTTTCCAAACTAAAGAGTAATTTGCATTCAGCAGCAATCCTTCCGATCGGTATACTCTCCACGGGTCCGCCTCAGGTGCTTCTCCAGCCATAAAAATTTACCATTTGTTGGATCATCGAATAACCTCGCGTTGAGTCTCGGTCGAGAACGGAAGCCTGTTCCTCCGCATATATGTTGCGGTGCTTCATCCTCGGCCACTAAATCAGTACGTTCCCCTCGTCATCACATTTACTTCATTCACTGACAAGTTTCTCATAGGTTTCCAGGACTCTGGGACTGTCTGTAGTCTTCATGCTCCACGGCGTGCATTTTCCTTTTGCCTGTGCTCTCTCGAATACCCCCAAAGCCGGGAAATCTCATACAGCTGGAACCTGTCGTCTTTTGTTCCTTTCTATCCTCTGTCGAGCACATCAGACGGCAGGCAACTACCTGAGCACTTTCCCGGCGTCGAGGGATTACCAGCACAGGTGATTATGAGCTCTCGAATGCACACCAGCGACAAGGTATACCTTGGACCTTGTCACTCCTGGTCGGCGCGCGCTTGACCCGCTGGACCATAATAGCTGGATGCGAGTGAGCCACACGACCTTGGCTGCAGGGTGTGCCCGGCCACTTTCAGATATATCGGAGAGCTGAACCTCCACTACCTGAACGAGCACAACCATGCGAGGACGATAGCATGTGGCTGACTGGGCTGTGGACGAAAATTCTGCAGTCAGGCTACCTGACGAACCATGAGATTGAACACCAAAGCGACGCGGAAGACACAGTACCGAGTATTAGCGGGGCTATTGCGTCTGCCCGTATGGTTGTCTGAATGGTCAGCCATTTCCCGCCGAGTCGAATTTCAATCATGATATGAATGGAGCCCATTTTAGGGGCGGCCTCCAGGAGTGCCCCGAGGAGAACTGCAGCGAGACCTTTGACGGGGAGTGAACGCCTCCCTTTGGACTGGTGGAGTGCTTCGCCAATACACGCTTGGACGAGACTACCTACTACATCGAAAATGTCCGAGGTATCCAGTTCATTAATCAACGGTGTGTCGATAATTCTCGACACGCTCTTCGAGGCTTTTAGTCGGCAGGCAATTTCCACCATGCCTCGGGCCTGGATCTCGAGGGGGCCGACAACGAAGCACCTCGGACCGGCACCGATGAAGCTGCTGTTCAGCGACCCATGCTGCGACGACCATTCCATCATCGCTCTTCGAGGACATCGGATACGTCGTTGGGAAGACTATCGGAGTTGGCGCACCTAATTACGCATCTGATCCAGTGAGACGGATGCTTGTGGGATCTGTCTATCAAAGTCATCAACCACTCTGTTGGACTTGACGCATTCACTCACCAAGACTGCTCTTCCTCAACTCAAAGGCATCGACGAGTACAACAAGCACTGGGCAGCCACCTGCCACGCCATTGACTCACTCCAACTTGGTTAGAAGATACTTCGTCGCGGCGAGTAAACCTTAGAGAGGCTCGTGGAATACCTCTGTGCGCCGATATCTTGGTCCCAGATTCCTTTGGCAGAAATCTACCGGAGAATGATGTGGAACATCACTTGGGGCACGTATTGGAACGGGAACGTGTCGACGACTCGCGTTCTCGGCCATGACACCCGGCTCGAACACAACTGACACAACTGACACAACTGACACAACTGACACAACTGACACAACTGACACAACTGACACAACTGACACAACTGACACAACTGACACAACTGACACAACTGACACAACTGACACAACTGACACAACTGACACAACTGACACAACTGACACAACTGACACAACTGACACAACAAAACACAAGTTGGCCGTGGCGGCAAGACTGGTAGTAGCAGAAATGTCAGCCCTACCAAGAAGGATGACAAGAACACTGATACTAGCCACGGAAGAGTGACCAAGGCATCCAAGAAACTCACAACCCTGACCGTTACCGTCTAAGCCATGATGGCATCAATCATAATGGTGATCAGTACGTCCAGCGAACAGCATGGCTGAGAGTGGCTAACCCCTCTGGTGCTGGCTCGAAGCCGGTCGGGTCTCTGGGGCTGCAGGAGGACAACAAGGAGCAGGAGGATGACAATGACGTCGACGACGACCATCGACGACCATGAGTTCTTCAGGTGGTCGACAGCCGTACTTTAGGCACTTTAAAATCAAGTTTTCGACTCGGGGTTCGCATTCAGTCACTCCGGGACTTTCTCGGCGGCGAAGGCAGCATCTGGCAAAACAGTGACATCGGAAGTTTGTCGGTGAACGACCAAGTACTACCAGCTTGTACTTACTCAATGACTGATACTCAATCAAAAAATTCAAGCACACTCGCATTCATGACTTCGTTCTATCTTGACACATGATTTCATGCTCGTAGCAGTACCGATCACTAACATAAGACTCTCCATGTACTCACACAAGTATCATATTTCATTGGCTCTGTTTCTGCTCCGAGACAGGCTTCTGCCTCAGAATGTCAGCAGCTCTTTCAGCGACAGCAAAGACTGAGCTCTGGATATTTCCTCTGGGAATCAGCGGGAAGATGCTGGCATCGACAATTCTGAGACCGTCCACGCCGTACACTCTGAGCTCCGAGTCCACAACACCGCCCTTCTCCCGCGGCAACATGGCCGCCGTTCCACAGAGATGGTAATGCGGCGTGTAGCTGCTCTTGAGCACTTTCTTGGCGTCTTCCAGGGTCTCGAGCCTCTTCCCGTCGTTGTGCAGACGTCTGCCGCCCTGCTTGATCAGCCCCCGCAGCGGCTCGGTGTCGAAGATCTTCTCGGGCAGGAGCAGATGGCGCGCGTGCAGCTCCAGATCGAGCGGGTGGGAAATGGCGTTGGGGTCGAGCGCGGGCGCCGCGCCCGGGTCGGCCGACTTGATGTGCGTCGAGCCGCGGCTGAAGGGATGGTTCAGGACCGCGGCGATGCCGACGTAGAATCCGGGCGTGCCGAGCCCGTAGATCTGCGCGGGAGAGTCGCTCGGGTTCGCGTTCACCTGGAACGGCGCCAGCGTAAATTGCGCCGAGCAGTCGCCGGGCGTGCAGATCTGCTCCCGGAGGACGCTGGGCTGTGCGTCGGCCTGCCCGAGCTCCTCCAACAGAGGCCCGACGGCGGCGGGTTCGACGTCGGCATTATGGAGCGGGAAAAAGGCTGATGCGAGAGCATTTACGGACAGAGGGCCCGCTCTGGCTGTCTGGAATGCCTCCATGCACATCTTCGCAACTTCGGGATTGCGCATCTGGTCGCCAGAGGTCAATGGGTCTTCTACCTCCCAGCAGAGTGGCACGAATCCGTGGTCCTGGAGGTTCTCTCCGACATTGGGGTTGTCCAGGAGGCACTCGATTCCGTGTTTCTCAAGTATGGTCTTGCTGCCGATTCCCGAGACTTCGAGCAGTTGAGGCGTCTTGACTGCTCCCGCTGCCAGTATGACCTCGCGTTTCGCGGTGATTTGGCGCTTCTGTCCATCCTTTCCTGTGAAAGCGACACCCTTGGCCCCGAGCTTGTTGGTACCGTTTTGCTCAGTCAACAAGATCTTCTCCACCAAAGCCTCAGTAACAACCCGTAAGTTCGGTCTGTTGGCAGCCTTCTCGGCATAATATGTATTGCCAGCGTGACTTCTCTCTCGCGTGACTGGGTGAAGCGTCGCAGCATTGTTGAAAGCCCCGGCGGATGTACCAGCAATCGGATCGCCGTCAATGGGCTTGCACAGATTCGACCACGCCTGTGGCCAAGCCACGTTGAATGGCGTAAATCCTTCCTCATGCCGTACGAGACCTGGATAGGGCCGTCTGTCCCGTGGTCTCCGTTCAGATAATCCAGCACGAGCTCCTTCTTCAGCTTGGGTTGGGGCTCGGTGAAGGTGTGGAACTTGCGAAAATAGCTTTCCATGCCGTCCCATCCCCAACCCGGGTTTCCTGACTTCTCCCATGCATCAAAGCCCGATTTTGACGGATAAATGACCATTCCAAGATTGATTCTATCACGGGTTGATTTAGTATTGTTGCACATCGAACGGTGACTAATGCTTACGCTGAAGAACCACCAAGAGTCTTTCCCAGTGGCTGTGCCAGCCTCCGATCATTGACATGGGTCTATTCGAAGCCGGAAATCAGTATGATAACTCGAGACGGAGGAAGTAGGATGGACACATACCTGAGGTTCTGTGGTCAAGCACCAATCATAGTCAGGGTCGTGATATGTTGCTGCCGCAAGGGCTTGGATGGTAATCTTGGGGTCATCCAGACGGTTTGCGCCCGCTTCGAGGACGAGAACGCGGACATTCTCATCTTCCGTTAGTCTCGAAGCGACCACAAGCCCTGATGTTCCACCCCCGACAACGATGTAGTCGAACGGCGCATCATTCAGCCCGGCAATGGAAGATGTGTCGGTGGCAGCCATTTTGCTATGAAGACAAATCAAATAACAATGACCACAAGCAAGAAGCAGAATCAAGTGCGTGATGATATATATATCAAAAAGAACAAAGTTACCTAGTGGTTATGAATAACTGTTATGTTCATGTCTTGGCAACAAATGAGGTGAGATAGGTCTGACATGAATCCCCGCAGACCCAGATTTGCCCACAATGTCCTGTAGGAGAGTGGCACAGTAGAAAAAAGGATTGAGTTGCAATCGTTCACGACTGAGGACAAGGTCAGGTCCCAGCGACAAGAACAGCCTATTACGACAGTGGAACCCGCGTACTATTTTTTCTTCATTTTTCTTTTTCTTTCTTTACACCACCAGCGATCCGAAATCTGCAGCAGTTTTACAGTTTCTATGCCCTCTGAAGCTCGAGTCACATGCGTATACCCAGGATGTGGGCATGGATTGGCCAGGGTCGTGGCCTTGCGGGTCGACATGGGGATGCCTCTTATGTTTTTACATGAGCCATGACCCGGAACGGGCCGACGGGATAATAAGATTGTTGAGAGGTACCTATTTCCGTCGGACACTCCAATTTGGTATCTCCACCATTCTTGTTTCCCTCACTGTGGCAATATTTGCTCTTCTTTGCGATGTCCATCTTAGTACGTGTTCTCGAGATGGCGCAAAGGAATGTTGAGGGATCAATTCTCTGTTCCGGGTCCTGCTCCGGTTATAGTGGACCATTGTCAGTGGAGTACAGGCGAAAGTCTGCCTCAACCCTGTCATGCAAAAGGCCTCACGGGGAAGAGATCCCGGATCATGTTTCCACTTCTTTCAACACCATAGATTATTTTGCTAGCTGGTTCGAATCTCGAACGTCTCTCCTTGAAGTGCGATGGCTTATGACTGCCACGGCTATTCACTGAAAAGTGACTGACCACATCGTTTGCATGTTTATGCCGGCATCGTCCACGATGCCCGTTCATAAGCCCGTGGAAAGTACGTGATACAGTCAGTACACTTCAGAACCACACCTGTCCATCAAAAGAAGTGAGGGAAGAATTCAAAACACGATGATGAATTAAAAAATTTATTGCATTGATCCAGGAGATTCTAAGCAACCGCCACAGTCTGCGACGGTTTCTCCGTATACTGCAGCTTTGCTCTCATTCGTCTGTAGTCCTCCTGGACGACAGGCGGGTACTTTGCCGGGTTTTCCGTTGTTGAGCATGCCGGCAGGCATTCAATGACGGACTTGGAGTCAGGGCTAACAAAGTAGGGAATCGAGTACCGGGCGCGCGTCATCAGCTTCTTCCGGCCGACATCGCCGTCCGCAGCCTGCAGCGGCGGGACCGTGACGCGGTGCAGCGTCGACTTGAGGTAGTCGTTGCTCCAGCGCATGAGCAGGTCCCCAACGTTCATGACCAGCGCCCGCCGGAGCGGCGTGGCGTCGACAAAGGTGCCCGGCACCGACGGGTCCTCGACCTGGAGGCCGCCGCAGTCGTCCTGGAACAGCATGGTGATGGAGCCCCAGTCCGAGTGGGCGGGCATCCGCGCCAGGGCGTTGCTCGAGAGCTTCTCCGTCTCAACCGGCGGGTAGTGGAGGAGGCGGAGCTGGTTGTTGACGCCGCTGTGGAAGCGCAGGAGGTAGTCCTCGTCCTCCAGGCCGATGCCGAGCGCGACAGCTCGCAGGATCTCTTTGGCTGTGTCGAAGCAGTGGCCGTAGAAGCCTGTCATGAAGCTTCGGAAACCGGGGAGGGTCTCCTCAGGAAGCCACACATTGGGTTGTTCGGGGTTGTCTTCGCTTCCAATTTCATAACTCTCCTATTGTCACCGGCAATACACGGTCATCAACCGCCACAAATGCTAAGCGATCGCGCATAGTCTTACCTTACAGTCTTGCACCTTCCTCAGCTCTTCGTCCTCGGCATCTGAATCCTGGTCCTCCTTATGGATATACTGGGAGACTTTCTCGAGTCCTGGCCACGAATATCCTCTGTGCACATTGGGGCCTGCGCGAGCCGGTCAGCAATACGTATTCATTTAGCCATAGCGTGTATTACCCGGCGGGTGAGGAGCCAGCATCTTCTCCTCCTCTGGCAGATCGAAAAGCTTCTTGGACCAGCCGAATGCTTCATCAAGCAGGTCATCTTGCACTCCGTGGTTGATGATGTACACAAATCCAACCTGTCTGCACGCAGTTGCAAGTTCTTTTGCGATGCTTTGCCTCTCCTCCGTGCTGCCGCTTTGCCATTTCCCAAAGTCAATTATTGGTAGAGAAGCCGTAGACGCCATATTGATGACGGGATAATTACTTTGGCGCAGTTCCTGAAGCGAGTGCTGGTTAGAATGTAGTATACGGCGACGGGCCACGATAACTACCCGATAAACGATCTTGAAGCCTTTATCACACTGTTTCCGCATCACAAGGAGCGGGGTCATCCGGCAGGTGTGTGCAACGGCATGGCTCGATATGCGGTCATCATAGCGGACCTGCTCCGGATGCTCCGAACATCCGTCGGGTATACCGCCGTAAAGTTTAAACGGCCTTGGCGATCATATTACATCTGCCGCTCATTGGCCCGATTGGATGCATCAGTTCAAATGCTCCTGCAATGAATCCCGACGGCTCGCTTATCGTAATGTCGATCCACCGAGTACAACGTAGGATATGGTTGATGAAAATAATGAGTCGCGTCGTTTTGCTGTTGCTGTGGAGGAGATCCAGCTTGTGAAACATTGTTGATATTTTTGGGTCTGAAGATACTTCTTCATTCGTAGGTGCGAAGCAAAACTGCTCTTCTTTTCAACGACGAATACAGTTTTGATTTGTTTCCAAATTCGAAACCTGACCCCAGGGATTGACGACCATGTCAAAACAGAAGACTGCACATTGGCTGAAGCGACTAGAGTGTCCCGTCGATGAGAATGCAAACTACAGGAATACCTATTGGTGCAACCGTGATCTGATCCCCATTCCAGAAGACAGAAGAACTTGGACATGGCAAGGTTTTGCTGGATATTGGGTCATCTGTGGGTGAGTATGCCAGACACGATGTTTCCCGCGAGAGAACCACTGACCAGATTGCACCAGTATTAACACAACGGCATGGACTGCCGGCTCGTCACTATTGTCGCTTGGACTCAATGCGCAGCAGGCTATAGGCTGTGTGGTCGGTGTCGCTCTCATATCAGCACTCATTGCCGTCTTGGCTGGGTGGCCCGGTAGTCATGTGTATCTCGGATTTACTGTGCTCAGCCGAGCATCTTGGGGTATGCGTGGAGGCTTTTGGCCCGTCCTGAATCGAATCGTTACAGCCTGCGTCTGGATGGGTATTCAAGTAGGTCGCCCAAAAGCAAAGTCGTCGGTCGGTCTTGTCTAATTTGTCATCATCTAGGCTTATTGGGGAGGTCAAGGTAACAATATTCCTGAGCATTCATGCCTCGCATCCAAAGCAAACTAACGATATCTTTGCAGCCGTCAAGATCATGCTCCGAGCCATCATCGGCCCAGCATTTGTGAACCTCAAAAATACCTTACCGGCCTCGTCAAATACCGACACCGCCAGCCTGATCAGCTTCTTCGTCTTCATCGTCATCTTCCTGCCGCTGCCCATGATCCCCCCGGAGAAGCTGCAGCTGCCGTTCCGCATCACCTTCGTCATGATCACGGCGACCATGTTCGGCATGCTGGGGTGGGCCGTGTCGGCGGCGGGCGGGCCGGGCGTGCTGATGAGCACGCCGGCGACGCTGCGCGGCTCCGCGCTGAGCTGGAACGCCGTCTTCGGGCTGCAGTCCATCGTCGGCTCGCAGGCCTCGGGCTGCCTCGGCCAGTCGGACTGGACGCGCTACGCGCGCACGCCCAACGCCGCCCTCTTTGGCCAGTTCGTCACGGCGCCCATCTTTATCGTCGTCACGGCCGTGTGCGGCATCCTCATCACCTCCGGCGCCGCGACCATTTACGGAGAGTATATCTGGAACCCGTTTGAGCTGCTTCTCGCTGTCCAGGATCACAGCATGTCGCCTGCGGCGCGCGCAGGGACTTTCTTCGCGGGGCTTGGGTTTCTGACTGACCAGCTGGCTTTGTGCCAGATGTTGAATGGTGTCAGCACCGGGATGGATATGGCTGCTCTGTGTCCCAAGTATGTCTTCTTTCTCTATATAAGCTATGACCATTGCTAACTTGAGAAAGATGGATAAACATTCGCCGAGGTTGTTACATCTTGACCGTGGTGGCCATTGCCATCTGCCCTTGGAATTACGTGACGTAAGTCTTTCGTCTCGTGCGAATCCTCGTGAAACAAGCAATATTGACCTGCTGAACATGACAGGAATCCCGGTACTTTCATCACAGTATTGAGTGGATGGAGCGTCTTCCTCAGCCCCATGACCGGCATCGTCGTCTCAGACTACTTCATGGTCCGCCGCGGCGAATACCACATTGGCGACCTGTACCTCGGCGACAGCCGAAGCGCATACTGGTATACCCACGGCTTCAATTTCCGGGGTTTCGCGGCTTGGATACTTGGCATGGCACCGTTGCTACGTGAGTTTGCCCCTGAAGAAGCTGGATTTTCTTTTACGTATTGCAATAGCCACTGAACGATAGCACAGCCGGGTTCGCGCGAGCTGTACAGGGAACTTCGAACAGCAACGGATGGGACCACATTTATCAGATCGCCTATTTTTACGGTTTTGTGACCTCTTTTACGACCTACTACGTGCTTTATCTTGTCTTCCCGCAAGAGCGACAGCGCGGAAGTTCACCGTTTGTACTAGACAAGGAGCCAGAGGTCATCACCGGCGCAAGTGCATTCGACGAGGAGAGGACTGGTGTCATCGTGACTGGGGAGAAGAAGACTGCTCATATAATGGAGGCTTAGCAGATGATCCGCCGAGGAATTTGGACAAGAACAGATCTGTAGGTGGGGGTTTTTCTCGAGATTTTGTGAAGCTTTAAGTCACTACCAAAGCAGAACAAGGAATTTCTAGCCTTGATGACAGAATAACATTAGACGTTCAAAAAATTAGTGAATATATCCTCTATGATTATCTCTGTATCGTGGTATTATCAAACCGGCTGTATCAGGTTGTAGACGCAAGCGTATGCTTCTCATTTATTACTTCGGGGTGACATTTCCACTTGACCAAAGATTCAGGCAGGTTCTTCTCCTCAAACCCCTCCAGGACTGGCGTCTTGCAAACCACGGGCGAAATAGTTTTCCTGAGGATGAAGCCAGCCAGGGGAAGGAGGAGAGTCAGTCCGTATTTGCCAATGACCATGTGCTTCCAATTGAGCCACGCCAGCAGCCGTGCGCTCTGCTCGGAGAAATTGGCCGTCTGCAGCGTATCTTTCGCTCGATCCTGCTGATATGACTCGAACATCTTTTCGAGGGCCAACGTGGATGGATGTTGATCTCGCTGCAACAGTCTGCGCAGCTGGTTGACCAGGACGACCAGGTCCGTCACGCCGCAGTTGTATCCCAACCCGACGTGCGGCTCGAGCTTGCGGACAGCGTCACCGACGAGTACTATGCGCTTGTGGTACCATTGGTCTACTAGTCCCTCCTCCAGGTCAATCATGCCGGGCTCGCCGATGCTATGGCGACAGACCTCGGCTGCGGTATAGCCGGGCGCGACGTGGAGATGCCCCCATCGCTCCATCATGGCAGTCCGATCAGCCTCTGTGTACCGCGTCAAGACTGAAGTGGGAGCATTCAGCTTCTCGAAGAGGCCAAACGTGGCTCTCTTCGATGTGCAGACCGTTTGAATGCTGACGCCATGGTGAATTGCGTTATATGTGGTATTCGCTTCCAGTCCCGGCAATAGAGGTATGTCGGCAATATACATCCGGTATGTTGTCACGTATGGGGTCTTCTGCTTCTCTGGCAGGTCCACGGGCTCGCAGCCGGCCTTCAGAGACTGCGCAAGCAAGCGAGTACGGCTTCGAACGCCGTCGGCGCCGATGATGATGGAACCGCTGTGACAAGTCCCGTCGGCGCATGAGACATTGACTCCGTGCTCAGATACTTCGATGTCCGACACCTGTTTTCCCAGTAGTATGCGGTCCTTTGCAGTTTGTGGTAGGCTTCTGTAGAGGAAATCCATCAAGCTTGGCCGGCTCATCAATCTGACGCCATGGCCATGACTGAACAGTCAGCAGTCGGGACAAGAAAACAATTTCCCGAGTAAGGGAATCTCACTTCTCTTCTAAGAATTTCAATGTGTTGTCTGTCCTCCTTAGACGACCATCCTCGGCAGTCAAAACCAGCATCTTGGATATGTGCTCCAGGAGCGGCGTCACTGTCTCGAGCAGACCTAATTGATCAAACAGCCGCAGAGTCTGTGGCCAGACGGCCAGGTCCGTTCCCCGGTAAGTAGAAATATCATTGTGTTTCTCCAGAATCACAAAGTCGATGCCGACTTGTGGGAAGATGTGTGCTGCAGTGAGGCCGACTAGGCCGCCGCCGACGATGACAGCGCGGAACTGTGCTGGATCGTCCATGTTGTATTTTGTGTTTTGGGGCCTGGTTGACGAGTCAGTAATAGAATATAGATAAAGCTGCTGACGACAATTGAAAAACGTGCTACTTGAAGATTGCAATGAGGAATCGGCGTCTGGTTCTGTGTAGCAGTAGATGAACCGAGCAGGAGTTAGTTGGGAAGGTAAGATTTCTCTGGTTCATGCTCCATCGTAGTCTTTGACTTAGATGCACAGGGCGATTGAGACGACCCTTGCATCATGCCAAGTATGAGTTGGTCTCTGCAGCTGTGATGCATATTTCCTGTAACTCGTGTCTACCCTCAAGTGAATGACTGCAGATTTCTGCCCGAATGCATGCCGATAACTGATTGTGTGCCCCTACCTAATCAACCTGGGCGCATATCATCTCCTTGCTGACAGCCGAGGAGAGGAGGGAATCCTTCCCCCACATAAACACAAGACCATCTGCGCCGCTCCCTGCCCCGCAGTGAGTCTGTGAACATCTCCTGCAGAGGTAAAACGGTAGATCTAGAAAAGGAGGCATCGTACATGCAGCCTTACCAATCACTTCTGCTAGAGACCATTTACCCGATTTGGCCAGTTCCGACAGCGGTCCAGTAAATTGACTTCCAGTATACCTCGCAGTCGAAGCGTGCTTTGAGACTAGAAGGGATGCTACACCGTTTACAGTAACATGAATTGCTTTCTCACACGTGCGCTTCGTTCTGAGACACGTGGTGGATATTGCAGAGATTTCTACCCAAGTACTTGTATGTTGCATCTCTTATACTACGTGCGCTTGCCGAGTGACGACCGACTCATTCTTATCAGTCATATCTTACACCTTCGAGCGCGGCTTTACCCCTATTGTGCGATAGTGACACAAGTCGAGCTCAAACAAAAGGCGTCTTCTCAAGCCTTCTTGATCAGAACGCCCTGAATTCTCGGCAGACAAGTGATCAGATCCTCGGGCGCCTCGATTGCCTCAGGGTTCTCCCATTCTCCAGCATTCAGAATGTCCTTCAACACATTGCGCGTCAAGTGACACCCGACAAATGTGCTCCAGCCCGGATTCAGAAGGGCTTTTCTAGCGTGTTAGCTCGTGTCTTCACCACATTTTCAACAATCTCCCGGTGGGAACGTACCTTGCTCTGCAATCGTGATGGGGCTCTTGCTCCATCCATGCTCCCAGAATATGAACTTTCCTCCGGGCTTGAGGAGCTTCCATACCTCCTTCATGACGATCTTGGGATCATGGACGGCACACAAGACCTGGATTGACAGTACAGAGTCCAAGCTACCCTCGGTAATTCCCTCTTTTCTCAATATATCGCTATCTTCAAGGTTGGCAACCACGAGCTTGTATCTGTCTTGTATTCCATGCTTTTCCAGCTTGGCGTTGATGTCGTTCTCGTAGTAGGCGTTGGGCTCAATACCTGGCGACGCTCAGAGGTTAGCATTACTCATTTCTTCAATGGAATCAAAAGAGAATGATTGATCGGTTCGAGTGTCACTCACCATAAACGCGACTGACGCGAGACATGTCGAAGCGATGAAGCTGATTGCCCGACCCGGGACCCAACTCGACGACCACGCCACTCGCAGCTTTCATCAGCGACGGGACGACGGTTGTATCTTCAAAGGCGACGAAGCCGGGAGCTGCGTGTCATAGTCCATCAGTGTCCATACGCTTCAAGAACTGATGCGACAGTGTATTACAGGTTGTGCAGAACAGCTTGGCCATGGCCGCATCGCGAATCTGCGGGAGGTGGAAAAACGCCCCGAGACCATCTTGACGAAGCGCGTTCACGAAAGCTTCCCAGTGCACTACATAGACATGTGATGTTTAGTAAATGTATGAGAACTTGGAATTCAGGAAGACCTACAGCGGATGGAAAACCATATCATGCCGCATGGGCGAAGAAACGCAGCAAGACGAGGATTCTGTGCCATGGTTGTTTCACAGCAACAGCGATGATTGATTATAACAAGACAAGCGATCAATGTTCTTATACGATTGAGCAACTGATGATAGTATAATGTGTTATGAAGAAGAAGGGACGTGTAAATGATGCTGGCTTTGTGCTATGGTATGCCTGAAACAATAATACTAGAAAGTGTGTACTGGATACGATTTAGTGAATAGAGAGGAGAAAAGAATAGCTGTAAGCCGAGCAAGTCGAAAAGGGTATCTAATACCTTGCCTACTGCGGGAAGGACATTGTACCCTAATGATTGGTGCTGATTGATTGGTGTGAGCGGCACAGCAATCAACCTCGCTTATCTGGACCTGGAACTTGAGCGCTAATATTATAATACTTGTTTCATCCCTCAACACACCGAAGTCAATAGCTTCTGATGAGAGTCTTGAGCAAGCACTTATCTCACCCGCAAACGGAGAATATGCAGTCGAATGTAGAGACTGCAAGAATAGATCAAGGTTGAAGATACTCAAATCTATGGTCTATACCGAAATATGCTACTGCAATTAGGTTGTGAGGTGTAGCCGTGCGAGTGCAGCCTTCGCACGCTTCCTCGATCCTATAATTATAAATTAATTCCGCAATTGAGCGGCGAATGCCGAGGAATTCAGATTAAATGAGAGAGAGTCATCAATGCTTCCAAGAAATCCCCAGCACTCTGATCATACTATGTCTGCTTCGAACTGTGCCATTTGCACGGCGCGTGTTCCACATCAGGTCATGGCCCTCAGAAGAAGTATTGACCCACCGCGTTCCTTCGACTCAGATATCTCTCACGTTCTGGGATTCATCGTCCTTTGAATTGAGCAATTCCTTTGAAGCTGATCCAGATCCTCGCAATCTCTTAATAGACAAAGACTTGGATCGGCCATTCCATGTATCGTATTTTGGATGAAGGCCGGGCGCGGATTGCTCGAGAGCCGACTTCGATCTTCTCAAAGCCAGGTCTGTGTCACTCTTAGCCGAGTCATTTTCGTCCAACATATGCGTCGGAACACAGTCCTCGTATGAGACGTGCGTGAGCGGAGTGCCATATTGCTGCGAAGTTCCTGATCTCGCCTGAGACACCTCTCGTCTACCCACCGGTGTGTTTGGAGGTTGAAGAGCAACTACATTTGGGAAGTCACAAGAGTCTGGCGAGCCACTTCTGTCGCCATTCTGAAGACCTCGTATTCCTTGAGCGAATCGAAGGCTCAAGGGTGCTTTTGACGACGCTCCACTGAGGCCTCTTGGTCGTGCCTCACTGCTCACAGATGGTCGCTTGAGGTGGTCGATTGTTCTCTTAAGAGCCTCCAACTCTTTGTATCCGCCATGCTGAGGTATAAGTTCAAGCTCGGGATACTCCAGTTCTCCTGAAGAAGCCGGTCTCCTCTTCGTATGTGTAGGGTGGTTATTGAGACTAGCATTAGATCCATCATGCTCACGAAAGAATTTAGCAAGGCTTTCTCGCAGCGAATGGCCAACTTTGCTGGAGAAAGATCGTCTTTCAGGCGTCGTATGACTGTCTTCTAAGGCAGGAACTTCTCCGTCCTTGTCCGTGGACCACTTGATTGAGCTGGCGCCGGCTTCCGCCACAGCAAAGTCCTTGGGTGTTACCGAATCATCAACGCCAGTAGCTCCATTTCGCTCTTCTCGATTGTGAGAAGGCCATTTTGCCCAAGATTCTGGTATACCGTGACGAGTATGTGTGGCGTATATATGAGTTCTAAAGCTAGGCGTTCGGTCTGCGTCCAATGGATCAAGTTGTTCGGATTGAATCTGATGTTGCCATTCCTTAACTATGCGATTCGATGAGTCGAGTGTGATACTGGTGATTGGCATGTTATCGTTACCAGTCGCGGGTCTGAGTGATGGTGATTGCAATCCCGATCCATCTTGATGACTTCGACTATAGACAGAACTTGCCTCTCGAGTGTGCGGCATGGTTGGCGCTGCAGCTTCATTAGACGCGCGACGAGAGGGCTGACTTCTGAACTGAGTGGATGGTGTCTCGTGTTGGGACTCTGTCTGGCGCCCTTTACAAGCTTCACGTTGCTCTGCCTCAAGTCTAAGAGCACGCTGCCATAGATCTGTGGCTGTCTCTTCTAACTTCAAGTCACGCTCCTCATTGGAACCACCTTTTCCGCGCCTCAACTGCTTGGTATCGTGCGCAGCATCTGCAGTTGTATGACTGGCGAGAACAGCGCCTGCCACGTCCTTTGATGGATCTCCATGAGATCTCTGTTTGCGCAGCGTGTTTTGCGATTTCCCTTTGCCAGAAAAGAATCTTGCGAACAAAGAAGGTCTTCTGGCAGGTTGTTCCAGACCATCATCTGCATGTGGCGGAAGTCTTGTATCAACAGGACTACTGATATGACGCAATCCATGTGGCTCTGCATTCTCGGCTGTATTGTTTTCTCGATCAATGATCCCATCCTTAGAGACAATGTTTGAGTTCAGGGATGCGACCAATGTATTGTCATTCCCAGATGCCGTGGCCGGTCTCGTCGATGTATGGGCAGAGTATGTCGGATCCCAATGTGCTTCGGGACTGTTCGCGGTGTCCACGTCACCACTGATTTCAAGCTCTGCGCACACGCATCAGCGTAGTCCAATCGAATACATCACAAAGTTTTGCAACTCACCGTGTGATCCACAACTCTGAATTTTTGACGACCGCTTTGGCTCATTGTCCATATCTTTGCCTTGGGTACATCGCACGCACTGCACATCACTTAATTCAGTGGCAGAACGTGAGGATGAGGGATCTTCTGTAAGTGGAACTCGATTGTCATGCCCGCAAGCAGTTCCAGAGTCATCCGGCTCTTCTGCCTTTTCGCGAGAAGGGGTCGGCGGTCTATTGGGTCTTCCTGTCGTCGGAAAAGAGCCCTGAGACTTCACAAGATCCGGACCGATGCCAGCGTCCGACGATGAGGACAGTGTTCTGACTCGTATTGTCTTGGGGTTGGAGTTCATCTCGCTGAACAAGGCAGAATCTGGGCGACCCTCCAGAACGCTATCACTGTTACGACGAGTCGATGAGTGCGAAATGGACTGGAGCGTATTGGAAACGCGAAGCCAGAGATCCAGAGGAGAATACTGATCAGAGTGTGTTGTGTTGTGAAAGATAGCAGTGGACTGTTCAAAATTGGATTCGTCAGCATTAGGAATTGAAGCAAAAGAGTCTTCTTCCTCTTGGTCCATCTGGGGGACAGTAGATGTTCTCAGTGGAAGATCATTTTCGTCGACAGGACGTTTCTCAGGACGCGGATCGGAAACATCACTCGCACCCATGTGAGGAGCTCTGTGAACGACCACGTTATTCCTTTCAGAAGTATCGCTTGGGAGCCCGCCAATATACTCCGCCAGATGAGCAGCACTGTAGGATAAGCGCCATGAGGCTATGGAGCTGGAACTACCCGCATCAGACGCATCGCCAAGCTCCACGTGGGGTGATAGCGGCATCTTTGGCATTGAGCCATGCTCTCGCAAGGCGTTCGTGGCCTGCACGGCTGAGTGTTCACATGTACTCGGAGGACTTGTTGGGCAGCTGCTGCGGCGACGCAGAGAAGTGCTGGTACCGGTGACCACTATTGGTAGAGCCACAGCGATCATCTCACGAACAGGAGATTCGGAACTGCTAGAAGTCGCCGTGTCAATGTCGCACACGGAGAACTCGATATTATCTCTCGGCCCAACCCCAGTGATATCAGGACGCTCAGATGGCGAGTGTGACGTCCGTCTCGAGGGGACATGTTCGTTGCTCTTGATTCCAGCGTCAACTTCTTCCGCATCTGTGCTGAGCTCTTCCTGGATCCTCTTGTGCCTAAGTCGCCTCAACTCTGCGCGTCGTGCAAGTTCTTCTTCACTACTACCGACGCTTTGTTGCGACTGCCTTCTGGACTGAGACTTATGAGACAAGCGGCGGATCAATTTTGTCTTGAATGCTCCCAAAGTAGTGTTCGTGGGTGTCCGCTGGTCCAATCGTTCATCCTCGCTGTCGGAGTTATCGACCTCGATGACTGTAGGGTCGAGGACAGCTTGTTGTCTGGGTGTTGCCACGAGTGAGGGAGCAAGAGCATCGATCAAGACAGCAGGGCCATCATGATTTTGTCCTCTCACCCGAATTTTAGCAAGCTTGGCTTGGGCAGGTCGGGCAGGTAGTTGAGCAGTTGGTGTTGAAATATCTCGGTCTGGTTGAGCACCACGGCTGGGACAGCAGCAAAGAGCTTGCATTCTGCAGGATATCGGAGAGGCTAATGGATCAGTCCTTGGCGTTCATGAAGCAATCGGCGCTCCGAATGATGTCGCCCTTGAACGAAAGAGGGCGAAACAGTTCAATGGCACATCACCAGCACAACAGGCAATGTGCTTGATGGCTCGGACTGTTGTATGTGCACGATGTCCGTCATCTTGCTAAGAGTGCTTGAGACAGCTGGCCTTCTCACTTTCCTCTCAGGGTGCAATCACGTCTGGGAGAGGGAAGCCACGAGGCACGCCCGCGCATCGACGAGCTGCGACTTCCTCAATCTCGACTGATGCCCACAGAGGTAGCTGCCCAGGTTTGGCAAAAGTGCATGATAGGCATTGTTTGTCATTGAATAGGTATATGACATTTCAGGTCGTGGCTTCGTCATCTTTTGAAATGCCGGAATTCGTTCAAAACTCGGAGTCTAATACACGAATTGTCTAATAATCTCAATTCGAATTCGAGCCATTCAACTTGAGGCTTGTAGTACTTTCCTTGGATGATGCTTTCCTGGTTCTTTGATTTTTGATCACTACAATGTGGTAATGGGTTTGCAGTCATGCTCCGCAATGCGAGTGAGAGGTACTAGATGCCGTCATGCTATACATGAGCAATGGCAAGACAATTCTATATTGGGGGCGACATGGAATACCATGGAAGGTGTACGGTACCTATGCAGTCGGCCACTTGGCCAGAAAGCTCCGAGTGGGTTTTGACAGCTGAGCTGCCGTTAGTCTCCGAGATGGGCCGATGGTTGGTACTTGGAGTCTTGATTGTGTCCATTTCTCGGCTGCCACACGGTGTTTTGCATGAAATGATTCGATCATTTCATCAGCGCCGTGCTGCTCATGATTGCTTCAAGAACATTTTGTGAAGGAAGTGCGTGAACGAAGAGGGAGACATATTTGTGTTGACTGTATTTCACGACACATGGGTTTACAATTTTGCTATCGACAAGAAACCCCGATGAGAGCCGGGTTCGGTGCATTTCCACATTTGACGCTTGCATTGGTTAGCCTCACCCAGATACGATGGATAATTCTTCTTTCGATTAGCTTGGCTGCATAGTAGCTAATCAAGATGTAGAGATTGGTGCTCAACACAAGGCGAATGATTCGTGGTTTCAAGGCCTCATACATGCATACATACACAATATACTTCTGCCACATTGATCAATATTTGCCCTTGGACAGCTGTCGGCAGAACATGTTTGTGCTTCGAGTGATTCTTGGGGGGCTGGTGAGAATGTGTACTCAGTGCACTCCAGAAGGACTCGGGCGCCGGGAAGCAGCGGGTGACTGACTGTTGGGCAGATCCATCTACCAGCGTCATATGCACTCAGCTCTCTTCCTTTCGGATGGTTTTACTGCAAGGGGCGTGGTTTTTCTCTGGTACAATGTAGGAATGGCAGTATCTTAGGCGATCTCGGGGAGGGTATGGGTCTTGTCCAGTCTCGTAGGCCGAATGGCGCCATCGCTGCCTTTTGAGCTCTTGGTTGGCAAAGTTGGATTCCGACAGCCGCCCTGCGTGCAATAGTCGGGCACGGTTCGCTGTGGGGTCGAGACTGGCGAGGTGGTAGGCCCACCCCCCGCTTTCGGACCCCTAAACTTTTTTGCTGAATTGCCTTCAATGATGTTTTTTGCTGAGACAACCCCGCCATCAGGTATAGACACTGGCGAGGTTTGTTGTTGCCAGTGCTGCCACTCGTGCTACCTCAGTCTTACCTAGCTCCAGGACCCCTCACCGCCCAACCCGCCCTCCGCCGATCTCTCATCTTTCCTCCCGCCTTCCAAGCCCATAAAAATTTGACTTCCCTCGAGCTGCTTGTGAATCTGTTCTTCTCTTCTCTCCATTCTCAATCCTCCTTGTCTCTAACTCCCATCACTAGAGACTGGAAAAAACCGTGTCTTTTTTGTACGCTCCTCCCCACGTCCACGACCTCCTCATACTTTTACGTTTGGCCCAGTTGCTAATCTACCTACCTGTCCAGTATACCCCGCATATCACAGATTTCGAGAATTACGGGCAAGATGGTTCAGTCCGCAGTTCTGGGTTTCCCCCGTATGGGTGTGAACCGTGACCTGAAGAAGGCCACTGAGGCTTGTGAGTAACCCAGTCTCCCTATTCATGTGCCTTTGTGGTACAATTTCTCTGCAGTATTGTGCAATTCCTCCGAGAGCCCTTGCTGACATAGTTTCCTTATTCAGACTGGGCTGGTAACCTCTCGCAGTCCGACCTCCTCGCCGAGGCCAAGCGTCTGCGATTGGCTCACTGGAAGATCCAGAAGGATGCTGGTGTCGATGTCATCCCCAGCAACGACTTCGCCCTCTACGACCAGGTCCTTTCCCACATCCAGGACTTCGGTGCCGTCCCTGAGCGCTACAGCGGCGCCGGCCTCGACCGTGTCGATGAATACTTCGCCATGGGCCGTGGCCACCAGAAGGGTGGTGTCGATGTGCCCAGTCTGGAGATGGTCAAGTGGTTTGACTCCAACTACCACTACGTCAAGCCCACTCTCCAGGACAACCAGACCTTCAAGCTCGCTGCCAACCCCAAGGCCGTTGCCGAGTTCACAGAGGCCAAGGAGGCTGGTATCGCTACCCGCCCCGTCCTCGTTGGTCCCGTCTCCTTCCTCCACCTGGGTAAGGCAGACCGTAGCCAGAAGGTCGACCCCATTGACCTTCTCGAGAAGCTTGTGCCTGTCTACGAGGAGCTCCTCACCCAGCTGAAGGCTGCTGGTGCCGAGACCGTCCAGATTGACGAGCCCGTCCTCGTCCTGGACCTGCCCAGCAAGACCAAGGCTGCTTTCAAGCCCACCTACGAGAAGTTCGCCAGCCTGGGCGACAAGATCCCCCAGCTCGTCTTCACCACCTACTTCGGTGACATTGTCCACAACGTTGACCTTGTCCCCAAGGACATCTACGCTGTCCACGTCGACCTGGTCCGCAACCCTGAGCAGCTCGACACTGTCGCCAGCAGCCTTGGCTCCAAGACCATCCTCTCTGCCGGTGTCGTCGATGGACGTAACATCTGGAAGACCAACCTGAAGCGTGCCATCGAGACCGTTGAGTCCGCTGTCCAGAAGCTCGGAAAGGAGCGTGTCATTGCCGCCACCTCCAGCTCCCTCCTCCACACCCCTCACACTCTCGCCAGCGAGAAGAAGCTGGACCCCGAGATCGCTGACTGGTTCGCTTTCGCCTCTGAGAAGGCTGTTGAGATTGCCGTCATCGCCAAGGCCGTCACTGAGGGCCCTGCTGCCGTCCGTGAGGCTCTTGAGGCCAACGCCAAGTCTGTCCAGGCTCGTGCTACCTCTGAGCGCACCAACGACGCCGCCGTCAAGGACCGCCAGTCCAAGATCCAGGCTGCCGACTACAACCGCAAGTCTGAGTTCCCCGCCAGAATTTCTCAGCAGCAGAAGAAGCTCAACCTTCCTCTGTTCCCTACCACTACCATTGGTTCCTTCCCCCAGACCAAGGAGATCCGTATCCAGCGTGCCAAGTTCACCAAGAAGGAGATCACTGAGGCTCAGTACGACAAGTTCATTGAGCAGGAGATTGACATGAACGTCAAGATCCAGGACGAGCTCGACCTGGACGTCTACGTCCACGGTGAGCCCGAGCGTAACGACATGGTGCAGTACTTCGGTGAGCGCCTCAAGGGTTACGCTTTCACTACCCACGCCTGGGTCCAGAGTTACGGTTCGCGATGCGTTCGTCCCCCGATCATCGTCGGTGACATCTCGCGCCCTGCCCCCATGACCGTCAAGGAGTCCAAGTACGCCGCCTCGGTCTCCAAGAAGCCCATGAAGGGTATGTTGACCGGTCCCGTCACTTGCCTGAGATGGTCCTTCCCCCGTGACGATGTCCACCAGTCCGTCCAGGCTGAGCAGCTCGCTCTTGCCCTCCGTGACGAGGTCGTTGACCTTGAGAAGGCTGGCATCGACGTCATCCAGGTCGACGAGCCTGCCCTGCGTGAGGGTCTTCCCCTCCGCTCCGGCAAGGAGCGTGAGGCCTATCTTGACTGGGCCGTCAAGGCCTTCCGTCTCTCCACCGTCGGTGTCGAGGACTCCACTCAGATCCACTCTCACTTCTGTTACTCTGAGTTCCAGGACTTCTTCCACGCCATCGCCGCTCTCGACGCTGATGTCCTCTCCATTGAGAACAGCAAGTCGGACGCCAAGCTGCTTGGTGTCTTCGTCGAGGAGGCCTACCCCCGCCACATCGGCCCGGGTGTCTACGATATCCACTCGCCCCGTGTTCCCAGCGAGCAGGAGATCAAGGACCGCATCGAGGAGATGCTGCAGTACCTGAAGCCCGAGCAGCTTTGGATCGACCCCGACTGTGGTCTCAAGACCCGTCAGTGGAAGGAGACCAAGGAGGCTCTGGTCAACATGGTCAACGCCGCCAAGTACTTCCGTGCCAAGTACGCCAAATAAATTTTAACCCTCACAGCACGATAAAGGGTGTTCCGATCGTCACATAGGTGTTGACATCGGTTCACCATCAGATGAGGTGGAGTTGTAAAGGTGATTTTGTCATTTTCCGTGGAACCGCATAACCCTAGGGAAGGGTATATTTGATTCGATCTCAACATCGGCGTTCAACAGGCTTGGTTTCAAATTATGAAAAGTTCTACAGGAAAAGGCAGGATCGGAGCATTCAACAATGAGCAGCATGAAAAGGGATGGGAAGATATCAAGTGGTCCATCAACCGGGCCCTGGAGTGTTATGGCGTTTACTGATTTCTACAAACTGTCACAGAAGCGACCATATTCAAGTCGATGTAGATATAAGATAATAGAAAGGAAGCCCGTTTCAACTGGGTAACATAAACACTTTTGTCATCTTCTTTCGTGGTATGTCTTGTCAGTAATGAATGATCCTGCATCTACTATAATCTCGGGTCTGGACTCTACCTAGGCCATTGACATGTAATGTATGTAATCTGTAAAAATGATGGTTTGTAATAGTCAATTTAGACAATTTCCGGCTCGGGGTTCCAATTTTGCTGTCACTATGAGTGATTTGTGTGAGCATGATGAGCAAGAAAAGCTTATGTCGTCTAATCATTCTCTGAGCGAAAAATCATGAGAGGAAGCCACATATTAAGCTTTAGTTTGTTTCCAGTTGATTGTGAGGCTGGATAAGAAGTAGGAAAACCCGGGCCTCATGGTTAGCGATGTGACTCTTTCATAAAGATTTAGCGGGGCGCGAGCATACTACGGCCCTTACGACGCCTGGACGGCCATGTCGCTTCTGCAATCTCCAGTAATCATCACCTCATCTTATTTTATTGGGCGGATAGGAAGATACTATGAACTGCGTACGAGGCCGTCTACCCGTTTCGCTGTGACGGAGCGAGCAAGCAACAGCAGACAAAGAGCGCACGGCGAAAAATGGAGAAAATAGTCGCGGACCTGAGAGGAGTCCGCCAAGACGATATGGCCCCCCGGACGATGCCCAGAATCCCAGAATCCCAGAATCCGCAGCGATTCCACGGGGAGGGGAACGGGGGGGGGCTCACGTATTCGCTTACGTCGCTGCTCGGGTCTCCTCTGGCGATGGCGTGGGCACTCATCTTAATAAGAATAGACACTCGGTTCACCCAAGGGAATGCCATGGAAGGATTCCACGGCCAGGATTCATCCTTCGACGACCCAGTCAGTCTCGCGAGTCGAGAGGAGGAGCAAGACCTGGGCGGTCGGGAATGGGCCGGGGTAACAAAGCAAGAACAACTGCGCAGTGTGCAGACGTTGGTTTTCTCCCACGTCGCTGTTCCGTCTTGTTGGGCGTCTTCTTCGGATTCTAGGTTTTTCAATACAGGAATCTTGCATCACTTGTCGCAGCTGTTGTCAATCAAAGTACCACATGTAGTATGCAGCCTCCAACGGCAGCGCATACGCACACCAAGTAATTAGTAAATCGATGGCATGAATAGTCGGAATGGTTTTGAATGAATGGCAATCTCATCATAAGCTGATTGCATAAAGGTCACCGAAAAGAAATGAAAGGGGGCCACCGGAGAATTATGTTTGGGAAAGACGTGATCTGATTTTCCATGGGCGCTTGGTTCCATGCTGACCTGACCGAGGATGCGAACAAAGAAGAGAGCAGAAGTTCTGGACCGGATCAACCGCTAGGGCGCTAGCATGGGTTCATAGATGACGCGGCCAATCACGATAACGGACGGAGAGGCTGGCGGGTTTATGAAACGATTGATCAGGGCCCCCCCTTTCCCAGCGGAGGAGAGAGGAGGGGGTCCTTTGGGGGCCTTCCTTTTCTACCGGGGGGCCCATATCCTTCCATCTCCGCCGTGGTGAGATGCATCGGTCTGGACGCCCTTTTGGCCAACTTTTCCATCGGGACCTGCGCTGACAGGCTTGGATACGGGCGGTCTGTTTGTTGGCTCGTTCCTGGGTCCTGATGGCACGGCTCGAGAAGAGAACAAAGGAGGATAGTGGAGGAGGGACGAAAAGAATTGACGAGAACTTGTTTGTGGATATGGCTCAATGGCTCAATTACTATATTTTACTAGTCAGAATCGTATAGACGCCGGAACAGGAACCGCTGTCCAGGCCAACCAGAGGAATTAAATAAGGTTTTTCTTCCTTCCCAGATAAGCGCCAGGGTTGCTGTCTCAGAGGGCTTGAATAGGGAGCTGTATGCTGGTATGGCCCTGGCTTATGAAGTAGATGGGATGATAAGATGGACGTCATGGCTTGGCAAGGCCCCCCGGGCTCCGAAGGGGATGCGATGCGATGAATGCCTGGTTCGGGTGCTCAAGCCCGGGGTATTTTGGAGTTTTTGTCGAGAGCTGGTGCTTGCCGAACTCAACGTGGCGATGCACAGAGCACGAAACCTGTCATTGCCCCCTTTGCACGCCTACGGAGAGCCAGAATACGACGCCCCTGATACGAATGTCACTGGTCACAGGTATGAAGAGACATTGGTGAAGCAATCGCTTATGCAATTCGCAAAACAGGAGCAATAGAGATGAGGACAAGCTTTTGTTCCAGTTCCGCGGTCATGTCGCCGATCAGGGCTGCACCAGAAGGGCCAGAAGCTGGAGGAGGGCAGCCCGCTGTTTTTTCTTTGATGCAATGAGAATCACGATCTGCTCCCGCAACAAGTCGGGATCGGTTCAGTCTGCCGGGCGAGGCCCCATTTTATTTTACGTACAGGCTCAGCACCTCGAAATCGCATATGCGAAGCTCAGAGTTTGGTTCGCTTGATCTACTGATGAGCGCGCATTGAAGCACCTCGGAGAGAAAACGATACGTGATATGCAGATCGTCATCTCTTCGGTGCTACACCAGCGTGTTATATAGGAACGCTAGAGTAAGAGGTTATTGGGAGTCATTGTGACTAAAAGTCGGATTTCTTAAAAAAGGAATACCAAAGTAAAAGTTTTCTACCATTCTCAGCACCTAGCAGTGCTATCTGCCTAGGTACAGTACTGGACTGGAGACTCACTCGGCCGGTCAATGCGAGTCTATTCGAGCACGGGCTTCTCGAGGATCTATCCGCCGACGCCGTCGCCAAAATGGCTTCTATAGTCGCTATAGTCTAAATGCTTTGGGGTCCTGTTGGATGGAGGAAAAGAGGAAATCTGACTGCTTGAGCTGTAGCACTGCGACCATGTCTGAGGCTATTCTTTTAGCATCTGCCTAATGCTTAGCTGACAGGTACTACGAGACACTGGGACAGCCCTGAATGAGCCCTTTCATATTCCTTCCAATGATCAATCACAATGCCTAGGTTAGGTGCCTAGGGGCGGCTCAGTTGCTTCCCGGGGTTCTAAAGTTCAGACGCACGTTGTTCCTTCCATATTGTAAGTTTAGCAACACATGAGTGGAATGCATCTAGAAACTAGAAACCCCATCGAGGAAGAAAAAAGAGAATAAACACACATACAACGTTGTCACCACGCGCGTGCTTCGTACATTTTTCTTATTTTCGTTGGGCCGTTGCGGCTGCACATTCCACCCGTTTTACATACATGCAGCAGAAGCATTTTTCTTTCCTATTGGAAATAGCAATCAGGCAGGGCCCGCGGATGCGCTGGAACACGAATCCCGCACACCGCTGCCCATTTTAGTTCAGCTCTCTCGGCAACACACCTAAGGAGTAGTACTTCGTACCTCGTACCTAGCTGCAGAACGTGCGACACTGCGACTTGACGAGTTGCTAGCGACTGGTCCGTGGTCATCTTGTCATTTCGCCAAAAAAAAAAAAAAAAGACACAGGTCGGTACCCTGGGCCTTACTACAATTTATTACTGCTCAGTTTGTACGGAAGCACGGCCAATTGCTATTCTCGCCCGGCAATCAATGCAGCCAGCAGCGGCAGAGTCCTCGCCCACGAAAACGAATTGTGCAAGCGCGGTGGTGTGGTGGGCGAGTGAAGACTGCTGCTGCTTATGTTGGCCTGGAGAAGAAAGATGACTCCCCCGGGTCACCCAAATCAACCCCAAGTGCCGAACAGAAGAGGGGATCGGCGCGCAGTTTATATGGTCGCCCATCAACTTGGATCTGTCTGTTCGCCCACCTGAGACCTGGGGCGATGGTCGACAACTACAGTCACCCATTCTTGCTGTTGGCAATTGGTGCCGTCACCTTGCAGCGTCTCGTCGCATCGCAACGACTGGGCAAGACTTGTTTTGTGCAGGCGCCCTGAGTCCCTGACCAGACCGGATGTGCCATGTGTGTGCTTGTGCGCGCGCGCGCTTGTTGCTTGTGCGCAGAGTTGTGCCGGCCTGTCTCCCATCGCGACTGGCAGTCCTCAATATTCCCGTACACAACCACACACGCACTAGAAAAGCGCCCTGCCGCAAGTGCAGCAGCCATTCAACGTGGTTCCCGGAGTCCAACCAGATCTTGTTTGGCTCCCCTTGAGGCGCCCATTGGCTGGCTTGGCTCCGTCTCACGATGGGACCTGCATATATATCGACATGGGTGTCTAGTGGGTGTGGGTCCTTCAGGGGAAGCGATGGCATGCCAACTCTTTTTTACCATAGTATGTACCCATCGTGGTACTATGGCGCCCAAAGAGCCCAGAGAGAGAAAAACTCGCTCGGTCCAATATGGTCGGCGCTCCCTCGTCCCACCCCTGCTGCTTACAACGCTCGTCTATTGCCCTGGGAGCCCGGCCGGGGGTGGCTGCCTCTTCTTCCCACTGCCACGCACCATCACCGGAAACGAGCTGGCTTGGACCAAGGGCCTACTGGTCCTGTAATGATGGTAGGCAAGGGTTCCCCCCCATCAGTGGGCCCATCTCGGTCCTTGGAAGATGAACAGAGGTCAGGTTCACGGGTCGAGGCTGTGTTCTGCGCTCTGCTGGCCATGCTCAACCCCGGCGCGCCCAAGGTCGGGCCACCACAGGCTGGCTGCGAGGGGGGAAAACTGCGAGTGCAGATTCGTAAAAAGGGCTCACACCCATCCTGAATAGACTCTCTTTTTCCTCTTTTCTTCCCTCCACACCTCTCAGCCTCTCTTTCGAGTCCATCTCAAGTCTCTCTTTCAGCCCGTTGTCGGTCGTTCCATCGTTCTTTTCTGCGCCTACGCTGCAGCCTTCAGTTCAATACTCTTCTCAGCTTTCAAAGCGGAATCGACTTTCGCTCTTTCATCGTTGCATATTCGCACGCCCACATTCTTTCGAACGACAACAATCCAGAGATCAGACCCGATCAAACCAATCAAAGAGTCAAATTATTAGACAATCTTAGAAGTGATATCAAATCAAACCACCAATATCATCCAAAATGAAGTCCACCACTGTCGCCGTTGGCCTTCTCGCCGGCCTCGCCTCGGCCTCCTACAACCACCCCCGCCACTTCCACGCTCCGGCTCCTTACTACCGCCGTGACAACATCAGCTCTGAGGCCGCTCCCACCCAGACTACCCTGACCGTCCAGGTCACCTCGCTCTACACCGTCACCAGCTGCGCTCCCACCGTGACCAACTGCCCGGCCCGCGCCAACAACACCGCCGCCATCACCGGTGTTGCCGCCACTGACCTGACCACTGCCGTCGTCACAAAGGTGATCGACTTGACGACCACGGTCTGCCCGGTCACGGCTGCCGAGTCCGTCTCCTCGTCGGTTGTCGATGCCCACAGCTCGGGTCTCATCACCGGCTCGACCCACGATGTCACCCCCACCGCTGCCAGCGACAACTCAGCCGTCACCACCTCGGCCAAGGTTGGCACCACCGATGTTGCCTACACCGTCACTGTCGGCCCCGAGAGCTCCCGCTCGGTCATCACCACCACCGTCAAGTCCACCTACACCGAGCAGGTGACCGTCACCAAGACCAAGGCCTCCTCCACCGCCGAGACCACCGAGAGCAACTCTCCCGTCGGCTCTGAGAGCGAGAACACCTCTTCCGAGGGTACCACCACCACCACCTCGACCAGCACTGGAACCCGCACTGTCACCATCTCCAAGGTTTCGGGTACCGCCACTGCTGTCGCCACTGGTACTACCGCCAGCGGCAACTCTGCTGTCGGCTCTGACTCTGACTCCGAGTCTTGCCCCGAGGCCGTGACCGTCACCGTTACTGCCGCTGCCAGCACCGTCTACGTTACCCAGACTGCTGCTTCCGGCGCCGGATCTTCGGCCGCTGCTGCCGGTGTCTCTGACGCCGCTGTCACCACTGCCAAGGCTTCTACTACTGCCTCGGCTGCCACCTCCACCGCTACTGGCTCCACCGAGAACGCCTCGACCGGCTCTGACGACTCGTCTTCCGGCGATGACGACGAGTGCGAGGCCGACGAGACTGACGGTGTCGTTACCGCCACCCAGGTCGCCACCGTTGTCCCCTACCCCGTCGCCTCTGGCAACGGCACCTTCCCTGCCCCCACTGCTGTTCCCTCCAGCTTCCTCCGCCGCCACTAAGCGCAGCTCATAACATAGCAGCCTGGCTTTGGCTGTTCAAAACCAGCTTCTAGTTCTCTGTATAATGTTTGGGCAATTTTAGTATTTAAGCGGATGGGTCGGTAGATAAAAACCCTCCACCGGGCCGAGGGTTTGGGGAGGCAAGACAAAGCACATAACAACAACAACCTGTGTGTTCCACACAAGATCCTATGGTCACGAAGTTCACGATACCACAACAGCAATACCATACGACTAAGCGGACACCCTTAGCGAAACAGCATTCTGATAGATCCGGAACCAGCGAGCGGGAAAAATCAAACCAAACAGATCATTTTATTGGGTTATTTTTTTATGTTTTCACGCATGGCGCGGCTGTGCTCTGGGCTCTGGATGGCCGGGCTTGTTGGCTGCGTTAGAAGAAAGATTTTCGCTTCGTTTGTATGTAGGGTGATAAACCCCCTTTTTTGAATGGAATTACTTCAGGTGGTAGCTTCTTTTGACTTTCTCAACTGTTGAACTCGTGATGTGACTGTTCAAACTTTGCAATTCCCATCGTCGGTAAGTTGTCCATCTCATGTCTTGAAAATGTTTCGCGCAAGTTCAGATAAGGTTAATCCGATCGCTCTGAGCACATGTTTCATCGACACAAGGCCGCCGGCGGGCCGTCATATCCCTGCTTTTTGTGTCATGATGTGGCTTGAGCCGCATTCCAGAGGTGTGTGTGGTGTCAAGCCCTATTGGGCTCAAAAAGAAAGTTTCCATCTCGAGCTTTATTGGTCATGCTGTTGCCAGGTCTAGCTCACTCGCACAATAGGCTATACTTGGAGAACAAAACAAGAGGCTTCTCGGTGCGATATGCCATACAGTGAGTAACGAAATCGGCTTCCGCATCCTGCGACTGGAATGTTTTCCAGCATATCCATTTTCGGCGCTGACACAGTGTCATTATGTGCTGACTTACTGTATACAAGGATCTACCAATTCAGATATATAACCATTCGCACTCGCTGATGCTAACCACCATTGCATATTTGAAAATTTCAGAACGGTCCCTGGCCAGCCAAATAACACGATACTCATCCATTAGTTGCTTACAGCTTATTCAAATTGCTATCGATATACTCCATGGCCTATAAAACACCGCCTTCGCAGTCACATCAGCTGCGAAATATTACTTGCCTTTGGCTTCTCAGGAATTTTATGCACTTGCGATGTGCCTCGATGAGATTCATACATCATTTTTAGTCGAGTATCAACACTCGCACACAGCTTCTACAGCATCTCTGTCGCCCAAGTCTGTGGCGACGAACGCATCCCTTACGCCCCAGTGGGACATGTTTTCGGCTTAGTGTCGATGCTTTGTTTGCTACATCCAAAACGCCGTTTTTGGATCTACCAGAACGGTCGTTTGCATCCTGTTTTGGATCGAATTGAACGCAAACAACACGCTTCTAGAAGATTCTTGTGCCTGTTCTGCACGCTGAGAAAAAAGTAAGTCCAGATCTAATCTTCACATTTTGGCTCTGTTGTTGTGAGCGCGATTTGACTGCACGCTGTGGCAATACGACTTTGCGATAATGGCTGACTTCGGCTCTCAAGATGATTTCTTTACTCAGATCAACCGCTGGCCATCGTTCCTGCAGGATCAGTCCGTACGGTCATGCTCAAATACGCCGGCTTCGCTATTATCCCAGAACTCCAACGGCTCGACTGACGATCTCCTGGAACATACCAATGACCACAATATCGACAACGAGCCAAGGCTATCGTATTCCATTGAATGGAGGATCAGTCATAATGGGAAGAAGCTTCCCAAAGATACAGAGTCAGATGTGGACTGTGCATTCGAGACGTACTGGGCAGATGTGCTGAAGTCGAAGGTGGAGAAGTATGCTGCGAAGAAGTTGGCGTCGTATGGAAACTGTCATGTTGAGGACACCAACATCACTATATGCGTCGCGCATCGCTCAGTCCGTGATCTGGTTAAGTACTACGACGGCCTGAACGTCGAGTGGCATGAACTAGACAAACAAATTCTTGATCGGGTCGCGTATCACAAACAGATTCGGCTAGAGATCATATTCAACTACGTGGACAGTGCTCAGTCCGACAATGATGGTGCCCCAAGCCGCCAACGTGGAAGGTCTTCTGCCACGAAGAGCATGCTTTCCAGTAGGAACAGACAGATAGAAGCTGAAGAGTCATCCGGCCAGCCATCGGTCTGGGTACGAATCTACAACTTGATGCGATGTCCCGGATCACCTTGTCACCTCGGACCATATTGCTGGCAGGACAAGGATAGAAAGCACTATAGGCTGAAGTCGCATCACTTCAGGAAACTCATCACGGCTGTCCAAGCAGGTCATGTCTTCGAAAAGCATGATGATATGCCCGACGACCTGCGTGAACAGCTCTATGCTGAAGAGCAGCAATATCTGGAAGGAAAACGGAAGCGCGATATATCTCCGCCAGGTCGTCTCCCTCCAATACAGATTACCAATGTAATGCCTGGAGGGTCTGACGCGGCAGCGATCATGCCGCGGAGCCCCATCGAGATCCCTGGACTTCGAGATGTTAATGTCGGCATATACTCCGATTGGCACGGTTCCCATGTGGATGATCCAGTTTTGAAGCAACAATTCAAATTGTGCGGATCTCTGACACTAGCGGAGGGTTATGATCTGGAACAGTTGTGGGAGGAGCCAAACTTTCAGTTCCTAGTAGATGGTGGAGTCAAGGTCGGGTTAGCTAAACGGTTTATTCGTGACATCAAAAGATGGGCGACAGACTATGCTAGCTAGGCAGTATGTCTATAGTACTCCGCTTGAATCTTGCCTTCGATCGTAACTATCCTACGGCTGCTTAATATAAAGCCCCGTATGGCGAAAATGTCCCTCCGCACTTAACTTTCTAGCGCCCACTTCTTCGACGCACCACTCGAAGAAAGCTGCGAACCCTGCACGCGAATGGTCTGCATAATTGCACCAATGTCTTCTGATAAAAGCCTTGAGCTCAGCGAAGAACTCTTCGATAGGGTTCAGATCAGGTGAGGGCGGCAAGAACAGCACTTTGACACCAGCTTCAGCACAAAGTTTTTCTATTGTTTCTGGCTGATGAAATTGCGCGTTGTCCATAATAAGGACCGATTTCGGTTCGGGCCATCTGCCGCACAACGGCAGTAATTCACGTATAAAGTTCTCGAATGTAAGTTAGCACTATCGGTCGATCCTTGCAAGATTTTGGCATAGACTACACCATCTGGTGTGTACGCAGGCAAGATCTGATGTTAATGGTCGCGGTGGAATAGGGTCGTCTATACAGGAGTTGCTCCTCTCGATGCCCAGCCATGGCGCCGAGCGCCGCCGCGATTATCAGATCCTGACTCGTCCACATACACGAGATGGTACGATCGGAACTCGGATAGCATGTGACTATAGTAATCTCGTAATTCGGCATTTCTCTCCCTGGCAACTTGACGTATTGTTTTTTTATTCTATACGATCGAAGCAAGAGCTCGGCTAACATTCATTTTACCGACCTAGACATCGAACTCCTTAGCGATATACGCAGCCATCTCATCCTGGTACAAGTATGGTTTGTCTCGCAGAAGATCGCATAGCGCATTAAGCATAGGTGGCGTTATGCTGCTCGGTCGGCCGACGGCGTTTCGGGGTGCTTTCGTCGTCCCAAAGCATCGGAGATTCGCTCGCATGGTTCGGACGGATCGCGGCGAGCAACTGATCGTATTTACGATTTCGCCGTCTGTACAGTGCTTGCTTTCAATCATGGCCTTGGCGAGTTCATGTTAAGAATCTGCAAGATCAGGTGCCATCTCGACGCCAGATGATGTTGAGGAAGTTTGGTGGTGGAGGCATAACGGGATTCGCGCGAAGACTCCGGGTATCAGGCAGCACGGGCCACTAGGCCACCAGGCCACTGAAGCGCCACTCTGACCAAACCACTAACTGCCTTTACGCTTACTGTGTACTGTAATCCATTAGCTTTGCTTCTTAGACATCTAAAGATACTGTACTGCTTTTTCCGGCAAGCAATCTGTGAAATTTATAGTATTGTCGAGGCGGCGTCGCGCTCGTCGGCTCGATTAGGTGGCGATATCACGCTACTCGACTAACCCCGCGTTTCTGCGACGCCTGCTGAACGCGATATGATCTGATTGGCGTAATTCACATCGCATATAGGTCAACTCAGCCACATTGCAGCCTACGAGGCTCTGCGATTCTATCCCCATAACATTGCTCTCCCAGCCGATAGTCAAATATGCGATAGCAAGGCCGTCTCAACGATCTGCTCTCTTCGAAAATGCGCTTACTCCAGATCACGCCACAGGGAGACCTGACATTCACCAAGGATCTGATCGAAGAAAAAGACGACATCCCACCTTACGCCATATTATCTCATACGTGGGACGGGGACCACGACGAGGAAGTTACCTACAAAGATGTCAAAAAGCGAAGAGGAGCACAGAAACGCGGATATGGAAAGATCTATTTCTGTGCAGAACAAGCGAAACATGACGGACTACAGCACTTCTGGGTGGACACATGCTGTATCGACAAAACGAACGCTGCCGAACTCTCCGAATCGATCAACTCCATGTTCCGCTGGTATCAACGTGCTGCGAAATGTTACGTCTATCTTTCAGATGTGTCGTCCGAGATTGCTAGCGAGGAAGAGCCTCCGCGGTCGACTTGGAAGCAAGAGCTTCGAAGCAGCAAATGGTTTACGAGAGGGTGGACGCTGCAGGAACTTCTTGCGCCTTCTAGCGTCGAGTTCTTCTCCCTTGATCGGGAACGGCTTGGCAATAAGCAGTCACTCAGCCAGACAATTCACGAAATCACCGGTATTCCGATTCGTGCTCTGGAAGGAACACCGCTTTCGAAGTTCAGTGCAGAGGAACGGATATCCTGGTCGAAACCACGAACGACGTCAAGGAAAGAGGATAAGGCATATTCGTTACTAGGCCTCCTTTCCATTTCCATGATAGTCAATTATGGTGAAGGCGAGCAGAATGCATTCGATCGACTTCGGTCCGAGATTTTCATACGCTCACCATCAAGGGTGCTTGAGAAACTCCCTGTCGCTGATGGGGCAGCATACGATTCCCACGCCGACGAGCATGACCCACAGTGTCTTAAAGACACTCGGACAGAAATTCTACACGAGATCATCGAATGGGTGCAAGACCCTTTATCGAGGGCGGTGTACTGGTTGAATGGTATGGCAGGAACTGGAAAATCGACCATATCACGTACGATAGCCAACAGAGTCTTAAAAGAGGATGACATCGAAGCTCGCCTCGGAGCCACTTTCTTCTTCAAAAGGGGAGAAGGCGATCGTGGCAGGATGTCAAAGTTCTTTACGACAATTACCAGTCAGCTCGTCCAGCAGCTACCCGAGATAGCCGAGCACGTGCAAGCCGCTATAGAATCCGACCCTGCACTCGTTTCGAAGGGCATGCGGGCACAATTCGAAACATTCATCGTCAATCCGGTTTCCAAGATCTCGAACGATTCACCTTGTCGCATTCTTCTCCTCGTTATTGATGCTCTGGATGAATGTGAGCGAGAAGATGACGTAAGACTTCTTATCGAGCTGCTCTCGGGCTTTCCAAGAGACGCGCCCGTTCAGTTGAAGTTTCTCTTAACAAGTCGACCTGAGCTACCTATACGGCTAGGCTTCAAGAAAGTGAACGGAACGTATCGAGACTTCATCCTCCACGAGGTGGCAGAACCTGTTATTGAGCATGACCTGACAATTTACCTCAAACACGAGCTCGAGCGGACTCGGTCGTCCTTCAATCAAGACTTGCCAGAAGAACGGAAATTATCCACAAATTGGCCAAATCCAACAGATATCGACTCCCTTGTGCAAATGGCAATTCCTCTCTTTATCTTTGCTGCGACAACCTGTCGATTCGTAGCTGACCGCAAAGGTGGTAATCCTGCCAAGAAACTGCGGCGCGTGTTGGAATTCCGTTCTGCGCAAGTGTCCAAACTTGCAGCCACGTATATGCCTGTATTGGAGCAGTTGACGATAGATCTCACCCAAGAAGAACGAAATGAGATCCTGTGGCAGTTCCAACGAATTGTAGGACCAATAGTGGTTCTGGCAAATCCTCTAGGCTCCAAAGCACTATCACAACTGCTTGATATTGCGAGCGACGAAATCCTGGAGCTCCTGGACTTTCTTCATTCCGTTCTACAGGTCCCATCATTGCCCGAACAGCCTATTCGCCTACTGCATCTATCCTTTCGGGACTTTCTAATTGACCCGAAAATGCCAGGCAGTCCATTCTGGATTGATGAAAGAAAAGTCCACCGACAGCTTGCCGAGCAGTGTCTGCGAGTGATGAGCAGTTCCTTGACAAATGATATATGCAACGTTAGAGCTCCTGGAACGCTCGCATCTTCGATATCCGCATCGGAGGTAAAGGGTTGTATATCACCAGAGCTGCAATATGCGTGTCGGTTTTGGACGTACCATCTCTGCGAATCCCCTCCTTCGGACCTAGAGACTACTGGCATATGGAAACTCCTCTCGCTGCACTTCCTTCAATGGCTGGAAGTGTTAAGTTGGATTGGCAGGCTCCCTGAGAGCTTGGGGATGGTCCAAAGCTTGCAGTCTAAAATAGTAAGTTCAAGTTATCAGGACGCAGGATTAACAACTAAGAGCAACTAGCCAAAAGACTGTCAAAACATCAATGACTTCTTGTCCGACTCAATACGGTTTATCCAAGCGATGGGGACGAACATTCAGAATGCCCCGCTCCAGGCTTACTCTTCAGCCTTGGTATTTTTACCAACTCGAAGTATTATTCGCAGTTTATACCAGGAGAATATCTCGAGGTATGTCGGCCTTAAGCCACAAATGCCATTATTTTGGGGCGAGAGGCAGAGCACGCTCGAGGGGCACACGGGCTACGTCAACTCGGTCGCGTTCTCGCCGGACGGCCGGCAGATCGCGTCGGCGTCGCACGATAACACCGTAATCCTCTGGTCGGCCGCGACGGGCGAGAGGCAGAGCACGCTCGAGGGGCATACGAGCTACGTCAACTCGGTCGCGTTCTCGCCGGACGGCCGGCAGATCGCGTCGGCGTCGAGCGATAAGACCGTAATCCTCTGGTCGGCCGCGACGGGCGAGAGGCAGAGCACGCTCGAGGGGCACACGAGCTCCGTTGACTCGGTCGCGTTCTCGCCGGACGGCCGGCAGATCGCGTCGGCGTCGCACGATAAGACCGTAATCCTCTGGTCGGCCGCGACGGGCGAGAGGCAGAGCACGCTCGAGGGGCACACGAGCTACGTCAACTCGGTCGCGTTCTCGCCGGACGGCCGGCAGATCGCGTCGGCGTCGTACGATAAGACCGTAATCCTCTGGTCGGCCGCGACGGGCGAGAGGCAGAGCACGCTCGAGGGGCACACGAGCTACGTCAACTCGGTCGCGTTCTCGCCGGACGGCCGGCAGATCGCGTCGGCGTCGGGCGATAACACCGTAATCCTCTGGTCGGCCGCGACGGGCGAGAGGCAAAGCATTTTGCAAACTGGATATGTCAGTGATTTAAGGTTTAATTTCGCTGGTACGCATATTCTTTCCGACCGCGGAGCATGGGATATTACATCTCGAGATCGCAAATTATCAGAACTATCGCCTTTTCGCCCAAATGACGCAAACTCGTCCGGCTGCGCTATAAGCTCAGATAACTGCTGGGTTATGAGAGACGGGCAGTATGTTTTATGGATTCCAGTCGAATACCGGCCGGTCGAGTCAGCCATCTCTGGCAAGAGTATTGTTTGGGGTTGCTCGTCTGGGAGGGTATTCATTCTTCGCATTGTCTAGAGCTCCGCACAGTGTAAGGATAATTACAGTACAATACTGACAGTACCCATTCATCTTTCTTCTCTCTTTTTTTCATACCTTTGCAAAGGAGGGTTCTAGGGCAACGGTTATATTTATAATAGAAGGTCTTGTTCCTGTTCCTACAGACCTCTGCAAGCATAGAAAACACCTCTTTCAAAATGACTGTATTCTTTGTCGTCGCCGTGCTCAGTAATCAATCTTGTAATTTATAAGAAATCAGGCTGACCACTTAATAAGCATAACTCCGTAAGCATAATACCAGGCTGGGTCGAGGTACCTGATTCGTACAGCCCCACATACAACTGTCAGCTGGGACTGTGTCAGCCTAAAGCTCCAAAATTGGCTGGTGGGAGAGTAAATTCTTCCCCGCAAAAGCGGAAGCCGTTTTCGTTACTCACTGTACAGTATGTGGTAGTCCACAATGTTTGAAACATCTTCTGCAAACGGCCATGAGCACGGCCTCAGCAGAGGACAAAGCCAGGAAGACCAACACAATGGGTAACAATGACATGGCCCAAACCTATCATAATCATATGCGAGATGGTCCACTTCGGCATGTATCGCAGCAGTCTGGCTCGAGGTCTTCTGAGTGAGCTACCAAAGCACGCGCAATGGCCAATAGTCCGGAACGAATTGAACGACTCGAGGTAGAACGCGACTATTACCGCTCGCTACCGGCGCAGCAGTTCCGAGATCTAGTCGAGGAGGAAATCCCGCGGATATGGCGTGACGATTCGCTCGTGGTCGAGCATGACCTACAAGGTATATCATCTTCAATCACTGTCTGTAGATTCTTATCGTGTCGCACTGTTGCTAAGTACTATCTTTCTCTACGCAGATGCATACTGGCAGTCGAACCACACCATCGTCTCGCGGCTGCGGCGCATCGCGCAGAACCGCATCAAGGCGCAGTGGACGGAGCAGGGCATATGGAAGGACCCGTGGGACCGCAAATCTTCATCCTCGTCGTCGTCGGCAGCAGGCGGCGGCTACCGCGTCTCGGGCGGATGGCCGCACCGGCTGGACGACGGGACCGGCGAGCCCGTGGGCACGGCGCAGCGGTCGCCGACGCGCATCCAGTGGCGCTCGGCGCGCAAGCGCCGCGACGAGTTCGAGCGCGCCCGCACCGTCATGGAGGACGCCTCGCGGCCGTTCCAGATGTTCCTGTTCCAGCTGATGCGCGAGCGCGAGCGGTTGGCTAAGGAAGGAAGCACGGCGCCCGACTCGCTGAGCTCGAAGGCCTATGATAATGTGAGGGCGGCCTGGACGCGGCGGCGCATCTGGCTCGCCAGCTGGGACCCGCTGCCCGGCATGGCCTGGGGCCACGAGAAGCCGCTGCGCGAGTTCGTCGCCGAGGCCAGGCCCCGCCTGTCGCCGCTGTGCGTCGAGGGCCGCGCCCAGAGGTGGGCCGAGGAGCTCGTGGGCACGCGCGAGCCGGGCACCTGGGAGCGCGACGCCGACGTCCGGGGCCTGGTCTGGACCATGCCGCACCAGCGGTCGTCGGATATTCCAGAGGGCAAGACGATCCTGCGCGACGTGATACCCGAGCTGCTGAGCCTCAGACTGCCTCCCGACCCGCCGGGCCTCTTTGGAAAACCCGAAAGCCTGGCGGCGCCGCGGCTCAAGATCGACAAGCCGGTCCCGCCGAGCTGGGGCCTGGTCGAGATTCCCCATCTGCCGGAAGGACAAGAGCTGAAGAAGCTCGACTTCCGGGTCTTCGACTTCCCCTGGGACATGCCGCTCGGCCAGAACCACTACCGGGACCACCGGTTCAAGAAGGCGGTGGCGCGGCGGCTGCGGCGCGACTTCGACTCGGCGGGCGAGGCCGAGGACTTCTACGAGATGGAGCACCTCAAGGCGACGCAGGGCGCCGAGCGCGAGTACAAGCTCGCGCCCGAGGCCGAGGACCAGCTCGCGCGCCGCCACGAGGCGTACCGCCGGTGGGAGCGCGAGTACGCCGCACAGCTGCGGCGGTACCGGGCGCAGTTCCGGCGCATCGACTGGGACGAGTTTCGCCTGCCCGACGACGTGCTGCTCGGGACGACCATCTGGGCGGATGCGCGGTTCCGCAGTGAGGTCATGCGCCGCGTGCCCGGGCTCAAGGCGGAAGAGTACCTCGCTGAGCAACGACGGGCCAGGGCGCGGCTGCTCGTGCCGGCAGGCGAGCAGTGGAATATTGATGTCGAGGAGGAGGATGACTTGGTGAGGCGGTGGGAGGCGCAAAGCAAACGTGGCGGACAGCAGAAGAAGAGGAAGAGGGCGCCGCAGGTCAAGTTAAACTTGGGCGAAAGTCCTGAGCCGGGGAATGTCATCATTTGTGAATTTTAGTAAATGAGATGCACTGTATCCAATTGAAAAAAGTATCTCTGGTCTTCATAAATTCTTCTTGTCTATAGTGGGCTTGGTCCTTGAAGTTGACAAGGTCTGAACTTTTAGGAGCTCATGACTGCTATTTTCATTTCTACCTGCAATCAGATATCTATCCGAACTGAGGTTAAGCCGTATATGACACTTTGTTCATGCTGTGTCTCGTCCGATACTGGTACGCGCAATAGCATAGCTCGTCTTGTCTCCATTATCTAGCAGCTCCGTCGCGCGCAGTCCGTTCTCGACATCACTTGCCTTCTCAGAGTTAGAGACGTTGAGATCGTCCTCAGCGGCCCTGCTTGATTCGACGGGGACGTGGTCGCGAACGACCAGCCAAGTTGGAATAGCTGCGAGACCTGTTTGGTTTGTTAGCAAGGAGTCCGTGTCTACATGCAGTCATGTTGGGTCAAGAGTTTTGCTCGACCCACCAAGTAAAAGAGTATTCACGATCAAGGGAACCCGGCCTCCCACCCATTTTCTAGTGTTCAGGCCATAGCTGACGGCCTGGCCAAAGCTCTCCTGGCCTCTCAGGATGCCAGAGAAGCGCGTGAGCTCCGAGATGTTGTCCGTCTTGGTCGCGACCAGGTAGTACAGCCAGTTCTGCAGGGCCTGGCGGGAAAAGTCCCACAGCAGCAGGACGAAGAAGCCCTCGACGAAGCCCTTGTCCTCCCAGTCGTAGGCGGGCGGATTCGCCGTGTACTTTTCCTGGATTACCCAGGCGTAGACCCAGGCAATGATGTGCAAGGCTACCACGTACCAGAACCCGTAGACGATGCGCTTCTTAACCGCCAGCCCCTTGTAGTCGAGGAGCGTGCTGATGAGCTGCGACGAGAGCAGCGTGCCAAAGTTGATGACAAGGCCGATGAGGGCGCGGGCGCGGACGCCAAAGTAATCTGGTTGTTTATGAGATGTGTCAGTGTTCTGCATATTCGAGATCATCCATATCTTCCTTGCCAAGCCGTTTTTATTTTGCTGTGTAGATGCTTCGACTTACATGTTTGAAAGTTGCCATTATACTGGTTAAAGTATGCGGCCCAGAAAATCGGCAGAAGCAAAAGAATGTCCTTGCGCTTACTCGCCTGCCACAGAGCCCTGAACTCGTCCTTGATCAACTTCTCGGCCCTGATGATGACTCGACTACCGTCTGCTCTCTGGACCTTTTCGGGAGGTGACAGAGCCAAGGCCAGGGGTGCCGCGACGCACTGAAGGGCCACGAACACGAGATACGTCTCGTACCCGACCTTGCCCTTTGCCTTTTGGCCGGCCGAGTGGTTGAGACCGAGGACTATGGCACCGCCGAGAAGCGGTCCACCGGTACGGAAGAGAAGCCAAATGTTCATGTAGCGTCCCCTCTTGCCCGGCTCCGGGTATCCCAGCGCGACAGCACCCTCGCTGGCCCAGAAGAGGCCGGCGCTGAACCCACAGGTCACAGCGCCGACCAGGACGAGCCAGACGTTGCCGTACCGGTTGTTGCAGTACAGACCGGCCGAGTAAATGGGGTAGCCGATGGCGCCCAGGAACAAGGTCCAGTTGAGCCCGATGCGGTTGGCGATCGGGGCGCCGAACAGACACAAGAAACCCATGATGGCAAACACGAGAGCGTTGGCCGCGTTGACCAGATATGGCTCTTGGGCACCGCCTGCTCCGAGGGAGTTCATGGCGTTCCACAGTCCCGGCGCCAGGAACCCGACGCCGCCTATCACGAAGGCGTTGAAAAGGGTCGTGTGGTACCATGTCCGGTGATGAGGACCCGGCGCCGGGCCGGCTGCCGAGATGATGTTGGACATGCTGCTGATCCTTTCTGTTGAACCAGTGTTGATCTTTGTTCAATAAACCGGACCAAGGTAGAGAGTCACACATGAGACATGACATTTCTATCTAATATATCAACCGATCGTCCTACTTTATCACTCTTTTGATCTGCATTTTCTTTGCATCCCCACTGATGCGCCAAGAATTGGTGATAGACCACGGCGATGGCGACATTTCCCAAACCCCTGTAAATGTGACTAGCTTTTGCATATTGACCGCTCGAAACCGCTGTGATCGGTCACCTCCGTGACTTGAAGACCGAGGAAAGGTTCGTATGGATGCAATATTGGAATACATATCTGGACTAGTATATGGCAAATTATAAGCGAGCTCTGCTATTCTGTCGGGACGGAATATATGTTAGTCATACGATCTTGTGCTCTTGACCCGCTTCAACTACAAATATGATCTGAATTCATTCCACTAGACTATTAAGTGAAGACGTCGTAAAACATAGGGCTTTTCGGTGCATGTCAGGGGGCACTCTATCAACATGTAATGGCGAGCACACTTTTAGTCAAAGTAGCTCTTTTTCAAGTGACCGTGTATGAACGAATAATAAAGGCCAACCTGGCAGTACATCCGAACAGAAGATTCTCTTTGTGCCAATAACCGTCTTTGTTTAATTTCAAGACCTCGACAGTCAATTTGCGGAAATGTCTGTCCTCTCGAGTCTACACGAGACAAAGAGACCAAGAAGACTGGTTCGGCGCCCGTCGTGTCTTGGCTGCGATTCAATCCTTAGAGTTTCCACAGACCACCGTCACGTCTCGGCTGCTTGAATCGCAAAAGATGAAGACCATATATGAGAGTGAGAATCGACGGCGGAAGGCCTCGCGGTCTCCCACTCGAGGCCGCAGCATATTCAGGCTAGACAAGTCTTACAACAAGAAGGAACTCGTCGTTGTCAAGCGCGTGGCCATCACGTTCAGTCAGCAGGAGGAAGCGAGATGGAGAAGTGAGATGGAGTACATCCGAAAGTGTTCCAAGGCCATGAACTGTTTTGTAAGTGTCTTTCTTCATTTCATGTCTACCATCTCTGTCTAACAAGTGGCCAGCCCTACACCTTTGGCTACTCCGGGGCCCGGGAGTCCGAGAGCGGGACGCACATCGAGATCGTCCGGCCCTCCCTTCCCGGCAACATCTACCGCGTCAAGTCGTCGGGGCTGTTCACGCTGAGCGAGGTCGTCGACGCGACGTGCCGGTGCATGCTCAAGGCCTTACAACACCTGGCGGCCAACGGGATCGCGCACCGCGACGTGCGCCCCGGCAACATCTTCTACGCCGAGGACCGCAACGGCGACCTGACGCTCAAGCTGGCCAACTTTGGCCTGCGCGTCGAGACGGCCGACCACCCGGCCCTCGGCCTGCGGCTCGACCCGTACCGCGCCCCCGAGGCCCGCGACCGCGAGACCCGCTCCCACGCCTCCGACATGTGGTCGCTCTTCGCCACCCTCGCCGAGCTCGCCGACCTGTACCGCCCCGGCGAGAACCGCACGTACCACGGCGCCTGGAGCGAGCTGTATGCCATCGCCACGGCGCGGCCGGCCCGGGGCGCGCTGGACTTGCGCGGCATGAAGGAGGCTATCATCTGGGAGTCGGACCGCCGCGCGACGGCCTCGCAGATGCTCGCCAAGTTCTACGAGTCTCCCGGGACGAACAGCGCTGTCAGCTCTAACTTTACGAGCTGGGATGCCTGGGTCGCGCAAGTTGGTGGGGAGGCCGTCGCTAGGGGCCTGTACAATGGCACCACGCAGTCGCGTTCTATCTCGGTGATCCGTGATCCAGAGGTGAAAGTAGAAGGCGGTAAGCCGGATATGCAGAAAGACGACATCAAGCCAACCGACACCAAGGCATTGATCAAGCTTCCGAGCGGATGGCTGGACATTGAGAGCCGTGACGACGCAGCGGGAGAGATCGGGTCCGACATGAGGAAGGCGATGCGGAGCGAGATCAAGAGAGTGATCGAGGATGAGATGAGGCAGTGCGACAGCCCGGAGCTGCGCAAGGCACTGGAGCTGGAGCTGTATGAGCTACTCACGTCTCCGGGACAAGACGCCGACGCGGAAGACGACGACAAGACGAAGAGGAAGCTGAGAAAGGCGCGGGAGGCTCGCGACAAGCTGGAGTTTCAGCTCAAGGAGCTCAAGATTGTCCTCGCGTCTCGGGACGAGAGGATCGACGGCCTGGTTCGAGATATGAAGGCGTTCCAAGATCGACAGGAGGCCGGAGCACAACAGGAGACCCCCAAACAAGAAGATGGTGAACTGAATGCTTCACTGCTGACCGACACTCAGGCGGTATCGGAGAAGCGGCTCCGGGAGGCCATCAGAAACAAGGAGGCCTGCGAAGAAACACTCAAGGAGCTGCTCGAAGAGAGAGTCGCTAGCCACGCCCAAGTCAAGGAGGCGACCGACGCCAAACACGCCGCCGAAGTGAAAATCGAGGTGGCTCTCCAGGAACAGAAGACGTCGCAAGCGCGAGAGAAGAGAGCCGTCGAAGCACAATCGGCCATCAAGGCGGAGCTGCAAGAGACGCTGGCCTCTCGCGACGAGCTCAGGGGCCAGCTCGAGCAGCTCGAGGGGGCACTCAAGTCCAGAGACGCCATGCTGGCTCACCTCCAGGCCAATTCTGACGTGCCTGACAGGTCTGCTGCCGATGCCCACACGATCGAGGAGATCTCGGTCCAGCTTCGAGAGGCGCTCATGAACAGGGAAGCGAGCGAGTATCAGATGAAAGAGGCGATCGAAGCCAGGACCGCACTCAAGGCACAGCTCCGGGAGGCCGTAGAGTCCCGCGACCAGCTCAAATCCCAGCTGCAGCTGCTCGAGGAAGAGCGAGACCACCGGGACAACGCGGCATTCTACGGCCAGTCCAAAGACAAGAGCAAAAACGACAGCGGCAGCGTCGTGATGCCGAGCATCGAGGACCACATCGACGCCCAGATCAAGGCGGCCATGGACGAGAAGGAGTCGGTCGAGGCCGAGCTCAAGCAGGTGGCCATGGACCGCCTGGCGACCGAGGCCAAGCTCAAGGACGCCGTGGGCGCCCGGCGCTCGGCCGAGGAGCAGATCCGGCGGGCCAGCGTGGTGCGCGAGGACGTCGAGGCGGCGCTCAAGCGCATCCGGCGCGAGAGGGACGAGCTGAGGGAGCAGGTTAGGAAGGCGAACCAGAACAAGAGCGGCGACGCGCCAGGGGCGGACGGCGAAGAAGAGGCGCCCAGGATCAAGTATAGCATGGACCCCGTGGTCGAAAAGAGACATCGTCACTTTTTGGGACTATCTGATGAGGGCTTGATAGAGCGTCGGCGGAATGATCTTGCCGACAAGGACGGCGACGGTCCCACGGACCACAAGAGGCGCAAGATCATCACCGAGTTTGGCAATCCTTCATCGGATTTTATGGAGCGTCATTCCTACCTTGCATCCGGGCCTTCTTCAGCGGATAGGCGCATCAAGATCCTGTGCTAGTTTTGGAGCGATGGAAGTCCTTGGGACCAATATGAAAGGGCATCTTTTTGTATAGACATGTCGAGTAATGTCAACTCGATAATTATTGAGCGTTTCCTCGTCGATTCGTAACTCATCACGTAGCCAATTTGATGTGTACCACATACAAAATCTCTATCCAAGCAATACCTGCTCAAAAGTATCCTGATCTAGGTGTGGCAAAAGTGCCAGTTTCAAAGCAGAACGACCTTGCGCGATGGCTGGGGCTATGCCCTCGATCTGCTGAAGGTTCCCGCGCATGCTCTCCATGTGGTTTCCGAGCTGCCCAGCGAGTCCTTGGAGCTCCTCGTCCTCGAGGCTCACAAACGTCTTGCCTGTAGCCTCTGGAACGGGACAGAATTCATCGCTCTTTCGCGCATGATTCGTTTCGGAATCGTGCTTGAGCTCTGGCACCAAGGGATGTATCTTTCTAAGTTGGTCTCTGCGGCCTCTGATTTCAGACCTCGCATTTGCGCTGAGCGTGTTGAGTAGCTTGTATTCTTGATCCAACTCCTTCTCAGCACGTTCCTTTTCTTTCTGTAGCAACGCGACGCTGTGGAGTAGAGGATCCAGCTGAGCCTCCAGGCTCTGAATACCGTCTAGTGTCCTCTCGTAGCTGAGCTCATCTTCCCTCTTGCTTGCCGTGGTAGCTGGGGGAAAGGGAAGACCGCGAGTGAGTTTTGATCTCAGTTTGTTGCTGATGGCGTTCAGCGCGGCTGTGGCTTGAGTTTGCTTCTTCAAGTTGTTGAGCCGGAGAAATACGGGGCGACTCGAAAGTTGTAAGAGCTCCGTAACGCCCTCTACGCAACTCGAGTCCAGTGGTGACCATTTTTCTTGAATGACTTCCCGAGAGATCTTCCGGGTGCGGGTAGTCAATTGGCGATACGGGGCGGGTTCGGGGGAGGAAGACTGTGATCTGGCATCGTCTTCCTGTGAAGCACGACGCCGCCGTCCTCGTTTCGCGGCTGGCTTCTCGGACTTGGCCCTATTGCCGTGCGTAGAGCTTTCATTCTCTTGGGCTGACTCCGCCTCGGCATCTTCTTGCTCTTCCTGCTCTGCCTGGCGATTTTTGCGCCCACGCCGCGGTTTCTGACTTTCTACTTCCTCATCTTGATTCAGAGAAGGCTTGCCGCGTTTCTTCTTTGGAGGCTCCTCGGGTGAAACATCCGATACTGCTTTGTCCACAGGTTTGCGTCCACGCCTGCTAGGCGCTGTTTTCCCCGTTTCTGCAGCTGAGGCGTCCTCCTCGTGAGCCTTGCTCTGCCGAGAAGGTCGACCCATTTTCTTCTTTTCCGTGGGTTGCGGCACATCTTCCCCTTTGCTCCCATCTTGAGCCTCTTGATTACTCTTTTTCGAAGGACGGCCTAGCCGAGAGCCCTTGGCCCCTTTCCGAGGGCTGCTCGCGCCATCGGGCTCTTCCTCCACTTCGTCGGGATTTGACTGAGCTTCGGGAGTAGGCTCTCGATCCTTGGGCTTCCTTTTGCCCCTGCCGCTCCTCCTCAACAAGCTGGAGTTGCTGTCGCCTTCGTTATCGGCTTCGTCAGCAGTGGCCTCCGTGTTGTTCTTCTGTGCAGCCCGGCGACCCCGCCCACGCTTCTTGGTCTGTGATGTCTCTGGCGATTTCTCGGTCTGAGGATCCTCTTGGGATCGATTGAGGGAAGGTCGACCTCGCTTCTTCGGTGGTTGATTCTTTGCGACAGCGCTGGCCTCTTCCTGGTCGGCATCGGGTACTTCTTTCGCCGTCGCAGCAGGTCTGCCCCGTCTCTTCGGCTTTGGCTCCTCGGCTGGAGGTTCTTCGACCTCCTCCTCCTCCTCCTCTGCTTGTCGCGCTTTTTGGAGCGAGGGGCGTCCGCGCTTCTTCTTTGGCGGTTGTTTTACATCTGGAGCAGCCTGCTCAGGCTCTGGCTCTGATTGCGCTGGCGCGGCCTCCCTTGCTTTTCTGCCGCGCTTCTTTGGTCGGACCTCTTCCTCGGCGTCATTTTCGTCGGCGCCGTTCTGCTGTGGTCGCGATATGGCACCGTTCGTTGTGAGCGTGAGTTGGGTCTGCGACGCGTCGGCATCATCTCGAGACGCGTTCGCAGCAGGCCGGCCGCGCTTGCGCTTCTGGTTCGCCGTCTCTTTGGCCTGCGACATACGCGTGAATGGAGAGTCATGGCATGGGAATGTGACAAGCTTACCATTACAGAAACATTACAAAGACGTGCAGATTTGTAACATGAGATCCGTCGCAATGTCGTTCTCCTTGTGTTGTCTCCTTGCGGCGCGACCGCATATGATCGATGCTATTGATAACGATAAGCAATGAGTACGTACAGAAAGTAGGACATGGATGTGTGGGACTCGGAGAACGCTGGACAATTTTTGGTTGGGGTCCTCGAGACAAAAGTGGACCCAGGAGCTCATTGAGCTTTTGAGTGCTAGCCAACAGCAACAGCTCTAAATAAAAGAAGAAAAGAACTTGGAGCCAATAGGTAGAGCGAACGGATCAATTGACGGTTTTGCAAGCATGAAGCAAGAGTATATTATTTGGCTATGTTCAATACGGATGTATACATAAAAACTGCTGCCAATACCAATTGTGAAAAGCTTCCGAACCGTGATCTTCTAGAAACGTCCCCCAGTTCCAACGATTCTCGCGCATCGCAGGCCATACCCAACTCGCCTAGGTGCCGCCCATGTACCATTGATACATTGTAGCTTCCTAGCCAACCAGTCCCAGTCCACTGGAGCTTTCCCCATTGCTTGGCACAACGTACTGTTAGGATTCTCTGTCTTCTTATTAGCGTTGGAGTTGGAATCTCGCGGATTACCATTCCAAGGGTCCTCTCTGTCCTTTTCCCATCCACGGTCTCCCCAAGTATCAAGTGCAAAGTTCACGCAGCTCGTCCATTTTTGGTTATAAAACTAGAGGTAAGACAATCCCGTTGCGTAGGTTTGCGCGTTGTCTCGACTAGAACCCCTCCGACTTACATCATCACCAGCGCTGTCCATTGATAGCTCCGTCCCGCGGTCGACCAATCTTCCCGCATCTGTACATACATCTAGCATCCCGCAGCCCTGCACATATTTGCATAGATCCCATCAAGATGCGCTTCTCTACCGCCGTCGCCGCCGCTCTGCCTCTCCTGGCCGGCGCCCAAGAGGTCCCCGAGTACCAGGCACAGTTCCAGAACTACCTCGACAAGTTCTGGTCCTATGTCCCGAACCCGAGCAAGTCGGATCCCGTCGGAGCCGCCGAGGCCAAGATCGGCGAGATGAAGATGGATGTCGTGACTTTGGAGAACTGGAGAGATGTCCTGTACGGTCACGTTTCGCCGCAGGCCACTGAGCCCGAGGAGACTTGGGTCCTGATTACAGGTGGAAACAAGACTTGCTTCGGTACGTGAAAAGTCTATTGATCGCATAGCTTGCGCAGTTTGCGCGTACGGGTGATGAGACTAATTGGCATAGGCCACTGCGACCGAATTGAGGCTGCCTTCAACCAGACTGCTGCCAAGTTTGCCGTCACCCCCGGCGCCCCTCACACGGCCCTCCTCAACTGCGAGCATGAGCCCGTTCTCTGCAACTCTTGGTCCGCCCCTGCCGGCGCTCTCTGGATCTTCGAGATGTTGCCTCCCCCGGCTTCTATCGACCTGTGGGCCAAGCGCCTCAACATGACCACCGTGACCAGTGACGACTTTGTCCAGCTGCAGAAGGATGGCTACAAGCAGCAGGCCAAGCTGCACGATGGTATCTTCCACCCTTTCAACGGCTGGTTCGCCCAGAACGGCCTTTCGACCATTGTCGGCTACGTTCTGTGGGGCTTCAACCTGGTTCCCAGCTGGCTCTTCATGGTTGTTGTCTCCATGCTCAGCAGAACTATGATGTAAGTTCCCCCAGTGCAGACACGATCTTTTGGTACAGATTGCTGACATGTCATAGGTCAAACCGGATGAACAACCAGATGGCTGGTGGCCCCAGGCCCCCGGCTGCTGGTCAAGCTGCGCCCCGATAAACGGTCGCGATACTTGGACGCGCAGTCAGTCAATTGAGCAAGATATTTCAGTGGTGCAGAACTCCAGCCAGCAAACAGTTCCGGTCGGGTCGGGTCGCTATGTCCTGGCCAAGGACACAGAAGCGCTGCAACTTGCATGCAGCTTGATGATCATTGTAATCACTTAGTAGTAATGAATACGATCTGTGGAGAAACAGACCGCAATTCTTGTCGCCTAGCCCTTTCGTTTGCAGACCTCTTGAAAGTCTTCCAAGCCATCGATGACCTCGTTCTTGAGTTTTGAGTTCGCGAGCCGGCCGTATCGTAGATCGCTCATGTCGCCAACCGTCTTGTGAACAGATTGCAACAGCGCTGCTTCTTCTTCCTCGAGTTTCTGGATCTCTTGCTCCAAGTCGTCGACGGCGCTGTCCATCTCGGGTAGGATGCTTCGTAGAGTGTGCTTCTTGGCTCGAATTATGGTCGACGTAGGTCCGAAGAGCTGTTTGGGTTACAGACGGTCAGAATGCGGTTCCACAATGCGAGCGAGAGCACAGATTCTGAGACACGAGTTACAGAAAATGTACTCACATTTCTCTCAATCTCAATCTCGTCATCAATGTCATCTTCCTGGGCGGCCTCGCGTCTGGCCTTGAGCACTGCCCGGCGCAACGCCTTGCCCCGCCGGACCTCGATGTCAATGTTGGCAGCGACTGCGTCCACCACGGCATTGCGCTGCTGCTGCAGATCGCGATAGAGTATGCGCACTTGCGGAGAGGATTGTTGCGACTTGGGAAAGTAAGAGGTGAACTCTTGTAGGGAGACCGCGGCAGGGAGGCGCGCGGGCAGCAGGAGATAGTTCTCGAGTATGGTGGCTTCGTTTGGCGCCATGGCGGAAGTTCTGGTTGAAGACTTCGACTCGCTCGGGTATTTGCCTCGCTGGGGCCAGTGCTTGTGTCTGTTATGCCCAAGAACTATTGATTCAGAGCAAGTGTATGTATGTTATACCTGCCGAACTTGCTGGACATTGAAGAGGGCGTGGTGATAAGAATGTTGGAGGTGTCTGAGAAGCAATCAATTTACTTTGGCTTACAAGGATACGCGAACCCATTAGCGTCCGCTTGGTACTGACCGTTATTCTGAAGGCCTGGGCAGCGCTCGGACGCGCCTTCCATCGCTGTGTCTGAACTTTGAATGCACATTCAATTCCGTCTTCCAAATCATGTACGGAAGGGGCGCCAACGGACAATCGTGTTTTGGAATAATCGAATAATCGGTGCGGCCCATATGAGATATACGACTTGGTAGTATTCGCAGATCAATACCAGACCTACTATCAGATCACAAGGTCAGAACAATTTGAAAATCAGAAATCCCGTTTGTTCCCTGCATTGCATTCTCCATCTCATCTGAGTTCCCGACTCTAACAAGTGCTCAGGAATCTGCTTCTGAGGCCAACTGTTGTGTATTTCCATCTCATCGTACTACAAGTCTGGGTGCCTGCCCACATTGGACTTGCTGCTTCCTGCCGCACGAGAGCGCAACCTTGATTGTTGCCCCTTCATCAAGATTGAACCTGTTCAATTCAGTCATCAGTGTTCATCCTCCAGCTCAAACTCGGCAGGACTTGACCGTCTGGATTTGAACATTCTTCTTTCCAGCCTGCTTACTGGAATCACCCTCGCATACCTTTGCGCATCATCAGATACGAGATAGTTCATCGTCATCATCCTCAACACCGCCTTTCAGGATGGCACCCTCCAAGCCGGCTCCCGGCCCGCCCTTCGCCAAGGACGAGAAGGTCCTTTGCTTCCACGGAGATCTGATGTACGAGGCCAAGATCACAGAGGTCCGCAGTGCTTCGGATCCGACCAACCACGTCTTCTCCACCATCAAGGCAGACGATGCCCAGTACAAGGTCCATTACAAGGGCTGGAAGTCATCTTGGGACGACTGGGTCAGCCAGGACCGCATCCGCAAGTTCACGGACGACAACAAGGCCTTGGCCACCCAGCTTCAGCAGGCCGCACGAGCCCGTACTGCCGGTGGCTCCAAGAGTGCCAAGAAGGCCATTGGTAAGGCCGTTGGAGGCGTCGACAGTGAGATGAGTTCCGCTCGAGGTAGTGAAGAGCGCGCAGCCAACAATAGTTACGCCGGACGAGGACCCAGACGCGGTCGTGACTACGAACTGGAGAGTGTAAGTGATCTTTCTTTCTTTCCTATATTCCAAAATCAAAAGGGAGTGCTTCAGGTCAAAGGTAAGAACTATTCCGGAGCAATGAGAATACGCCATGATTACGGTCACGTCTTGATGTGCGCATGATGGCACCGCCTTTTTGCTGCAGGACGGACACAACTCCAGGACAGCAGTTCACGGGTCTACACAAACAAGTTACTTTGCGGCACAAGTCTACAGTAATTCGATGCTTTGGGCGGTGACTGTGGTCTGGCTCGAGCAGGTCATGGAGCAGTGAGTGATCGCGCTTGGCTGAGCATCACCCAAACTCATTTGTCTCCTCCAGAGGGATTACTCCAGCGCGGGCGTCAAGGTACCTCGATTGTCAACGGGCAATGAAGTACAACAGCAAGCTTATCACTGATTGCAAGCTTGTCGTTTGCTGGCTACATTACCCTTTTGGTGCAGACTCAACGGCCGGTCTTTGTGGCCACACCCAGTCCAGCCGCAAAAAGTCCCAGGCTGTTTTTGTTTTGTACTTGGGACGGGGACGCCTTCACCCAGTTCAGCACGCACCTCACATTTGGCACAACCCATTTGCACCATTCTTGACAACTCTGGAATTTTTTTCCATCACAAAACACTCCGCCGATTGGCACCCTTCCCCCAATACTCTCCCCCTCCATCGCCGATTCTCCATCGCCGAATCTCGCACCTTGGTTCACCCATCCATCTGTCATCCTCGTCTTGTCGGCGCCATGGATGACGCACCCATGAAATGGTCAAACTCCTCGAGCTCAAGCTGGAGTTCGGTCTCCTCTGGACGTCGTAGAACCCGACGATCCAGTCCAATGCCCCTCGAGGAAATGCATGGTTTCGAGAAGGCCACCCAGATGGCCATGGAGCTATCGAAGAAGGATGAGGCAAGAATGCTTCGTGACCTCGAAAGAGCCGAGCGAGATGCAGCCGCTGCTGCTGCTGTTGATGCTGCTGCCGCCACCGCCGCCGCCGCCGACGACACCTCTTTCAATCCTATGGACAGCGCTAAGAATATGGTCTCGGTCGGCGATCTTGCCAACACCATTGATTCCAACAAGGAGAATCACGCACCCAAGGTAGTTGGCAATGATCTCAACAACGAAACTCAAGCCGCCAAGGATGTTCCCGTCCCTACCACCTTGCGTAATTCAAACATCGGAAGACGATCAACCAGAATTAGACAGCAAGTCCAGATGCTGCATGCGACTACTGCCCAAGCGACCACTGTCGCCCAGTCGCCCAGTTCTGACCTGACCGTGGAGCATGAGCCAACCCAGGAGCTCTCGTCTGCCAATGTCACAGGTACAAAGCGAAAGGGTAGCTCCAAAAAGCGTCAGGGCAAGAAAAACAAGAGAGCTACCACGACCCCCACCGCAGCACCTCCGAGCAACACTACAGCCACGAAGAAGCCTGCGCCTGCCAAGAAGAAGTCTACAACCGCAAAGAAGGCAACTCCCGTAATGGATCCCTACGAGGAGGACCGTAAGGCATTCATTATCAAGGAGGCAAAGTACGCCAAGGCACAAGAGCCCTACGATCGCTTGCGACAGGGACCTCCTCCTGGCAGAACCTACGTCAGCAGATCAGGCCAGTTGTTATTGGGCCCCGAAGATCCCCCGTACCATCGAGTCACTGGAACGGTCCCTTCCAGAGCCCAGGCAGCTCAGAAGCAAGCAACTCAGAAGAAGGAGGCCAAGCCTGTCAGCTCTCACAGACAGGTCAAGTACGTGCCCACCGATAAGCCCATGCCGACCGCTGGTATTCCCTCGGATAGGCCTTCTCGACCCAAGCAGAACATGCAGCGATTCGCCGACGCGATTGCTCGCACCGAGAGCCAGCCGGCGGCTGAGCCGGAGCCTTTGGATTTGTCTATGATGATTGAAGACCAGAGCGTAATGCATCGCTGGCTTATGGCCAACGACCCTAACTACGCCAAACTCCGGGCCAGCGTCGGCACACCTGCCCACTTTTTGAACAGATCTGAAGAGGCAACCCAGACTGTTTCCGGCCCCTCGGCAGAGAACACCGTTGACGAGGATACTCTGCTTGCAGCCCATGCTTTACTGTCTTTGGCTGCCGGTCGTAACTTGGGCCCCCAGGAGTTCACGGAGACCAGATACGAGTCGCCTATCGAAGCTCCTGATTCGACTGCCCAACACTGGCGTCATCTACATGCCAAGACTCCCTCTTTGACCATTGGAAAGCTTGAATTTTTGTCCCCGCTGAAGAGACTAAACGATGGTATGCAGGAAGACGCTTTCCACCACCGACCTTCGATCAAGATTGTGCTGCCCGACATGCTCAAGGGCCTTCTTGTCGATGACTGGGAGGCTGTGACCAAGACCAACCAGCTCGTTCCGCTCCCCCACCCCAAGCCCGTCACGGTTGTCCTTGACAACTATCTCGAGTACGAGAAGGCTCAACGCCAGGAGGGCTCCGCTTCCATCGACATTCTCGAGGAGACCATTGCTGGACTGAAGGAGTACTTTGATAAGTGCTTGGGCCGTATTCTGCTCTACAGGTTGGTGCTTCCACGATCTCAATAGAACCTGTAGGAACGATACTGACTCAATTTGCCAGATTTGAGCGCGCACAGTATGCTGAGGTCCGCGAGAAGTGGATTACTGAGGGATCGGATCTCTATGGCAAGACCGCCAGTGACACCTATGGCTCAGAGCATCTGATGCGTCTATTCAGTAAGTTTGCTGCAGCCCACCATCATGTTGGATACTAATAATTGCTAGCCTCGCTCCCCGAACTCGTTGCTCAGACCAACATGGACCAGCAGTCTGTCAATCGCCTCCGAGAGGAGCTTACCAAGTTCACGCAGTGGCTCACGCGCAATGCCGGAGACTACTTCTTGAACGAGTATGAGGCCCCGAGTGCCGAGTACTCCGAGAAGGCAAAGAACTAGGTGTCCTTTGCGCATGAGGAGGACGGCATGTGAGTCGCTGTATGAACAGGCCAGCAGCTCCGCCAACAGAACGAAAACAGAACGAAAACAAGAAAACCCGACAAAAAAAAACAGGAAAACCGCACTCTGCACAGAAGATGATACTGTGTTGAGAGTGCTAGGCAATGACTTGATCAGACAGACGGACTGGATTACTGTACACAGATGGACTGCATTACTACTGAATTACCGAAGAATTCGGTACAACAGAGGAAAATGGAAAATGAAGAATGAAAAAAAGGAAGAAGGAAGATTTCTGCAGTATACGGCAACGCGTCTCTCTGAGCGTGTTTCGTGTATCTCATTGGAGATCTTTGGACGAGGGAGTGTTTCTGGAGGGCCACGTTTGCGAGCTTCGCAATCAACAGCCTAGGTAGACCAAAGTCAAGACAATGATAATTCATGCAAAATGACCCTTTCTATGTGACTGACCTATGCCGCGTGGGAGGAAGGCATCGTGAAGCTCTACGTCGGTTGATGCTGTAGACCCCGTACCGACTTTGGATTGAATCTCTTGATTATATTGACAAACTATTTGCTTGAACAGGAAGCGTCTCAAGCGGCAATTTGAAATATCCGTGCAAGCGTGGACACAAATGGGCAAATGTAAATAAGAGTTTCATTTTGATTGTATACAATTGAGAATTCCCTCGCTCGTTCTCTTATGTACACCATGTTGTACAAATAGCTGCTGCTGTCGAGCCCATCTCAATAACCTCGGACAACATCCATGACGATGATTCCTCCTCGGCGGGTGTGGTATCTTGCTCCTCTTCATCCAGGAGGGATATCAGGCTGCTGTAGCCACATTTCCGTCCGTTCGGGAAGATGATGCTCTCTGCTCATCACAGATATCAGGGGAATTCTAGAGGTAAGGCAAGTCGCTTCCATCATTTCTTTCGCCCTCTCCATCGTCAACCGTCTTCCTAGACTGCCCAGGTTCCCGCACAACACAATCTCAACGCTCCTGCCCCGTCTGATTTTCTTCTCCCTCCCCTACGCCCTCGGCGTCTCGAGGTAGAAGCCCCGCTCGGGCCTCCTCTCCTCGCGCATCTCCTTGGGCGTCAGGGCCTTGTCGACCTCCTGGACCTTGACGAGCTCCTTGACCTTGTAGATCATACCGGCGAACTGGGGCGAGACGGGGTGGTAGACGGTCTGGGTGCGCTTGCGCAGGCCCAGCGCGGCCAGGACGCCGCGCGTCCGCTCCGGCAGGCCGATGGCCGAGCGGTGGAGCGTCACGCGGAAGAAGGCCATTTTGTATTTTGTGTTTCTGTCTCGTTCTGGACTTTGGGGGTGTCCCGGTTTGTACGTGACCCTGTTGTCGTAGGGCGCAGCTGGATGTAGGTATATCGTCGAGGTCTGGCTGGGATCTCAGAGTCGTCGGGGCTTTGCAACTTCCTCGTGATATTTTTCAGAAGTTCACCTGATTCTGTGAAACATGAATTGGTCAGCTTCCTGGACAAGGCTTCGAGTCCAACACCCTGCTTCTCGCATGTTATATCCCGCCAACACTGGGAACCATGTACAGTCGCACCATGGCCAGATTGAGCGGGACCACACAGCAGTGTACAAAAACACTTACATATAACTCAATGTTCAAGACACTGCAACTTCCGCCGGTTTATCTGACTTGGACGAGCTGCAATCTTTCTCGAATTGGCAACGGGCGCGCATCAATGAGGCTCAACGGAGGTCGCGAACTTTTGGCCCGGAGCCGCTGCTTATCGATAGTGCAACTATGTAGACCCCCCTTTTTTATAAGTCAACACCCAAGCTGTTGCTCACGCCCCAAGCTTCAGAATGCGACACGCCAAAATGCTTACAACGATTTCTTAGAAATAACCAACTTTTTCTAATCATTCGCCGAGTATATCTGGGCATAATCATACACACAAGACACGATATTTTTCAACAGGCAGAGGTATCATCTTTACTCGTCTATTACTCCAGGCTTTTCTCAGCCCAAGCGATCGAAATGCTATATCTTATCATCTTATACAGTGATGATCGCGTAGAAATCTAGTATCACGTAGCCCCCATCCGTTCCGTTTCATTGACGTAAAGAAGAGCTCCCATTCATTTTCCATCGCGCAAATTTCATTTGTCTAATACAGAGAGGTCGGTCTCGCTTATTTGACCGAAACCTCAACTCTGCCCTCACCAACCGGACCGGCACCGGCAAGGGTGGGGAGCAGGTAGGTGATATCATCCCAAGGATGTCTGTAGAGACCAGTGCGCAGTCTCTTCTGGTCGAGGTAGTGGGCAATCAGACCGATGCTGCGACCCAGCACGAACAGACCGTTGAGGACACCCATGTTCATGTAGTCCTCAGCCTCCTCGGGGCTGAAAGCACCGCAGTTGCGCATGAGATCCACGAAGCAGACAGCGATACAACCGTCAACGTTGAGAATCAGGTTGTCCTTCTTGGAGGTGGTGACGGTCTCGACGGCCAGAGCGTAATCGAGCAGCTTGTGGCTGGGGAACTTGGCCAGGACGTACTCCTTGACCAGCTCAACACGGAGATCGGGGTTGTTTCTCGACTTGATGCGGTGACCAATACCGGGAATGAGCTTGTTCTGCTTGCGCATGAGGTCGACGAAGTCACGAGGGCTGAGACCCTTGTCGGAAGCCTGGGAGAACTCCTGGGCGGCACCGTCAAGGGCACCACCGAATCGGGAACCGATGGTCAGGAGACCAGCGACCAGAGAGCTGATCAGGTCCTTGCCAGCACGGGTGGTGATAATGGTGTTCATGGCACCAGACACGGCGGGACCGTGGTCGGCAGTAAGCATGAGAACCATCTCCAGGAACTTGGAGGCGTAGTCGGGCAGGCGGCGACGGAACCACAGCAGCGACATGACACCGCCAATACCGATGTCCTCCTTGAACACGTCCGAGATGGGCATGCCAGCGTACAGGAGCTCCTGACCACGGTCGTCGGAGATGGTGGAGATGAAAGCAGCGGGCTTACGGATGAGACCGAGCTCCTGGGCCCAGGAGTAGTCAATGGGGATCTTGGGAACGACGGGCTCGGGCTGGGGAACGATGGTCTTGGCAGCAACGAGCTTCTCGTAGACAGCCTTGAGGGTGGAGGGCAGATCCTCGAAGGTCTCGGGCACGTGGATGCCGGCCTCCTTCATCTGCTTGTTCTTCATGGCAGCGGTCTCGAGCTGCGAGTTGGCGAACGAACCAGCGTGACCGAACTGAACCTCGGTCTTGAACATGCTGGCGCAAGTACCAATGGCCCAGGCAACAATGGGCTTGGTGATGACACCCTGCTTGACGGCCTCAATGACCTTGTACTCCTCAACACCACCGACCTCACCGAGCAAGACGAGGATCTTGCATTGAGGGTCGGCCTGGTAGCGGAGCATGTGGTCAATGAAGGTGGTTCCGGGGTATCTGTCACCACCAATGGCAATACCCTCGTACACACCGTCGGTGTTCTGGGCAATGATGTTGTTCAGCTCGTTGGACATACCACCAGACTTGGAGACGTAGCCAACGGAACCCTTGCGGTAGAGCTTGGAGGCAACAATGTTGTCCATCATACCACCAGTGTTACCGATCTTGAAGCTGCCGGGCTTGATACCACCGACGGTGGCAGGTCCAATGATCTGGACACCCTTCTTGCGGGCAACGTGGGCGATCTCTCGTGCGCGCTAATTCTCTCATGTCAGCATTGCGATCTAATTGTGGCGTACCAAAAGATCTTGTTCTGAGTACTTACGCGCTCCGGCACACCCTCGGCAATGATGGCGATGGTCTTGATCTGGGGGTAGTTCATCAACTCCATGGTGGAGCTGTAGACACTTCGGGAAGAAGCAAAGTTGACAACGACATCGGCGTCGGGGTGCTTCTTCACAGCGGCGTCAACCTGTTGGTAGACGGGCAGGAGAGTTTCGCTGGTACCCCAGTACATCTTGCTGACGAACTGGCCACCGAATGTGTAGATGATACCAGCGACCGAGGGAGTGGTACGCTTGCAGATGAAGTCAAAGTCGAGCATACCCTGGACGGCACGGGGCTGCAGACCGTAGACCAAGCATCTCGTCTTCTCGTTGAACAGGGCGTGCTCGGGAAGAGGGCTCAGCGGCCGGCTGGGGGCAGCGAAGCGGGTGATGTTATCGTTGGCCGACAGGCCACCGGCCGAGGTGCCGTTAACACCGTTGGTCGACATGACGGCTGTGAAGTGTTTTTATGGTCTAAATTCTGTACGGAGAGAAGTCTTGTTAGTGTCGGATTCCTGCTAAACAGTCGATCTGTTGTTGTTTGTACGGCAAAGAACGGTAAAACGAAGCAACCGCAAAGCTCGCCAATGGCATGAAAGATATCCAATCCAGTCGGCAGCTCAAGCTTCTTGACGAGGAGACGTCGGCGAGTTTCTTCGGACTGGCTGCGTTCGTATTGCAAGTGAAAGGTGCATTAACGAAGCGGAAGTTCTGCTTGGGATAGACTATACTGCGTAGGACAGAAGTATTGTCTTTTCCCAAGTGCAATTCCAAGTCGAGGAAACTCCCAGTCTTGTTGGCGAGCTGGGGACTCCTTGATCTCGCAACCACAGAGCTGACACACGACAGCCTTCGATCAAGGGAGGGTTGCAAGGCAAGCAATTGCAAAGTAAGAAAGTCATCGCGGCTGACGTACCTAAATTCCTTTTGACTGCAGCTTACTGCACTTTCAGAATCCCTCAATCAGAGCTATTCGCCTTGATTAGGTTGGAAGCAGTTGAATAGAAACAGCTTCAAAAGAGAATTAGTGAATAGCAAGTGAGTGTATCACGAAAGAAATGTTTCAATGGGGAGAGAAGTGGAATCGGGATCTTTGGGAGTCGAGCTTTTTTCCCAGGTGCGATGGAGCAGGAGCAGCAGAGCGACTGGGGGGCAGTTGAGCAGAGAGGTAGACGCACAGATCAACGTTAGGCGGGACAGGAGAGGGTTCAAGGTCCAATACGATTCGACGGGCCCGCCAGGTACAAAGCTGCCACTAGTTGCCTGGGTTTTAGTTGAGGTTGTGGATTGAATGGAGGAGAGGGAAAAGAAGGAAAAAGATGCGAATGGGTAACGAGAATTTGATGCTTCGGGGGGCAGGGAATTGGGACACACACCCACCTTGTTCTTTTTTCTCTTACCCGTGATTTCTTCCTTGACGGCTTCTTACTTTTTTTCCTCTCTCTTGTGCTTCCCTCCTTGGTGGTATTGAGCCGGTCGGTGTTCCACTTGACTGTAAGAGAGAGCTGGTAGGTATTGTATGTACCGTAGCCCGGTGTTGATGAGCTGCCCAAAAGCCGGCAGGTAAGGTAGGTACCCTGTGGCAGGTACTTCTCTTGCTTTAATTAGCGGTCGGAATAGTTGGGGTAAAATTGTCTGGTCTGTTGAATCTGCGGTCGAGGGTCTCGCACAGCGGCCAGCAGGGAACTTGGGGGCATCGGAGTGCCTTGTTGACCTAGCCGGGGCCCAGAGGTGAGCTGCTATTTGGTGAGCTGCACCCGATGGAGCGTTGGACCCCTCCAATGACCCTGTTGATCACCGCAGCTTTCTGACGTGGGGCGCAGGACTCGCAGCGCCGGCCGCGAACTTTTTCGCTGCCATTGTCGCCTGTTGGCCAGCGATCCTGCATTGCTGAGCTTCTAGCGTCCCAGCTTAGCTCTCTAGTGGCCCTACCACTCCCGCCCTTTTCGTGGAGACTCCAGGCTCGAGGTACCGGTACTTGCACCTCCCCTCCCACTCCCACTTACCTAAAACCCGATGGGATCGTTGCTCCCACCACGAAAATAGTATGCCAACCTGGGCCGCACTCGGCGAATCATAGGCCTCACCCGCCCACCACTAACAATCCTCGCATCGTTTAATTTCCATGTCGGGATTCTCTAGAGTGTAGGAAACAGTAAGGAAATGAGTCAAATTCAAACCGATTAATCAATGCGGTGAACCAGATATGTTGGGCTCCAAGAACTATCTTGCACCGAGGACGGATGTTGATGTGTGCGTGCACCATACTGGGTACGCAGCAGCAAGCACAGTAAGTTGATCCTTCACTGGAATGAGAAGGTGTGCCGCCTACCAAAACCATACCCGGCCCCAAACCGGGGGCATAGTATATTCGTCCCATCCAACTTGAGAGGGATAAAAAAAAATTGCTCGTTTCTGCAACATCAAATCTCGCTGCTCAGCGACCGGAGCGAGCAAAAATTGGTTTGCTGCCCGTTGTAGGAAGTGTAAGTGGGCCGGCCGATATCCGGCTAGTCATGTTTGCTGTAACGGTTTACGGTCCTGGAAGCGGCCGAAACGGGAAGTTGACCAGGCGACACGAACGAGCAACTGAACACCGTCGCCGGATGGTCCCCAGCGCTCATGTCCGGGCAGGGTCTCTCTTGCGCTCCATCGTCCTCAACATCTGACATCACCGGGACGCACCAAGAAACTCCTTTCCGGGAAGTCACCGGGCTTCTAGGTGTGTGTCCGGGAGTCTTGGATGCATACGCGATGGGTACGCGAGAGGGAGGATTGATAAGGCAGACAGACGCAGGCCTGCCACGTGAGACCCGTGAGACCCGGCCTCGGGCATGCAACTAGCAAGGAGCAGGCACGGCCGTCGAGATGACTTCATCCCCGATATTGAGAAACATGAGGACGACTGAACGTGGAATCAAGGTATAGTGGGAACTGCCACTTCGGGAATCGGAAGCCGAGATATGGCAGCTCTATCAGGCACTGGAGTCCCGTTCTGGGGTCTCGTGGGTTGCCCGTGCTCGAGATAAGCGAATCTCTATACTACCTGTCGACTCTCGAGAATAACCATATTCCCGGCTTTGTCTAGTCAGCGTTGCAGCTGGTGGACGAGTTTATTGCCCAGCCTTGCGAAGGGACATCCAAGGTGGCAGGCAGTGCTTATAGCCGAGACATTGGTGTAAGCCGCTTGGCTCCAATTTCTACCATGAAACCCTGTATTGAGCAGGAGAAAGCAAGAAAAGAAGCAGAAGCAAAATGTACGTAGACCCGACTGATACGTGAACTAAGTTCATGTGAGTCGAAATCGGGTACGGTGATGATATGCGCAGACAGGAATGCAGTCGTGTCCGTGTCCGCGTTTCGCAGGGCCACTTTATTCCGTTATCCTGCACGGAGCGTATTGTATGTGAATGCAGTGAGTGCATCGCGGCTGCATTAGGTAATGCCCGGCCGACGAGACGAGTCAAGCACCCAGCAGCCCAGGGAAGCAGCCTCGAAGCACAAACAGAGTCAATTGAGCCCCCGAAGCGCAGTCGAGGAGCCCCCCCTGGGTGCTTCATGGTTGTTTGTTTGCCAATGGTGCAGGAATGTCGTGACAGCTCGTCAGCGCTTTTCGCATCCATGGCGTCTTCGGACCCCGAAAGTATGGTCAGAATAGTATTGGTTGGTCGATACGGTCGCACACATACCGTAGACTGGGCAGTCGATGCCCCGAGCTTCTTTCTCGATGATTCCCCAAGTGTTGGCGTTGGGGTACCGGTACCTTCGATTCTTGCTGACTGTGCTGGCTTGGCCGGGTGTGTGGCATGAGCTCAGCAGGATCTTCCCCAATAGTTTTGGGGCGGTAAAGCCCACTAGAGATAGGTACGTACGGGGGGTCTGCCGACGACCCTTAGCGTGCCCCCTGTGCCTGCTGCAGGTGGGATTGATGGGTTACCTAGCCCGATGTACCTCTGGGCTGACCCGGCAGTGTGTCGATACTTTGGGGTTGCCCATCTGGTAGCCGGAGCACACACCACTCACCAACGCCTGCTGCGACCTTCCCGGGCCCTGAGCAACTGGCGGAGCTTGGGAACTCTCGAAATTTTTGAAGGTCAATCCCCGTTCTTGCTGCTCTCAATCCAGACAATCTCATAGAAACCACCTTCCGCTTAGAAGTGTTTCTTGTCTTTCTCTTCACTATAGAGATCTTTTTGCTGCAGTCATCTGCTCTTCCCCAACACCGTCGCATTGTGATTTTCCCTCGTCATTGAAAGAGAGAAAGTCCAACTGTTACTTGACAGTCCTGAGAGGTAAGCCGCCCGCCGCCATTGTTTTGCAGCCAGCCCCTCCTCCCTCACAGCTTTGTCGACTCGAGGAAGAGCGAGTTGCACCACAAGAACCACTTGGGATCATTGAGGCCGCAGCAGCAGAGTAGCATAATACAGCTGCACGAGCTCCAAAAGCCGACAGTGATCTTTGTTCTGTGCTCTTTTTTCTTGCCTCTGCACTTGCAATTGAGCAATTCAGCCTGAAAACTGTGCTCCCAAAAGGCCAACCGAACCAGTCGCTGACTTGCACCCGCAGAATCAAAGAAAAGAATTCTCCAGACCCAACAAACAAAGAGACAGTAATTGAACTGTTCACATACCTGCGAATAGCTTCTTTTTCCTCCTCCACACATCAAAAATGTCTGCCAAGTCAATCCTCGAGGCCGACGGCAAGGCCATCCTCAACTACCACCTCACTCGGGCGCCCGTCATCAAGCCCACTCCTCTCCCCAAGTCCGCCACCCACAACGCTCCTCCCAGACTAGCATCCCTCTACTTCCCCGAGGATGCTGATGTGAACGGTATCTTGGACCAGGCCGAGGTCACCTACCCCTGGTTGCTCCAGTCCGGCGCCAAGTTCGTCGCAAAGCCAGATCAGCTCATCAAGCGTCGTGGCAAGAGTGGTCTCCTGGCCCTGAACAAGACCTGGCCCGAGGCCAAGGCCTGGGTCGCTGAGCGCGCCGGCAAGGAGCAGCAGGTTGAGCACGTCAAGGGTGTTCTCCGTCAGTTCCTCGTCGAGCCCTTCGTTCCTCACCCCGAGGGCACCGAGTACTACATCAACATCAACTCCGTGAGAGATGTGAGTGACGCCCTTCCCGATTGATTTCTCTTTTTTCCCTCGGCCCTCATTCCAGGTCGTTTTCCTCGTCGAGCCTGCGGAAAGTGTTGCAGGCTGTCACTTGTCACGCGACTTGTCGGCTCAGACGAGATCTTGATCATGAACTCGAGGAAGTTTTCATGCAATTTTTGTTGCATGAGAGTTTCCTGGGGCATTTTGATCAATTCATGTCGGGAAGTCGCCCTATTTGAATATCGGTAGAGATCGGGCGTTTTTATGACCCGGGCGCTTCATGCGTTTATTATCTCGCTCGGAATCGCTAAACCGAAGCCGAAGCGTTGCGGACGAGCGGAAACTAAACCACTTTGTTCGGCATCCACTTGGCAATCATACTCATTTCACACCCACTTTCCGCATCAAGGCATGCGTGGCTTGCATCACCCGTAACCCTGATCACGTTATGCTATATCAATCGATTATACTCTTTTATATCAAATTACTAATGGTATACTCTACAGGGTGACTGGATCCTCTTCACCCACGAGGGTGGTGTCGATGTCGGTGATGTCGACGCAAAGGCAGAGAAGCTCCTGATTCCTGTCGACCTCTCAGAATACCCCTCCAACGAGGAGATTGCCGCCTCTCTCCTCAAGAAGGTTCCCGCTGGTGTGCACAACGTCCTCGTTGACTTCATCTCGCGGTTGTACGCCGTCTACGTCGACTGCCAGTTCACCTACCTGGAGATCAACCCCCTGGTTGTCATCCCCAACGCCGACGCCACCTCTGCTGAGGTTCACTTCCTCGACCTTGCTGCCAAGCTTGACCAGACTGCTGATTTCGAGTGCGGTGTGAAATGGGCCATTGCCCGTTCGCCCGCTGCTCTCGGCCTCGCTGCTCAGTCGAGCGCTGGCGACAAGGTCAGCGTTGACGCTGGCCCGCCCATGGAGTTCCCTGCTCCCTTCGGTCGTGAGCTGTCCAAGGAGGAGGCCTACATTGCCGAGCTGGATGCCAAGACTGGTGCTTCTCTCAAGCTGACTGTCCTGAATGCCAACGGCCGTGTCTGGACTCTGGTTGCTGGTGGTGGTGCCTCGGTCGTCTACGCCGATGCCATCGCCTCGGCTGGTTTCGCCGACGATCTGGCCAACTACGGTGAGTACTCTGGTGCTCCCACCGAGTCTCAGACCTACCACTACGCCCGCACTGTGCTGGATCTCCTGCTCCGTGCTCCTCTGGACGACCAAGGCAAGGTCCTGTTCATTGGTGGTGGTATTGCCAACTTCACCAACGTCGCCTCTACATTCAAGGGTGTCATCCGGGCTCTCCGCGAGTACGCCAAGCCCCTCAAGGAGCACAACGTCCAGATCTGGGTCCGCCGTGCTGGTCCCAACTACCAGGAGGGTCTCAAGAACATGAAGGCCGCCACCCAGGAGCTCGGCCTCAACGCCAAGATCTTTGGCCCTGAGATGCACGTGTCTGGTATCGTTCCTCTGGCTCTGGTGCCCGGCAAGTGGGAGGAGGCCCAGAAGCTCGGCATTACGGAATTCCAAGCATAAATGGAGTGACGTAGTTTTGACGATTGGAGCAAATTTGAAAGGTCTGTGAAGGCATACGAGATTCTCGCTAGACTGGCTAGAATCTCAACACGACCATGTACGTTGATGATTAAGAAGGGAACACAAGATAGTCAGCCCCAAGCATAGAAAGGGCAACTCGGATATGGAGAGCGTTCGGTTCGATCTGGGTTTAGAAGGATGGCTACAGCAAAACTGTCAAATAGACCAATCTGTAATATGAACGCATTTTGCGATCTGCCAAATATGGTTTACCGGCCATGTGACTGAGATGTGCTGGTGTACTGAGACTGATGATGATTGTTGATTCATGCCAACTTGGACTATAGTGGCCGTGTTGAGATTGCTTTTGTACATCAAGTTTGGAGTAAGCTGTCTTGCTTCTGAACTTCCTCATCATCAAGTCACACCTGCCACGCAATGATACGAAGTAGCAGCATAATACTTGGCATGACGAGGCCCCTCGTTGCCCGAGCCGTGGTTGCCAGACATCCTGATCGGCTCCTACCATTCCTCCTCTCTGCAAACAGAGTACCCCGGTGAGCCTTCCTCAAAGTCATGGCTATGACTCCTTAGAAAAGCTCAAGGAACCGCGTGGCGATGGTTCGTCTGGTTCTTCTCCCACTCCCACTTTTACACCATTCTTGTTGCTTCGCGCAGTTATCACCATATCTAGCTCCTCACACGCAGCTATCATCAGTCACACACACATACCATTTATAGGCATCATCACCCCGTCGAACGATATTTGTCAGTCACCAAGAAGAAATGGCCTCCTCGCACTCATATGCATGGCTGTTCAACCCAGCGTAAGCCACTATTACTTCCACTTACAAGGACGTGTTCGTTGAGCTGAAATATTCTTGCTAGTGACGACGACGAAAGGTTTCACCTATCCCTCTTCTTAATCGGAATGGGCGCATATCTTGCCTGTAACACCCTATGGACTATACTCCTGATGTGGTGGGCTTATATCATGATGGCTCCCGGGGGGTATTGTATACTCATGCAATCCTGCCTCTGGTTTCTCCTCGTCATCATCTCCTTCGTTTCATTTCCACTACAAGTGGCAGCCTGGCTTATCATCGCCGCCGCTCGGCTCTTCTGTATCGGTTGCGGTGTAGACGTTGACTGGGCTACTCCGGGGCGCAGCAAGAAGATGAGGGTTGCCCTTTTCGTCTGGCGCCAGCTCGTCGGGTTTCCAAAGGAGTTGTTTCGCAGGGGCGATGCGGAGTGGCGAAGGGACTACTAGAGATGCCCTTCGCAGCAGTCCATCCCAGGCACAATTCCCGGAGGAATAGAGCTGCAACTTCTGGAGAACAACAAGGACTCAGTCGACCCTGCGCTTGGGAATGCCTCAGATGCACAAGTAACAAATGCTGGGAGGGATAGCGAGAGCCTGGTTGAACCAGAGTTTTGGATTGACGATGGTATACTGTGACGGGGCGAATCTCAGAACCTGGAGATGCCACCGGCATACGAGTAGCGAATGATGGAAAGGCAAGCGACCACGGAAACAATTGACACACGGAAGCCTATCACGGGCGGCAAGGCTTCGCGTCGTCAGGACTTTCTCTGACTCTTCTTGGGTCGCAGCGCACGACAGTCGTCGTCGTAATACTTATTCTTTCTCCTTCCAGAAGTAGACATAAAAAAGCAGCGAGATTTTCAATATACCAAAAATTGGGTCACTAAGACTGAGTGGTGATTACGTGCACACTATACTTCTACGGTGGTGAGAAATGCTGGAGCCTAAGGTATCTACGCGTTCTACAATCTGTGCCCCACAAAGTGGCCAACTCTAGTTGGTATACGGAGTAGTATACTGTCGCTTATACAAAAGAAAATTTTGACTAGAGTTTGCAATGAAAACTATTTAAGCGACGGGATTCAAGGAAACATTTTGCCGTCTTTAGCTAAGAATGATACGCCAGAAGGAACCAGCAAAGATTCCAACGAGACCAAGTACTGCTCACCAGCCACAAGTATAATCACGACTGAGAAGCCAAGATGACGGGCAAATTCCCCGTGGCGAACCCCACGGCCTCCTTTTGGCTGACCCAGCTGCATCACTTGGCATCATATCGCTCATCAGAACAGACGCCGGACGAATGCGACATTGCAATCATTGGCACCGGTCTTGCTGGTGTATCCGCCGCCTACCACATATTGACGAACCACAAGGGGCCAGAGCCAAAGGTCGTCCTCTTCGATGCCCGGCAAGCTTGTTCGGGAGCAACGGGACGGAATGGTAACTCTCCTTGCTAATAATCTGATTGAATCATGCTAAACGGAAGATACAGGCGGCCACATCAAGGTGCTCATGCCCTCGCTCAAGAGGTACCACGACAAGTTTGGCGCCGCCGCGGCCCAGCAGCTGTTCGAGTACGTCGGCGCGCAGATGGCCGCGATGAAGTCGGCGCAGGAGATCGAGAGCATCGACTGTGACTTGTTCCTGACGCGCTCGTTTGACTGCTACTACGATCCCGCACAGGCCGCGGAGATCAAGGCCTTTCTCGAGGAGCAGCGCGATGCCGGGGCGAAGTGGACGCAGGAGGTTCAGTGGCTTGAGGGTCCCAAGTTGGAGAGGGTATGCTTTACATTACTTACTATAATTATGGAAAACATATACTGACTATACATCAGGCGACCGGAATGAAGGGCCTTGTAGCTGCTGTCAGCGTACCTGCGCTTACGCTTTGGCCGTACAAGTTTGTGACCGCTTTATTGGAGCGAGTCGTCGAGCTGGGCGCATTCTTGTACACAGAAACCCCCGTAGAGTCTTGCAAGTCCGAAGACGGCTCTATTCTTCTCACGACTCCACGGGGCGTGACCAAGGCCAAGAAGGTCATCTACGCCGCCAACGCCTACACCTCGGCCGTGCTGCCGCAGTACGAGGGCGTCATCGTGCCGTACCGAGGGCAGAACTCGGTCCTGGTGCCCCTAGAAAAAGCGCACCAGCCCCATCTCACCTACACCCGCAATCTGTTCCACACGCCGGGCAACGCCGACTACCTGGTGCCGCGGCCGGACGGGACGGTGATCCTGGGCGGCGGCGGCGGGGCGTACAGGCGGGACGAGCAGGACCGGAACGCGGCGTGGTTCGATACCGTCGACGACGCGTCGCTGATACACCCGGGCGTGAGGAGGCACTTTGACGGCGTCATGGCGAGGTGTTTTCGGGGCTGGGAGGATAGTGATGCTACGGCTGCGATGACTTGGAGTGGGAGTACGTCCGAAATTCATCATCTCATTCTATCAATTTCTTTCAACTATGCTAACTTGACATCTTTCACCCTCAGTCATGGGCGCCACCCCCGACGGCGTTCCTCACGTCGGCCAGGTGCCCGGCACAGAGAACCAATGGATCCTGGCGGGCTTCAACGGGGGAGGGATGCCGCTCATCTTTACGAGTGCGCGCGGCGTCGCCGATATGGTGTGCAACGGGGTCAGCTTCCAAGAGACGGGCATACTGGAGATGTTCGAGACTACGGCTGAGAGACTGGACAAGAAGTTTTGAGAGAGAGCTAGGCTAATACACTACACGGGCGTCTTGAAGATGCGTATAATTGGGTGAGATTTGGTCGCATACAAGGGGGTTTCTGGTAGACATGAGTTATACACAGAGGAATAATGTTTTATGCCTTTAATTCTACAAACGAATGATTACCATTGATACAACATGAAAAGAGCCTGACTACCATTTTGACCTGATTTTGACCAACAGTGTAACATGAAATGCATGTCTCGTATAGTCTAAATCTGTAGTAGCACCGTGGTGCTGTAAGTCTGATCAGTCGCCACTAGTGCTGCGTGCCAAGCTGCTTGAAGCTATACTCTCCTTTTCCCCGTTGCTTTAGGCACCAGTATAACCAAATGGGCCTGACTATGGTCTACGCGTACTTTGTCATCTTCTTATCTCTTGATGAAGATCTCCATGAGAGATTCAAAGGTTTTGCAACATGCCGCGTCATACCGCCAGAAGTGTCGAGTAGTCAAAAATGAGTTAATCGTTCCAGAGTGACAAGGGTCTTATCTCTGAGCAGAGGGACATCTTCACGATCATCTCCAGCTGGGCACATCTCTCTTCACTTTGAGATTTATTCTCGTCTTGTCAAGTATGTACAACAATAATTTCAAGCATAATTTTAAGCATATTTACAATCAAAATCAATCACAAATTCAACCTTCTTACTCGCCACTAGGCTCGCTGTAAACATGCGAAAAGGCAACCGGCGTGCCAAAATTAGGCGAGCCGTCCGAGTGCGTGCCCAGCAGCTGGACCATGGTATACCTTGAATCGTCACAGGCGCCGGCGCTGTCGGACGTGGCGTGGTAGACGAGCCAGGTCTGCGAGGCGTCGGGGCTCTGGAAGAAGCCGTTGTGACCGGTGCCGTAGTTGCCGTTGGCGCTGCTCAGCACACAGCCGCTGGATTTCGTCCAGGCCGACGCCGCCGTCGGGCTGGTGCTGCCGTCCCAGGTCAGCAGTCCCAGGCAGTACGACGCGCTCCAGCAGTACGACGCCGAGTAGCTGATGTAGGTGTTCCCGCCAAAGTAGAGCGCCGCCGGCCCCTCGTTGACCGGGTACGACACCGTCTCCCACGACTCGGTCGGCTGCGAGATGGTGTAGACGGACCCCGTCACCGAGACGTAGTCGGACCCGAGCTGCTGCAGGCAGATGGACTGGTACGTGTTGCCGTTGAAGCACGAGCTCATGAGGAAATTGCCGTACGCGCTCGTCCGCAGGATCGACGCGTCGATGGTCCACTGGCTCGTCAGCTGCGCGGCGTAGGTGAAGGTGTCGTAGGGCGTTGCTCCCCCTGTTCGTTACATGGTCAGCTTTTACGAATTCGGGACTTTTAAATGAGTTTGCTACCAACCCTTGAGGACGTGGATGTTCTGGCCGTTGAGATCGGCCGAGTCTCCTGCCGTGTAGTAAATGTACCAGGTCCCGTCAAAGTAGTGGACCTCGGGGGCCCAGACGTTGCAGCAGCGCGAGGCCTCGCTGGTGCTGTAGACGACCTTTTTGGCGGCCGTCTTGAGCCCGTCGATGGTGGTGGCGCGGGCGATCTCGACGTCGGTCCAGGTCGTCGTCATGAGGTAAAAGTAGCCGCCCGTGTAGACGAGGAAGGGGTCGCTGCCGCCCGAGCTGCGGATCGGGTTGGTGAAGGCCGCGGCGGGGCCGAGGAGGCAGCACAGCGCGGCCCAGAGGGCGGCGGCGAGAGTGTAAGCCAACATGGTTGAGGATTATGACTTGTCTGTCTGAAACGATGGATGTGTTATAGAGAAGACTCGTACTATACGGGGATTGACAGGCTCCTTATACGCATTGAAAGCATCTCTTTAGTTTTATGTCAGTAGACACGAGTCATGGGTTCTTGATTCGAGGATATATACTTCTACAGTAGTCATATATCAATATCCCATATGATATACAAAGAATGATTTATGCTTTGAGCCAAGCAAGAAAACGAAGCGCTCGAATAAGATCGTACCACTGGTCTCTCTGTATACCGATTGTGGTAATTCTTGAGTGGGTCTCCATATTGTGATTGGTGGGAATCGTGTAAGTCGGAGATGGACACAAGGCGGAACCCCAGATTCCGGGACCAAGACCGTCGGATATTTTTCTGCGTAGTCATTTGGACATGGAATTTCAGCTCTTCTTAATGCTGTACCCCACAGAGCGGCTCTTGGAAATATGCAATAGTGTAGCACCCAGCCGGCATTTGTTTCTGCTTTGGGGCTCACACGATAGCTTTTGGATGTCACGCGGTTCCTGAGTTCCTGCATGGTTGGATACCAACGTGATTCCGTCGGAATGGCCTCGAAGGTGATAGGACAGTTGTTGGATGCAAGGATCGAAATAGCGTGATCAGGGTGGAATTAGTGATGTATTGATGAGTGAACATTTTCTCCTAAGATCTACATATACAGTGGCTTTTTTAGGTGATCTCGGCTAATCTTCGGGAGATGCCTTGTATTTACGTTTATATCCGGGGTTTTGGTAGCGAGCCTTTGTATACCCCATTTAACACACCCTTTTAGATCCACGAATTCCGTGGGTTTGTAAATATTATTACGAATTTATAATAAACGCCCGTAGCTTTTACTTATAAATAGGAAATACCTTTTTATTATTTTTTATTATAATAAAATTCGTTAAAAATTAATATTAATTTTATTTATTTAAAAAATCTTTTTATTTGCCGGGTATTAGGCTTTTTATTAGTTTATTTGCTATTATTTTATTAAACTTAATATAAATTATACGGATAATTTCCCGTTAAACTTTTTAACGTAGCTATAACGACTATACTAAAAATAAACCAAAGTATAAAAGGTGCTGGGGTTTATGCTAGCAAATATGCTACTTAAATAGACACTAAGCGTAAAAAATAAGGTTAACTAGATAATCTAAACTAATTTACAAGTGTAGTTGTTAAAGCGTATTAAATGCTTCACCTATAAGTAAAATAAATGCTTAGATTAATCACTAAGGTAATAACTGTCTATATAATATAGGAAATCCGTCCTTAATATATCCATTCATTTCCTTACTAATGTTTGCTTAAATTATTCCAGTTAATAATAATCCCCTTTATCTAAATCATAGTCTTAGGGACGAGGCTCATGCTTGGCACACCATAATCCGGTCATAATCCGTTGGCAGTGGCTCATAGCGCCAAGGTTATAATCCGTCAACAGCCGTTAACACTTATAGTGGGGTACTAACATAACCGCGGGGTTTTTGGCCTTTTTGTTAATCTAGTTCCTGCACTTTTATGGCTTTCCTTCTTTTATTAATCTTCCTATAAGGGTGCGTGTTTGTATGTTCGTAACATTAGCTCCCCTTTTTATATCTTTTGTCCTCGAAAGATTGGTCGCATAAGTAGGTCGCTGGTGCCCACTCTTCGTGGTCCTGGGTTCTTCCTTTTTATTGCTTTCTTGGTGATGTGTGCTCATTATGTCAGGTCAAGCGGAGAAACAAAAATCTCGTAAAACTCAAAATCGCTTAAATCTAGCGTCTAGAGTTCTTTCTTCTGGCGCTAAAACGGAAATGCCTTATACTCGTTGTTTTCGTCGAAATCTCGCCTGCGTTATGGCGGAGGACTCGTCTCGTTGTGCCGGTTACATCGAAAAGGGTTTGTCTTGTGATAAGACCTTCGTCGCATTATCTTTATCGAAATTGGCGGCTTAACAAAAGAAATTAGAAGCGGAAGAGGCCGATGCGGAGGAGGCTCTCTTTACCTTACAAACTTAGCTATTTACTGCCCTAAGTCGTTTGGCTCGCCTTCGTCGAATAAAAAAGGTGGTGAAAGAAAAAAGTTCTAAGGCGTTCCGTCGAGGAATGCAAAAACTAGATAAAAAGGATGGTGTTTCCCCTACTACTCGTTAAAAACAAATAGTAGTATCGGACATTTAGTCGCTTAGAGTTCCGAACGAGGTAGACTGGTCTACTTTCGGTCTCGGAAATAATTTTGCAGACTTTAGTCCTTTTATTAAAACTAGAGGTACTACTTAAAAGCGGCATAGTCCTTAACATGTTTCTTAGGTTCCCAGGTATTGTCTTTAGGTAGGTAACCTTCCTATTTTACGAGGAATTGGTACCCTCGTCCGACCTTTTTATAGTCGATAATTTCCTTAATATTATATTTTAGCTAATCTTCCTTTATCTCCAGCGTTTCGTCGATTATCGCGCTTTTTAATGCTGGCTCGAGTAAAGAAATATAGAATATTAGGTGTTTTCTTCCCATAATCTTAGGTAGTTATAAGCGGTAATTAACTTTTAAAATTTATTAGTCGACTCTAAATAGTCCGAGTTTCTTAAAGTCCAATTTGTCGCTTGGTCGTTTTATTTTAATGTTTTTGCGTAATAGGTAGACTTTGTCTCCCCTCGCAAAAGTTGGTCCCTTAACCCTTTTCTTGTCGGCGTGCTCCTTCGTACGTGCTTAAAAGGCAATAAGGTTCTTTTAAAGGTTCTTTTGGAGGTTTTTTAGATTGTCGATATGCTGGATAGCGTGTTCCGCTAATTCTTTTCCTATAATAGGTTTTTTAGTTATGTCTGGTTCGTAGCCGTAATTGGCGTAAAATGGTAATATTCCTATAGGTTCTCGTATAGTATTGTTATAGGCAAACTGCGTTATAGGTAATAGTGTGACTTAATTGTTTTGATCGTAGTTAACGTAATAGCGTAGGTATTTTTCGAGTATTTGGTTAGCTCGTTTTGTTTGTCCGTTTGTTTGTGGATAATAAGCTATCGAAAGCTTATAGTCTACTCTTAGCTACGCTGTGAGTAATTTCCAGAATTTTGATATAAATAGCTTGTTTCTGTTTAAGATAATTTTATCTAAGATGCCGTGCTGGCTGGCTACAATTCTTAGGAACGTATAGGCAAGTTTTTCTACGTTGCTTGCTTCTTTATAAGGCAAAAAGTAAGCGTACTTCGTGAGTCGTTTTGTGAATATTAATATGCTATCGTAAGAGGTCCTAATTAAGGGTTCCTTCGATGGTAGTAGCTTCATAATAAAATTTAGGGCGATAAATTTCTATGTTTTATCTAAAGGTGGTATTAGTTATAGTTCTCCGTAAGGCTTATATCGTGCTAATTTTACTTTATTACATAAGTCGCAACTCTTAATATACTCGCTAACGTGTTTGCGTAATTGTGGGCAATCGAAATATTGTTGGATCCGTTTGGTTGTCTTAAATACTCCTTGGTGGCCATTAGTTAGTGGTTCGTAGTAGCTTTTAATAAAGTCGTGGAATAATAAGTCTTTAATTCGTATCTTGCCGTTATAGTATTATTGCTTAGGGGTGAACTTCCCCGTAAGGTTGTCGTTAGGGTCTGGGCATTTCGCCATTCTTTCTGTCTATAAGTCCGTAGTTACTCTATATGCCGCGTATAGGCTCATAATAAATATTAGGTGTCTTTTTTAGTTATTAGCAAGGATGGTGTGTATCTCTTTAGGTGCTTCCTGGTAGTGGTTTAATCTTCGGCTAAAAGCATCTACTCTGCCGTTTTCTGATCCTTTACGGTAAATAATCTTAAAGTTATAATCTATTAAGAATTCTGCCTATCGTATTTATCGTTTATTAAGTTTTTTGCTTATCGTGAACGATGCGAAATTCTTATAGTCCGTATAGACTTTAACTTAGTAATTGGTTCCGTTTAGGTAATATTTCCATTTTCGGAATGTTTCGATAATTACGAGAAGCTCTTTGTCGTGGATTTGATAATTAAATTGTTCCTTAGTAAACTTCTTAAAATAAAAGGTTATAAAGTGTAATCTTCCATCGTCGTCTCGTTAATTAAGTTGTCCGCCTATAATATAATTTAAGGCGTCCGTTTCGACTTCGAATTCTCTTTTGGTATCTGCTATACGTATTACGGGTTCGTCCGTAATTCTTTTTTTAACCGTATTAAAGGCGTTTTGTTTTTTGGTGGTTTAGTTAAATAGTATATTTTTTTTTATTAGGTGCGTTAAGGGTGCTGCGATACCTCCGAGTCCTCCGATGAACATGCGGTAGAAGTTTACGAGTCCTAAGAAGGATCTAACTTTTATAACCGATTTCGGGGTAGGCTAATCCCTAATTGTTAAGATTTTGGATTTTTTTATTTTGATTTCTCCGGGGGATATAACGTATCCCACGAAGGTGACTTTTTTTCGGTAGAATTCGCTTTTTTTAGGGTTTATAAGAAGGTTTGCTTTTTATAGCTTTCGTAGCATAGCGGCAACGTGCTACTTATGTTCGTCGAGATCCTTAAAGTAAATAAGTATATTGTCGAGGTATACCACTATAAACTTATCGAGGAATTCCCGTAAAACAATATTAATTATATTTTAAAAGCTCGCTGGTATATTAGTTAGTCCGAAAGGCATAACTAGGTATTCGAAATGTCCGTATTTCGTTCTAAAAGCTGTTTTCCATTCCTCTCCTTCCTTAATTCTAATCAGGCCGTACGTATTAGGCAAGTCTAGGGTAGTAAACCACTAAGCTCCGTGCAACTTGTTTCGTAAGTCCTTGATTAAAGGTAAAGGGTATTTATTCTTAATCGTAATATCGTTAAGCTTGCGGTAGTTAATGCAAGGTTTCTATTTTAGTGTTCCGTTTTTACTCTTTTTTGGTACGAAGAGTATAAGGTAGCCTGCTGGCGATATGGATTCTTTAATCTATCTTTTCTCCATTATCTCGGTGATGTAGGTCTTTAGTGCTTTTTTATGCTAAGGTTTTATTAGGTATATCGGCATAAAATGCGGTTCCTTTCCTTCCTAAAAGGGTATTTCATAATCGAATCGTGTGTGCTTCGGTAATTTTGTTTTTAGTTTTCTACTAAATAGGTCGCTAAACTCTTTGTATTCTTCGGGTATGTCTTTTATTAGGTTCGGCTTAATATGCTTGGCTGTAACGTATAGTTTAAGTGTTTTAAAGTTACGTAAGGGCTGGTTTTTCTAGTACCCGTTAGAGGTTAACTTTTTTTCTGGCGTGTCCCATTAGAATTGGCTTATATTCCAGCTTATTTTAGGATTACTTACCCGCAACTAGGGTATCCTTAAAACTAAATTGTAGTTTATAATATCCGTAATGTCGCACGTAAGGGTTTTATCGTGGTCCTGGATATAAATCTAAATATACGCAGTCTCCATAATCATTATTCCGTTTCCGTATAAAATAGGTTCTCCATCGACGGTATTAAGTAGGTAGGGCGTTTTTTTGTGCTTTTATGGTATCTGGAGCTAATTAACGATTCTTGGTAAAATAAAATTTCCTTAAGCTCCTAAATCTACTAGGGCTCGTGTGTTATGTCCGTTGATTCGTACTCGTATTGTGAGGTGATGGGTTATCGTGTTGTCGCTCCCGGTAGCGCAGATGGACTTCGTCTGGGACCGCTCCTGTCTCTTTAGAAGTGGTCCAACTCGTTTCCCGAGTTCTTGTTGATTCGTTTGTTGGCGCGCCGCTTGTCGGCGTTGGTAAATGTTTCTCGGTTTATTTGAATTCGTGTTTTGTTTCGCGTAGGTTAAGATACGGCGGCTTCTTTACCGGCTTCTTAGGTACCGTCGTACATTAGGGTAGAACTGGATTCTCTTATGTTGATTTTTATATTTCTTTGTTTATCCGTGGTGACTCTAATCGTTGGTCTTCTTACGGTGTTTTCTTCGTATTCCGGGGGTGTTATGTGGTCCTGGATATTATGGACTAGGTCCTTAATACTTTGCGTGGGATTGCGGGTTTTTTTAACGATAATTCGTCCCGTAGCCCGATGTTCCTTAAGTAGTCGCTATGTTTTTGCTTTGTTAGTAGCGTGTTTTTAACATAAGTTTTATATATATTCCGATTATAACTGCTTATTCCTTACGTATTAAATTATAGCCTAAGGTTGTATAAAAAAGACGACGTAACCTTTAAAGTCACGGTGCTCTACTATTATTTTTTTTAGTTTTTCCGCGCGGTAAGGTCGGTCGATAGGGAAATATCCTATGCGAAGTAGGAAAAACTTTATTTTAAGTTTCTCGTTAAGGTGTTTTAAACACTTTAGGTCGATATAGTTAATTTAGCTAATTTGTCTATATATCCTTAACTAGCTATTAATTTTTAGGGTATCCCCGAAAATAGCTCTTAGGGTGCGCTGTTTTAGGTTAGTTTTTATAGCTCCTCGGAGGATTTGGCTTAGGTCGGTGGTAGTTCGATAAAGTTCTGCGGCTATGACCGTGGCTCCGTTGTCGAGAGTGTTGTTCTATTTTTTTAAGGCGATAGGGATGTCGTCTCGGTCCGTGGCTCCGAGTTGTTTTTTAAGGAATTATACCGTTTATGCCGTGGTCTTGCTTTGATCTTCCTTATTATTAGCGTAGTTTTTAAACTCGCTGTTAGTGTTATTAATTAATCCTTTTTGCTAAGTCTGGTTCTTAGCTTATTTAACTTATCGATACGTTTCGTTCTTAAATCCGGATAACGTGTTATCGTCGCTATCCACTATTTATTTTTCTATTCCGAAGTGTATTATTCGTCCTAGTCTCGTAGCTGCTAAGGTTCGTGGTTTCTTAGGGTACTAAGTGTTATCGTTCTTATAAGACTTATGCGTCGAGCAATCGTTATCGAAGCATATAGTCTAATATAGTAACGTATATGGTATTTCCTCCCGTTTTATGGCGTTAATCTGCTTTTTGCCTTTTGGTATAGGCTTAAATGCTTTTTTGGGTTAGCGACACTCGTTGGCGTAATGTCCTATTCGGTCGTAATTATAATATTTAACGGAAAACTTATCCTTTTATAGTCGTCGCTAGGTGGCGTCCAAGTCCATCGGTCTACTATAGTGTCCGTAGGACGTATAAGTCCTCCAGTCTTTGTTACGGTTGTTATTACGGTTGCTAAAAGGTCTTCCTATATTAGCTCGTAATCGGGCCTATATACTGTGTTTTATTTAGTTGGGTCCTTTTTTTTCTAGTCGTTTCTCGTATAAGCGGTTATTAATCTTAATAATCTTTTCGACGTAAATATCGAAGTCGTTAGGTCGATCTTCTTTTAAAACTTTATTTTTAACGTTTTTTCGTAGTCCGGCATAAAAGATTGTTATAAGTGCGTCGTCGTCGCTCTATTCGGTCTTGGAGGCGACTTGCTTAAATTTAGACGCGAACTTAGTAACGGAGCCCTTTTAGCGTAGTTGTATTAGTTGTCTCTCGGCGGTTCGCACCTCGTCGGGGTTTCCAAAAATAGCTTTAAGTCGTCGTTCGAACTTATCGTAGCTAGCGAAAACCTTTTTAATGTCGGACTTATAATCTTTTGCTTTATTGTTAAGGTAGTCTTTTATAGTGGGTTCGAACTAATCGAGTACGTCCTCGCGGAGAAATCCGGCGATATACAGGATTTTATTAGGTTTAGTAATAATCGTTTTATTATAAAATCGTAGGTAGGCTTATGCTTAAGTAAGGAATTTTTAAATACCTCTATCCTTTTTATTATAAAACTAAAGAGGAGAGAGCTTATATCCTCCGCTGCCGCCACTACGGCTAATGTTGTTAATAGCGACGAGTTAAGCAATAAGCTGCTCGTTATCGTTTTTAACTTCCTTAAAAGCCGACTAAAGGTCCTTAATCATCCTTAAAACGTTAGGTCCCTTAATAGGGTTGTCGACGGTGCTTCCGGATCGAAATATAATATTTTCTTATAAAAATATTGCTTAATAATAACTTAGGTAACGTACCTAAACAAAAGTAATTAAAATGTAACGATTATACTAAAAATAAACTAAAGTATAAGAAGTATTAGGGTTTATGCTAGTAAATATACTACTTAAATAGACATTAAGCGTAAAAAATAAGGTTAATTGGATGATTTGAACTAATTTATAAGTGTAGTCGTTAAAGCGTATTAAATGCTTTACTTATAAATAAAATAAATGCTTAGATTAATTACTAAAGTAATAACTATTTATATAATATAAAAAATCTATCTTTAATATATCTATTTATTTCCTTACTAATATTGGTTCTAATCGTATTTGCTTAGTGTTGCTAACCTTTGCTTAGTTGGTCTTAACTAAGCATACCTAAGCATATATTCCTAATCCACGTGATCCTGATCACGTGACTTTTGGTAGGTTGGTCCATCCGTTGTTTTTATCCTAGCCATGTTCCTAGCCCGTATTTATCCTTTCTTAGTCATTCGTCCTGCAAGGGTGCATGTTCGTAACACCGTAAAGCCTAAAAAAGTTTTTTTCGTAATTATTATTATCGGTATATCGGCGGAGGTAATAAAACTTTTAATTATTAAATATAAAAATCGAAATAACGTAATTAAGGTAAAATTAATAATATATTAATAAATAAACATTTTCTCTTAAAATCTATATATATAGTGGCTTTTTTAGGTGATCTCGGCTAATCTTCGGGAGATGCCCTGTATCTACGTTCACATCCGGGGTTCTGGTGGCGAGCCTCTGCACACCCCATCTGACAACAGTTCTGTAGAGACTTTGCTTATAGCCGCTTCAATCAGATCACTCTACGTATCTTATCATTAATTCTTACGATTAAACCAAGGTTCTGTATAACAGATTAGATCCAATCACAAATGTTCGGCCGCAACTGTGAAAAACATTGGGATCTGGAGACGTGTGGATCCTGCGAGGCAACACCTGCGTCTGCTATCTTGACTCTCGCCAAAGTTCGACTACCAAGTTTTAATACTCAAAAGTATGAACAATTATAAGAGAAGGAAGAGCAAGCTAGAACCGCGACGATGGGTCGACATGCTAACAATTCAATGGAAGTGGATTCGTTGCCTAGATGAAGAGGTAGCCTAACGTGACTGGCTAATCTTAAATAGCTGGAGAATCCAGTCCAAGAAATGATATTTATTTCGCAAAGACAGTACCCATATATCAAATGCGCCCAAGAAAGGAAACACAATGACGAACCCTCTCAATTATTGGCCAGGTGGTATCCCATCTCACATACGATGCCGCCCCGAGCCCCTGGAAGATTCCTGGGGCGAAGCAATCAAAGCTTGGCAGCTTTTCATCGAGGTTCGAACCACGGCTGAAAAGAGAGTGCAAGAAAAGAAGACATTACTAAGACTCGACCCCAGGAAAGTGCCGTATCTTGCGACTCGGACACCGCCGAGGTGGACTATAAAATGAAGCAGCGGCGCAGGCTCGTGGACCAGTGGGCGTCCATGAGCCAGGCGGAACGGGACTCGTACCACAGCAGAGCCCCCGAGCGCAACGGGGATATGTGGGCAAGTAACCCGCCGCAGCTGAGAGATGCGAGCAGTAAAGATAATGAATCCCTGGGCTACATACGGCGCGGATTCGTCAACCTGATCGTCCCGCAGCCGCTCGACGCGAGGAATCGCGCGCTGTGGACCAAGATGTGTATTCTGCTGTACAAACTCGATACGGAAGTATACGAGCACAGCTTCGGCCCCGATGGTGTCGTCGTGATGCAGCCCAGCCCGTTCCACGCCGACACGCCCATCACGCCCGAGACGTTCTACAGGCACTGCTTCCTCGAGACGGCCGACTTCGACGCCCTGGCCATGACGCTCGACGGCTTCGTCGTGTTCCACAGCACCGACCGGGCCGTGCTGTTCGCGGACCAGGAGTCGCTCGACACGGGCCGGCTGCTGCTGTGCGACCTCGAAGGCAACGGCCAGCTGCGCGCCTCGTCCCGGATGTGGCCGCTCTGGACGTACATGGCGCACTGCTACGTCTACGGGCTGGGCTGGTACGGCGACCGCGTCATTGAGGACTACGCATACGGCGACGGGGACATTGAGGCGAACGCAACGTGAGACTTTTCCCGTCTCTGACGATCCTTGGAGAGAAAGTACTTTGCTAATTCACCTTGGTGCAGACTTGATATGGAACTGCCCATACTTGAACTTTTGCAAGCGAAGAAGGAGCACTTTGAATGGCCCGATGATGTTAATGTCGACGGTTGGCAGAAGGCCATTGAACACTATGCTCCGGGCTACCTGGAGATGGAGGCAGCAGGCAACGGCATGGCGCCTGACTATGATCACGCAAACCTCATGTCAGACAGATAGTAGCATATGCTCTTTCGCCAAGGTATTTCTTCCTCTTTCTAATTATGATAATTACCTGGTATGGCAACAGTGGCTCCTACATAACTCACATTGCTGTCTGTGTCCGAGCTTGAGTCCTGGCTATAGTCGGACGAAAACATTCTCGCTCAAGAACCACGCTGACTCTGTGAACTTGGGCGAGAAAGGTGCGTCCATATCTGTATTCGCTCCTAGATGATGCCCATGGCATGACCCGAGTCACCAGCGAGGACACTAACATATTCGAAATAATCCATTCATCAAAATGTATATTGTCCACGTTTTGAACATGGCTCTGGCTTTAGGCGTAGTGAACATCAAGTCGCTCGCAAATATATACAAGAAATTATTTTCATCCCATCATGCAGGCAGCCTTCCTTGTCAATGCTGGAAGTCACCTTGGTCGAAAAGTATACATAAAAGTCGAGGAAGTGAACTGCTTATATCAGCTTCAGGGGTGGCCAGCACCCAAGCCGATAAAATGGAACATGATGGGCACAATATCGACGGCAACTAGTCCGATTCCTATAGATAAGACAAGTCAGCATCAAACACCACTTTGATTGGGTCGTTTGTTTCAAGTATGCCAGCAAAGCAGTCGTCGCACCAGTCTCCACCCGGTCGAGGGCGTATTGCATCCGACGCTTCCGTGTCGTCGGTATAAAGTGCGACTCCGAGAAACCGAAGTCGAGCCATGCCGCCTCTCCACCTTGATCTCGATAAAAGTAGACAGGATATGATGAACTTACCACTGTACACCACCAGCTTCGTCACGACCTCCACATCGTACCTGACTCTTGGTTTGACCAGCTTGGCAAAGACCTCCCTCTCGCCGAGCTCGTCCTGTTGCCCAACAAAGAGCGTCGGGTCGTCACTGTCCTTTTCTTCGCTAGGCGATACGGCGACGATGCCTTCGCCCATCATGTGCTCAAACCTGTTCAGCTTGGCTGCGCCGCTGATGGCACTGCTTCGTCCCGCCTGGTCCTCCTGCGCGTCAGGCAGAGGAGAGCCTGCTTTGAGGTCCGCAATGCTGGATTTGCTTCTCACGCTGCCGTTGCTGCCAATGCTTTCTCGTCGCCTGCGCTCGCGGTAGGCCAACGTCTCGTACGCGTCTGCGGCGCTTTGCGGTCCGATGCTGACAGATCTTCCCCGCCCACCTTTCCGGATGCTATTGACAAACTTGGGGATTTCGCTCACATCGGGCATCATGTTGTCGACCCGCAGTCGGAGCGGGATGTTCTTATACTCGGAGGCTGGCATGAAGAAACGTCTGGGTAATGCCACGCCCCACGTCTCAAAGGCACGGAAGACATATGGCAAACTCTTGAGCAGCGCGGGCTTGGCGACTTCTCGCCAGGCCACGACGCAGAATACGCCAATCAGGATACGTACGATTACCTTGGGCCAACCCAGAGCCTCGAGGTCAAAGGCAATGAGGCCAAAGAGGGTGTTGGAGAAGTGCCATGTGCCAATTTCAACACCAATTACGACGCCAGCAAAAGCAACACTGTCGTCAAAGCAAGGGCAGTCATCAGCTGGTTCCGGATGTACCCGGATCAGAACAACAATGATGAGCGCCAGCACCAAAACTCCCGTGACGGCTTGCTCCCGCAGATACATCTCAATCGCTGGGCCGTAGTAGAACTCGATGAGCGATATAACGGCGCCCATAACCGAGCCAATGATGACGTCCAGAAAACCGTGCATGCCACAGTACAGCCGACCGAAAATGATGCTGACAGTGTAGAAATAGGCCAAAGCCTCGAGCCCGAATTTCGTATTGGGTTGCAAAGTATTATCCGGTGAGTGTAGCATTAGTATGCCATATACCGCGACCGAGACTGCGTTGGCAGAGTGCGTAGACGGGAAGCCATATTCCAGAGCAGCAGAGCCAGACATGGTGATCCTGTGGAGCGGCGGAGAGAGGGGCCTAGGCAACGAAAAGAAATCTTTGACGAAGCCAGTGAAGAAGACGCCGGCGGCCAGGATGTGTACGAGCCTATAGTCAATGTGAGCGTTGGTGGTTCCTGCGACCCGGTCTCTGGTAGTATACATACCCTTTACCAAACGATGGGTAGCCGCACCAGAACAAGATTGGCAGTCCGATCATGAAGAAAGTGTGTGTACCGAGATTCGCGGTAATTGCGAAATAGCTATCGAAGAAGGGAGTTCGCAATGCTTCCTGAAGCAATGCTAGATAGGGTGTCTCCCATCTTATGAGAGGCAGCAGCCGTTGTCGCAAGTCGTACCGCCATCCTGGGAGCGCTCGTCGATCTGGAGGAATCGTGAGCTAGTAGGCCTTTGAAGGAGGCAGCAAGTCTTGTCATGGTGTAGTATGTAGCGATTCAAAGGCGGCAACGTGAGACAAGGCCAACGGCACGGCGCGCCTACGCGCAACAGCCTCATGCGCTGCGCAGAGCCATTGACCATGGGGGAAGCTCACGTACAGTGATCCAAACTTCGCAAACCAGCGTCTATGACGGGCCCCTCTTTCTTTTCGTCGACGGCCGCAGCCGAGGTGTCTACTTTGATTTCGGGGGGAGCGCTCGCAGCGCCATTGGCATGGGATTGATTCATCGGATGTGGTAGCAGCTGCCGTGGGTGATTGGTATCGTCGTCGCGTCTCGGTGGCGTGGGCTCAGGCTGAAGCTTGAGGTCTGAATGGTACGGCTCGTCGTGGGAATATGCATGAATGATGCAGCGGTCGCGATCTGGGTCTGGTCGGAGTGGACAGGATTCGAGAGAAGTGCTGGTGGTATTCTCAGAGGGTCGTGTATCGAATTGTGGTGCCTCGAAGGATTGCGCCCCCTTCTGTTCGAGCTCACACTCAAACCTTCTCACGTTGCAATGGCGCCGATAAGAGGGCGAGCCGTTGAAGTTCCCACGGGTGCATGTATGGAGTAGGTACAGGTAGTTACACACTGTACTCTGTGGAGGGAGGGTCTTTCGTCCTTTCGTCCCGCCTTTTAGCGGTTCATGTTGTCGAAATAGCCGCTAGTATTGGGACCATTACCCCTGTTGACGCTGGAGAACGCCAACAAATCAGCGCCTGCCAAAATGGAAGGCACTGTGATAGTGTCGTCGAATAGCGGGGATCCGCGGTCCCCGTCAATCGCCTTACATGTGCGTGGTGCAGGTACAGGTCACAATCAGCTTTTGACTTGGTCATCCTGCTGGAAGAAATCATGCCATTGCGAGAAGAGAGATTCTTGCAAATTTTGGAATAATTTAGAGCAAGGAATACTAGCATGTTATATACATCCCTTCCACTTGCTGAGGCATCAGCCAAGTACATATCACGTACGGTCGGTCATATTAGCGTTGTGCTAAGCATACTACCAATAGCACTGGGCTGAACGAGATATCTGCTTTTGAGAGTAACATGGTACACATGTAATACAACACCGAGGGAAACCTACGATCATATGTAGTACCCCGAGAGCTGCTCCCTCATGGTCACAGAAAAGCTTAATTATTCTTTCTCTTACTAAGAATCATGCATCTTTGGTTGCAGGCAGTTACATTAACCACTGACATTTGCTGTCATTGGTGTGGGGGGTTCACCTGGTTGGCACTTCAGGTTCGACCGACCTTGGGGTCGCCTCAACTTTGGGTCCGCTTTTCTCCGAGTCCGCAGGATCACTAGAAAAAAAAAGTTGAAAATGCACTCAAATATTCAGTGCTGATCCCTTTTTGCCGCAGAGACTGTAGACGGAGAAAAACCACAAACTTCTTTACCCATAAGATCCCTTGTACTTCATACATCAGTTTACTGTTCGGCCCTTCTCCTTCAATCCGTCGATTTGTGGAGTCATCAGAGAGGCCTGTACCGGGGATACTCACGATCACAAGCTTCTCCCGCCTTGTGGATCAACCTACTATTTTCTCTGAACGAGCAATTCATCTCGGAATTGCTTCTTCATACAAAACACCGACTTGATACTCGTCAAAAACACTGCCCATCATGTCTGGCTTTGATACTTACAAGACTCCGGTCAGTACTTTTATATATGCCGCACCCCAAGTCATTGCAGTCGTGGATTTTTGAAGTTTATCTTTTTTTTTTCCTTTCCCGCTGTTACATGATGTCACGGCCCACTCGATCAGGTCGATGTACCACGAACTACCCTTTGAAAGAGACAGTCGTAAAAACTGCAGAGGCTTGGACAACCCATACTCCGGATAAAATACCATTATTCGAACTGCGGCTTGCTTTGAAGCCTCTGCCACCAGAACAAAATCTGTATGAGCGATGTCGGCTAACACGGAATATGTATAGCTCGACTCGCGCTACTCCAGCGCTGAGATGAAGCAGCTGTTCAGCCAGCGCTCCCGGCATAGCACCTGGCGCAAGCTGTGGCTGTACTTGGCCGAGGCCGAGAAGGACCTGGGCATCGACACCATCAGCGCCGAGGCCCTCGAGCAGATGAAGGAGCACCTGACCGTGACCGACGATGACTTTGGCGTCGCCGCCATCGAGGAGAAGAGACGCCGCCACGATGTCATGGCCCACGTTCACGCCTTTGGCCAGGTCGCTCCCGCTGCCGCCGGCATCATCCACTACGGTGCCACCTCGTGCTATGTCACCGACAACGCCGAGCTGATCCTCATGCGCGATGCCATGGATCTGCTCATTCCCAAGCTCGCCAAGGTCATCAGCAACCTGGCTGCCTTTGCGGACAAGCACAAGGCTGTTCCTACGCTGGGCTTCACTCACTACCAGCCCGCTCAGCTCATCACCGTCGGCAAGCGTGCCGCTCAGTGGGCTCAGCAGCTGATGATGGACCTGGAGGACATTGAGTACGTCCGCGAGGGTCTCAAGTTCCGTGGCGCCCAGGGCACGACTGGCACCCACGCCTCGTTCCTGGAGATCTTCAACGGAGATGGCGGTAAGGTGGACAGGCTGAACGCCCTGCTGTGCTCCAAGGCCGGATTCCCTTCGTGCTACGACATATCCACTCAGACCTACACCCGTAAGGTCGACCTGCGCGTGGCCAACGCCATCTGCGGCCTGGGCGCCAGCGTCCAGCAGATCTGCGCCGACATCCGCCACCTGGCCAACCTTAAGGAGATGGAGGAGCCCTTTGAGAAGGACCAGATCGGCTCCAGCGCCATGGCCTACAAGCGCAACCCGATGAGGTCGGAGCGCATCTGCAGTCTGGGCCGCAAGCTGGCCAACCTGCCCATGGACTTCAAGGACACCTTCACGATGCAGTGGATGGAGAGAACGCTGGATGACTCTGCCATCCGCCGCATCGACATTCCCGAGATGTTCCTGCTGGCTGACGCCGTCCTGATCGGAATGGACAATGTCACCGACGGCCTCGTCATCTACCCCAAGCGCATCGAGGCTCGCACGAGAGAGGAGCTGCCTTTCATGGCGACCGAGAACATCATTATGCGTAAGCCATTCAATAGCTGTATATATCCAAAGAGGAAATTGAAGCTAACATGTTCAAACCAGGCATCGTGGCCCAGGGAGGATCCCGCCAGGACGCCCACGAGGAGATCCGCGTGCTGTCGCACCAGGCCTCGGACGTGGTCAAGAACCAGGGCGGCCAGAACGACCTGATCGAGAGGATCAAGCAGACCGAGTACTTCAAGCCCATCTGGAGCGAGATCGACTCCATGCTGGACCCCAGCCTCTACATCGGCCGCTCGGTCGAGATCGTCGAGCGCTTCTGCAGCCAGGGCGGCGTCCTGGAGAAGAAGCTCGCCCCCTATCAGTCCTACATCCGGGGTGCTGGTACCGCTCAGCTCAACGTCTAGAGAAGCGATTTCACGTATTTCGGGACGATGCTGTAGATGAATAAAATTGGACACCCAAAAATGGATAGATAGAAAAAAGTAGAAAAAGTAAAATGTTTGATGACCCAATTGTAAATGCCGTGAACAGGAAATTGAGAACAATAATAAGTGTCGGTCCTATAGACATCTGCTATGATGGTGGTCACGTGAGTCTGTGTTATTTTCCACTTCGGTCAATTCCGACCAGACATCATGATGCGTGGTTGGCTGCTAATAGTCGACCACCCATCACCGAATAAATAACACGGACTCGATAATGCAGTATACTCCAATTTAAATACTGTTTTCCACATTTTCGACATTCGAGGAGATTGAGGAAAGGAACAAAAGGAACACGACCTTGCAGCCCCCGTCTTATTTCCAAATGCGCAGCCTTCTCAACAAACACGCCATCATCACGGGCGGCAGCCGGGGCATCGGCCTGGCCATCGCGCACCGCTTCGCGGCCGAGGGCGCCGCCGTGACCCTGGTCGGGCGCGACGAGGCCCGGCTGCTCGCCGCCCTGGATGACCTCCCTCGGCCGCCAGCCTCCGACGGCAGCTCGTCGGGCGCCCACGCCTTTGAGGCGTTCGACGTCGCCTCGGCGCACGAATGGGGCCGTCTGGCGGACAAGTTGAAAGACGTAAGTCATTTTTCATAAGATCGTTTTTCTTGTTGGAAATACTGCCGGAGAATTCTTTTTTTAAACCTAATGGGAATTATGCATAGTCCAAAAGACCAGTCGACATTCTCGTCAACGCTGCTGGCGTCACCCAGAACAAGCTCCTGATCAAGGGCGACTTCTCCGACTACCAGAAGCTCGTCAACACCAATCTCATGGGCACCATGTATGGCTGCGCGACGATGAGCAAGAGAATGATCCAACAGAAAGGTGATACGAGTTCTCATGCTTGCTTTTTGCCGATTTCATCGTCTAGTTTCGCACGAGTTGGAACTGACAAGATCTGTTGAGGGAACCGGTCAGGCTGCATCATCAATATTTCCAGCTTACTAGCCATCAAAGGCGGGCGCGGAGCCAGTGCCTATGCAGCCTCGAAAGCAGGCATTATTGGTAAGTCTTAGTAAATGGTCATGCCTGTTTCTCTGTTTACCTAAGTCTCTATCGTGCTGACGATGTATTCTAGGTCTAACACGATCCTTGGCCTCAGAGGTAGGCCAGTTCGGCATTCGCGTCAACGTTTTGCTGCCTGGGTATATTCAGACTGAAATGACACAAAGTGAGTTTTCTCCCCTTTTCAGCCCCGAACCACGGCACGTGTCGGCCTCCTTTTCAAAGCAGCCTACCAAGGCTACTCACTTGATCAATCCATTCCCTTTAGTACAAGTCATTAATATACAAACCACTACTCAGTGCTAGATCAGAAAGGCGATCTCTCGGCGTCTATCCCTCTAGGCCGCTTCGGAACGACCGAGGAAGTAGCAGATGCTGCAGCCTTTCTGGCCAAGAACTCGTACGCACACAACACCGTCTTGAACTTGGACGGCGGCCTAAGTGCTACGTAAGGATGGAGAGAATCGCCTCGGGTGAATCCATCGCTTCTCCACTTCAGTCGTCGATGAGAATTGCTCCGCCATCATCCACAATGACAATGTCGTCGTCGTCGGGTTTTGTGGCGGTCTTGGCCTTCTTGGCTGTAGATGGTCGGTCATCTGCCTCATCCGTTCGGGCGCGCTTAAGATCTTTGGATGAGACATCCTCCTCCTCCGCAGCGTGTTTGCCATTGGTCTGATCCACGCCGTTGCTCTCTGGTTGGGGCTTCTTGGGCTTATGTGGAATCTCCGGAGCCTTGTCCGGCTCGAGGCCTTTGATAGGCTTGTCGCCAAGAGGCTCTTTTCTGTAAAGGGAGTCAATAGGTGATCAGTCAATAGGGAATAAGGAGAGCATACGACTCAATGATGCCAAGCACGACATTGACGAAGATATCGTCATCGGACTCGTCCACGACTGTCAAGGAACTGCCAGATGCAAGACCTAGACGCTGTTAGTCACATGAGCCAAAATGTTGAGCGCGCAGTGGCGTACCAATATCTGTCAGCTTCTTGGGAAGCTGATCTGTCTCATCGGGATCGTACAGCAGACCGCTTTCGCTAGTAATAGAGAATTCCTTGTCGCTATAGCCCAATTGACTCTTGACAAAGTGCTCGACGACATCGTTCAGTGTGGCTCGTGACAGGTCCACATAGATGCCCGTGTAATATGAAGTGCAGACTGGGCACTCGGGATTTTGCGGGCGTGGTCGGTCAGGGGCCAGCAGTCTCTGAGTCGCGAACGGCGTCAAGAAGACCTCCTTGGCGTCATTGTAGTCTCCCTTGAGAACCTTGTATGCCTCTAGCACGCACAAGCCAGCGACGATGGCATTAGTGGTCGCGATGGCAGGGATAATGTTACCGGCCATCTGCTTGATGTCAAAGCGCGTCTTGACGTCAATGTTGAAGATGTGAGCACGGATGTTTGCTGCTGCTGCAACAAAATCGAGGGTATCCGGGTCATCCTTGTCGAAACTGATTGTCGGTGCAGCAGAAGTCTGACCCTTCTCCTGTTCCGTCTTCATCTCGGCTATGCGCTTGCTCAGTCGATCGAGGCTGTGGTTCAAGACAGCAACATTCTCCTCGAGAGACCACTGCTTCTGGCCATCCTCGAGAAATGCATCGTCAATGGTGGGTAGATTGGACTTGAGGTCTGCGTAGTCCAGCGCCTTTGGCTTTTCTCGGGACTTCCACATTTCCTCCATGGAGCAGAGTCGCTTGATGTCGGCACTGAAGACCTTGTCGAAAAGCAATTGCGGAAAGTCGGCCGTCCCTACGGACTCTCGGATGCTCTTCAAGGCGGCGGCTTCCTTCTTGAGCTCCTCGATCTCCTTTGCATTATCCGCATCCTCGGAATGGTCGAAGGCAGCTTCGTCCTCGCTCACTCCAAAGATTTCGTTCAGAAGGTAACTCTTAGCCCAGACGATGCAGTGGATAGGTTGGCTCGGAGTGCTCCGGATTGTGCAAACGGGAAAGGACTTTGGCACGTCCTTTGCTGTGCAGTCGTAGCACGCAGTGACGCCCTTCTTGATGACCTGAACTTGACCGTTGAAGCCCGTCGTACCGCTCTCGACCAGGGGGACATTAGAAGCCAGGCACATGCGATTGACGTGCCGTCTAGCGTCGAGGTTGTCCAGCGCATTGAAGACGAGCTTGAAGCCGCGAAACCACTCGAGGTTGAATTGAGAATCCTTAATGTTCGCAAAATAAGAGACGATCTTGACGTTCGGGTTGAAGACTTGCGCAGCCTCTTTCGCTACCTGTGAGCCGTCAATCAGTATGCTGCCCACCTAGTGTGTTCTGGCCCACTGCCTCGCTTGCGTCATACCTCAGCCTTTGACTTCTTGATGTGCTCATGTCGGAATAAGAATTGACGATTGAGGTTGCTCAGATCGATGGTATCGAGATCGACGACGTGGACCTCGCCAAATCCGGAGAGGACGAGGTTCTTGAGCAGCTCGCAGCCGATGCCGCCTGCTCCTACCATGAGAACCTTGGCCTGCGGGACATCTGTTAGCAAGAACTCCAAAGGCATAGGTTCACGCAGTTCCATCGTGTCTCTCGAATCGCGCGACAGAGCTGAATGGTCTGTGGAGGTATGATGAGAGGCTAGGGCTTCGCTGCGGGAGGAGTCTCTCAAGAATCGATATGCGGGTGTGGCCAGTGTAGTGACATAGAGGGTGTCATGTTTCTCGCGGGCGTGATGGGCAGCTGCTGGGTCGCGGCGGATCAAAGACATGCAGGCCTGGGGGCGCAAACACAATTGCATATGCGCCGCGCCGGGACGCGACAGAGGGGATAATGAGACTCACCTCCTTGACAGTCGCATTGAGGGAGACGCCGAGCGACTGGCGGTTGAAGCTATCGCGGGTCAGCGTAGCTGTGGGAGTAGGCGCCGCCATCTTGGGCTAAGTATGGTCACGAAGCCGGATGTCGCAAATGCATATGGAGGGAACAGGATTTCGGGGGGACGCGGGTGCGAGATGTTGTGGTTTTGTAGTCGCAGCGGGAAACGCAACGTGAGGCTCCCAGGTTGTTGTTGCTGCTGCTGCTTCTGCAGGTATTGAATAACGATTGAGTGAATGAAGCAAGTATCAATGTTGCCCGGCAGGTAAATGTAGGTAGGTATGCCTGTGGAATCAACCTCACAAATCGCTACGTGAGGTGCGCCACGGTGACGCTAAGATGCCTAGCTACAGCTTCAGTTCCAAGGCCAAGCGCCTGTGAAATCCTTCATTGCCTGGCCTGGGGTTGGTGGTTGGTACCTGTAATTACGTAGATACCTACCCACCTAACGTGAACCTTCCCACCCAGCAACTGCTCCAAGCCTCGCTGTGGTTCGTCCTCGACAAAGGCCTCTTTGCCTTTTCTGGCATCGCGTACATGTAAGACATCGGCCCCACTACGCCGTACATAAGAGATGTCTCATAGTGCAAACATTCACAAGACACTACATTATATTATACTATACTCGTTGTGTACCTTCGGTGGAACTACTTTGGTCTTTGCCAGCAGAACAAAGTCGGCGATAGAATGGATTCTATTTGAGCAGCTGTGTTCTAGACAGGTGATGCTCTTCGACTGGTTCCTCCACCGGATCTCTGGGTGAGCTTAATGGTTGGTGCACACCATATAGCCTAAATTTCATCTCTACACCATGAGCCATTTCTCTTTTTAATTCACTGGAGGAAGAGTGCGAAGAGGACAAAATAATGATCAAATAATAGGACTATAATAGGACTGCTCAATCCAGATAATTGTGTAACTGCTGATGGTACTTGTTAAACTACCATCTTTTATATCCGCCATGATGATGCAGACCTTTCATGTGTTTGGTAAATACTTTTTGTTGAAATCAAGTTGTATTGTTGCGATCTGTACATGATGTGCCTCACAATCAACCAATCAGGAGGTGATGGACTCAGATGATAAATGGATATATTCAAATGAGCTTACCCTGATCGACATCGTTTACCTATGTACCAAGATGCAGGTTGGCCAAACAACCACCACCACCAGATTTCCGGTCGTGGTCCTTGAGATATGACATGTTTTACGCGAGGAAGCTTTCCCAACAAGTGCTTCAACAACAGGGTCCCGTGGCACAGGAAGAACGGCTCAAAGAGAACAAGACAAGTGACCGCGTCGACCCGAGGGAACAGCTCATATGAAATGTCATCTTGAAGCCAGCCATTCTTTAGACAGTCAAGTACTTCGTCCGGGAGCGATGGTGGAGGATAAGTCGGCAAACCTTTGATCCAGCTGTCTCGTTGCCACATGTTCCTGTGCATCTGGAAGACTGCCCTGCCAGGCTGGGGCTCCAAGGAGAATTTGCTGCCATCTTTGTTCTTTGGCGAGAAAACGAAATCGACATCACGCCTAAACGAAACATTCCGTTGTCTCCTTTTGAACCATCCCGCTATGATTAAAGCCATGTGGTCCGCCGTGAGCTCCAAGACCAATTCTTTGGTTGCGGGCCATGTCTTGAGAATGGCGAGTAATTCCCGGGTCTGTTCCTTTAGCATCGCAAGCTTTTGTACGGACCTTTGCGGGTTGTCGTGGTATGTTTCCAGCTTGATTTCCCATCGAATATTACTGAGTAGAGGTTCTATGTCTGGGCGGAAGCAGAATTGAATATGATGGATGAGATGTTGCCGGTGCTCTGAAATGACTTTGAAATATTTTAGAGATGAAAAATCCAGCCGAACGAGATGGAAAGTTATCTTTTCAAAGAAGACCTGCCATTCTTTGCAGACAGTCGCCAGATGTGCATAGGTCCATCCCTTATTATTGCGTGAGGGCCATCTCGCAGCGAAATCGTCCAAAATCGTGAGCCGAATTTCCGCAGGTAAACGTGTCCACGGGGATCGTGTCAGAGGTCGATCTGATCCCGATGCTGAGATTCCATATCTCCTGGTTTGCAGGCACGAGATTTCGAGGGCGCCATTGAGTAGTTCCATGATGACTTTTGCGTGTTCGGGTGTGACATGAGGAGGAAAGGCACATGTGAAAGCTTCTCAATCAAAAAGAAAGCCCGTGTTCTTATATATGATGAACTTTCTGGGAAAAATACACAGTTTTCCTGCAGCCCAGGGCTCAACGCCATCGCCAAATAGGCGCCAGTATTGGCCGCCGCAAGAAGTCTTATTTTTTCAGCTTTGTGCTCGATTCGGCTCACTTATTATACAGCTCTCGTTCCTTCTGCGGATGAACTTTCAAATTTCCAACTGTGAGCGGAAAAGAAGAAAAGACCCGAAGAACAATTCAAGTTGGAAAACACCTTAAAAACAAGAGAAGCTGACTCCGTTATAGCCATTTACCCATAAGTATTCTACCACAAATAAATATGTGAACATGGTGGATGTAGTACGCTTGGAAGGACATCCGTTTCTGACCGTTCTTGAGACTCTGAGGACAAATAGTATAAGTAGGTAGGTAGGTATACACAAAGATGAAAGACTGCGATATATATCTATCGTGTCCAATTGTATGGTCGGTTGTCGCTTTTGAAATCGGGTGCGTGGCACTGGGGATTAAATTGTATTGTACCCAGATGTATCGAAACCAACTACTTAGCGCGTCTACAGCGGCCAAGGTACAATCCGGTACGTGATTGGGAGCCATCTTGGGCGACTGAGCACTAAAATCAGGGGTCGCACCAGCATTCTACCAATCCGTGACACCCCGCGATGCCCCTCACTATGGTAAAATTGGCTGATAATCCGCACAGATCTGGCAGAGAATATACGCATATCAATCACATCATGAGATTTGATATTGAAGATCCATTGGTCCCTTGGACTTTTTTTTTTCTGCAACATCTTCTAGAATTTTTCACATTTTTTACGTGAAACAATTCTTGCCATACAACAAGTATTAGTAAATCACTAAATGAGAGAGCCCTTGGCCAGTGCCTGCTACTCCGTACCTGCACCGGTCCTCTTTTAAACTCAACATTTCAGTCTCCTCCATAATAAGGTCAGACGACCTTGCATCTGATACCTCTGAAAACAACGCCAACAAAACTTATCACCTTGTAATTCACCTCAATCTTTCATCTTAGTCACAACTCATTCTTCGTTCTTACCATCCAGGAAAGAAGGAAAAAATGTCAGACGACGAGGCCGACCCTGAACTGCTCGAGCTTCTCCGGCAGCACATCCAGGGCAAGCTCGCCATCGAGGACGAGCCCGAGACGGGCGTGCTCGAGGGGGCCGAGCACGTCTACGACAACTCCATCGACGTGGCCGTCGACATGCGCGCCACCAAGAACGCCGCCGCCCTCATCCACCAGCAGATGCAGGAAAAGGAGTACTCGACCGCCACCTGGGCCGAGCACGAGCTGCACCCAAAGGCCAAGGACGAGACCACCGTCGCCTTCATCTTCGTCATGGACCTGCTCAACTTCTCCTTCTGGTCCCTCCGGCCCGAGGACGAGAGGTTCGCCGTCGAGTACCGCGACAAGCGGTGGACGGGCTACTGGAGCTTGGTCGCCTCGCTGCAGCGCGCCTTGGATGAAGGTATGTAGAATTACCTTTTTGGCGCCCAGAGGATGTTGTCATGAACGAAAAGGGGCCATTGCATCAAATCGTGGCGCCGGACAATTCGCCACGAACGGATGTCCCCATGATCAGGGTTAACCCAGGTCGCAGGTATCCCGATTCTCGACCCTCACTACTGGCAAGACGAGGAGGAGTGCACGCTCGACTCTCTGCGGCACGTCTTCCGGTCGTGTACAGATGAGGAGATTCCCCTCCTGGAAGCCCGACTGACATGTCTGAGGGAGGCCGGACAGGTCTTGTATGAGGTAAGCCGAGCACGCCCCTTTCCGTGCACCCTGATATGCACGTAGCCGTCGGGAACGCAAGCCAACGCATGAATCGGACGTCCCACAGAAATACTCGTGTAGCATCACGAACCTGATCGCCTCGGGCAAGAACTCGGCGGCGAGGCTGGTCAACACCCTGGCCAGCGACTTTGTCTGCTTCCGGGACGAGCACAAGTTCGACGGCCGCAAGAAGCCCGTCCGCATACTCAAGCGGGCCCAGATCTTTGTCGCGGACCTGTGGGCGTGCTTCAACGGCGAGTCCTGGGGCGAGTTCAAGGACATCGACAAGATTACCATGTTTGCGGACTACCGCGTGCCCCAGATTCTGGCTACTCTGGGATGCATAGGCTATAGCCCGCCTCTGCATACTCTGATCGACCACAAGGAGATGATTGAGAGCGGAAGCCGTTTTGAAATGCAACTTCGAGGTACGGAGGATCATATAAATTCCCAGATGACGCAGTACTGACAATCTCATAGCAACGAGTATCTGGTGTGTAGAGCTGATCAGGAGAGAAATCAAGCGGGAACACCCAGAGACAAAGGTAAATGCTATACTCATAGACTTCTTTTTGTATGATACCATGAAGCAGTTGGAGGCGCAGGGCAAGGAGACGATGCCACACCACCGGACGAGAAGTATCTGGTACTAGATCGAATGCGACGGAAAGAATTCATAGGCATTGCCCTGTCCGTTAGCGATAGATCTCGAAAAAAAAGAGAATCTTGCATAGTAAGATGGAAGATCATAACGTCGAAGAACGCTACACGATTGTCTCGTCTCTTCAGGGGCTTTTGCCAGTCATCGCACCAGATCTTGTGCCATCTTCCAAAAGAACTTTCGTGCTACAAACACAGTTTTACTGAACTCGTGGTGTATCTCCGAGAATATTACGTCCGCGGGAAATATGCGCACAGAAAATCACGGCGTGACACCCAATTGAGACCGTATTATTGAGGGGGACTTTTCCAGCAGTCAGACATGATCTCGACGACCGCAATGGGATTCGTCATTTTCTTTACACCAAGGACTTGGCTGAAGCAGTCTTTAGCAACATTGGTTGGACAGAAACATAAATCATGTATCGCTGCTGCTGACTGTGTTGGTCCCTACTTTTCAGCTGGTGGTCGAGAGATGAAACAAGTCTCTTGTTGTTGTAGCAAGAGAAGACCAAGTCAAAATTGATTTACGTTCCATGTGGTGTTGCAGAGGGCAAGCCTGTCAGCAAGACTTGGTTGATAGATGAGGGTAGTATAAGAACCTGTTTCCCAGCTGTGGTTCACCATCCTTCTACACGTGCTCTATTGCAGAATATCGCCCTTCTCTTTCAAGCACTATAGACTTCCCGTGAAATTTCCATCACCATGAAGACACTTCGCCTCCTCTCCTCGACAATCCTCCTCTCCAGTCGGACCGTCCTGGCCGAATGGTCCATCGTCAACATGAGCGCCTCGGCAACACCGCACGGGAGTCAGTCCCAGTACGTCGAGTCCGCCCATGATACCTTCGTAGCAAATCCAGATTCACTAACAACCATCCCCTCGAAACAGCTTCTCCCTAACCTTTGAAGGCCCCGACATGATGGCGACCTGCTCTGGGACCGCCAACAGCTACCAGACCCTGGGCAGCCTACCCGAGACCGCGTGCGAGCCGGATTCCGTATCATGTAAGAAGAAGAACCACCACGTACCCAAGTCGCCCTCTTGTGCCACCTTCCCCCATCCATTTATGATCTCTTGCAACCATAATACATCCATCGCCATTCTCACACGTTCCACTAGTTTCATGGACACAGATCGGCCCGGGCGACGGCGACGGTGCCTTTTTGCAGGTCCGCGCCGTAATCAAGGGCTGGACAACCCAGCGCGCTTCGCACAAGATTCCAAAGTCCGAGATCGAGTGGAGTAACGAGCTCCCGAACCCTAATGGGCGTATCCAGGTCTATGTTGGACCGCCCAACTTCGACCTGTCACCCATCAATGGCACCGATGACGGCGGCCCGGGGTACGGTGGGGATAATGGAGACTCATGCGAGCGGACATAACAGAGACTTGTGTTGATCAGGCAACAGCAAGCAAAGGTAGTCGGGCTATCCTATATTTGGGACATGGGCTTCAGAAGACATCAGGCTGCTGTATATGATCTAGATTGGGTATCGCAGTTCTTGTGGGCATCAATATCATCTATTCTGCGTAATACAAATAGTCTGATGGAGTATCATATAAACAAGACAAGGCTCGCATAACCGAAAGCAAAATGGTTTCTAACTTCTTCTTTATGTGCCTTATCCTCCTTAGAAGGCAGCAGCCATGGCAGCGACCAGAACGGGCAGAGCGACGGCAGCAGCCGAGTTACCGCCAAGTCTGAAGGCAGCGTTCTCGGTGCTGTTGCCGCTGCTACCGCTGGTGCTGTTGCTGCTGCCGGAGCCAGTAGAACCAGTGTTGGAGCCAACAACGTTGACGGCATCGTTGGCAAGAGCAGTCACCTGAAGGTCGAGAGTCTATGCGATTTTTGTTAGTAAGTCTCATACTGAGAGGAAAACATGGAGTCTACTTACGTTGCCATCGACGTCCTTGACGGTGTAGGAGAAGGAGTAGTCGTCAATGTCGATGATCTTGCCGACAAGAGCACCGTCAACACCGTTGTCGATGATGTCCTGGGCTCCAGGGGGAACGTCGGGCAGAGTGAAGTTGTTGCTGAAGCCATCGTCGCTGATCAAGCCGGTGCTGCAAGTGGGGGGAGTGACGCTGGTGCTGGAGGCCTTGACGCTCTGAACGGTGGTCCAGTCAACCTGGCTGTACTGGGACTTGAGAGTGTTGTAGTCGGCCAGGAGCTCAACAGAGCCGTCGTCGTTGACAGTGGCGAGACCGTAGTTGTTGTCCTCCTGAGCAAACTCGTAAACAACACCACCGCTGAAGACACCCATCATGTCGGAACCGTAGATGGACTGAATCTCAGTGAAGACACGCGGGCTAGGGGTGTTGCAGCCGAACTCAGAGTAGAAGACAGGGACGGAGCTGGACTTGAACATGGCAACAAGCTGGTCGTAGCCGGACTCGGTGAAGGAGCTGTCACCGCACCACGAGTAGCTGTTCAGGGCGAACATGTCAGCACGGGACATGTCATCGTCCTCGCCCTCGATGGAGCACTGGAAGTAGTTCCAGCTGTCCTCCAGGACATCACGAACGTCAGCGGCGGAGTAACCGACGGGGATGGAGCGGTCGGCGTGGTTCTTGATGTACTGCTTGAGGTCACGGGTGACGGCACGGATGTACGGGGGAGCGGTCTCTCCCTCATCGACGCTGGAAATGACCTCGTTTCCGGAGAAGAATCCCAGAAGGTTGGGGTAGTTCTTGAAGTTGTCGACGATGGCGAAAGTGCGGTTCAAGTACGCGGCGTAGTAAGACTCCCAGGGCTTCTCGGAGTTGAGGGACTCGCCAACCAGGGGAGAGTTGACATCGATGACCATGTACATGCCGGCAGCGTTGAAGATACTGGCGCACTCATCGTGGTTCAGGTCGGGGCTCAAGTTGTAGACACGGATGGTGTTGATACCGAGCACCTGAAGCAGAGCAGCGTCACGCTTGCAGACCTCGGCGTCGGAGAGAGGGTCCTTGCCGTGGCTGGGGTCGTAGCCAGAGCTTCCACCAATCTGGTATGCCATACCGACGACCTGGAACTCATCACCGCCCTCGGTAACAAAGCGGTTACCGTCGACAGTGAGAGAGGGGACAGCGGCAGCGAGGGTCGCGCCCAAGGCGACAAGGGTGGATTGAAGCTATACCCATCATTAGTCATGCGGTTTGCGATATTGGCGTTTTATCTCTGGTCCTGATAGCGAATATGACAGGCATGAAACCGTTTGCCGTGTGCGGGAAGGACTTGGCCGTGCCGCTGAGCCGCCGTGCCGTGGGTGCAGTTCCAAGAGAGTTGCTTCCGTGGGACCCAATCAACTTACAAGCATGTTGGAGTGTATTAGTTGAGATAGCTATAGGCCAAGTCTTTTTGTTTTGTTTTCAGTCGGGGATCTTGTTCTGATCTGGTCCGTGGTATTTTCCGTTCGGGGTCAACTCGTCTGGATATCCAAGTACCAAGATACGGGCGGCGTGCAGTGTGTGACGGGTAGTCGAGTGTCTTTTTGATTACAAAAAATGCAACGGTCTGGGTGGTTGCTAAGAGAGCGACGAGAAGCGGTAGGCAAAGGCCTTGAAATGATTTATTTTTCCAATAGGAAGGTAGGGAAAGAACGTGGGTTAGACAACACCACAACACGCGAACACAGCGGGCTCAAGACTTCGAAGCTGAAGGAGTGACTGATGAAGGAGGTTCGATCACGAATGCAGAGCGCAATGGAGGGAGCGGTGCTTTATTCAAGAACCATTTCGGGGGGAGAACCTGCTTGGCGGACTGGGGGGCCTTCACTGGGGCACTGGCTGTCTGGTCGGGTCCAGTCCAATACGGTAGCGCCTGTCGCAGATTTGAAGGTGTGAGATTGAGGATGGGGAGTTGGCAGCGCATCATTGCCTCTGTCCAGGACCGTCGTGGGCCATTCATTGGACCGCCGCCGAACGCAGCGACCCCCCCGTAGCGGACAGTGGGCACCTTTAGCGGGCTGGTCCCCTGTGGTTCCTGGATGCGCTGGGTCCTGGTGGGTCGTGACACCTGCGCTTGTGGAACGAATTCCTGCTCTAAAGTCTTGGCAGCCAATCAACGGAGCCGGGGTCTGCTTCTTTTCACGTTTTCTCCTTCTTTTGTGTCGAGGATCGAGGCTCGACGGGCGACGATGCTTTCCTAGGCGGATAAGCTTAAAAGGCACATCTCGACTTCAAAGCAGGATAGAGTTATTCAGTGGGTTTGGGGGAAACTCAGTTTATGCACTTAGTCAACTCAATTCATCTACACGCGCGCATTTCTTCGTCGCGGTGGTAGTCAATCGAAACAGAAACATTTGCGCGCACTCGAGCGGCTGCCCCCTCTTCCCATGATTTTGCCAAGACTCCCTCTTTTATTTGTGACATTGCACCAAAAATTCAGATTACTAGATCTTCCCAAGATCAGTCCAATCGCTAAAGCCCCGGCGTCGGTTTAGGTCGTACGGTACCTGCATATCACGATAGCACGGCAGGGATGTGGCTCTCTTAGTGTCAGTGTGTCACAAAAACGGTTCAGGTCACATTGAAAACGGTTCGCCCCAGAAGAAACGGGCCAAGATTTGGTCGGCGGCACGTCTAATTTGCCAATGTTTTCTCGAGTCGCGCCGCAATTTGCCCAGTTCAATAATGCGAGCACTGTTGCTCCTCGGTCCGTCTTGTGATTCCTTACTGGTTTCTTGTCATTGCTTGGGATTTCTTGGTGTTGAAGACTGTTGACATATTCACCGCATATTTCCAAGAGTCTGCCCGCGGTTTTGAGACATACCAAGCACTCTAGAACCAACAAATTCCTGTTACCAAGCCCGAGACTCACCTGCAGGCGAGGCTGTGCATTGTTAAGAATTCGCGCTGGTGTTCTTGGAGACTTGGAAACTTCTTGTCGTGATCCGTCTGGTCTTGTGTTTCCACTGAGGAGGGGATCTTCCGTATTACGGTAGGTCGACGATTATACGAGGTCGAGCAACTCTCCACTCCTGCGCTTACTGAGTGGTGATCTCAACGACTGCCGTGTACAGCTCAGGTTTGCTCTCGACAAATCAAACAAGATACCGACAAGAAATCACTCTGGGATTGGACTCGGCAGCCAGCCGTGATCGACTCCTGTCAAAAATCAGAGTATATGGATTGACCACCCACTGGCTCAGCATAGTACACCGGTGAGCCTGTGAACTCCGTACTCCGGGCAGTCTACCAGTACAGAGTATAAGCCAAGCTTTTGCCTCTTGCAATGACCACGAAGCAAGAGGCGCAAGAAGAACTACCGTATGCATATCATTTGTATGGACGATTGCTTGCTCCTATTATTTCGGCGTTATCGGGGACTCCTTTGATGAGGACCGCATTTCAAGCCTTCTGTGCAACTGCAACATGTAACAGGAATCGCAGCATGGACTGTCGTCTCTCCCGAGTCCCCTGTGCTCATCCTACACTACGCTGGACTGAACCCTCCCTATCATACGGCCTGTGCAGTGTGATAATCCAATCAACGCCGAAGCGGTGTTTCCTCCAGGGCACCACCACTGACCAAATTACCATCCAGGCAAGCAAGACATGCTGACAGGTTATCAGGTCTTCAGGGCTGCATGCTTCTTCTAGAAATTCCGCCGACGTTTCGAGTTTCCAAGATCGGCAAGGCTCATCAGGTGTACTTCCTGCGCCGCGGGAGAAACGACGTCACAGACAAACTTTCTGACTTTCTCGTTCCTCTCTCGACCCCCCTTCCCGTTGCGGGAATTTGAAACGTGATCCTCTCGTCCATCATTCGGCTGCTCGTTGAACATCACAATTCTGTAGTGCTCCAGGAGTCCAGGGGGTGATAGCTGACGGGAACAGCGCCACCCCTGTAAAGCACGGGAGATGGGAGGAGCGGTGCCACAATAATTGAAATGGTACTGCACCGTCTTCCATCTGTATTCCCTCTCGCAGTCGGGGCAAGAAAACGGTGGTTTGGGAAAAGGGACCATTTCGCCAAGCTGCTTACCGCCTGCTGTTTTCCGAAGATTGGGCAGAGCCAATTGCAGAATTCTGCCCAATTTTATGAACCCCACACATGCCGCCCGAAAACGACCCCCCTCCCTGAGGTGGGACGCCGGCGGTGAATCAGACCGGTCAGGCCTCCGGATTTTGTTGACTCTGGCTCCGGTCTTCGCCCAATGCCCCCCCGGTCCCTGAATCTCATCGGTGGCAGTCGACGGCTCTTCTCCGCTGCTACTGTATTATCACTTCCACCTCTATACTTTGCCCGCACTCACAGCACAATGGCTCCCGGTATGTTCATACAATCCACTGCAAATACACAATTTCCACCACCATGTAGACTAACAAGTGCTCCCCTCTTCGCCACAGTTCCCCCCTCCGACCGCCGACCCCTCGTCATCTCCGGGCCCTCGGGCGTCGGCAAGGGCACGCTGTACACCAAGCTGTTCGAGGCGCACCCCGACACCTTCACCCTGTCGGTGTCGCACACGACGCGCCAGCCGCGCGACGGCGAGCAGGACGGCGTGCACTACCACTTCGTGACCATGCAGGCGTTCGAGGACCTGATCGCGGCCGACGGCTTCGTCGAGCACGCCAAGTTCGGCAGCAACCGCTACGGCACCAGCAAGTCGACCATCGAGGAGCAGACGGCGAAAGGAAAAGTCGTCGTCCTCGACATCGAGATGGAGGGCGTCAAGCAGATCAAGGCCTCGAGCCTCGGCGCCCGCTACGTCTTCATCCAGCCCCCGTCCTTCGAGGCCCTCGAGAAGCGCCTGCGCGGCCGCGGCACCGAGACCGAGGACGCCGTCACCAAGCGCCTCGAGCAGGCCAAGGTCGAGCTCGAGTTTGCCAAGACCCCCGGCGTGCACGACATTGTCATCGTCAACGACGACCTCGACAAGGCCTACAAGGAGCTCGAGGAATACGTCTACAAGTCTTCGTAGAGATATCAGAACCGGAAAATAAAAGCTCCCACATCCTCTCGGGATACTTGGAAGCATAAAGAGAATACAACGGACATCATCATGGCTCCGGGCCAGTGAACTCGTCGCGAGCCTACAGCATACAGAGATTTGAAAGTTCATTCGCATATAGAAACAGAAACTACAAAATGCAGTATAGCCAACCAGAAGCTTCCGCTCAGTGTCAAAATGACTGTCATTTCCCCCTTCTCTGTTGAGACTCTCTACCAAAGACTGATCCCTTGATAATCACTCTTGCATAAATGATGCGCTTCTCTCGCGACGCTTTATTCACTTTTCCCGTGTGGCTCAGGCAATCTTGTCTCTCAGGATACCAGGGCCAAGCAAGTACTACGATAGTTCTATGCTTGGACTTTTTCTCGTTAGATGGCTCATGGATCCCGCATAGACATGTCATCTTTCTAAGAAGGATCTCAATTAATCTTTAGAACTGGTTACAAAATTGGAAGTGAGCTTGGCCAATACTACAAGGAAAAATAAAAAACTGTCAAGTTTTGCCCATCAGGCACGAAATGATGCTGGCTTGCTTTTCCTCATTGATACATGACACAACAAGGCTCACAAAACGCAGAATCGAGCCGGCCACAAACAATATTATCGCTGCGTGGCTCGGCGTATCAAATAGCGATCCCCTTCAGCAGCCTCTATGCACTCCACTCCTTTTGGTATCCTCGACTATCGTAAGAAACTGTCGCTTTCTTCGAGGCAATATGGTATCTCTTGCGCCGTCTTTTTGCGCATAAAGCGTCAATAGGGTACTGGTCGTCATTAAACTGGAAATAAGGTAGAAGAGGGCTTTTCCGGGGGCGCATAATAGAGTAGTCTATCTGCCACCCTCAGAAAGCACGAACGTGGAAACACAGCGGCGCTTAGTAGCCGTTCATGGTCATGCGCTGAGAGTTCCTGCTAAGTTCCCGGTCGGCGGATGGAGAAATGGGTCTGCTACCGTGGCCCTGCGCACTGCTCTCCTTGAGCGCGAGCAGCTGCTTGGCACGGAAAGTCTCGTAGTGGATCTGGGACGTGGTCTCGATGAGATCTTGCAAGTGAGTTCTCAGGAGGAAGTTTCGGAGGTAGACGAATTCGCAGTGGTTCTCGTCCTCGACGTTGATGACACCCCAGCGGTTCTGGCGGCCGCGCACCTGCTTGCCATTGACAATGATGGACTTCTCGGAGCCGACAACGGCGAAAGGAACCAGGCTCTAAACTCGTGGTTAGCATATGCGACCTTGTTTCTCGCTTATGTGACATTGCACAAACCTTGATTTCAGTGTTGATAGCACGCTCCTCGTCGTCGAGCTCCTCGCTGTCGTAGGGGTACATCTTCAGGTTGTGGAAAGCAAACTCCTCCTTGATGCGCTCCTTGAAAGCCTGTCTCTCCTCGAGAGTCAGGGTGTCGGCCTTGGCAATGACGGGAACGACGTTGACGACATCCGACAGCTTCTTCAGAACGACGATATCGATGGGCTTAAGCGAGTGGCCAGAGGGCTGGATGAAGAACAAGCAGCAGTGAATGCGGGTGTCCTGAATGTATCGCTCTCTCTGGGCAGTAAGCTCCTTGCGCAGGTATGCCGAGTGCTGGTCCTTGATGTACTTGACGATGGGGTCCCAGCAGCGGTCGTTGTTGACCAGGTCACCGTAGCCAGGAGTGTCGACAATGTTGAGCTTGAGGCGCACGCCGTTCTCCTCGATAACGTGGGAAACGGGGTGAATCTCGGTGGTGGATCGGATGGCCTCGTCGGGGATCATGCGACCCTTGGAGTCGATCAGGTGAGAGGCGAAGATGGTGTTGATGAGGGTCGACTTGCCCAGACCGGTTTGACCTTTGCGGAAGAGTGTTAGTAGTTGCCTGAGAATCGTCGGTCGCACCCATATCATGGTGGTGCTGTAGCGGAACACGTACCAACGCAGATGACGTTGAACTGGAAACCTCTCTTCAACAGCTTGCGCTCAATCTGGGAGGTGATACTATCAAAACCAACATGGCTGTTGGGGTAGACCGAGACGCCAGCCATTGCTTCTGTGTTTGTGGATGATTGACTAGTGGGAGGATGGTCGAAAGTGTCCTGATGATCCTATTTCCCGGGTGGTGGAAAGGGAGATGGGTGATATCGTGGAATGCGAGACGAGTGGACGAAGAGAAGGGAAGGAGAACGCGCAAAAGAGGGGATGCTATCGAGCAAGCGAATTGACGGACTTGAACGGGCGTCGTGTCGTGTCGAGTCGAGTCGATTGGCAAGTCGATCGAAAGCAGTCAGTAGTGGTTGTTGGTGTAGGTTGGGTTTGGGTATGGGGTTCAGCAGCAGCAGAGGCGCGGACGGAGCTTGGAGGACCAAAGGTGCGGCAGCGAAGTTTAGGGGACTTCTCTGGCTGGCTTTGGTCTGGTCTGGAGGCGTGGCCTGGGTTCCGCTGGGTTGCTAGCAGCAATTTACCACTGCCATAGTAATTTCCCACCTCGCAACTGGCAACAGCACTGTGCTCTGTCCCTTTGCACTTGCTGCCGGCGCGGTTGGGGGTCCAGCAAAAGGGGGAAAGCGGGCTAGCGGCTGTTGATTGGTTGGTGCCCGTCTGTGCGCTATGCCAGTCTGGGGTTGGGCGCTGATCGATCCACAAGGGTCGGATGATTGAGCTTTTGCTGCAACGGAACGGTCGTAGGTAGTGTAGGCTCGGAGCGCATTGGCCATACCCGGACTGGTCGTGAAGGTTTGGAAACTTTTTGGTTGGAGCTATCAATCGCCAGCAACGGCACGAGGCCAAAACGACTCTTTTTGCGCGCGTCGAAGCAACAACACCAATCGCATATACACGACGACAGCGCGACTACACGGACGCCGATTGCAGTATCGAACTGAGTTGGCAGGATATAGCTGGGGAATCACTGGGCTTGGGACAGCAACACAACCGCTTTGGGCGATCACGATCCGACATTCAATCCACAATGGCCGCCATCCAGCAACTCCGGATGGGCTCAGCCATCTCATCGATGCTGCCTCGACTCTCTGCGACGAACTTTGCAGCTTCATTCAGATCCACTCTCCTCTTTTCACAGCAGTCGCGCCAGTCGCCGTCTCTGTCATGGCCGTCACTCGCCATTGCCGTCCCGGCTGCGCTGCAGAGCATCCCGGGCATCCTGGGCGACATCTGGGAGGGAATCCTGAAGGCGGTGCCAAAGAAGAAGACATCACACATGAAGAAGAGGCATAGGCTCTTGGCTGGAAAGGCATTGAAGGATGTGACTGCATTGAACAAGTGCCCAGCTTGCGGCCACACCAAGAAGATGCACACCATATGCCCGCAATGCATGGGCAGTACGTTCTCCCATGTATCCAGCTGCAAACCAGGAAAAGATATTGACATTTCGACAGAAATCCAGGGCATGTTCCCAAACACCTCAAAGCCTGCAGAGGAGACGGGGGCTGCCGCATAAGGAATGAGTATATTCTACGGCTGTATAAAATGGGAAGACGCGTGAAGGAAAATGAGGAATCGCATGACACAGGCGTTTGGGTTTAGAAACGAGATCCCTCCTCAATTGGAGGACTGTATAAATGTACTACAATTATGCCATCTTGGATATTACAGTTTCCGACTGGATCTTTTTACTATTATATATGGTGGAGTGTTGGCACATTGCACGTCTACTATGCAAGGCCTGCAGTGATGCAATTGAATCTCTGGTAGTGACGGGTACCAATCCAGACCCCACCAAAGCTTTGAATCTTCCATCATCACTCCAAAGTAACCACCACATTCGCAAACTTGACCGCATGGATCGGTAACAATGGTAAGAATAATCTTGAGATCTATTCCTCAAGTGCAACTACTGACCGTCATCTCAGTCGAAGCAGTACCTCACCACGCACACCGTGGACAATGGTTAGCGCTCCCGATCACTGCCCACGAAGCCCCTCCACTCTGTTTCCGTCACCAATTCCACGCCCGGATCTGTTGCCTTGACGGTGTAACTAACGCCCACTTGACAGCTCACATAACCGACATATTCTCCCTCGCGGCAACTTCGACATCTCTACTGTCCGCATCGGGCTCCTCCACACTCCATGTCCACTCGACGAAAGACCAGAGCTTCCCGCTAGCGCAGTCTCTGAGCAATGCCCACAAGCTAGGTTGCCACCACATCGCCGTGTCGCGGAATGGCAAGGTGGCCGCCTCGGCTGGATTCGGGGGCGAAGTCAAGATATGGAAGCAGGCCGATACGGGCTCTGGTGACTGGGAAGCTTATGGCGAGCTGGACACGACAAGCGGCGCAAACGGAAGCAGCGCCAAGAAGGCTGGCGAGGTCTGGGCAATTGCCCTGAGCGAGGACGGCGCATACCTCGCCGCCACGACTTATGATGGACGAATCAATGTCTGGAGCCTAGAGACTCCTCAGGGAAAGAAGATCCAAGAGTACGAGACGGGAAGCGCTGGATCGGGCACATTTGGTCTCTGTGTGGACCTGAGCAGAGATGGCAAGTGGACAGCATCCGGACACCAGAATGGTTCAGTCTACGTGTTCAACAATGATACGGGCAAGATTCAATACTCACTCCCGGGTAAGTTGCCCTCAAGAGCTAGGGAAAAGTTGTAAATGTTGTCTAATGTCTAATCACCAACAGGCCTCGTCAAGCCCGTTCGCGCGGTTGCCTTTTCACCTGCTGGTACCCGACTGGCCGCTGCTGGCGATGCCAGTCTGATCGGCCTCTACGACATGAAGCACGGCGAGCATGTGGGTAACCTGAGTGGTCATGCAGCATGGATCACGAGTATTGACTGGAGTGATACCGGCGAGTATCTTCTGAGCGGCTCTCTCGACGGCAAAGTCAAGGTCTGGTCGATCGACAGAAACCAGTGTGTAGCAACCCACAGCGAGACAGACAAGGCACTGTGGAGTGTCAAGTGGCTGCCCAAGACGGCCAAGAACGAAATGTTCGTTACGGCTGGCGCAAACAGAAGTTTGACATTCTACCGCGAGGCTACCGGTATCTGAGAAGGCCCAGACTATGACCACGAAAAATCGCAAATAGTCAGCTGGAAGGGAACTTGTGGCCTAGGATGCTGCACTGTCCGACATAGGCAAATGCCTTTACGATTGCCACGAAAAGGGATAAAATTTGCTTCAAAAGATTTGAGAAAAGTAGAGCAATGTGCGGTTGCCTTTAAGGAGGCAATAATGAATCAAAAAGAATTCTTCGCAATTGAAAGCGTCCGAGTATCTCAGATGTGACGATGGTATACTCTGTACATGTTAATTAAAGTCACGTGTTTTGGCACCTTGTTCGCGTTGCCCCTCCAACTAAGGCGCTTCTTAGTGAGGTTCACAACGTCATTCCAGCACTGACAGGTCTCAGGCGGAATCAAAGCTCACTAACGTCGCTTGAGTGTAAAGTCGAATCAAACAGTCGCAATTATTAAGATCTTCCTGAACAAGTACACCATTACCACATAACAAGCAACCCGAATCTTTTACAAGAAAGAATTACACATTTGTGCAAGAAGGAAGTTGCAACTTCAGTCAAGATGCCAGCCACACGCCGCAGCGCCAGGTCCACCCAGGCCAGCGGCAAGCAGTCGACGCTGTCATTCAACAACCGGGTGACCAAGGCCGTTCCCAAGTCGGGCAAGAAGGGAGAAACCACGCCAATTAAGGCATCTCCCTTGTCCAAGCAGATCTCCAAGGAAGAGGACGTGGAAGTTGAGTCCAAGGAAGATGTCGTCGCAAAGATTGAAGCGCAACAGCCCGAAGCTGTCGCCGTTGAGGAAGACAAGTCAGAAGCCGAGCTCCGGGCTGCCAAGATCAGCGACAAGCAGATCACCGGTTATTGGAACAAGCTGGAGAAGGAGCGCAAGGCCAAGAGAGTGCACCAGGGAGACTTGACTCTGGCCGAGAAAGTGCTACGGTACTTTGACGTGAGCAATCAATACGGGGTAAGTTTGACATCCAGGCCTTGCTGATTGATCTTTGTTGTATCGAGGTACCTAGTATTTGTGAAGGAAGTCATTTCTAACTCGCTCTATAGCCTTGTGTGGGAATCTCGCGGATGAAGCGCTGGCAGCGGGCCGACAAGCTGGGCCTCAACCCACCCGTCGAAGTTCTCGCCGTCCTCATGAAGGAGGAGAAGAAGGGAACAAAAGACGTCGAGATGGCACATATGGATTACATCCTCAATTCGACGGCCGTTGGCGCCATATAACGGGGCGTTCCTATCGCAGCGTATCCTGCTGCTCCGTTCTCGATGCGCTTAGCATTCGGCGGCGAAGAACTACCGGTTGGAGCCATACCGAGAACACCTCGATTGTTTTCTGCTCGACTTGCTTTGGAGTTTCGGTTGTGACGATGAATTTTTGGGACCAAAAGATGGAGGATACCAAAGCTATAGGCTTTTATACTGGGACAGCGCAGAATTTCGCAAATATGCATTATACAACACGTACAGACGAATACGATCACGAGTACATATACAACAACTTTTTCAGCTTTCACAATGTGCAAAATACGTTTCGTTAACAGCTTTTCTTGTACGTAGAAGCTTTAGGTATAGCTCTGCGTCTGCATGCTGAGGAGAGGTTGGGGCGCAGACTCGTCATAAGAGGACTGATCGCTATGAGCCTATATTATGGCTGCATGAAGCCCTTGACAGGCGAACAAAAATGGCAAAAAGTCACTTGTATCCTCGAGCCAGACTGCAAGCACCAATGAAGGGACCGTGGCCAACCGGACTGTCGTCCGCTCCGTCTGCACTCTGCTCTGGGAGAACTCTGGCAAAACCATGGCTTATTGTCCCGGCTGCAGCACCCGAAGCAAGCTTATTGGGGCAATTAAGTCCAAGGCAAATAAGAACAACCGGGAAACTGGTCGAGTCGTCTAGGGCGCTCAACCCATCCTCCTCCAGGGGTTATCCGTGGCGCATACACTGATCTACCTTGGGTTATCCGGCCGCTGATCTACCTATCCGGCGACTGATTTACCTGGGGTTATCCGGGGGCCTCATGATTTACCTTCCCATAAAAAATTAATTTTTTTTCTTTTTTAAATTTCTTACGGATTTTAGAAAACGAGCCAAACGAGCTCTCCGCCCGCCCTGGCAAACAAAGACCCTTGATCAGGAAGGAGACCAAGAACCTTTTTTTTTTTTTTTTTTTTTTCCCCAGTTAGTGGTCACCAGGTCTTCAGAGTCATCATAACCAACGCTGCCAATCTGACAATTGAAATTCGTCCTAGCGGTTGGCAACAGGATCTCTCTCATGTCTGCCCAAAAGACTACTGCAAACGGGGGAGTCCAGAATTATTGTTGCCGCCCCGACCATCACCCGACCCAGGCTGCTGAGTATAAGTGAGGGAACATACACTGGCTAGATGGGTATGTATCTATGTATTCGGACTCTTGATATTTATTTGTACTCCATTACTTGGTAATGGCAGCTGACTCGGCTAAAGGTAACGATTTGCTAATTAACCGGCACAAAACAATGGTCATTTCAAACTGCCGGGCTCATGAGGGGGCAGAATTCCAAGACTTTCAAATTACATGTCACAATTCAAATTGCAACTTAGCGAGCGAATCGTTTATTGAGGCTAATTCAGAAGGGAACGAAAGGGAGTCTACAAAAATCGCCAATCTTGCAAAAAGTATGGGGTAAAATGGGTAGGACGGGGACGGCAAGGCGTTTATACAGTCAACCAATCGGGATAACCGGCAGGAGAAATATGACAATGACAACACAGGCTCTGGCAGAGCTCTGATTGGAACTCAATTTACATGGTCATGGTCATACCAGGCAGCTCCTTGATCCCTATTGATTTTGTTTCGTCAGTATCCGTGGTGGTCAGAAGAGGTTTGGACAGAAAGGGGCACAACTCACATCCGTCGTGGTCCTCGTCGACGGTCCTCTTGACGCTGCACTTGGTGCCGGTGGCGACGTCCTGGGTCTTGAGGGTGGCGCACTTGGCGCCCATGCAGCCCGACGTGTCCATGGCCTTCTGCAGGGCGTCGCCCTTCCAGCCAAAGACGTAGTCGGCGTGCTGCCCGAGCCCCGTGTTGTCGCCCGTGCTCAGGTAGAAGGGCTGCGAGCCGTCGGTCGGCCAGTCGTTGGGGTCGTTGAACGCCGTCGTGTCCCAGACCACCTCGTACATGAGCTGCGGGATGCGCACCGGGTGCGTCGACGGGCAGTCCCCGCCCAGGCTGAGGAACGTCGCCGGACCGCCCGTCGGGTACGCCACGTGCGATTTGTGGTCGGGGCTGTCCAGGTTCTTGCCGTCCCAGCATCTGTGGTTTGGGCATGGTGAGTAAGGAGGTCAGATCGATAGACAGAAGGATAGATGAGGATGGACTTACGTGGGGAAGTGAACATTGGTGCGAATACCTCCCTTGCAGGGCTTTGGTGGAAGAGCTTCAGTGTCGATCCTGTCCGAAAGTGTTAGCATTATTGAGAATTACCATGTAGAAAAGAGTACCGACTTGGCGTCTTGACAGGGCGCGGACACATCGCCTCCGTAGTTAGGCCCCGTGTAGCAGCGGTAGCAGTTTTGTCTCTTCAGCGAGGTGTCTGGCCTCGAGCGCTGGAGGGGGTCACCGACGAGCATGCGGAAACCCTGAAGAGTACGTATTAGCACAAGAGGAGGAAAATCGGGTTGTAGGACTGAGTGGTGACTTGCTGGCTTGAAAGCAGTAATCTTCCCGGGCTGGGCGGAGACGTAGTAGACGAGGATACCGTCTGCCATCTTGTTGCTAAACGTGTCACTGAACTGCAGACTGAGAGGAAATGTCAGTAAGTCATGCTCTATCTTAAAGGGGTTGAAGTTGATACTTACGCCGCACCGCGCTGAGGTACTCGCTTGTAGGTGCCGTTGCGGGCCTTGAAGTAGAGGTTGGCCGTCCAGTAGTTGGAGAAGTCCTCGGAGAACTCGCAAGTCGTGCAAGTGGCCGTGTTGGACACGTCACTGGTGGTCATGGTGGCGTTGAAGCCATTGCCTCCGACGATCTGGTGCACGTGTGGCGACGGGACGGAGCCCGGGTTGACGAGGGGGTCCAGGCGGTCGATGACGAGCTGCGGGCATCCGAACCGCAGCATCGTCAGGCCGCCGCTGCCACCGAACTGGGGCACCGCTTCGGCGAGCGAGGAAAGGAGAGCGAGGAGGGCAGTGCGATACATCTTGGCGGTAGCCTTGGCAAAGAATGAAAGGGCTGGTGAAGAAAAGAAAGAAGGATGGGAGAGCCAAGAGGTTCAAGGTCCAGGAACAGGTATATAAAGGGCATTCTTGTTCATAGTGCTACTCAAATATTCCAAGGATTGTTTTGTTTTCCGCCGCGTGCTGCAAATGGAACTGCCGGGTGGGAAAGCGCCTTTACCCTGGAAGTGGTAATATAGATATACAGAAGGATATAGTCACTGGCCATCTGAGTGGCTGGATGACAGCGGCACGTCGATTTGAGAGCGAATCAGAACACACAAGAGACACTTAACCCGTATTGCAACACCACTCTACTCCATTTCCGAAGAAATGTTTCGCCGCTTGTACTACACAATCGATCATTTGGTAGCATCCAGGCTCATTGGAAATAAACCGGAAGCCTTGTTGGAAGTCTTGGCCTTGCAGATCGTCGTGGGACATGGTGCACTGCGTTCTGCGGCTGTCCTAATTCCTATGCGGGCACTTTCTCGCTCTCTTGTTGATGACTGCCAGGGGATCACTACCACCATTTCACTCGAAAAGAGCGACAATAGTGTATGGTTGGATATATTCTCAAAATACCTACTACCTATCATGGCAATATTCTATCGCTCATGCAATTTCGAGCCTATCAATAACGCCTTGTTGTCTATGAGTGACCCTCGTCCTTATTATACATGTTTCTCCTATACCAGCGACATCTCACTTGATGCCTAGAATTATCATTCTTTAGAATAATTTTGTAGTCTGCGAGACATTCGTAGCAGAATTGATGCTTGCATTTCCAACCTGCGATTGTTAGTCAGTTAGTGGAATGTACTTGGCGGACAAAAGGAATATTGGGCAAAAGCTACCCATGGTAACTAAATCGTTGTGTCAGAACACGAGGCCAGGGGAAATACTCATCCGGATCATCGTGGGCAGCTATGGCCATATTGCCAGTGTATAAGACATATCCAGCAAAATTCATCCTTGCAATTTCGACCTGCGATCGACGGACTGGTTCAGTTGGGCTGTCCTCGACCACATGCAAGAATATACAGAATGTTTGACCATAGCCATCGAGTTGCGAAATGGACCAGCATAGAAGAGAGCCGGATGAACGGAGCAAAGCTTGGAAACTTACATGTCATATGGTCACTACACAGTGGTCAGCAAGAGAAGTATGGTACCAGTGGGAAAGGGCCGAATAGGCTTACCATCCCTCGTTCTTTTCGATAGGGCACGAGCAATTGGGGCAAGGCTTGGAGATTTCTTGGATGCGAGCTTCACTCTGCCGCTCCTCCTGCCTTCTCTTCGCCACCTGTGCGGCATCGTTTGTAGCTCCTTGTCGAGCATGAAAGGAACGGCCACCTGCCCCTAGCCTATCGTAAATATCGCATGTCAATCCATCATGCCACTCACACTGATGCTTGAAGCAGTATTTCAAGCGGCAGCCGAAACAGCGGAATATAGGACCGCCGCTGTTGCTCTTGGTGTCATGGATCTGACCTGACCCACAGCCGAATGGACACCATACAAAGTCGGGGTCCTCGCTCATTGCGGCTCTCGTTGCCAGAGCGTCATATCTAATTCCGATTGTCAGCATTGAAACAGCCAATGATACAGGCCCGAGATGTCCTGACCTGGCAAAAGTCTCTTCGTCGGCAAATCTCTTGATTTCTTGGTGCTGCAAAGGCTCCCTGCATTCAGGACAGCTGAGTTGGTCCCACCTCCTCATTTCAAGCTCTGTCTTGATGGAAGTCGCGACGCATTCGTAGCAGGTACTCGGTGCGTGTGTACATTGACTCGATATGGGTGACGCTGGAAATAGTGTCGTGTCTTTTGTCTCGCCGCATACACGACACTCGGCCAATTGAGTGGGTGTCGTATCGTGTAGTGTCGGGGCCTCGCGCTGCCGAGTCCTTGATTCCAAACTGTATTGTGTCCAAACAATATCGTAGGGATGGTATCGGTAAGTTATTCTAGGGGCGTGTCGTCTGAGCCAGCTCACTAGGCCAAACATGTTTTCGCAGAAGTAAATATTAATCGTCGATGTTGGTTTTTTTTTTTTTTTTTTTTTTCAAGTCAGTAGAACGAGGAGTCCGGTTGCAAGTATTGACGACGAAGTAATTCGCATGGTGTGTTTCTCTAACAATGTCACCAAGAAGGGCTGTCTCATGGCATCTTATATTCCAAATGAAAGCTACGGCGACGGTGGACGCCAAGACATCTAGTCATTTTGTCTCGTCCGGATTCTCTTTGTTCTCTCGTGGAACCCGGTCGCAGCGCCAATACCCGTGGCTGAGGTATCTCTCTGACTTTCGAGGACCAGGGCTGATTGCGCCTTTGTATATTCATGGCTTGACTGCATATTGTGAAACCTTTGATTATCAGTACTCACCGCCTTGAAAATTTTGTGATTTATCAACAACAGCTGTAGGTTTTCACATAAATGCAATTAGTGCGTGTGAGACAAAATGTTCATTATCGAATTCCCTACCTAGTCAACTGATTTGTAGAGTTTGTGCAGATCCAACCATATTTGGACATCATCCTCGACTTTCACCGATAATGCCGAATCTGAACTCTAGTCCTCTAGAGAAAACCCAGGTCTATGTCGAACTCAGCAACCATGTCCAGCTCTTTGCGCGCATCGCTTCCCATGGGCGTGCCAGTTGCAAAGGTGGTTTGCGGCTTGACGCATCCGAGACCGTCCCTGAACATGATATCCCCGTCTTTTATGTTCTTGACTATTTCCGGGTCCATCTGCATTATCAGTCTTGGTTCTGCATTGACAATTGGATACAGGTACTCATGAGCGTTGTCGACGTTGACGAACTTGCTGCCTTGGGTCGTCGATTTATCAAGCCAAAACGGAATCAGGCTATCAATGCTGTGAAATTCTGTCCGCTCCAAAATATTCTCGTCGAGAGCCACTGCGGATGCCTTCAGCGGCTCCGAGAGGTCCGAAAACTCAATAGTGAACTCATTCATGCAGGTCGCCATCTGCTCCTTTAATTGCATCGCTGGCTCCAAGATGGACTGCTCAATGCTGTCAATTACGGCGTCCCTTTCCCCGTCGGGCATCAGGATACGGAAGATCTCTTCCATTCTTTCCGCCATTTCTCTGCGAGCAGCGGCTCGAGCAGGGAGGAACTCAGAGTGAGACATCTTGTTAACATATGCCTCTACTTTCCACTTTCGTACGTCTTGCCACTGCGCGTCACCTTGCTCGACCATATTAGCAGCATGTTGCTCGATTGCGTCGACAGTCTTGCCGTCGCCAACGATCCCAATGGGATAAAAAGGTCTCGCCAGAATCGTTTCGGTGACATACCTAACGACCGACACCACGATGACCATCGCGTTATCCACACGAGGGTCTCTGATGGCATTGACGATGTCCTCATGACGCCCCAAATAGGCCCAGAGCGGCCGAGCCTTGTCGGGATCTTGGCGGAAGCGGTTCCAAAGAGAAAGTTCACAGTCGTGTCCTTTGCAGTCATGGCCCGCCATCCCGCACCAGTTATCGAAATATTTCTCCATACCAGTGGACAGACCACCGAGTACAGACACAAAACCCTAGTCATTGTTAGTTTGAAATGAGATGCAGAAGGGGGAAGGAGAAAAGAAAACTTACATTGACGATGTTCTCACTTGGATTGGGTCCGCGTTCAAGAGCGCTGTCGCAAGATTTGCTATCGGTCATGGTCTTGTGATCCATCGTGTCGTTTATCTTGTCTTTTATCCTGTTTCGAAATTCATAAATAGTGTTATGGGTGGAGGTTTGTCGTTTGTGATGGGATTGTTTGTACATAAAGTACAATGCTCAGCGTAGCTTATATAGACTGTGCAGACAGCACATCTTTGTCCCGCTCTCGTGGATGTCTTCAATGGATTGTCTCTGTTGAGCACACAATGGAGACAAACAAGACAGACACATTGGCATTGTCTTTCGACTCAGCAGCTCCAACTTTGCCTGCTAGCGATGTCGGGACATCTGTAGAGTTCTTTGGATAGACACAAATTATGGTACATTTATCCAATTAGTCACTGTGTATGTTCTGTGTGGTATCATATATCTGACCAAAGAGACCAATCTCAGGAACTGCTAACCAGCATCCTTCCGTCAACGCCTGAAAATACGTAAACACCAAGAAACACGATCCCGACTTCCACATGGCACGCCCTTAGATGCCAGGTGGTAACACTCCAAAATGGTTTCCAACTCATCACATACTTTCTTTCCCGCCCAAGGTTCGTTCACGATCAAACTAGACGCGAGCACTAGGCTCGTGCTGCTTCTCTCTGGTGAACTGCTTCTCCGTGTACTCGACCGTGTCTCGCGCCGAGGGGACCTTGGGGGGCTCAATATCGCGGCGAAGCACGTAGTGGCCCCAGAAATAAAAGAATTGCTTGATGCCATAGCTGTTCAAGCTGCGCACCGGCACATTGAAGACGGCGTCCAGCTCCTCGAGCGTCTTGCCCTGTTGTGTGCGCGTGAGGTGTCAGTACAGCCCAAAAAGGGGAAACAGATAGGTTGAAGGGATTTATTGGAAGATTGGAAAGATGACGAACCTTGGTCTCGGGCAAGAATAGCAGGACGAGCACCCATCCGACTATGTTCCACGCGGCGTACCAACTAAACGCGCCCTGACTTGTCCAGGACTGTACGAGGGCGGGCCAAGTCAGTGACAGGACTGAATTGAAGAACCATGTCGTGGCCGTTGCCAGTGACATTCCCAGAGGTCGGATATATAGCGGGTACGCTTCGGCCGAGTACGTGAACGGCACAGGCTGTTTGGTGATGAATTAGTTACAGCGTACAAAAGGATATCCTTCGTCTGAACTGGTACTTACCCCTTCGCCTGGCGAATAGACAATACCAAAGAGGTATATACCCAGAGCAATACATGCGATGTGCGCCGTGCTGCCCTCCGGAATCCAGAAACTGAAACCCGTGAAGAACAAGAAGATCGACATGAGCGGGAACGTGGTCAACAGCAAGTTGCGCCGCCCAAAGGTGTCAATGGTGTAAAATGCTGGCAGAGCAAACAGCCAATTGATGATACCGAACCCAAGGGACGCGGCAAGAGCCGATGTCTGCGGAAAGCTGGCGTCGATGAAGATCTGGGTCGAGTAGTACGCAATGGCATTGACACCACAGAACTGCTGCATGAACATGACGATCTCGGAGGCGATCATGGCGTTGCGATTTCTGCGGACAGTGAAAAGCTCCTTGACCTTACTCCTGCCGATGTCCATGGCCTCCCTCTCGACCTGTAAGAGCGTATCCATGTAGAAGAGATCGCGGGCCGCTTGCACCTTCTCGTAGCGCAGCTGACACACGGCCTTGTAGGCGTCGGCGTGTCGGTCCTTGGTGAGGTACCATCTCGGCGACTCGGGCGTCCACCAGATGAGGACGCAGACGATGACGGCGGGGATTCCGGCGCTGCCCATCATGAGCCTCCAGTTCAGCCCAATGATTCCAGACTGGTCCGGGACGAAGTAAAAGGCCAAATCGGCGACATAGCCGATCATAATGCCAAAGGCTGTCCACATCTGCCACTGCATCACGAGCGCACCGCGGAGTTTCGGCGGGGAACATTCTGCGGCGAAGATGGCTATCATGCTTGTTAGCTTCAACGCCTCCAAGGGAGGACAGATAGATCTTGATACTTACGAGTAGTGGCTGATTTTGGACCGATACCGAAGCCTAGGAAGAATCTCGCGATAAACATATGCCACCAAGTATTCGTCTATCGACGAGAAAGCGTTAGCGTGTTATATCCTCTCAGGATGCAGTAAAAGGGAACATGTATACTCACAAAAGCCTGCCAGAAGCATGCGGCGGCCGAAATCAAACATGCGACAAAAACGGTTCCCCGACGGCCCCAGATCTTGTTCATGGGCTCAGTAAGCCAGCATCCAACGAAGGCGCAACAAATGTATGGGGCGGCTGTATGATATAGTCCGTTAGCTCGGGACTTCCCAGATCGGCTTCGTGGATGGAAATAACTCTGGAGATAGACTAACCGTTGACAAGACCAATAAGCCACGAGTCTGGGGAAGAAAGACGTTGCATTAGCTTGGTTCATAGAAGTAGCTATAAAAGCGGAGGAATCCACGTCGTCGTTAGTCGCTTGGTAGAAGACTTACTTCTCTGAGCAAGTTCTGCAGAGACAGAGTCCTTGTCATCGTCTATGCTAAACTCCTTCTTGTAGAAAATCTGAGCACCATTGACGACCGTCTCGTCCATGCCTTGCACGGCGGCACAGAGCGAGCAGATTCTAACATCCAGTGAGTTAGAAGGCGACTATAGAAGCCAGAGTGGCTTGAGGTATCAGAAGCAACACTTACACAATGACAGCGTACAACATGGTCGGATTAGACCACTTGTGCGTAATCTCCCGATCGAGCACGTCCTTCTCGCGCTCGGTGAGTCCTTCGACCGTGTCGTACTTGTTCATGTTGCCCGCGATCATGGCGCCGAGCCTGAACGCCCGGATGTCCTCCTCTTCCGCGAAGCCATGCTTCCGGGAGAACTCCTCTCCGCGCTGGGCGAGCTCCGCCTGGCTCAGACCGGCCAGGGGGTTCTCGAGCTTGGCCGACGCTTCGAGCCGCTTCTTCTCCTCGGCGTCTAGGTTGGGGTTGTCGCTGATGTTTGCTTGGCCCGCCTCCACGGACTCGCTCCGGCTCGAGATGCGCTCGACCTCGGACCGTGTGGCTTCTGTATGCTCCGAGTCTTTGCGCTGTATCTTCTCGCTGCCCGTAGGCCCCGGCGGAGGAGTTGACATGTTGTCGGCTTGAAGTTGGGATGGACTTCGCTTCAAACCGTTTCAGAGGCGACTAATAGCAGTTTTTGCCTGCAAGGTAGCAGCACATACAAAATTGTGTGGCTGAGGAATGCAGAGGAAATGAAATTGCCAACATGAAAGAGGCGCCCCTTAGGAATCGACGGCCTCTTCTATAGAATTTATCAATTGGTCATAGGAATAGTTATCTGCTTATTTCTAGGCCCTACCCCGGATTACGAAAAAGGCAGTCTGTATGGAACAGCCCACTTTCCCCATGGGCACCAATATGATGATCATCTAGGATCAGCGAATGAACTGAAATCCCAGAACATTGGACACAGCACCATCACGCTTGTGGCGCCGACCGCATAAGGCTGTCCGCGAGCTTACAGGGAGGCAGTGGAAGGATCGCAGCAGACGTCATTGGGTCAGGATGGGCACCAGGATATGGTCGACGAAACAGCCATCCCCGTGAGCCACGGCGAACCATAACCGCTGTCGGTTCGGTGAGGGTGTCGCGTGTAACGGCGAGATGACGTTTCTGGTCTGGGGTATTTTGGGGTCCTGTCATCCTCGCTTTGCCGCAATCGGATTAAGGTGCCGTGTGAAGCTTCGGCCATGGATGGGCGAATTTCGAGTGTCGTTTTGGGGTTCCCGAAGGAATGGTACGCTTCTCATTTTCTGAGACATGCTTCGAGGACAGTCAAGAACTCCATCATCTTTCAATAAATCCTTGCTTGTTGTCATTTCATTGCTTCTCTCATCGTTCGCGATCGAATAGCTAGCTTGAAATTACTGGTTATTGCCAAGTCAAGACAAGCTTTTGCGTATTAGTCGCTAGATGGAGGGCTTGTTGTTCATATATTTCACCCAGGACATGTTGTGTAGATACTCGGGGACTTTTGAGCAATCCATGTCTGCTTGCCTGACAGTGACCAACCTTTCCCCGCGCCTCCAAACTTGGCGAAAGGGATAGATGCTGGGCGGCCGCTGGCCAAGACAGTCGGACTGCACCATGACGAAAGCAGAACCAACCGTATCAAACAATGGTCAGTAGTATCTTGGAAAACATGACCAGCATCCTGGAATCTTAATGTGATCTATGTGCTCTTTCCGGAATAATCCATGCGATCCTGTGGCTTGCCGTCGGGACCGTCACGGAACACGGAGGGCGGCACCGAGTCGTATAGCAGATGGCCATCATTTGAGAACTCAGCTCGTAGGAAATATATTTTCAACCCTGAGGCGTGAAAAGGCGGTCGATCATCCTCCAGACATGGATGGCTCATTGCCAGTCATTGAAGATCTGTCATGATTGAGTACATGAGGAATTCATTCCTGCTTGTACCAATGAGATCCGTCGGGGGGAGAATCCTACCGAGGATCTGCAACATACTACTGCAACAGTCATCCATACAAATGGCCGTGTCATTTTTCATCTGAAATTCAAGCACAACAGCACGTTGAGCACATGTGTGCTCATGTGAAGAAATGAATGTCCTCGACCTCCTCGGACGAGACGCATTTAGGTGGCAGCTGTGGCTACCGCTTGAATATTAGTGAGGCAACAGTTGTGCTATGTATCGTAAATTCTGTGATGGTACCAAAGCGCGTGTCCTCGTACTTTCTTTCGGATCGCGGGGACAGGGAATGGCAGCATCGGGTATCTTAAAACTCCTTAACTCCGGTCGACGTGAATATGGAAGAGCTTCGCTCTAGAGCTTTGTCATCGTTTCAGAAACGAACGGGAAATTGTTGGCGTACGCAGGCCATGCCGCCAAATCTCTGCAATCAATGATCATTCGAGCATATGGCTCCTCTCAAGCATCTGGCTTCTCAACATTTGGCGTCGAAGAGTTCGAGGCGTTGGTGGCAGTTGGTTTGCCGAGGGCTCATCCTGTTTGCGTATTCTTTTCACTTTCAAGGCCGACATCTCGGCCTTCCAGGCATCGATACTTCGGAGCAGATCCGGATCAGCGTCCTTTGGCACGTAGCCAAGGCATCGCACTTCGATGGCTTTCAATTGAATCTGGAGGTTCAAGACTTCCATCTCGCCATCGCTTCGCTCAGCCTCACTGGTACCCACTTCAGCAAGGACGAACCTTTGATTGTTGCAAGAATAGAGTGGACTTACAGTTCTTCGATCCGATCTTCAAGTTGAATGATCCTCTGGGCAGCACGTTCCGCCCTATTAATAAGCAGATCGTGTATGTGCTTGGTGACAATTAGCAGTCGTGACTATGGCTGATGAGCTGTCCGCGCAGGAGACTTACCTCTTGCTCCTCTTGTCTGGACTTCAAGTTGGCGACGACTGCTTCAAGAGAATTCTGAAGCATCTGAGCCTGTGCAAGTATTTGATCCGCATACTGTGAGTCTGGTTCTTTGTCTGTCTGTTGGCCTCGTGAAATTTGCTGGACATCTCCCCGCTCTTTCAATGCTTCTGATGGAGGCGATGGCTGGGGTAAGGCCATCTCGGAGAGACGTGACTTGAGCCAGGTAGATCGAGGATTTCCCGAGTTTTGATCACTGCTTCCAGCACTCAAGCTGAGTGATGACTGATTGCGTCGGTGTCGACGTGGTCCATTTCCCCAGCCGTATGTCAAAACGTGCTCCAGCTCATCCACTTTGGTGTGCATGGTGTCGACACTCCCCCCTTCCACCTCGTCCTCGGCAGAAAGCCTCGCTGCTAGATCATTGAGCCTTTGGATCAAGACGTCCTTGCTGTCCTCGGCGACGTCAAGTAGACCGTCAGGGGACCGGGGCGAGGGAACCGAAGACGCATGGTGTGCCGACGTCTGATGCCGCAAAGGTGAAAACGGGGATCTACCCAGGAAATGGAAGCTCAGCGAGGGAGAGGCCGGCGGTGACGAGAAGGTCGGCGTAGCATCTCCCGGCTGGTGGCGCCCGGGATAACCCGGAGGCGGCGGCAGCTCCGACTCTTCAGAAGAGCTCTCAGACATGAGCTTTCTTCTCTCCACCAAACACCGCGTTCCAGGGGGTGGGGCCCGGCCTTTAATGCATAAGGTACGGGAGAACGGGAATACCTCGAGATCGGTCCAGGCAGGCACTGGAAGTTCTGGGGCTCAGTGAGTCGCTGGAGAGGATCCTGAGGCAATCACGAGAGATCCCTGTCTTGATGTCAACTAAGAATTGGCGCACGCACCACTTTCATCCTCCAAGCGTCTCGAGAAAGAGTTTGGGATCATGTAAGAACTTTAAGAAGTTGCGATGTTTTGATCGGGATTAAGTGGGCCACGCGCAATCGAAGCCCCACGGGGATTTTTGACTGAGCAGTGCACTGAGCAGTGAGCACCCGGAGCTGCTTTCCAACTCAATTATTACATGAGTCCAGCGACCTACCATAGCTGATCTGAACATGGTTCAAGTGCCGCTTTGGACGGGCAACGCAGACACTCTCAGGCTATCATCAATGAACCTCGACAGTTGCAACTGCTCAGACCAGACAGCCGACTACACCAGCTATGTCATACTGACCCAGTACTCTCAGAGAGTCCCAGTATTTGTATCAGTGGATGTGCATGATAGACATGATGTCAAGGGCCGATTTCGGTAGAGCGATCACTGATAACAACTGCGATCCATCGTGAGTCGCCAGAATCATTGAATACTCACAATGATATATGCCATAGAATCAGCAAATTCGATATCGATACCATCACTTGTGGAAACCTGCAAAGCATCCCACGCCCAGCCATTGGAGACGCCGCTGAATCGAGCATTGAGTGTGGGGAACCCCTGTCTAGCAACCGAAGCGCCCTGTCCGAGACAGATCAGATGTCAACGGCAGCCCCAGATCACCACGGCTTGCATAGGACACACAAGCTCTTCTCCTCTTCTTTATTTGATCGTGTCAAGATGCGGATGGAATTGGGAGGCTACAAGATAATTTCATGGCCGGATGAAATCAACAAGGTATCTTCAATTCTATAATTTCCAAATCGGACAAATATCTAAGTCCGTATGATCTGTGACCTTACAAGCCCTTGGCGCAAGCACGATGGTCAGGGGAGCCGAGCAGTCTATCAGCTGATTCGGTAATGGCCCGAAGCTCCCCAAAAGTTGCCGGGAGAAGGGAAGTGATTTCAATGCTATGCCGACGAAAGGGTTCGTTATGGGTGACCTGGAGACAACATTCACAAATGGCCGACCTAGATGGAATAATTATAGGATTACATGAAATAAAGATTGACAAATATTTGCATTGTATTCAACTGAAATCTGGAGCATGAACGACTTTCCTACGGCGCTTGTCGATCACCAAAATCTTAAGCCTCGAGTTTGTCCTTGTGTGACTCAACCATTGATTCGCTCGCTCGGGTGTGCTGAAGCATCCTCGGCAGTAGCGAGCTAGCAGCCGTCCCTCTCCGTCATAGTTCAGACCGCGGGGTCCCATTCAAAGCCGCGCCAACCCTTGTCGCTCATTACTACTAGGTTAGCTTGCAGCTGCTCTCTGCTCTCGCTAGTATCCTATCTTCCTTGTCGCCGAAACATCACACGACTCACACGACCGTTCGGTTCTGCACTCCGTCCTCTCTTCTCCCATGGACCACCGGCCTCTCGTCTCTGTTCCCAGATATCATCAGTAGCGGCGGCCTGACAAGACGGTTTCTCTCTCTCTGTGCATGCTCGCTCTCCGAGCCACCCTCAGCCCGTCATGTCGTGGAAGGCCTCGGAGCGCTTGATGGACACCATCAGGCACTATGCAAACTTTCCGGCCACGGGAGTCAGCTTGAGGCAGATGGTCCAGTTTGGCGAGAAGCCCTCCACAGGTATGTGCGCCATTGCTCACTCGACTTCTCCCTCGAGGCCAACGTCTTGATCAAAATCGCGCTTGATTGTCGCTTGCCTGTCGCTGATGCGTCATCTTCTAGGAACTCTCTTCCGTGCCTCCCAATTCCTCGCCGAGGAACTACCAATTCGTCTCGCACATCGAGTACAAGAACTTCACACATTACCAGATGGACTGAATGACATGCCTTCAGTCAAGAAGGTTGCAGACTGGTATGCGCAGTCATTCGAGGTGCGTCAATCTCTCATCCGCCGGTCACCGCAGACCAAAAGCAGTCTGACAATTTTCCATAGGAGATCACCACCTTAGAAAGACCAGAGCTTGCCGGCCAGGTGCGGGAACGGCTTTTACGGCCTGGCAGCTTCAACAATAATGGCGCGGCAAAGATGTTATCCGAGGCCATCCCGAACCCAAGTATTGACGAAGGCCAGTACGCCTCGCTCCAGAACGGCAATGGCAGCAGCGCCGGCAGAAAACAACAAGCCACGAGGAGATACTTTGCCATGGTGGATGACTCCAACGACTGGCCGCCCGACTTGAAGGCCTACAACCAAAGGTTCTCTCAGACCCTCAAGACAATCAAGCGAAGACACGATGGTGTCGTCACGACCATGGCGCAGGGTATCCTCGAGTACAAGCGGAAACGGCAACGCATGCAGATTGACCACAACATACAGTCCTTCCTCGATCGCTTCTACATGTCCCGTATCGGTATTCGAATGCTCATTGGTCAACACATTGCCCTCACAGACCAGAGTCATCACCGGGATCCAACCTATGTCGGTATCATCTGCACCAAGACGAATGTACGGGACTTGGCCGAAGAGGCCATTGAGAATGCCCGATTCGTCTGCGAGGATCACTACGGACTCTTCGAGGCACCAAAGATCCAGCTTGTTTGCAACCCGAACCTCAACTTCATGTACGTGCCTGGCCACTTGTCACACATGCTCTTCGAGACCTTGAAGAACTCTCTGCGCGCCGTCGTCGAAACGCATGGCCAAGATAAGCAGGAGTTCCCTGTGACCAAGGTCATTATTGCCGAGGGCAGAGAGGATATCACGATCAAGATCTCGGACGAAGGCGGCGGTATTCCCCGAAGTGCGATACCGTTGGTCTGGACGTACATGTACACGACTGTCGACCGGACCCCCAACTTGGACCCTGACTTCGATAAGAGCGATTTCAAGGCGCCTATGGCTGGGTTTGGATACGGACTGCCGATTTCGAGACTCTATGCGCGCTACTTTGGTGGTGATTTGAAGCTGATTTCCATGGAAGGGTAAGCGCTCACTAAACCAATCAGAAGCGAGGCTATTCGTACTGACTGACTCTACCAGATATGGAACGGATGTGTATCTGCACTTGAATCGTCTATCGAGCTCTTCGGAGCCTCTCCAATAGCAATCAGCAGTCATGAGGGAGTGGTTGTCCCAAGGATTGGCGTCGAAGGTATATAGCAGAGGCAAACGGCTCAAGGCGTTCCAAGAGGTTTCGGAGCGCAAGCAAGTAGGCGACACCGCGTCTATGTTTAACGATGACAGCTCAACATATAGCCGTGACAGCGGCAGCCGGAAAGAGCTGTAAAGCGCACACATTTCGCGCTTTCAAATAATGACAATATGTTGTGAGCATATTTGCAGGAAAGAAATGTACGCACAACTACAGGACGATTTGACACTATAATAAGACGTGTCCATTGTCATTGTCTGGAAAGACATAGGGAGTTGTGGTAACAGGCAGATCATCAGATACGTACAGAAAATGATTTCAGCCGCGGCACAACCAGCGTCCTTTTTGGTAGTAAGGCGCAGCATATACTGGATTGGAATTAGGGATCAATGTGCTTCGGCAGCCACTATTAAATGGACACATTCAAGGAGTCATGATTGTTAGACTGCTCTTGTCTTGCTTGTGTATATTGTTCGCCGGTGTTTGACATTCGCTCGTGGCCAGATTGTAAAGCCTGAAGGAAATAGACGGTTGCAGACATGTATGCGCAGTATACAAACATCAAGTATATACCGAAGGCGACATGTTTAGACCTGCGTATGACACATAATATACAGACGTTGACTATATGAACAGTAGTAGGTAGTACTATAGCACAAGACTTTTGCGGGCTTGACCAGTCAGGTCGGGTCTGATTGAGCTGACAAAAGACTCGGATCAGATAAGATCTAGTTATCTCGCACTCGGCAATGCGAGCGCGCCAACAGAGTTTCGGGTTTCGGTCTCGAGCCTTGCCTGCTTTCTTGCTCTGATCGCATGACCAATTGGATCTGCCTTGATAGGCACAGAGACTGGATCTAGGTAGTATCTGTCGTATCCAAGGGGCCCGCAGAACCAGGAATATGAGTGTTGTGGGTGCAGATATGTTGGTCTCGCTCATTCGCGATTGGAGGGTTTTGATGTGACCTTGAGATTTCTTTGCGGCATGTGAAAGATCTCAAGAACTCTCTTTCGGTTTCTGTCCCGACTTCCATGATGAGCGAGCTACTGCGTCGGTAGGCACAGCCGCCAACAACAGGGATTCCCTTAGCGAGTCTCTAGGCGTTAGCTCCCCTGCGCTTGCCACCAAAATGGATAAAATGCTGCCAACGCTCCCGCACCCGGGCTGGTCGATTTAGCGAGCGTTGTCTGCTCCGAGGGTCGTGTAACCCAGTGCGCATTTGAAGAGAGTGCGTCAACTGACGATTCCCCTTCTTACTCCTCACTTCTTCTGCTTGACATCTTGCTTTTCTTTTCTTTTTCTATCTTGCCTCTACTGGGTGCACTTCTTATGTCCCGCGCTCTGAGTGGCAGATTTGCAAACATGCCGGGCTCCTCGCGAATGCCCATAAGTTTCCGTGAAAGCTTCGATAGCATCAAGAAGAGCCGGCCTGCGAATCCATGGTCCGTCGTGAACTTGGACCTGTAAGTCGTTAATCCACACTACTGTACCTCGGCACGCAAAGCCCGGAGAGAGAGGAGCTGCGGCTTACAGATCGTCCACGATCTTGAAGCTGTTCGCAAACCGGCTTGCTGCAATGCACATCTATGGAGATGTATACTTTATATACTTTCGGAATCAGGAAAGCTGACGCATGAATTTTACTATGCTCAAAGACTCCGGAACATCGTCTTCTTCTTCTTCGTCCTCCGCATCATCCGCCGCAGCTTTTGGCAACTAAAGGGCCGCGGCCTGTTCGGCACCGTCGTTGAGCTCTACACGGACGCCCGGCGCATCCTCTATGGCTACTTCCTGCGGCTCCCGGGCGTGCGCACGCAGGTGCGCAAGCAGGTCGACGATGCCCTGACCAAGATGTCGGGCAAGCTGGTCCCCGCCGGCGGCTCGCGCTACCTCAGCCTGCCCAAGGAGCCCTGGACCGACGAGGCCGTCCGCACCGAGCTCGAGACCCTTGCGACCATGGACCACACGCGCTGGGAGGACGGCTACGTGAGCGGCGCCGTCTACCACGGCGAGGACGAGCTGCTCAAGCTGCAGACCGAGGCCTACGGCCGATTCACCGTCGCCAACCCCATCCACCCCGACGTCTTCCCCGGCGTGCGCAAGATGGAGGCCGAGGTCGTGGCCATGGTGCTGTCCTTGTTCAACGCCCCTTCGACCGGCGCCGGCGTGTCGACCAGTGGAGGCACCGAGAGTATCCTCATGGCTTGTCTGAGCGCGCGCAACAAGGCATATGTTGAGCGGGGTGTTACCGAACCAGAGATGTGAGTATATTTCCTCGCCGTAAAAGATGCTTTATACACGGATGTAGAGGCTGATCTTCAACTAGAATCCTCCCCGAGACGGCACACACGGCTTTCCGCAAGGCCGGTGAGTACTTCAAGATGAAGGTCCACCTCGTGCCATGCCCTGCACCTCTGCACCAGGTCGATGTGCATCGCGTGTCCCGCCTGATCAACAGCAACACTGTCCTCCTCGTTGGCTCTGCACCAAACTTCCCCCACGGCATCATCGATGACATCGCCGCTCTGTCCAAGCTCGCCGTTCGCCGCCGCATTCCGCTGCACGTCGATTGCTGCTTGGGCTCATTCTTAGTCCCCTTCCTCGAGAAGGCCGGCTTCGAGACCCAGCTTTTCGACTTCCGCCTCAAGGGTGTCACATCCATCTCCTGCGACACGCACAAGTATGGCTTTGCCCCCAAGGGCAACTCCACCGTCCTCTACCGCACCACCGAGTTGAGGACGTACCAATACTTTGTCAGCGCCGACTGGTCCGGTGGCGTGTACGCGTCGCCCGGAATCGCCGGCTCCAGACCCGGCGCCCTGATTGCGGGATGCTGGGCAAGCATGATGAAGGTGGGCGAGCCCGGCTACGTCGACGCCTGCAGCAAGATTGTGGGCACGGCAAAGAAGATCGCCGAGCACATCACCACCTCGCCTCCCCTGTCGGCCGAGCTCGAGATCATCGGCCGGCCGCTCGTGAGCGTCGTGGCTTTCACAGCGCGCAACCTCAACATCTACGACATCGCAGATGGTATGTCGGGCAAGGGTTGGCACCTGAACGCTTTGCAGAACCCACCCGCCATCCACGTCGCTGTCACCATGCCCATTGCCAAGGTCTGGGAGAAGCTCGTGGCGGATCTCGAGGCCGTCATCGAGGCCGAGAGGGAGAAGGAGAGAGTCCGGGCCGTCGAGGGCAAGGGTACGAGAGGCAAGGCCATGGGCGATAGCGCGGCGCTGTACGGTGTGGCCGGCAGCCTGCCCAACAAGAAGATCGTGGTCGATCTCGCGAATGGCTTCCTTGACTTGTTGTACAAAGCATAGTTCTTCATCTCTGTTAAAACCTTATATATGAGGGCAAACCAAAGCAAGCGTTGTAATTTTATCAATTAGCACAGGTCATTTCAACGAGAAAAGCAGAGAAGCAAGGTGGTTTGTGAAAAAAGTATTTGATCAATTCATCGCCTGTAAATGCTGTGAATATCATTGGAGCCATCATCATTATAGCAACGCGAAACTCGATATGCGCGATCTCCCCCGGTCTTCCCCGGTCTCCCCTTTCTAGATGCCTCCCTATGGCCTTGAGAAATAACAAGAGAGAAGAAAGATGAACTTCAAACTTTCCCCAGTATAGTGGTTTATGCACCATATTTCTCTCAACTCCTCCCAGAAACGCCGAGATGTTTTCTCTTTTTTACTTATTCTAGTACAGATTTTCCGATCTGGTGCTCGACTATGCGATTCGCCTTGTCGGCAGTATCCCGACTGCGCGAAAGCAGCGCAAATCGTCGTGGCGCGCTGATAGATGGAAAATAGGGAGAGATGGCATCGGGTGATGTTCTCCCGGTTGAATTCCATGTCGTGTGCTCTCGCTCGTGGTGCATGGTGGCTTTTCCATCATCTAGGCCGCGGCGAAAGCCTTCTTCCACTTGGGCGCGTAGTTCTTGGCCTCCTCGGCGCAGTTGTTGTCGCCGTTGCCCTTGATGCAGCCGGCCAGCCGGAGGACAAAGTCGCCGTCCTCGTAGACCTCGCCGTGCTTGGGCTTGTGGTACGAGTTCAGGAGGCGCTGGGGGATGATGGCCATCTTGGAGAGGATGGTGGGGTGCCACTGCACAATGTGTTCCTGGTGGCAAGAAAGTCAGTATATAAGTCCTCGCTTAGTTCATACGAGAGTATAGCTACACGTACCAGCGCGTGCGTCTCGGCCTTTTGGAAGTTGTAGCTCCTGTACAGCGGGTCGAACCAGGTGTCGAGGAAGAACTCGGCCCAGTCCCCGTTGCGGAGGACGAAGCTGCCGGCCGACAGGCCCTCCTTGTCCTGGGTCACGACAAAGTCAATGTCGTCGCCCTTGAGGTGCGAAAAGGTCTTGATGATGCTGTCCGGCGGGACCACGGGCAGGTCCTTGATCATGTTCTTCTCCAGGTTCTTGGAGCTCATGATGTGGTCGACGATGTCGAGCTCGGGGTCCATGATGAGCGAGTGCTGGTCCAGGTACCAGATGTACTTGGCGTCTGGGAACTCGGCCAGGGCGTGTCGCGTCGCCGTCACCTTGGTCCACGACATGGGGTCGCTGCCGATATCGTAGCCTCCTGCTGATACGAGCATCGTCTTGTATCCTATGAGACCCCATGGCTGTCAGCACGTGTGTATTTGAAGCTCCAGAGGTATTTGTGCACTCTCGACTTACCGTGCTTTTCGGCATATTGCATCCTATTATCCCGTATATCTGACAGGTACTCTGGGTGTCCGCCCCATAGCTTCTCGTCAAATACCGTGACCATGACGACCGGCGGGTCGCCCGATATCACGCGCCCTCGCCTGCCCGAGCCGGACTTGGAGCCGCTGCCAGAGAACAGCCATATCAGGAACAAGATGACCAAACCTCCAATCGCCAGCGTCTTCGGTCGTATCCTTCGAATCGTAGGTATTCTCGTCGATCGCGGGCGAAAGGGCGGCGGATTCGAGCTTTTCCTCGCCGGGTATGCGAAATGCATCGTGGCTGATGTGTAGGTTTGTATAGTCGGGTAGTATAAAGGAGGGATTGTAAGTTGAGGAATACGCAATAGGAATTCCTTCCCGCCAATGCAGGCTCGTGAATCCCTATTCGATACGGAGGGAACTCGACAGGAGTCAATCGCTTGGCGTTTTTGGTTTCAATGGTGGTAGGCCGGGCCAAAACCAAAGAAGGGGGCAACAATTTCTCGTATCCAGTCTCTGGGTTATCGTGGCCAGGATGTGGAATGCGACCGATGCGGCAGGGTGGAATCCGTTCGCATTGCCAGAGAAAGAGGATAATCGGAGGTCCCAGGCGGTGCAACTACAATTGCTCCAGCCTCTTTTCCTCGAGTCGCACGTCTCTCGAGACTACTCGCAGCGCTGGGTGGGCGCGCGGGTGTCCTTTTTCCTTTTTCTGAGGCGAGAAGGAGGGTGCGGGCTGGGCTGGTCACTGGTGAGCGCTGGCGGGCTTATCGCGACCAAAAGGGATGCCCACCTCGAGTTTAGCTCTCCGAGATGCAGGGCGGCGGACGATGGGATTTGATAGGCACCGGACTCCGGAACACCCAAAATAGAGTTAATTTTATGATGCGCGCCAGAGAAGAAGAAAGAAGCAACAGACTTTGGGGCGATCGTAACGGGCGAGCACACCCACCACAAAGAACCGTACGATGTGCTTTTTCTGCTGGACGAGGTCTGGGAGCTCGTGGGCTGGGGGAGAGACAATCGCAAGTACAGATCAAGGGGTTCGTTCTCGTACGAAATAATAATAAAATGCCATTGTCAGCAGCTTGGAAAACGAAAACGGTCGCCCGCGGGCTCAAGCTAGCTGGCCAGTTGGAAAGATTCCAGGAGGGCCAATGAGCCACCCAGAGCCCGGCGTTCGAGGTCCACCGATTACACTTATTAGCTGCCCCGCCTGCCAACCGAAAATAAATTAGGGGACTGCAACAGAAGGCATGGATCGGGGGTCCCTGAGAGTCACATTGCTTTGAACTTGAAGAACGTGGGGTGCGTTAACGAGAGGTTCGCTCGCGGCACGACAGATATGAATTATATCGTCTGTATTTTCTCATATTTTGCAAGTGGAATCCCTCTTCCGAGTGACTGTTTTTATCACTTTTATTAGATCGATTGATCATACTGAATCCTGAAGGCCAGCTGACTATCATACGTGTCAAGTACACGGTCGAGCACCAATCCCGTCATCATGCAGGAGCATGTCTTGCTCGATACGAAAGAGTCAAGGTAAAGCCATCATCCTGCGAAGGATCGATAACTCATATCCAAAAGACACCAGATGATGATTCGTCTGGCCACATAAGTGATCAATAAATGTGTCAATCTTGCCAGACTACCTTTCAACTACATCTCAACGAGGAGTGAAAGACAGTCGGCCGGCTATTGTGCTCCAAGGAGCAAGCCAGCTCAGGTCAAAGTATTGACAGTCCTGGACCGAGTCTAGATAAGCAAGAACAAGACGCCCAAGCTTGCAGACAGTCACAGCACTTTAATCTCTGCACACAGACTAGTTGACACGATATGGAAGAGAATCTTCGTGGCAACTTAAGAGTGTGCAGGGTCATGATGCAATAGGGCACACGAGGGCCACGAGCAGACAGTACCGCATGTCACTTTGCTTGATGGGATCCGAGATAATGTGATTCATTACAAGCCCGCCATCAGCTCAGAATCTCTGCCTGAGGTGAGACTCGGGCGGGAAGTCTTCAGTCTTGATGGAAGCCTCGAGCAGCTCATCTTCGAGCCGCTCCTCTTCTGTCAGTCCCGATGTTGTCTCCGTTTTTGGTACGCGATCTTGAGCGTCGACATTGTGAACGCCAGAATCGCTGTCCTCGTCCTCATCGTCATCATCCTCGACAGGCTGTGCGTTGACTATTCTCTCGCTGGCTTTGTCAAGAGCATTCTGGGTCCATCGGCGTGTACCTTTCCAGACCGCCTATTTGCAATCAGTATGTGGGTTCTGGAGGATGACCGGCATGACTTACCCAGAAGAATGTCACTGCCCCTATAACGACAAGCATTAGGTTGACATCCTCGAGTCGGTCTCGGCCGCCACCACGACGACGAGCACCCCCTCCGACGACGCCAGCTTGCCGCAAGTTCCACCATTGAAACGGACTCATGGCGATGAACGCCTTTACAAAGCCCACCAAGCCAAGCGACAAGGTTCCCTTGAGAAAATGAAAGGCCCAGCTCCCCTCCTCGATATCACGAACGGGAATCCCTAGCCCTCCCCCCAGGTCCACGTCCAAGTCCCACTCGTCAACTTCGCCACCGAGTGCCTCATAAACGGTTCCAACGGGGTCGAGCCAGAGATCCAGTATGCGATCGCCTATGAAGCCGAGAAGGAAGATCGTGGTAATGACGATGAGGACGGCAAGAACAAAGGCAAGTATCGGGCTTCGTAATCTCCTGGCCCAGTCCATGCGTTCAAACTGGTATCTGTGGCCGCATCGACTGCACCTCCACTGGTTGTCGGTCCCGGCCTGGGAGTATCGCCATTCCTGTAGGCAGGCCTCGTGGATCCATTTGATACTGCCTTTACACTTGCAAGGACATATCAGGCGACCTTCCTCGTTCTCGTAAACTTTGCGAGGCTTCTTGCCGCGTAGTTTATCCAGGATCTCGGGCTCTTTGTATGTGGGATACACAACGTCGCGACAGATGTTACACTCCACCGGCTTGTCTCTGCGCTGTCGCCGTGGTTGTGGCTGTGGTTCATCCGCATCAGCAGCGAAATCGTGAGTCTGCCCCGAGAAGTCCATGATCGGAATGTGCGGCCGAGATCAATCCTGTATCATGTCCCAAAAGAAAAGAGAAGCTGAGCAGTGCAAGCAGTAACAAATAAAGTAGAGAACAAAGAGATAGACTCGCTACCGCCAGTCTTGAAGAAGTTGTGGTACGATTCAATAAGGATGAGTTCGGAGTAGATGGACAAAGGCTGATGAGGTGGCAGCTTTTCTGCCAGGTAGCTCTTTTCGTGGATAGTGCGGCGCTCCGGAATGCGAAGGCAGCTCCAATTGTCCAGCGATTGATTACCTGTAATACTTGGGCACTAGAACCCAATGCTCTCCAGAGCTAGATGGCAGCGGCCATTGCACAGACTTACCATGAAATAAAATGCGCGTAACTCAGGTCGATAAATAGGAACAAGTTGAGAGGAACAAAACCATTCGACTCGTCCCTTCGACAGTTTGAAAGAAGAAACAGAGAGCAAAATTTCTCTCCAGGAACTTTTCGAAGAAGCTGTGGTACTAAAATCCGGCCCACTTAAGCGCCCCGAGCAAGGAAGCTGATGTATACCTGCAACTGGCTGAATCTTGAGACGATGATATAGTAGCTGCGATTCTTCTTGACTCACCTCAAAATGTATCAAAGTATTTCCAAATACAGCTATGAGTATTTAATCACATATAATTTGTGTTCAATATTGAAGGCGCGCTCAGAACAGCCTGTGATGTACCTAGCATTCTGTGGCAGGTACTCCGTATTCTCACCACAGCTCAAGGTGCATCCATTGCATGGATCTGACGGAGCTTGACCGTTTCGGCTTAGTCACTAATTGGAGCTCGGGCCGCACTTCACTTGCACGCAGCGCCAGGCTGAAAGGTACCTGTAGCTCGAACACGCAAACCCGCGATGCCTGGCCACTGAACGGAGAGTCCACACAGCTAGAAGTCCTCCAGCCTCATCATCCTCGCATCGTCATCCCGCAACCAACTCTCTAATCACATTCGCCTTTTCTGCACACGAGACTCGAACCCAAACCTCCACATCGATCCAACTGCAGCCATGGCCGACAGATACTCGTTCTCATTGACGACTTTCTCTCCGAGGTAAGCTCTCCATCCCTCCCGCATTACACCTACGATTGTAGCTAACACTTGGCTGTAGCGGCAAGCTCGTTCAGATCGGTACGCGTTATCTTCAGAAACAGCAACGATTCTTCGAAGGCCATAACTGACATTTGGACTCCAGAGTATGCCCTCAATGCCGTCAACCAGGGTGTTACAGCTCTAGGTATCAAGGGTGAGCGATTCCCGACCCGTCTGTTTCAACGCCGCTCGTTCTAACCTCCAGTAGCTACCAACGGTATCGTCCTTGCTACCGAGAAGAAGTCGTCATCGCCCCTCGCAGATGCCTCGTCCCTTTCCAAGATCAGCCTCATCACACCCAACATCGGCATGGTGTACTCGGGTATGGGCCCCGACTACAGAGTGCTCGTCGACAAGGCTCGCAAAGTCTCCCACGCCGGCTACAAGCGCATTTACAACGAGTACCCCCCAACCCGGATATTAGTACAGGATGTCGCTCGGGAGATGCAGGAAGCTACACAGTCGGGTGGTGTCCGGCCCTACGGTGTCAGTCTGCTGATCGCCGGATGGGACGAGGGCATCATGCCGGACGAGGAGGCTCTGGTGCAGGGAGAGATCATTGACGCCGACGGCAACAAGAAGAAGGTTTCGAGCCAGACCGGTGGCATTCACAAGGGTGGTCCCATGCTTTACCAGGTCGATCCCTCTGGCAGTTATTTTCCGTGGAAGGCAACAGCCATTGGCAAGAGCGCAACATCAGCCAAGACATTCTTGGAGAAGCGATACACGGAAGGCCTGGAGCTTGAGGATGCAGTGCACATTGCCCTGTTGACTCTGAAGGAGACTATTGAGGGCGAGATGAACGGCGACACCATTGAAATTGGTATGTCTCCCAGGAACACGACGATGAGTTTGGAACTCATGGCTAACTTGCTGCAGGTATCGTTGGTCCGCCAGCAGACCACCTCCTTGGCGTCGAGGGCGTCGAGGGCGCCGTCGGTCCTCGCTTCCGGAAGCTAACCTCTCAAGAGATTGAGGACTACTTGACGAATCTATGATAGCAGGCGTTACGAAATGCGAGGATTGTGCACATTTGTACCATAGATCAGCATAGATGGTTCAGAAGAGAAAGAATTCATAATGCTGCTTGAGTATCCTCATCACCAACCACCATTAACGTGGTTCGCGGCCCACAGGTGACGGATACTATTGCCTTGCTGGGCTCTGTAGCAAAAGGGGTTCTGGTCCAGGACTGCAGCTTGTCTTGTTGGGGAAGTCCCAATTGGCCGTTTGTGTTTTCACCAATGGCAAACAGGTGTCCATCTTTAGACAGTATGACTGCATGATTCGAACCAACAGAGAAGTCCACCACATCATTGTCGTCGGCATCGACGGGTTCCGGGGTCTCTGACAAACCAGCAAACATGGCGGCATGTCCAGGGTGGCCTCCCCAGGCATATAAGTCGTTGCCCTCTGTCAATGCCATGACGAGATATCCACCAGCAGCAATCTTTGTGATCTTCCCCGTCGGCAGTTCAATTAGATCTGTTACAGGCCCTGGGGCGTCCGCGGGACTCTTGTCCGTGACTTCTCTGCCTAGACATGCGGGAAATCGTTTATCGCCCCATGTCCATACTTTGCCGTCGTCGCTCAACGCTACGAAGCCGGTTTCGTAGCTGACGATTTGGATAATGTTTCCCAAACCTTCGAATATATGCTGTTTTTGATTTTCCAAATAATGAGATGGGCTTTGGTACTGATGTACAGTCTTGGTGTCGTCGTTATAAGCTGGAATTCGGATTGCTTCGTGTAAGTCATGGCTCATTGCATCTAGTCGACAATTACGACGTACCCGCTACGCAAAAAGCACCAGTGACGGCGACGGTCGGGCTGAAGATGTCACTTTGTATATCGCACCAATCTTCTAAACATCCAGCAATATGTGTGCCACTGCTAGATTTGACTAATATCATGACAATAAGTAAGAGGACAGTAAAAGTTGAGGCGTCTGTGTTCAGGATCCGCATAGCGGCAGGGTTGCATACCTCGGACAGCACTGAGCGAGGCCCAGACATTAGTAATTTGTTGGTCGGTGAATATCTCTACAAACTCGTGATAGTCCTTTGGAAGCTCCCCAGGATTATCATTCTGTTTGAGGTTCAGCTGGCCCCAGGCATTGAATCCTGTCGCAAAGAGCTGCATTTGTGGCTGTTGGCCATGTACGTTTGGGGATGTTCATGTTTAGCAGCTGCGATAGACACTGTACTGGGTTGAGCTTGCAGGTAAGGTAAATGCAGCGCTTGACCCACTCCATCTTCCAAGCAGATGTGTGCGCCTAATTTTGATATACTACCTACTCCTCCTCCTCTCGGCGTGAACCTTTTATTTTTCTGCTCTGCCAACGACAACTCATCTGTTCTTCTTGTCAAATATTCTGATATATTTTCGCAACCATGGAGCCACCATATTTGGATATCTTCTCATAGTTTCAGATTCGCGCGACAGCTCTTGCTCAAATCCGGTTTCACGTCGCCGCGAAGAAATGCACCTTAATTGCTTTCTTCCTTAAGTCGCTGACTATTCCTTCAGACCTCCCACACACCCTCACTCGGTCGGTCGGTTCGTGACCTGTCATGTTTCAGCGCATCAGGTCTCAAAGCGGGAAAAAAAAATCTTTGCGCGGCCTTCTGCATCTTAAGCAAAGTATCCAGGCAACTGCCTCGTCCTATAACGCCCGTTTCCGTTTGAGACTCAAGAACAAGGCTGAGTCGGCAATCTGAATGTGCCGCGGAGGCCTACCACTTGCCCTTCAACGCCAGATTGAGCTTTCAAGAGTTCCTGCCTCACAAGCCGGGTATAGAAAGTACAGAAAGCAATCCAAAATCGATGCCACGATCCTGAATTCGCATCCACCATTCCTATTCAAACTTCGAAGCATTTGGTTGATGAGGAACATCACCTTTTACTTCAAGCATGGCGTCCAACGATGACTCTATGCATGGCTCTGAGAGTCCGGAGGACATGAGCAGCATCTCGAGTACATCTTACCCACCAACACCAGTCGACACAGTTGCCGCAGCATCACCCGCTGGGGATGTCACGTCGCCTCCTCTGACGCCAATCGCTGGAGATCGCGATGCGCAACAGGAGGCACTTCTACACGCTCGGGCTTACCAGACTGAAATGCTTCAAGAGAGTCTGAAACAGAACGTCATTGTCGCTGTACGATTGGATCTTGATTCACTACTTTCTCCAACTTACTAATTGTTATTGTAGATGGATACTGGTACTGGCAAGACCCAAGTGGCAGTGCTTCGCATTCAAGCTGAGCTCGAGCGATCATCTGCAGAAAAGATCATATGGTTCCTTGCGCCGACCGTGATATTATGCCACCAACAATTCAAGACGATCAGGTCACAGATCCCAAGAGTAGTGACCAAGATCTTGAGCGGCAATGATGGCCCGGAAACGTGGTCCACTCCTCACATGTGGGACACGTTTCTGAATAACGTCAGCATCATGGTCACTACGCCGCAGGTCCTCAGTGACGCCTTGCAGCACAATTTCGTGCGCATGGATAGATTATCCCTTCTAATCTTTGATGAAGGTATGTGAGCCCCTAGTCGATATCCTGGACGAACTGGAGGTAACACGACCATAGCCCACAACTGTACTGGGAAGAACCCGGCGACGAAGATAATGAATGTTTATCGGAAGGCCAAGAATGCCGGCCTTCCTGTACCTTCCATCCTTGGCCTCACTGCCAGTCCGGTGATGAACATATCGAAGCATGGACTGGAGGACATTGAGAGAACGCTGGATGCGATCTGCAAGACTCCTATGAAACACCGCGAGGAGTTGCTGGCTCAAGTGAACCGTCCAGAAATGATCTGTGTCTCGTATGAACCAACCGATACAGAGACTAGCATGGGCTCGCCGACCACGGAAAGCCTCCGCCGCGCCCTCTACGGTCTAGATATTACGGAGGATCCCTATGTCAGGCGCTTGATTCACGAAAATACTGAGCGGAGCCGAAACGCGCTCCGCATCGCTGTACAACAAAATGATACTCCGTCGACTGCGCAGCTGAGCTCACTGTACCGCAAGGGCATGAAGATCCATAAGGAGTTGGGGTCCTGGGCTGCCGATTTTTATGTCCACACGGCGATCAGCCAGTTCTTAGAGCATGCAGCCAAGAGCGATCAATCACATGCCGCCTGGAATATGGCTGAGAAGGATTACCTTGTTCGCGCTTTGAACAAGGTCGAATTGCCTCAACTGTCCAATCCAGATGATCTTTCGATTTCCAAGAAGGTTGTCAGGCTCATCACAGAATTGACAAACTGCCCGCAAAACACACTAGGCATCATATTTGTCAAGGAGACAGCCACGGTCAGTGCTTTGCAGACTCTTCTATTGAAGCATGTCGCCACTAGAGATCGTTTTCGCATCGCGACCATGGTTGGGATCTCCAGAAACGCCTCGAGAAAACGAGATGTGGGAGAGATTGACCGAGAGGATAGCCTCGTGAACCTCGAAAACTTTCGCTCTGGACGTTGCGATCTCCTCATCGCGACCAGTGTACTGGAAGAAGGTATAGACGTGCCGGCGTGTAATCTGGTCATCTGCTTTGACAGGCCTTCCAATCTGAAGTCATTCATCCAGCGTCGTGGAAGAGCCAGGATGAAGAACTCGAAGCTTCTTCTTTTCTGCGAAGATGACGACGATGCGCAAACGACATGGGAGGACCTCGAACAGGAGATGAAGAAGCAGTATGAGGCAGAGGATCGAGAAAAAGAGGAACTCGCACAACTTGAGGAAATCAGTGATGGCTATGATCACACTTTTTCCACCAGAAGTGGCAATGAGATGGACATCGACAGTGCCAAAGGGCATCTCGATCACTTTTGCGCCAGCCTCTTTTCGAAGCAGTTCGTCGAGTGTATGCCGTACTATTTATTCGAGCGTACTCAGACGACGGGCGCAAAATCCGAACCCCCTCTCATCCGAGCGACCGTTGTCCTGCCCAACTCGCTGCCGGCTGACCTACGTCGAACACACAGCGCGTGCGCATGGTACTCCGAAAAGAAGGCTCGCAAAGACGCGGCTTTGCAAGCGTACAAGAAGCTGTACGAAGCAGGGCTCGTCAATGAGAACTTGTTGCCCTTTAAGCCTGATGAGTTAGCAAAAGGCCCCGACATGCGACTTCCCGAGATAGAGGTCAGTGAAATTTGGAGTCCATGGCCTTCGATCGCAAGAGCCTGGGTCAATGGTCCAAAGTATCGACACCCAGTTCGTCTCTCGGGTGGTGGCCAAATTCTTTGTGAGTTTGACCTACATGTACCGATACTTCTGCCGACGATACCTCCTTTCAGCGTGTACTGGACTTCGGATCCTTGGACTGTGGAGATTGGTCCAGCATCGCACAGCACGGAGACACTGACTAGTGTCGGTGAAGAAACAATGGCTCTCATCTCCTCGGCAGTTAGTTACCGCTCGAAGGTTAAAGAAGGAGGGCAGCACGTACTCATGTTCAAATCGAAGTCGAGTCCATCTGCAGAGGGTCGGCAAATGACCACCGCACAGCTAGAGAGCTTTTCGACTGCAAGCCAAGATGGGATTGCTGAATCACTGCCGTTTATCATCAGGAACACCATCAACGGGGCACCATATTTCTTTGATAAATGGTTGCCATCTAGGCCTGCAGCTGAGCTAGTCCGGAGGAAGATGGCCAAATACTATGAACGCACCATTGAGAGCCAAGGAGGTGCTGATGGACCTTGGATTGCACTCAGACGGTGGCCGCGACGACAGGATTTTCTCCATAAGATTCGGCAAGAACCCGTGACTCATTCAACATCTGAGAGGCCCTTTCAGACTGTCTGGCCAGCATCCTGCTGCGAAGTCGAGAACATTCCCATCATAAATGTACAGTTTGGCGGCCTAATCCCATCGATCACGCACATGGTCGAGATTTACCTGGTGGCGCAAAAGTTATCCGAGACGATACTGAAAGAGCTTCGCTTTCAAGATCTGTCGTTGGTTCTTACAGCAATCAGCGCCTCGTCGGCTTGTGAGGCCACTGATTACCAAAAGCTTGAGTTCCTCGGTGACGTACTTCTGAAGCTCTTGTCCACAATCAGCGTTGCAGTCAATCGTAAGTCGTGGAGTTGCTTTACTTCTTTTCCTAAAGCAAGAATTAGGACTGACAATATTCGCAGACCCGCAGTATCCCGAGGGATACTTGTCAACAATGAGGACGAAGATGGTTTCCAACACTAGGCTCTGCCGATCAACTGTGGATACAGAATTAGACAAGTTCATATTGACGAAAGGTTTCACAGGACAGAAATGGAAGCCGTTCTATGTGGACGAATTAGCTACTGCCGAAGACATCTCAGGGACCCGGCGCATGTCAACAAAGGTGCTCGCTGACATTGTGGAATCTCTCACCGGAGCAGCCTTCATTGATGGCGGCATGGGGACTTCGGGCATGGAAAAGTCACTGGCTTGTTTACGACTCTTGCTGCCGGACATCAAGTGGCACAGCCTAGATGAAGGCAGAGATGTTCTGGCATCGCTCAAAGAAACGAAAACGGTGCTTTCCTCGAACTTTGTCTTGTTTGAGAAGCTGCTGGGATACACCTTCAAAAATAAGACCCTGCTTATTGAAGCTCTGACGCACGGTTCCTTTAATTTAGGCACGTCAGAAGAGCGGTCATATGAGAGACTGGAGTTCATCGGTGATGCCATACTCGACTACATTGTCGTCCTGAAGCTGTGGGAAAGAGGCTTGCCGCAGAGTCTGATGTCTCCGCTCCGCGCCGCATGCGTCAATGCCGACCTGATAGGCTTCTTGGGCATGGAATGGACCATATCTCAGGAGACTAGCGAGCTCATCGATGGCCAACCCACTACTTCGACTATTCATACTCCGTTTTGGAAGTTCATGCGCCACACTTCGACCGAGATTGGCGGCCTGCAGAGAGACACTGAGATTCGACACGGTCTGGAAAGGGGCCCTATCATGGATGCCATCCATAATTCTTCCACCTACCCGTGGGCTCTTCTTGCTCATCTTCACATTCCCAAGTTCTTCTCCGACATTTTTGAGTCGGTGATCGGTGCCGTGTGGCTAGACTCGGGTGATCTGAGCGACTGTGCAGGCATCGTGGAGCGCATAAAGATCCTGCCGTACCTGGACCGGATCCTGAACGAGGACGTTGACGTCTTCCATCCCAAGAACAAGCTGGGCGAGATCGCCGAGCAGAACAAGGTCAACTACGTGGTCGAGAGGCAGGGCGAACAGCTGAGCTGCAAGGTCTTCGTGGGCGAGGAGTTGGTCATCGAGGTAGACGACGGCGTTAATAAGGACGAGGTCATCACCAAGGCGGCGGAGATGGCTCACGATATTCTCAAGACGAGGAAGGATGCTGGTGTCAAGGCAGCAGATGCCAACGCAATGGATCTTGATTAGGAGATTCTCTCAGGATAGTGATGTTGGTCTATATAGGGATGGTGAGAATGCTATTGCAGATGGGATTCTCACAGATGAAAGTCGATCCGCATAGCAACCCAATGCCCTCGCCTAGAAACGCACAAACAAATGGATTCACCTCGTGGGAAGGGTTTTGTGATTCATACTAATTGTTTGTTCTCCCGTGGAAACTCAAAAGCGTGCGTCGCTGGGCTGCTATATTCTGTTTCTTCTGGTTGCTCTAGTAACTTCCAAAAGATACTATTTCAAAAGTTTTGTAAGGCGCCGGTCAGTGGCTTCGTGTTTTCTACCCCAACTCCTCTTTGCCCTTTTTTCCTGTCTTTTCTATCCCTTTCGGACCTGGAGATTGGCAATTAGGTTTTGCGCACAATTTTCGACACCACAAAGCCGACCTGAGCTCGGCATATACTAATTGACCTCGTCGTACAGCTCAGGGCTAGTCTGCCTGAGCTTGCGATGGACACGGCGTCTTGCACGTTTTCTCTGATTTGCCGGGCCGATGCCCTCGCCGCATCAATACTGGTTCAGCCGGGTGAACAGTTGCTCTTTAGCAATTGAATCTCGGTATATCAGCCATGGCCGAACAGGAGGTCGATGGTGACAGCAAGCTACGAGAAGAGAAGTGGCCTGGCTGATAGTCTATTGAAATAACAAACATGATGAGTTAATGATTTGGCTGCTCAATCATAGTGTTTCCTCGTCCGAAAGATGAAGCAATTTCTCTAGCAGTCGCTTATTCACAATTTGATCGAACGAAGTTTTCGTCCGTTTATGTTTGAAAATAACTTTCATTTAGAGCAAGAAAACAAAAAGGAAGCGTCAATTACTTTATAAAAACTCTTTTCTTTCTCAACCTGCCCCTCTCTCAGATCTCAAAAGCCATGGAAAAGCTTCTACGGCGCCAAAACCGACAACCCCCATGGGGTGGGAGGAACGACCTCTCCCAGTCCCCCTTTCCCTCTTCTTCTCAAAAGTCGTGCAAAAGCTTCTCTGGCACCCAAAACCCACTACCCCCATGGAGTAGGAGGAACGACCGGCGGCCCAAACCCTGAGCCGCCTCGTCTCCGAGGCCCTCCTCGCCGCCGCCTTCCTCTTTGTCGCTGGCTCGCCGGCTCGCGAGCTTGAACGAGCCCGAAGCCGGTTGACAGCGGCCATTGAGACTGAGCACAGAGCGAATGGCAGAGTAACCGCCAAACTGTAAATAAGCGCCAGCGTTATGCTTGTGGGCATACAAGTTCCGTCCGTCCCGGTTGGGATCGTCCACGTCGGACCATTGTCTGAACCTCATGCCATTGGCCTCCGTGTCGTTCAGGTAGTCGTCATAGTGCATGTTGTCCATCTGCTGGCTACCTGGCGTGCCGGACGCCCTGTCTATTCATACCGTTCGTGTGGGCGGGCGCGGGGGAGCCTCTCCTGTCGGTGTCAATCGGCGGGTATACCTGCTGTGGTCCGAAGAACTGCTGAACAGGCTGCCGAACAGGCTGCTGTTGGGACTGGGCAGGTTGGAGTGACTTGGCCGTTGAACATCATCGGTCCGGGAAGGCCCTGCATCGACATGGACAATGGAGAATCTGTGTTGTCCCCTCCGTGCCTATATAGCGGCGCGTCCAAGAGACCATTTCTGCCGTCTTCATCTGATTAAAATTATCAAAGTAGGATGTCGGCCGGTGGTTCCCAAAGCTCTGGTGTGCATGTTGCAACTTGAACTCCTAGTCAGTGCGGCGGCGCCTCAGCTGTAGCTGAGTAGCTGGTGGGAGGCTTCAGGCCAAACGATCTGCTACAGAGGTCGTTCGGAGACTTTTTGAGTATCTTGCCTCCACGCATCTAGTAGGACTTCCGACTCATGTTGTATGAAAATTTCAGCCAACATTATTCCGGATTTCGATCGGGACCTGCTGGGATATTTGATGTGTCCGCAGGATAATCTTAGGCTGTTCAACAGACTGCTTTTGGTGTTGCTGTTGGACCTACTTCTTGCCGCCGCCGCCGCCGCCGCCGTGCCGCGGGAGCGCGAGTGCAAGGTCGGTATCAAAGGACCTGGCGGGCATCGGGACTGGCTCAGACAGGCGGCGGCGGTCTTGATGGCGAAGGGCGATCCGAGTTATAGGTCGAGACTAGGGTAACAGGAACCTTGAGGGTGATACCCTCGGCCCTCCTTGCAGCTGCGGTTCCATTTAGTTTCGTGTTTATAAACTGGTTTCCTTCGGGGATATGACTTACCTCAAACTTGCACTCGAATCTGAAAGTTGCCATCGGACTGTAGTCATCACCAGCATACAAGTCCCAAGCCAAGAGTGCAGAGCCAATACTCCTGAGACTCCCAACACATCGAAACACCTTGACCTCGATGATGGTTGTCTTGCTGACTTGACTGCTGGAGTGGTGGTTCTGGAGATGGCCAGTCTGTAGATGCTTGTCTGCTCCACAATCTGTCAGTTGTGTCCGGATCAAGACTGATTCTATCTGCAGTGTACTCACGAAACGGTAAAGGGGGAAACGTGAGACGCCAATTCACAAGAAATCAGGATCCAAGCCACCGCAACGCTCCAACATGAGTGTATGAGCTACTCCGCGCTCCTGCGCGCCGTGAACGTCTCCCGGGCCGCGAAAAATGTAGCCCTAAACCCAAAACCCGCTGACGAGGACCTAGAAATAGAGATCGTGGAGAGTGCCGGCGTCAAAGTCGCACTTTTTGGTAATTCTCATGATGTAGAGCGGTCGACGGAGTATGCCGCGATGTGTTTGACGAATATTGCTGGAGACTTGAGATTCCTCGGACGCTTGTGTTCCTGGGTCTCTGCGCCGTTGACAGCTATTGAGAAGGCATTCTGATTCGAGGTGCGATTGCTCCAGTGTCGTGGAGGGTTTTCTAGGGGAGTGTGACCAGAAATCTGTGGTGTGTTCTTCAAGAGGAATTGAGAAGAAAGCTGTGGTGTCGTGGTGTGCTCTTTGAAAGGGAAAGGAGAAAAAGCTTGCATCAAAGGTAGTCAAAATTCGTGAGGCTAAATTTTGTGGGAAAATGTCAAACATGTTCTTGGCTATTTGCAGAAAGATGCTGAGGAACCAGGCCGTCGAAAGATTTGTGCCTGAAAAAGTTGCAGCTCTTCAGTCTGTGCCACGATGGCTTCAAGCTCTACTCACTGCACGAAAATGGAGCTTGTTTGTCGGGCCCATGCGGGGACAAGTACAATCTGGTACATTCCGCCTTGGCAGTCGTCGACAGTCGATGCAAACAGAATCAGATACCATGTTGGCATGGAACAAAGATGCATCTTTGCCAACAAGTGATGATCAAACCGGTGACTATGACTCGTCGAGATGTTGGCAGATGCGCGAGGATCATGGCAAATAGAACGTGTTATCTTGTCAGAAAACATTGTGCCTTGATTATAACGAGAAGCCAATCACCAGAAGTGATCGAGTTACATCCTGATGACTCCCCATGTCGACCACCATGAGGTGCAGCTAGTGCGAAGGTTGAAGGCTTTCACAGCCAGGGGCTGTGAATCAATGCATGATGAGCCCACAGACACTTGACAAGTATGATACTATTGCGATCACAGATGGTCACTATAGAAATATTCTTCTTTCCACCTGCCAAAAGCTCAAGATTTTCATTGACGTATTTCCTCAAGTGTATTAAGGTTTTATTACACAGCGCCAAGATAGGTATAGGGGTTGCGCAGCAACTACCTTAACACAACCTCTGGCTCCCAACCTCCGGGGTACTTATACACACAATATTGGCCCAGCCTTTTGCCGACGGGTGTCCAAGATGGACGGTACCTATGATTTATACTCAGACGGTGATTCCGTCGCTATTGTTCAAACGCAGTGGGACGGACGGAAGCTGTGAATTGATCGTATTTCCGTCCGTCATTGATCGTATTTCTCGACTATACCATGCCTGACTGATCACGATGCCCTGTCATATATGCCATCTATATGTATCAAATCAATTTACGAGATGCCTCTACTTGTATTGGACTTTTCACTCAATGGGACCTGGTTCCAGCGTACTTTGACCCTTCACCATATCTCCCACGCGGTACATTGGTACAAAGCGACATCGTTTGTGAAGTTGTCTCCATGATCAATTAAGGTGTGAAGTTCTGTCAATATTTATTATTTTCAAGCCTCAAAATATAGCCACCATTGGAAAGATGTTCATGCCCCGAAGTTACCATGTCTTTCTCAGTGATTTATACTGGCTCTTTTCCACTGATCTGCCTGGTATTGTTGATCAGAACCATCACTTGCACTTCCAACTTTCTGGCACCCACGAGCTCCGAATCGCACATACGAAATACGATTCCAACCGCTTCAGCTGTCTATGACTCCGTCTGTGATCGAACATCGCTGAACTACGACTCATTTGTTCTATTCAATCTACAGACACTGTCTTGTTCCATCTGCGGCCGGCCCTTCGTGCTCTCTCTCGCCGACACCCCTTTCTTTTCGAGGCTATCGTGAGTACCCATTTCGCTTGTCTCATTCTCCCGCCGCGGCCACTCTCAAGCAGCGGCATCAAGTGATGATCGGCAAGTCTCTCGCAACAATTATGAGCCCCTAGCAAGAAGCCTCTTATTTTTTGCTGCCTGTATTCACTACTGACCCGGTGCTTCGATGCTAGTCGCCCACCTCGAACAGAGCACCACCAGCCGCCCACGACACCAAAAATTATACCGTGCATAGCTCACTTACACGAGTCTGCACGAGTCTGCCCAAGCTACAGGCCGTTTGCACACGCACACAGGCTCTTTCAGAACACCAAAGCTTCGAGGATATCCAACCCATCTCTCTGAGCACCGCATTCCGACCTTTGCGCAAGTCATCCGCAGAGAGAACGTTCCATACAAACGCCATCGGCATCTCACTTTGCGTCCTCCGTACATTCTCGCTCCCTCCAGCCAACCGTTCTCCTCGATACCAGCCACAGCTCACGACGACATCTCGCAACAGTTCAAGATGCCTATCACTGAGGAACAGAGGGCGGCGAAGAGGGCCAAGAAGGAGCTGCGTTCTGGAATCAGAAGCGGAGCCACAGATGCAACGAGAAATGCAGCCGTGAACGCTGCTATCTGGAGCAATGGAAAAAAGAAGGTCTACGACTGGCAGAAAGACGTAAGTACTACATCTTCATGGTAATATTTTGACCGTAGAAGCTGACTGGAGAATAGTACATCAAGGTCCCTCCGTCAGTGCGGCTCCAGACGAAGTGCGAAACGTCAGAGAAGACGCCGGACACTGCGTCGCAACAAAGCTCGAATAAGAGACCACGAGCCGGAGATAATTCCGAGGTCCCGGTTGATCTCACAGAAGGAGACGCCGACGCCGCCACCCCCCAGACGCCGCCGCCCGCCAAGAGGGCAAAGACCGTGGTGACGCCGCCAGCCCAGAGGGCAGCGATGATGCGTTTGGCCACCGTCGATGCGACCAAGAGGGCAAATATGGTGCCTGCTCCTGCTCCTCCTGCTACCGCCGCCGCCGCCGCTGCTGCTACTACTGCCACCAACGACGCGGCCCAGGAGACCGCCACGGCCGAGATATCCTCTGGCCCCCTTTTGGCTACTGACGATGGCCTCATCTCCACGAAGAAGGCCACAAAGGCCACCAAGCCCGCTGCGGCCAAGGCCACCCGGGTCGTCAAGTCAAAGGCGGCACCCAAGGCCAAGAAGGCATCGCCGGCCCCGGCTACCCAGACCACGGAGCCGAAGAACAAGGCTTCGGGTCCGCCTCAAGCCGCCATCCCGCCGCCGCAGCAGCAGCAGCAGCCAACGCCTCCGGCTTCCTTCGGGAGCAAATCGCCGGCCCGGTCTACCCAGACGGCGGCCGGGAGCAAGAAAAACGCTCCCGGTCCCGCTTCTGCTCAAGTCCCGGCCTCTGCTCCAGCCAAGCCGCCCACGCCGGCCGAGCAGCAGCAGGAGCGCTACGAGCGCACTGCCGACTGGGTCGGCGCTGTCTCGGAGCCGGCCGTCCCCGAGGAGGTGGTCAAGAACGCCGCCACCCCCGAAGAGGTGGCCGAGTTCCGCCGGGCACTCTTCGCCGGCGAGCTCGAGGACGAGCCGGAGGAGAAGAAGGAGATCGTCTACGGCGAACTCACCATCGACTGGGGCGGACTGGACCCCAGCCGGCGCGGCGACGGCGTCGCCTCCGAACCCCGGGAGGCGGCCGAGGCCGAGGCCGACGATTGCGACCTCGATAGCCTGTTCGGCGGGTCGCTGCCCTCGTCGGCCTCGTCCTCGTCAGAGGAGGCGGAGGCGGAGAAGGTCGCCGATGAAGAAGAATCATCGGACGACGAGAGTGGTGACGAGGAGAGTGACGAGGAGGAGGATGAGGAGGATGAGGAGGATGAAGAGGAAGAGGAGGACGATGAGGATGCCTCTGTCGGCCTGACTGCCGCGGAGGAGGTCGACCTCGAGGCCCTCCTCGAGAAGGAGCTCCGTGGGGATGAGGAGGACGACGAGAAAGAGGAGGAGGAAGAAGAAGACGACGACGATGACGCAGACGAAGTAGAGTCTGTTGAGTCAGAGGAAGAGTAGCGGCGAGATGAGCCGTTTTTGTTTTTTTGAGCGAGCGAATGAATTTTTTTGGTTGTTTTTTGCAGTTTTGTAGTGCTGAAGCGAAATTGACTGCACTGGCACGAATTCCCAAAACCGTCTTCTTCGGATGATTTTTGAGCATAAAAAACCCTTTTCGAGCTTCTTATCCTTCTGTTCCTTGAGTGATATTCTGGTAGAGTAATTCTATCCGATTATCAGTTCGAGAAAAAAAAAAAGATCAGACAATAAAACAGCGTATTTTCTCAGGCCTCATCGTCTGAACTTTTGTCAGATTAGTATAAGACAGTTAAGGAAAGTCGCGACGATAATAGTTAGGATGTTAAGGTACCTCCACTGCCTGATATCAACCCGACGATGAACTCAACACCGATATTGACGACCTCTCCTTTCGCAGGCCAGTTGTCTGACACAGTGACATGTCTCCGGGCCACAGCCCAGACAACAAAATATGTTCATAACAGCTCTAATTCGGCCAATCTCTGGAGAAATATCCTTCTCTGGTGCACGGTCCGAGAAACCGGGAATGTCGTGTATCCTCCTAGACGCGAAGGACTTGCGTCGATGATGGCGCGGGCCCATGGCTCCATGGCTCCATAGAGCCGATTCAGTAGTCGTGTTGGCAGTCAGCTGAGCAGATAATTCAATACAATAATGGTCACGAGTCTGGCGGCGGCAACGAAAAGGGAAGCGATGAGGACGACAAAGAGTCGAACATATTCTTGTATTCTTGTACGACCAGATTTTCCACGCGGATTCGGAAAACCTGGGCCACTCTAAAGGAGTCTGACAGAACATTACAAACGACGTCAAGAACTATGATATGAATACAGTCATGTCAACGACTCTGATCTACTGCCGCTGGCAAGATGTGGGAACGCGTCCTATACCTCGCGATGCGGTGGGACGTACACTATTGGGTTGTATCATTTTTATTACAAGTTCATAGACGCTGTCATCCAATATTGGGAAACCTAGCTGTTGTTAACAGGTGCTCCGCGACCGACGATGGACCGCGATGATAGGAGTGTAGCGGCGGTCACTCAGGTGTAAGTGATGAAGATGACCTCGAATCCATCAACTCTGAGGACAAGTATAAGTATCTGGAAGAAGTAGTGGTCCGTGGACGAAGATGAGAAAACAAGCCGGCAATGCGGCGAGGCAGAGGGTAGATGAGAGGGACGAGGACGATGCTGAGTCTGTCACTCCAGGGGGAGAATAGTCATTAGACGGTGAACGGATCAATCACGCAGTGATCTGCTCAAGTCTTGGTCCCGTCATCTCTATTGCCTCGAGCGGGAGTTTTTGGTTTTGATCGGAGCGCTTTCAGTCCTGCTTGGACTATACTGTCATAAGCCAATCAACCTCGGCGTTTTGGCTCTTGCACGGTTGTCTTTACATCAATACATAACACACGGTATCTACAAAGTCAGAAGGCAATATATACCAGGGACTTGATTCAAATCCCGAGAGCCTGTAATTCAAGAGGGATCTGTTCAGACAAATTATAAATATACGAGTGACTTCTTTCAACCCTTTTGCGATACTCTTCCGACAATATACTCTCACTCATTGCACCAGAACGAGATCTTACAGACCATGTATACACCGTAGTTTCATTATGCTATCTATCATCATACAAGAAGTCATTCCTTCTAAGTCATAAGTCTATGGTAGCGTGATTCCGCCGCAAAGCCTATCAAATCCCTGTGTATGCCCATCAGTTGAGCCCATCGTGGGCCAATGCTGGCGCCAAGCGGTCATCAACCATGAAGCTGATGCTCCTGGTTATGCTTTTCAGCTTCTCTCTAGCATCCTTAGACCCACTGTACCAAGAAGATTTGCCGTGACTCCTGCGCTCGGCAATCAATTCCCTTAGCTCCTCCAACTCTTGATTGATCCGTAGCATAGCTCCCTCCAGTAACTCAAGTCTAGCAGACCACAGTGCAAGCTTAAGGCCATCGACACCATATCGAGGGGTATCAGTCTGAGGCCCGGACAGCTTGGCTGAACTGTCATTGATCATGGATCCGATACGATCAAATGCCGGATCATATATAGCTCTGTCCTCGCAGACACCTACGTATGCCGGGTATGGGCCGATTCTGCTGTCCTTCTTGCAAAGCACGTCCAACGCACCCCACGCTGATGTACGCCGAGTGCTCAGGGCGAAATGAGCTCGGGACAACGTGATAAAGGCGTGCTTAAGCACATCGGGGATTTCCGTTGGAAGCGGAGTGTCGATGTCCTGTCGGGGTGGAGTGTCGCTCGCAGCTTGAGGCAGTGCCGGTGGTAAAGTGTCTCTCGCAGCTTGGGGCAGCGCTGGTGGTAAACTGTTGCTCGCAGCTTGGGGAAGCGCTGGTGGTAAAGTGTCACTTGCAGCTTGTGGCAGCACCAGTGGTAAAGTACTACTCACGGCTTGAGGCAGCACCGATAGTAGAGCGTTACTCGCAGCTTGAGGCAGCACCGATAGTAGAGTATCACTCGCAGCTTGAGGCAGCACCGATAATAGAGTGTCACCCGCAGCTTGAAACAGCGTCAGTAGTGGATGTCGTGCTGCCGTTCCGAGATCCGTTCCTGCTGGTGGTTCCGGTGATGCTGGTTCTGGTGGTGCTACGAGTGTCATATAGGCCTCGAGTAGCTTCTGGAACTTTTCGACCCCAGCTGCGCCAGCCTTGTCTGGGTGATACACCAGAGCTAGCGTTCGGAATGCCTTCTTGACAACCTCTATGGGCGCGCCATCCTCGACCTCAAGCATAGCGTAGCATTCTTCGCGGGTAGATCTCGGTGACGCGACATTCTCAACCTGAAGCATAGCATGGCACTCTGCGCGGGTAGATCTTGGTGACGCCATCCTGACAAGTATCTGGCTTAGTTGAAGAAGTGTGTTGTTTTCTCGGTAAGTTATTCGGTGATTCGGATTCTGTGAGATGTTCTTGGTGAATCAGAAGCTGTGGATGATTTCGTATGTGACATTTTGCTGTTTGATGGTCTCATATATATAGACATTGACGTGTGGGTGTTGAATACTATCCATGTCCATCTGTTCTTGACAATGTCATTTGTTCTTGACGATGTTTTTACAGAAGAAATATCTAACAAAGACAATGTGTGAGAAGCTTGGCGCACTCATTATCTTGTTAATTGAAAGTTCAAAAGGCTTTGTGGCTTTGTCAGACCAAGCAAGTGCTCGGACACCAACGGATTGGTCGTCGCGCATCGATTTGACAGCTGTAAATGCCTCGCTCGCTCGTTCAGTCCTCGTCATTCTCAACAAAGTGCTTGCGAGGCCATTCTGCAGCGATATCAATCCGCTCTCTTGGCCAGATCCACTCGCAGAATAGGAACAAGAGATAATCGATGACTACGCAGAGACAGAAAAGCTTGCCTGCCCAGATACCACAACCGTAGTACCGTTTGAGCCGGTCGATGAGAGCGAAGCTTCGGACCCCGGCACGGCTCGTCGCCCAGGTTGCAGGGTCACTCATGTCGTATCCGTAAAACTCGGACTCGCTGATATCTCCCGAGATGCCCTGGTATACGTGCTCGGTACGCTTTGCTATGTTGCTCCAGGAATACATGTCCTTGACTTGGTCGTGGAACTTTTCGGTGCGAACTTTACCAGCACGAAGCGCGGCGATGGCCCTGCCTGTGGCCACAACAAGATCGTCCTCCTCGGGCTTGGCGAACACAGTCATATGACTTGGCAAGACTTCGGGGATTCCGCCAACAGCAGTGCAGACAACATAAAGCCCACAACTGGCAGCCTCAACAATGACTGTGCCGAAGGCCTCGGTCAAGCTAGGATGCAGATATATGTGGCCGCGAACCATGACGTCGCGGACTTCTTCGTGCCGAACTGACCCTAGCATTTCCACCCGGTCTTGTAAAACATTCTGCTCGATCATTTGCTCGAGATCAATGCCTTTTGGCCCGGATCCAGCAATAATGAAGCGTGTGTTCGGGTGGTTTTCCAGGATTCTCGGAATAGACGCGGTCAGGAGATCGGTGCCCTTGTTGTAAAACAACCGAGAAATGACAACTATGTTTATGGGATCGTGAGGACCCAGCTGATTTGTAGCGGTGGACGATTGACCAAACGCAGCATCTGCTGCGTAGTGCAGAGGCCTGAAGTTCTCCGAGACCACGGCATTAGGGATCACGGAGACCATCAGTGGATCCAGAGCAGCACGCAGGACGGTGTTTTCCTTACTGTGAGATGTCAGCAGAGCAACGGCATGCGAAAACGGCCATCATACCTCGTGTGGCTGACGCATATGATGTGATCCACGTCGCTCAAGGTGAACTTGAGTAACTTGTTGGTCAAGATGCTGCCGGCGTCGGCGAACCCAAAGAGCGAGTGGTCTGTAAACGCAGTCCTCAATCCCATGGTCCTAGCATGGAGGAGGGCCTCGTGGCAGAGACTGCTCAGACTGCCATGTCCGTGTACAATATTGATCTGCTCGCGCAGCATGATGTTACGAAATATGGGGAAGAAGGAAAACACTGTGGGAAACGTGGCAGAACGGTAGATGATGGCAAAGGGTACGTGGTAAACCTTGATTCCGTTGGTGAGATAGCGGATGCCTTTGCGATCGTCATATGCGTGAGTGACGACAATTACTTTGTGGCCCCGGTCAATGAGCTTGGATGAAAGTTGGTAGATGTGACTCTCGACTCCTCCGGGCTGAGGGAAGAAGAAGTCGCACACCATGGCGATATTGTAGGTTTGGCGTCCCATGTTGACGACTGTCCTGGTACAGACCACCGTCCGCCCACCGAGATTTGTAGTGACTGCGGTAGAGGCCCTCTGGCTTGAGCAATCTGTTCTATAGCTCCAGTTTTTGGCGGTGATCGACCCTCGCTGAAGTTACCACGCTAACAATGCGGACCAAATCGAGGAATCAGTTGCGTCTACATGTAAATATGCCATGCATGATCGTTGGTCTTCTCGCCGCTGGCCAGTCTCAGCATTCTTGTGGCGTGTCCGAAAGGGGCTTTCTTCTTCTTCTTCTTCTTCGTCGAGGATGACACGAGTGAAAGGCGCGTTGGCACGCCTAAGATTGGGTTTGACTTGGCTCCAAAAGTCAACTGGCCAATTCGTTCGCAAATCACAACTGCAGCAGCTTGGGGAGGTTCCTGGGCCAGACCCCTTGAGCTCCAGGGGTGATCAAATGTGCTTGGCTGGCCGACTTAGGTAAAGGTACCTAGGTACACGGTACTATGACGCGCGCCGATAACGATAAGGGTGGGCTGACAGGGGTCCAGCTCCAGCAAAAAGTTTGGGAACTTTTTAGACGGGATGGAGATCGTGGGGATCCAGACGGAACTAAAAAGCGTTTTGCGATACGAAATTTTTATCGTCTTTGCTGTTTTGTTCATGCCTGGCCTGCGTCCAACTCCCATTTCGGTTTTGGGCCCTGTTGCTGTGAGGTATTGATCGTATACATACACAAGACATCAGCGAGACTGAGAAACCCTGCGCCCATCGGCAATACGAACCGGCGCAGCAATTCGGCTCGAAATGTATTCACGATATGTTCCCGCGCCGAAAGGCAACCCGACTGAAGAGTCGGCGCCTCAACCTTCCCATGCATCTCCGATATCCAATCAGACCGAGCCCAATCGTCTAGGCTCCTACAGTCGCTATATTCCGCCAGCGAAGCCGGCAGGGGAGCCAAAGAAGCACCTCCATTTTGAGCAGGAGGCTGTAGATGCTCTCGTCTCGGAACAGCCACCAACAAAACGCGCCAAGGTCGAGGTAGCACCGGAAGCTGTTCCAGAGCAGGCCACCGAGCCAATCATCGAGACATCGAAAAAGGCAGACAAGAAGCAAAAGAAGGCAAAGAAGGACAAGAAGGCCAAGCAATCGCCCAGCCCAGAAGAGGAGGTTGCGCGGGCCGACTCTCCAGCGAGTATTGCAGTTGCGGATCAAGAGATTGGGCCCATCGAGTCGGCAGCTATTCTAGAAGAGAAAAAGGAGAAAAGAAAGAAGAAGAAGAAGGCACTGGATTCTGCGCCCAAGGACGAACAAGATGCGGCTTCCGAGGATGACGATACGTACAGGCGGCATAAATCAGTATTTGCGAAGAAACAAAAATCCATGAAGCCACCGACGGCACAAGGAACTGATTTGGCCGGGGAAGACACTTTGATGGAAGATGCCCCCGAACCTGTCGAGGCTCACGGACTAGAGCCCCTACCGCAGCCCGCCCCAGTTCCCGAGGACACTTCAGCACCAAATTTCGAGACTCTGCCTCCGTGGCTGGCTGAGCCTATTCGAGTCTCACGTCAAGCACAGGCTCCCTTCACCGATTTTGGACTGTCTCCCGAATTGGGCATCAACCCGGAGCTGGCTGGTCGTCTGGCCCAGAAAGGCTACAAGGAAGCATTTGCCATCCAGACCGCCGTAATACCACAACTTTTGCCTCATCATTGCAGGACGATGCACGGCGATATTTTGGTTTCGGCTGCCACGGGTTCGGGAAAAACTCTCTCGTACGCTGTACCTGTCATTCGCGATCTGAGCCAAGGCCACCGGCATGTGACCAGACTACGCGCCTTGATTGTCCTACCTACCAGAGAATTGGTCAGACAAGCACAAAAGGTCTGTGAAGAGTGCGCTGGTATCTTTGCCATGGACGGCAAGAAGCGAAGGGTCAAGGTTGGCACTGCAACGGGATACCAGACCATCCAGGAGGAACGCAGAGTCTTACTCGAGAGAGAAGACCGATACGATCCACTCGCTTACCAAGAGAAGGAAAGAAGACTCAATACGCAAACATGGGGTCAGTACGATGATGTGGACGAGAAAGACGAGGAATTGATCGAGATTCGCCGACGCGAAGACGAGAAGGAGACCTTGCCAGATTACGTCGTTGATTACAAGTCCAAGGTCGACATACTCATCTGCACTCCTGGTAGGCTGGTGGAGCACATCAAATACACTCCTGGATTCAGTCTCGACTATGTCCGATGGCTGATTGCAGATGAGGCCGACAAGCTCTTGGGGCAAGGATTCCAGCAGTGGCTCGACATTGTGATACCCAAATTGCACGACGACAAACCGCTCGCGCGACACCACAAGCAGTCGCATCTTACTGGTGTGAGGAAGGTCATATTGAGCGCAACAATGACCCGCGACCTGGACCTTCTCGAAGGACTTCGACTGAGACGGCCAAAATTGGTCGTTCTTGAAGGCTCGGGAGCAGGAGTGGAATACGCGCTGCCTGAAAAGCTCCAGGAATCAGCACTCAAAGCAGATGCTACTCTCAAGCCACTCTTCTTACTTGACCTACTACAGAGCCCTTACCTCTGCGATGGCAAGAAGCCCACCGAACAGGCCGAGGACACATCTTCTTCAGAGTCGGACACATCATCAGATTCTGAATCTGATTCTGACTCCGACTCTGATTCCAGCTCGGACTCGGATTCTGACTCTGAATCGGACGCCAAGACGAAGAAGACCATTACCGCGCCTGCGAAGCAACCTACGCGTTCATCGCTGCCACGCAGTACTCTCATTTTCACCAAATCCAATCAGTCAGCGCTGCGTCTCTCTCGTCTTCTTGCCATCCTATCGCCTCAGCTGGGCGAAGTCATTGGGCTGCTCACCTCGGAGACAGCCTACTCGACCAGGAAACAGACCTTGCAATCCTTTGCGAACGGCAAGATCCGCATCATTGTTGCTTCGGATCTTGTTGCTCGTGGTATTGATTTTGAGCAACTGGAAAATGTTATCAATTATGACATTCCCTCGAGCGTGGCCTCCTATGTCCACCGTGTCGGACGTACTGCACGTGCCGGCAGAAGCGGTCATGCCTGGACGCTGTTCACCGACGCAGAAGCTCGCTGGTTCTGGAAGGAGGTGGCAAGTGAGAAGACGGTCCAGAGAAGCGGAAAGGTTGAGAGAATCCGCGTCACAGAGGAGAAGGAGGCAGCCTTTGAAGTCAAGAAGGAGAGATACGAAAGGGCGTTGGAAACACTGGGTGACGAGGTCATGGAAAAGAGACGAGGACGCTAGCATCGTCGCCGGCCCACACATGGCTACTCTGTCTACTGAATATGATACCATTGCGCATGATAGATACTTGTTCCAACACCTGACATGTTACTTGAATCACCAGCCACTGCCACTGCTTCATGTCATGTCGCTGTGAAAGGGATGCCTTTGTCCAATTCGAAACTCGCATTTGGCCTAACAGACGGACGGACAGAGTATACAAAGCATTAATCAATTATACTAAGGCTAGTACAATATAGTGTCCATTATACTAGGTTAAGCTACAGAGTGGGAGAGTACTACGCACCAAAGTGATTACTAGTGACTTTCTCAGTCGCAACCAACCGCGGACTGGCATGCGATTTCGCGCTAGACGTACCGAGCTGCATTAGTGCGAACTCCTCTCCATTTAGATTGGCGCGCAGCGATTGGCGCGGACGTGTCTTTCCCTTCAAAAAGGCAACCACGACGTGGGGAAATTTCAGCAACCGTCGCTCCACCTTGGCCAAGCCTTCCGGCCTCAAATTCCCATCCTCCAGCCTTGCGACAGAGCAAATCTTTTTGGCCTCGACCATCCTTTCTCAGTACCTCTAACTCGACTCGGCGCGTTCACTGCTTGAGAATCGGGCATCATGGACGAGGGTGAGCGACGTACCGTCAAGCGATCGCGCTTCGACCAGACCGAGCCTGAGCCTCGCCGTTCGCGCTTCGACCGACGATCTCGTTCTCCGCCGCCCGCCAGGAAGCAGGATTCCGGTCGCGATCGCAGCCCGCTCAAGAACGACGCCGATGGCTCCGAGGTCAAGCGCCCCTCCGCCGTCGATGCCGCCGCAGCTGCCGGTAAGTCGACTATGCTACCCTGGCATTTCATTGTCCACATGCGCTGACCATCTGCATAGCCGCTGCCGCCGCCAAAATCAACGCCCAGATCCAGGCAAAGAAGGGCATCCAGCACGTCGACGTGCCTCCCATCCGATCGACCTCGACCGAGTCGCCCGGCCCGAACGCCACCCCACAGCCCAACCTCAACGGCGAGGTCTACGTTGCAGATGGTGACTACATCAAGGACATTGAGGTCAACGACCTGCGCAACCGTTATCTACTGACCAAGGGTTCAACTCAAAAGATGGTAAATACTCCTTGTGACTTCCTACTGATTTACTTCAGAATCTTGCCTTTCCCGGCATCTCTTCCGAAGACTGAAACTTTGTACCCGTATTGAAAAAGCGTTTGCGGATGGTTTTGCTTACGAGAAGCATGCTAGCTCGCTCGCCAATCCCCTCTGTGGCATCTGCTGACCTCACATTCCTGAATTATAGATCAAAGAAGAAACCGGAGCTGGTACGCAACTACCCCGATATTCTAAGAAACTTACTTGTTAGAGAACCAAAGTTGACTTTGAAAGATGTCACTACCCGAGGCAGTTACTATCCCGACAAGAGCATGGCCACGGCTGCTGTGAGTCTGCGTCCTGGTCCAACTCTCACGAATTCTGACTTGCTGATACGTCCCATAGAACCCGCCCCTCTACCTCCACGTTACGAGCACCTCCAAGACCGGCCTCGAGCAAGCTATTGACAAGATCGAAGAGCTCATGAAGCAGGAGCTCCCGAACCTTGTAGACGAACGACGATTCCGACGCCGAGACCAGGAACAGGTCGAGCGAGATGAGTTTGGCCGAAGAAAGTGGCCCGACGCCAAGATCCCCATCGATCTCGAGCCTGTCCCGGGCTTCAACTTGCGTGCGCAGGTCGTGGGACATGGTGGTTCCTACGTGAAGCACATCCAGCAGGAGACAAACTGCCGAGTGCAGATCAAGGGCCGTGGATCTGGCTACCTTGAGGCTTCTACTAACCGCGAGAGCGACGAGGAGATGTATCTGCACGTAGCGTACGTCTGCCCGCCTTATTGTCTGACCGTGAGATGTTGGAACTAATATTCTCCCAGTGGTCCCGATCCAGCAATGGTCGACAGAGCCAAGCAGCTTTGTGAAGACCTTCTTGCCAGCGTCAAGGAGCAGTATGAAGAATTCAAGAGCCGTCCTCCGCGTCAGTATGGCAACAGGCATGAGGGTCATGGCGGACATGGTGGTCACGGTGGCTATGGTGGCCGAGAGGACCGTCATCATCATCATGACAGATCTGGTGGTAACCAGGGATACGGAGGTTATGGAAACAATAACAGAAACGACTACAGCAATTCTCCAGCGCACGGTGCCAACTCGGCATCGCCTGCTCCTGGCGCTGGAGCCGCGGCTGCCAACACTAATGATCAGTATGCGCAGGCCTACGCTCAGTACTATGGTGGACAGGACCCCTATGCTGCCTATGGCGGTTACGCGGCGTAAGCGCACGCATTTCTCTTTCGTTTTTCTTTCTCATGAGCTAACCCTCTTTCAGGTACATGCAATACTATCAGCAATACTATGCTGCTGCTCAGGCTCAGCAGCAAGGCTCGCCAGCACCTCCCGCTCCGGGCCAATCTGCATCGCCGCCTCCGCCTCCGCCCCCTAGTGAGGCACCCCCGCCACCTCCTCCTGGTGGTGATGCCAACCCTCCCCCTCCCCCTCCGCCTTCGGGTGGATATGGTGCTGTTAGTCTATCCCAACCTGCATCCTACAACCATCAGCTAACATGATGAAAGGTTCCGCCCCCACCTGGCCTGTAGCGCTCTGGCCTTAGAAGAGCCATGAGTAGTCTGAAAGCAGGAGGAGGTCACGAGGAGGAGATCATGGAGAAGATACAGATGGCAGACATGGGTCCGACTATAACGGATATTTTCTTCACACTCGAGCATGGGGTAAGAGTGTCTATACAGACACATGAACAGCAAATGTGCCTGGGAGTTGCTCAATTCGTCGAGGGAATGCTGCTGCACTGACTGACCTTTAAAAGCAAGCGTGTAGGATTTACAGTCATGCCTGGGTAGTGACGCAATGCTGTCTAGCGTAGTATGTTCTTGGGACTGTCATTGTCACCAAGCGATGAAGCAGGATGATCCTCTGTCTGATGCTGTTCGGGCACAGGGACTAGTATCATGCATCAGACCATGTTTTTCTGCCATACGTAATACAAACAACGATTCTACCCATCTTTTGCAAGTCTCAATGACGCCCGAGGGGCAAGACGAAGCCTAACTTTCAGGTGAGATTCCAGTACGGAAGGATTTTCGATACATGGATCTTGACATAGACAGACGTCTTGACTATTGACCTTCAGATTACATGTTATCATATCTGACTAGCCTGAACAAGCCTGGCTTGGTCTGGAGCAAGAAGTCATAGTGTTGAGAGTGTACCTGCATGCTAACAACTTTTGATGAACAACGATTTACAATAGGTCCAATTGATTTGAAAATGATAAATAACCTTTCCAGCGTAGTACTCGATCTCAGTCACCAGTGACACAATGATCTTGAGTCACTACTTGGATTGAAGTCTGGGGTTTATGTACCTAGCCATAGAGCACAAAATACCTGCATGACAGCTGTGGATCCCGGTCTCGGAGCATCGCCAGCTGCAGCTAATAAGTTCTTCACCATCGACATTGACGTGAGCTAGTCTGGCACTACGCCTTTCGTCACTCAGGTTGGTGACAAACCGTTTCGATACTGCGATCTGATAGTGACACTCAATTGAGTCACGAATCCTGCCATTAAGGCTCCATACAACAACTGACCTTAAGTAAGCCAATTCGAGGTCCTGACTGGCCAATTCCTTGTCAGTACTGCTCTCATATCATCAAGAGCTAAATCATCCAAAAGTCTTCGTAATACCTGACCGCTCATAGGTTCATAATCTATCACAGCTTCAATCACTTATACTTCATAGTCTAGGGTCTTGGCTATATCCACTGTCACAATTGTGCCTCAGCCTTATTAAGTCAACTCAGTGTCGCCGTTCAAAATGAGGTACTCGAGCTTCCGCCTCGCCAAGGGCGTGTTCGGCAGCGTCCAGGCGAGGAGCTATGCCAGCTATTCCTCCAACCTGGGAGGATCGACCAAGTCCCGGCACCTCATGTCCATCGCGGACCTGAGCCGCGACGAGTTCTCGCAGCTGGTGCGCAACGCGGCCCGGCACAAGCAGGCGGTCAAGTCGGGGAACGCCTCGTCGTCCTTCAGCGCGGCCATGGCCGGCCAGACGGTCGCCATGATGTTCAGCAAGCGCAGCACGCGCACGCGCGTGTCCACCGAGGCCGCCGTCGCCCTCATGGGCGGCCACCCCATGTTCCTCGGCAAGGACGACATCCAGCTCGGCGTCAACGAGTCCCTGTACGACACGTCGCGCGTCATCTCGTCCATGACCTCGTGCATGGTCGCCCGCGTCGGCGCCCACTCCGAGGTCACCGGTCTGGCCAAGGACTCGGACGTCCCCGTCATCAACGCCCTGTCCAACGACTTCCACCCGCTGCAGACCATTGCCGACTTCTTGACCATCTACGAGTCGGCCCCGGGCACCGCATCGAACGGCGACCTGGTCCCCTCGGGCCTCAAGGTCGCCTGGGTCGGCGACTCCAACAACGTGCTGTTCGACCTGGCCATCGGCTGCGTCAAGCTGGGCGTGGACATCTCGGTGGCCTCGCCCCGGGGCTACGAGATCCCCACGGCCATGCGGGACCTGATCGAGGCGCAGGCCGACGGCGTGGCCAAGCCCGGCCGGCTGACGACGACGACGGAGCCGGCGGCCGCCGTCCGCGACGCCGACTACCTCGTGACCGACACGTGGGTGTCCATGGGCCAGGAGGAGGAGAGCAAGAAGCGGCTGCGCGACTTTGCCGGGTTCCAGATCACCAGCGACATGGCCGCCCAGGGCCGGGCCAAGGGCGACTGGAAGTTCCTGCACTGCCTGCCCCGCCACCCCGAGGAGGTGGCCGACGAGGTCTTTTACTCGGACCGGTCCCTCGTCTTCCAGGAGGCCGAGAACCGACTGTGGGCTGCTGTTGGTAAGTTATACTGCTTTCTCTTATGCCACGAAAATTTTATTGTGAATTTCTTGCTGACTTTTTACGCAGCCGCTCTGGAAGCTTTCGTTGTCAACAAGGGCAAGATCTTATAGATTTCATAAATCGTATTGCCATTACACTTGCTTGATGGAGGGGCGTCTAAAAAAAAAGGTGGTGTTTTCAATGTTAGATACCAGCGGTTCGTGACAACAAAAAAACATGCAACTGTTTCACACAGATTCGACTTCAACCGTTTCTTTTATGACAGCATCAAGCTTTGGTGAATATTTTTTGGGTGTTCTAGGTATCAAATTACCAAGTAGTTACAAGTAGTATTTTTTTTGCTCTAAACATTTCGGTTGCCCAAAGCCTCCGTTTCGCCAGGAAAACAAACGCCCGATAAAAAATCGACATTGAATTTAAAGAGACAGTTTGCGCTGCTTAACCGGGAGGAAGCTGGCTGGCGTCGACGATCTCGTCGGCGTCCTTGACCTGGAGGGCCTCCTCGTCGGGTCCGTACAGGGGAGATCTGGGCAGGGCCATCAGACCGGTCCGGGTCGACTCCAGGATACCGAAGGGGGCGATGAGCTTGAGGAACGAGTTGATCCTGACAGGCTTGGCGGAACTATATAAGAAAAATAATATTTAGCGACCATTTTCTAATGCAAACATGGAGCATTTTATATGAAAGAGGTAGAAACTCACATCTCGACGATACAGCTGGTGGTGCTAATATCCAACACCTTACCGCCAAACTGGTGGGCAAAGTATGTAATGGACTTCAAGTGCTCGTGCTTGAGGCGCAGGGCCTGGGAGGCGACGAGCTTGCTGGGGTGGAAGTCCTCGGCGACCTCGGCGAGGGCGCGGCCGCTCTCGTCGGCGGAGAGCTCGCCGGCGTCGACCTCCTGGGTGATCTCGCGGTGGTGGGCGAGCAGCTCCTCAAAGTACTCGGGGCCGAGGATGTTGATCTTGGCGAGGAGCAGCTCGCGCTGGACGAGGGGCGAGTCGGTGTAGTCGAGGACGGCCCAGACGGGGACCAGGTCCTCGAGCTGGCGGCGGGCCTGCTCGACGACGCCGTCCTGACCCGTGAGCACAATGGTCATGCGCGACAGGTCCTCGACCTCGGTGCTGCAGACGACGAGGGAGTCGATGTTGAAGCCGCGGGCGGCCAGGATGCCGGACACGCGCGACAGCACTCCCGGCTCGTTCTGGACCAGGCAGTTGAGGATGTGGCGCTTGGGCGGGACGGTCGAGGGCGTCGGCGTCTCGTACAGGATGTTGGACACGGCGGCCTGGGCGGACCAGGGCGAGGGCGAGTCGCTGGTCGGCAGGGGCTGGGACCGGCGGCGGCTGGCCTTGTAGGCCATGGCCGAGGTCGAGCTGCTCGAGTTCCATCGCGAAGAGGCGGCCACTGACGAGGAGCGAGCCGCGCCGGCGGCGGCCCTGAGCGAGGCCGCGGCGGGCTTGAGAAAGCTGCGGGATGCCATTGGTGTTCTGGTCTGGATGCTGCCCGGTACCAGAAGGGAATGGAAATCCTATGCCACCCCTAGATTTTGGTTGGTGGTGGTTCAATTGGCTTTCTAGTACCGAACCTGAGTCAAAAAATTTGGGAAAGGCGTCCTCGGCCAAAGGAGGTTGAGCTGCGATAGCGGAGGCAGGGTCCGGGGACTTATCTCGGGGCACAGACCAGCTCTCTACTCATCCTCTCTTTGTAGATTTCCTGGAGAGATCTAGGCTAAGGTTGTGATTAGTATTTCTTTTAGATAAAAAATACATTATACTATTCCGTTCTGTCTAGGATTGAGCGGACAATTGATTGTCAGAGAATATATATTAATCGCCAGTGTAATAACTATTTTATACTATTATACTCACAACGACAGCTTAGCAGGCTTACTACTGCACAAGCAGACCTTGTTGCTCAACTGTCACAATTCCATCACTGAGATAAGATTCAGATCGATAGTTCTTTTCCTAATTGGGACAACTCGGATTCCGGCGCCGGAAGTCATAATTATCGGGTGACGCCCGACTGGTTCTTAACCGCTCCAATATTGTGCACTCTTATGGGTCTTCCATATATCCGAGTCTCTAACGACAGCAAAGAAAGAGCATGATACAAATCACTTTGGGTATATTGTCCTTTTATGAGTGGTCACATTGTCATATTATTAAGATTGCACATCTTGGCCTATTCGCTGCATATATTCCCGCGTATCAGAACATTTATTCAAGTCACTCCATACAACTGCCCCTGGACCGGTAAAGTCTTAATTCTTGAGGATCATCTTCTTCAGTCGCTCTCGCCCTTAGATCCAGTCTTGGAAGGAATCTCTGTAGTCTGGATCGGCTCCTCGGGCGAAGACGACAGACCCGACTGTCCAAAGTGTCTCACGACGAACCAGGCCGGGAGAATCGCCAGAGCCCAGAATCCAAAGTTCAGGTAGATGGCGCCGACCTGGGCAAACAGCTGTATCGACGTGAGGCCGTAGCTCAGCGCCTGCCAGGCGGACTCGGTGCCACGGAGCAAAGCGGCGTATCGGATGACCTCGGCCTCGCCGTTGGCGAGATTGGTCACGATAAAGTACCTGGTATCAGGGATCAGTCCATGGCTCATACATGGTAAGAAGAGGGACGGGGAGAAGCTTACAGGAACAGGTAGTTGATCTGGAACCCGATCGTGTGCATAATGTAGACGGCAAAGGCGGCGCCGAAGCCCGGCGTCGTCCAGTCATAGACGGGCGCCTCGGTACGGAACCGCGTGGCCAGCACCGTGATCCACGTCCACCAGGCGCCCTGGGTGACGACCAGGAACCAAAAGGTTGAGCGCGTGCGCAGCTTGAGCGAGAACTTTGTGCGGTCGAGCCAATTCTGTTTGGTGACGGATTAGTCATAATCAGGCATGGTTCAGTGCATCCCTTTGCGAAGGGTGTACTTACTCCGAGGAGGTTTCCGGCAATGATGGCGCTGATGCCAGAGAGGAACGAGCCGAGAGCTCGGGACCTGACAGTAAACCATACTGTATTGCATATGAGTATTTGCATGGTCATATTTATGGAAAAGAGGAAGAAAGAAAACTCACAAGCCAGGTAAGAAAAGAACACGGCTTCCGCGAAGACAGCTTGACCGATCCACAGCACGATGAGCAGGAACTTTGGCTTGAAAAAGTCCTTGGTCGTCTCCTTGACCTCGTGCCAGGGGTTCTCAAGGATGGACAGGGACACCTTTTTGCCGTCCTGGCGCTCGACCTGGGCCGGCTTGTTGAGCAACAGGGCGACAAACGGGCCCGTGGCCTGGAGGGCGATGAAGACGAGGTACACGGTGTAGCTGACGGAGCCGGCCTCGTTGCGGTTCGCGTTGATGCCCAGGTTGATGGCGCCGCCGAGGATCTGGCCGCATAGGCGGTAGGTGAGCCAGTACCCCAGCGCCTTGCCGCGGTTCCATGGCTCTGGGTAGGCGATGGCGATGGCCGCCTCGGCCATCCAGAAGATGCCCGCCGAGATACCGCAAAGGGCCGCGCCGAGGAGTACGAACCACTCGTTACCGAAGCGGTTGTTTGTGTAGAGGCCGGCGGCGTAGGGCGCGTATCCAATACTGTTATATTTGTGCCGATGGTCAGCTTCTTGTTGTCTTCCCTCTTGGACAATGCGTGATCACAAAAGACCCGGGTTGAGTGACACTCACGTTCCGACGATCAAGGCGCCCTTGATACCGATATAGTGCACAATGACACTCGAGAAGTAACACGACACCACCATCAGACAAAACGTCAATGCATTCGCCGCATTGATCAATTGTGTCGAGGCAGCTCCTCCTGCTCCAAGCGAGTTCATGGCTCCCCAGATACCGGGAGCTGCGAGGTTACACAACCCCAGTATCGTCATGTTGTAAAACGTCGACCGGTTCCATTTTACTATGATCCATATGGTCAGTATGTTTGAAGCAGTCTGTGAGTTTTTCTTCTTCTCTTACCTGGATGACGCTCCGACGCAGGCGGCTTGGCCTCGTCAATAACAAGCTGATCCGATCCTGCTGTCATTTTTGTAAGTCTGGCGATGTAAACGCTCTTTCTCTACTCTCGAGACCTTCTTGGTGAGTTGAGAGAGGGACTGAAGCCTTTATCTATCACCGGGTTCTCCGATTGAAGACTACATGTAAAACAACACCGACTTTTTCTCTCTCTCGTCTTCTCTTTAGCGACCTCGGCAGTTTCTGCTAGGCACTATTGCGAATAACGCCATATCTCTAGGAGTGGATCTGCACCATGCTGCAGCTATCGCACAATCAACCCATGCCGAGCACGCCATTACCCAAGCGGCCTTCGAAACCCAAGCAACTCGGAAACCAGAGACCAGCGCCCTTGTTTAAGTTCGGTCCAGCGATTCGACAGATAATCGGTATGATTATGACATCTCAAGACTCTAAGGGAAAAAAGACAAGGATATCATGGCATACGTGATCGTTCTCGACCCGGCATATAGACCGGCATCACGATCCAGGGTTCGCATCTCGCCTCTACTCGCTTAACAGGGATGGCGTATTGTTTCGACATCTTGGGTAATGCAGAGTAGTATGACTGGTAGCTCCGATGGCCAAGACCGATCACCATATTGGGTTACCGGCCGAGTGGTTTGCGAAATGACAGGCGGATGAAAGGTGCAGCAGTCCATTCGCTTATGGTTTTGATCTACACTGATACAATTCGCATGCGACTTTGGATCAAACACAATTTTTACTGACTTGGTCAAACCGACAGAATCTCCCTGACACCGCGAATTCTCTGAAAGGGTGCTTCTGCATATAACCAGGCCAGCCCATGCCTTCGACCAGGGGAGTATATACCTCTCGCATCTCTTAGCCCTGGATCTCGGCGGCTTGCGACGATCACGACACCACGAAGCTAACCATTCCTCTTCCCGGGACGGAGCCAGTCACGGTCCCAGCTTCAATGGTCGCGGGCGACGCTTCCATATCGCGCGTGTTGTCCGTGGCCCAAGCCAGGACGCTGGTCCCGTTGACGCCCGCTATACTCAGAGCAGCAGAGGCCGCCCCCGTGTTGATGACATTGACCGCGATCCTGCCGTCTTGATTCACAAAAGCCGTCGTCTTCAGCCCGCTCCCGCTGGCAGACGTCCCGACGCGCGCCGCCCCCGGCCGCGCCGTCCGGCTGTACTGGGCAAACGCCCACAGCCGCTTGGACACCGTGTAGGTCTGCCCGTCGACGAGGATGAGCTTCTCGTTGTTGTTATTGTTGGTCGCCCGGTCCTGCGTCCCGACCCACCACAGGTACGCCGAGACGTTGCCGGTCGTGAGCCCGGTGTAGATGTTGTTGGCCCAGGTGTAGCCGTCGCCGCTGCCCCCATTCCCGTACCACGCCGTCGACCATCCCCCGTTGAGATCCGACGCCTCGGTCTCCCAGACCTTGCGGGTCGTCGGCTGCGTCCCCGAGATCCCCGACGTGTACGTGTGCGCCGTGACGACGCCGACCAGGGCCTCGGCGCCGGCGGCCCGGAGCTGCTGCGTGTACGCAGCCTGCGCGCTCCAGCCCGTGGCCTCGCAGCACGCGATATGGACGTCCGACATGTTGTCCCGGGCGAGCGTCGCCGCCAGCACCTTGACGAAGTCGGCGGCCTGCGCGCCGCTGACCTGCATCGAGGCGTAGCTCGTCGACATGTCGGGCTCGTTGACGAAGCCCAGGTGCGTGACGGGCACGCCGGCGTCGGCGTAGAACCGCACGTACTGCGCCAGGTAGTCGGCGTACGCCTGGCGCCAGTCGTCGCCGGAGCCGCTGCCGCACTTGGCGGCGCCTGGCATGCCGCACACGGCGCCGCCGTTGGCGTCGTTCTTGTTCGTCTTCATGAACCCCGGCGCCGACCAAGCGTCTCCGTAAAAGGTCTTGACGCCGTACCGAGTTGCCTGGCCAAGCTATCATGAGTATCCCTCGATCCATACCCAAGTATTAAAGACTGGCTTACAGCTTGCTGTGAGAACCACAGTTGCCCCGAGTCCTTTCCGTCCCAGTTATACTTGGGCGGCGCCGTCGGACTGCCCGGGTCCTGGGCGAAGGTGATCATCCAGTCCTTGGCATTGCTGGGACTGCTCCCGATGCCATTGCGCACGATGGAGAAGCCGGCGCCGGTGGTCGTGTTGAAGAGCAGGTCAAGGACCTCGGTCTGCTTGGGCTCCTTGAGGTTGACGACGTTGTTGGCACGCTGGAAGGCCTCGGATATGCCGAAGCCGTCGATGGTCTGGAACTTTTGATTCAGGTTGACCGTGATCTTTTGGCTCGACTGGCGCGGCGCGATGGGATTGGCCAGGGCCGCCAGTGACCAACACAAGACTAACAAGCTCAACATGTTCATCAATAAGGTCATCTTGTATCATGTATGACTCTGGCTAATCAGACATGGAGATAGGGAACTGATTATACTTATATGACATGAACCTTTCATCACTTACCGTACAGCGGAAATAGAAGAGCCCCCGAGTACTGCAGTGTAGGAATGCTATAAATGGTGAATTAATCTATTCGCACTATAGATCAGCCTATGCCGACTATCAATAGTGATACTCTAATGTTCACCTCGTGCCTTGTTTGGACCGGCTCTGTGCAATGCCCAGTCTTGGCGAATAACTTACCTTTAGCCTAAGATATACCTACAATACGATTGTGCAGAAGTTCTTGGGCGAGCTAAGAGACGATTAGATTGAAGTTCGCGATCGAATGATCAGTGAAGGAACTTTGTACTCAAAGCTGTTCGATGGGTCATCTGAATCTGCGTACCTCAATAGAGCCATATATGGAATCGAGTTGGCCTGGGACCAGCGCTCCAGAAACATGCCGCCTGTGATTATACTCTCGTCGTCCATGTTGGGTTAGATGAGGGATACAAGCGTATGACAGATTAGCCTACAAATTAAAGACCGTGTCAGGCATGAAGAACACTCCAGCAAAGCAGTCTGACCACATAAATAAATGACGAAGAGCCAAGCATCAGAAGAGTCCCTGGTTATACAAGCACAATAGTGAAAGGTGATTCGCAAGCCGCAGAATCCAAAATTCGACGTTAATATCATTCGCTCTTCATTATTTTAATCTGCTCTACTTGACCTTGGCCATGATGGTTTCTGGACCTCTCGTGACTTCGATCTGCGCCGCCCTTGCCTTAACGGCATTGAGCATGCTTCTTTCGAAATCGTCTCTCGACCGCAGCACCGCTTCCACCCAGCTGATCTGGAGATCCCAGTACCTGCGCTTGAAATCCTCAAAGACGTCGGGTACTGCCTCCTTTTCGGCCGTGAGCAGGTCCAAGAAGGGCTCCGTGACACGCCACGTCTGCATGATGGTCTCGCCTCCGCCAGTCGCGTTTCTAAAGAATTCAAACGCCGTTTTGATATCATCAAAGACCTTGTTCTGGAAAGGATCGGTTCGGCGGAACTTGACTTGCTTATTGCGGACACACATGAGATAGCGGGCCAATAGCTCGTCGGCAAAGATCTCAACAAAGGTATCGCCCAGGGCGTGATGCAAGACGGGTCGGTATTCTCCCAGGTATTCTTCAAATGTCGCAATGAGCTGCTTCATGGTGGCTTTGCTGTACCATTCTGGTGTAAAGAATGTGGGCATTGCACTCTTAAAGTCCACGGCGAAGACGAGCCTCACGAATTTGCTCAAGCACCACGTGCTGAGATCAAAGTAGTTGCCCTGCAGCTGCTCAAATTCTCCCTCTGCACGTTCCATATATGCTGGCGTCACGAGTGGCTCAAACTTTTGCTTGAAGCTCGTCAGGTAACCGAAGCGTTGCTCCTCCTCTATATCATCAACGCAGGCAATCTGATCGTTGGCCGTGGCCACAAGCCAATCCTGCAGGGGCTGCATTCCCTCGAGGTCTGGCATCTTTCCGGACTCGAATTTGAGCACTTCATCTTCGAGCATTTTCTGGATCGACTGCTGTCGGCCGCGTAGTCGTATGAACATGGCATCAATGACACCTTCGGCAACATCGGTTCGGCCCGAGTTGCCAGCGCCGTCCACTTGTTCTCGCAACATGCGCCACATATCCACGAGATTCTTGGTTCGGAAATATCCGTACTCGTCTGCATCGAGATTGGAACCTTCGACATTTCTGTCAACAAAGTCTCTTCTCTCCTGGGCAAAAATCCTCTCGATCCATTCGTCCAGGAACTTGATGATGAGATCGCGGAAGCCCTTGACGAGCTCTCCCTCGCGGTTGTCGATGACATGTGGCTTGAGTTCGTGTTCGGGAAACCCGAGCTTCTTCATTTTCTTATAGTAGTTCTCTGGCCAGTTGATAATGGCAAGAGTATGCGCCGAGCTGGACTCGGGGTCTTCAATCATGCCGACCAGAAAGTCGTGCATCAGCTGGTGGTATATATCACCATACGTCTTGAGGATCTTCCATTTCTTGGGCATCAGCGGCACCATGCCCTGCTTGACGGCGTTTAGGTCGTTGAAGTACCACTTCATCATCTTGGCCAGTCCGTCGGGGTCGCCAAGGAATTCTTCCCTGACCTCGCCAAACTGTTGTTCGCAGTTGAGGCTGATGGCCTGCAAGAACTTCTCCTTGTAGCCGCGCACCTTTTTCGCGCCCTCGGTGATGGCCTGGAATCTCGTCGCCATCTCCTTGTGGTCCTTCAACGCTTCTTGTAGGGCCTCTACCCTCTGATCACTCTTTTCTTCGGCCTCTACGATAATGGCGAGACGAACGACCAGGCTGTTGTTATCGGCGATGAGGAGGTTGATCTGGTTGAGCGCAATCAGACCAATATGCTCGTCGAACCAGTCGATGGATTCATCCAGCCTCGAGAAGTAGTCCTCCAGCGTGGACAGCAGACTGGCGTCGTCGGCCCTTGTGATCTGCTCCATGGCATCATCGCGAATGTTTCGGAGCTGCGTCAGCTCGTAGTGGGTTGCCAACAGGTTGGGCATGTTCTCCTTGTCCTCCTCGTCGCCGCGCAGCATGATCTCGACGCCGTTGAGGCGCTCGTTGAACATTTCGAGGTTCTTGCGCATGGCCTCGACGGCGCCAAAGTTGCGGTGGGCCTGGGAGACGAGGTTGATGGCGTTGAAGTCCTTGATCATGTTCTGGCTCTCGGAGCACAGGCGGTCGATCTTGATCATCTCCTCCTTGATGGCCTGGACCGTCTTCTGGCCGTCCGTCAGCCCGCTCATGCCGGCCTGGGTCGTCTCGAGCTGCTCGCGGAGGCCGCCGCGCAGCTGGGAGTCGACGGCCGTCTTCTTGCGCGTGAATTCGAGCTTCAGCGCGGGCAGCTTGTCGAGGTCGTCCGGGTGCCGGAGGAGCTCGGAGAGCTTGACGGGCGGCGCATCCATCTTGTTTGTTGATTTCCGGGGTTCCCAAGTGTTAGTTTAATGGTCTTGGTGCCACAATGGCAGCATATAGCGATGACCTTCACCACATCCCAGTCCAAATTTGAGTAATACGCTGGATCTCGAAAGGCATGAACAACCAATTGCCCGATTGATGCTGTAACGGAGCTGGCTGTATCCGTCCGTGGGTGCGCTGCGGCCTGCCACCCAGCCGGTCGAGATCGCTAACAGGGATCGTGGTATCAGGGGCACGGGCCCCACTACCCTTACGTTAGGCACTCCATATGATGGCATTTGTTGCCTACCACAACCACAACCATCTAGGTAACCTACCTCACTAAAACTTTGGTATCTGGGGGATTATAGTCCTTCCTAGGTGGTGAGCGACAGTTGAGACTCATTGTCTGTACTGACAAGCCGAAACGTCAGTAAATATAACGCCAGCACAGATCCCAGCTCTCATATGCCATGTAGACGAAGTTCTTGGGGTTCTTATTGGCAAGTGCCAAGTGCTGCCTCTAATACTACATCCCACCTTACCTATCCGAGTATTGCTTGCTTACCTTGGCTCAGTATACATTGTGAGTGTGCATGATGGTAGCAAACCTCCAGCAAAGACTTCACGTATCCCAAGTCTATCATCCCTCGTCAAATCATGCAAAGCACATGGGTAATGAGCGGTAACCATATCCGTAGCAAAACCACCTAATCTCCAGCTCGGCAAACTTATCTATGATCCAGCATTATTTGTAAGACGGTAAAACTATCCGCCACATCTTGCATCGCTGAAGCGGAGTCATGAAACTGGTTCAAGGGTGATACTCCCCTCTTCTTCTCCTCTCACGATCATCTCACGACGAACTCGGAACAACCCAACGACACAACAACACCTCCACCACAAACATACACACAGGACAGACACCAGCATGTCCTCCTCCAACACCGCGTCCGGCGATGACAAGCCCAGCCAGACGTACGAGTGCGGGTGCCACTGCGGCTACATCAAGTTCAGCATGACGCTGTCGCCGCCCTTACTCACAGACTCCCCCGAGACCAGCTACAAGGTGCTCGAGTGCAACTGCTCGGCGTGCGCGCGCTTCGGCTACCTGCTCGTGTACCCGCCGGCGGCGGACGTGACCTGGCACCACGGCGGCCGCGAGCGCTGCGCCAACTACCGCTTCAACACCAAGGCCAAGGACCAGATGTTTTGTCCCAAGTGCGGCGCCAGCGTCGGCATCGACTTTCGCGAGGTTCGGCAGCCGCACACCTATGGCATCAGCGTGAGTTTTTTTGTTTTTGAGTAGTCTGCCCCCAAGTCCAACCTGGTGCACGTCTTTTCTGTTCAATGATGATGATGATCACTTGTCTATTGTCGTTGGTGTAAGCCCGTGGTCGATCGTCGTACGGGTGAGCTGCGTGATCTGTGTGTAGAACAGGAAGAAGGAGTTTGAAAAAATCAAGGCGCAGAGCTCAGAGCCAAGATATGAGGTGGACATCAAGGTAGCTCGCTAACACGTCCGCACTCTATACTAGGCACGGACTGTCTACGGCCTCAAACCAGCAGAGCTCACACTGAGAAAGCTTGACGGTATGGATCGCGTTCCTCCAGCTGGCGATCTTTCGGGTCACTGGTGGGACGAAGAGAAGCAAGAAATGAAGTAGATCAACTGACACGAGAAATTCACATACATTGGATATCAGTGTCCAAATGATAGGAAATCATCAAGTGGAATTGCATGAGGTACTTGCTACTGGTGTCTATAGCAAACTCAAAGATCAAATTCCAGGAAATCTAGCTAGCTTTCTCTCCCCATGCAACACCAACTCACTTCTGGTCAAATCATTATTTTGTCGACACGTGCCCTGTCGAGACATGCCTTTATAAGACTACCAGTTGAAGATACGTTTTGCTCCCGGACGCCTTCTGAACTCTATATTTGTATATTCTCTCTCATCTTGAATGGGCCACTCCTAATTAAGTATCAAGCTGACCAAGGACATTTACGATGTACCAACCCGCCTGGCATAGAGTTCCTCGGCCGTCTTGATGGTCGTGGTATTGGCACCAAGCTTGTTGATCGTCTCCATCCACTCATCGTACGCATCCGAGTCGAACACGATTCCGCCACCTATATTAATCGTTAGCTAGCTTGCCACAGGCATGTATCGATAGTCTCGTGGATGTGAGATAAAACTTACCAGCTTGGAGATACGCCACCTTGTCCTTGTAGAGCATCGTTCGGAGTGCGATACATGTGTCCATAGCACCTTCGGTCTCCGTGCCGTCGACCGCAACAGAGCCGTAACCAAAGTAGCCAACGGCACCGGCGTAAATACCGCGCTTCTCTTGTTCGAGCTCTGCAATCAGCTCCATGGCCTTGACCTTGGGAGCGCCAGAGACCGTGCCGGCCGGGAAGATGGATCTGAACGCATCGAATCTCGTCTGGCCTGGCCTCAGGACACCGGAAACTTGTGACACGAGATGCTGCACATGACTGAACTTTTCGACAACCATGAGGCGGTCCACACGTGTCGTCAACGGATCGCAAACACGATTTACATCGTTTCGTGCCAGGTCAACCAACATGACATGCTCGGCACGGTCCTTCAGAGAACTTCTCAACTCCTCTGCGAGCTTCTCGTCCTCCTCAGGCGTCTTGCCACGCTTGACGGTTCCGGCAATGGGGTGCGTGATGATACGTCCTTCATCTTCCTTGACGAGCAGCTCAGGCGAAGCTCCGATGATCTGGAAATCCTTGCAGTTGATGTAGAACAGATACGGCGACGGATTGACTGTTCTCAGGTGCCTGTAAATGTTGAAGGGATGCAAACTCGTGGGTCGTGCGAACCGCTGCGACGGCACGGCCTGGATGATGTCACCCTTGACAATGTGCTTCTTCAACTCCGTAACGTGGTTCTCGTAGCCCTGCTGTCCAATGTTTGACTTGGCCTCGTTGCCGAGCTTGATCGGCTCCTGCTCGGGAATCGGGATCTCGGGAGCATTGAGCACGTCAATCAGCTCGTTGATCCTCTGGCTGGCCTTTTCGTACTCGGCGGGCAGCGAGTCCAGGTTGTCGGAGACGGGAATGTATGTGACAACCTTGATGACACCAAAGAAGCGGTCAAAGGCGACAATGGTATCGAACAGCATGAAGAGCGACTCTGGGATCTTGAGCACGTCCTTCATCGGCCTCGCTGTCTTGGGCTCAAAGTATCGGACACAGTCATACCCAACGTAGCCCACAGCTCCACCGCTCAGAGGTGGCAGCTTCAGGCCCGGCACATCCAAGACAGTGTATTGCGCCAGCTCTTTCTCGACGCCCGGCAGCGGATCGACAGACTCGCCATGGCCCTCGCCGGTTGCTATAGTCTTGCGGGGTCCTGCAGCAACAAAACTGTAGCGGCCGACTCTCTCTGTGGCTGCACTTTCGAAAAGGCAGGACAATTCGCTTTTGGAGTGCGCAGAAACTTTAAGGTATGCTGCCGAGGGTGTGATGAGGTCGGCGGAGATTTGGCCGTATACCGGAACGAGATTCGCCTTCTTGGTGCCCTGCTGAGGCTTTGAGAGGAGGTTTTGGATCGTCTCCAAGGACGGAAGGAGGGTGTCCTGCAGAGAGCGAAAGAAATGTTAGCTAGATGATCTTCCCAAGAAAACACAAGCTTGCAGTCAGTCTGGCGAGGGCCTTCTCACAGCCTGACTCATGGCGAGTTCACTGCCTTGCCGCCGAGATCTCCGGATTGTTGAAGTGCCAGATCAAGTGGTGATCGATCGTTGCAGCTGCGAATTCTTCCAAAGAGCAACCTCGAAAAATTCCATGCAATGCGACCTCGCCAACTGATTATTCCATTGGGCCAAGCCGTTGGGACCTTCAAGGTCCTAAAGTATTCGCAGCGCGGGGCAGCAGCGCATAGTAAGCGCTATCCGGATCCAGGTACACATGCCGGCACAGTTACAGCCAACGGGCGGCGTATGCTATTCGTCTCATGGCACAGTAAGGGTCGGTTATGTCAACTTACCATGCTGAAGAAAATTGTCGTTCTGGCCGGTATCGCCAAACGCTGGTATCAAAGTTGAAGCTATCAAACCCACCAAGAATGACTCCGGCGCCGATTTTAAGAAGGACCCGTACCTAGATGCTAGCGCTGGTACGATTTGATCCACCAGGACTAGGTAACGGCCGGCTCGGCGACCTTTTGGGCAGCGCCGGCAGCAACTTACAAGATTATACTCTTTGAGATGGCCATTTGATGTAACCTGGAATAATTCATATAGCTGTAAAGTCCCCCTGAAGCTGCTCAAGTTTGGGACGAGGGACTGGAGAAAGCCTTGTTTGAGTCAAGCTATATTTGTGCACGGCCTGAAGGATCTCCAGAGGATCCCACCTTGATGCTGACAATGATTCGTGTATTATTGATCCAATTCATATCACTGTAAGAAGATAACTCAGCTCTCGATAGCAAGGGCCTTGACTCCTACCAATTTCGCATCCTTTCCTTTGCCTTCTGTAGTAACAACCCAGTATTCCACTCTTGTGCCATCCTTCTTTATTTTGTAGACCCTGACATCGTTGCCCTTGCCCGCTTGGCGAACTGCGTCCAGGAGATCCGAGTACTGGCCCTGCGGATCCCATTCGGCGGGATCTTGGATTTCGATTTGCGCACTCGACGGGTTTGAATGAGAGATCAAGCTGGCGAATTCCTCTGTCATCGCAGACACACATTAGCATGGTCCAATGACTTTAATCCATGTTACACAAGCCAAAAGCTGTCGGGGCCACAGAGCTTTGGCGAGAAGAAGCTGCTGCGAACGTACCTTCGTCGGGCAATCCTTTTCCACCCTCATCCCAGTTCAAGCAGACTGGCTCAAAGGGCTCGTCCGCGTCACTGGTGTAAAAGGCATCCTTGACGGCGGTCTTCAGGACGGCGGGCACCTGTGCGCCCGAGTCTGTGGTCTTGAACGTTTGCTTCGCACTGCTAGAAGACTTGACTGCTTGTCCCTCGCTGGGATCCTGGTTGGCCTTGTTCAAGAAGGCCATGTAATCTTCGTCTGAAGCCATTTTGAGGTTTGTAGATGTGGTAAACGTTCTTCGGAGTCGGGGGCACACGTGGTCGCAAATGCTGCTGGTGTCTGTATTGGAAACCGGTCTTGCTTGTGTCGTGGTAGTAGGCCGCGCAAGGTGGGGAAAGACTCTGATGTCTGAGGTCGTAAATCCGGTTGAAGCGATATCAGCGTTCTGGGAAGAAAGAAAAGAGTTGCTACAAGTCTTGAGCGCTCGAAAACTTGCTTTTGATCTTTGGCTGGTCACCAGTCTCGACATTGGGAGATCATCAAGGTGGGCTGCACTGCATGTGTGGTGGGCTGGTCAGAATTATGACGCAAACTGCGCATGGCTTAGCTTCCTGGCTCTATTCAGCTTGGCTTGCTTGCTGGCTTGGTTGGTGGGCAGCTGGCATAGACGTCCGCATTGCCCCAGACACAAATACTCCAAGCAAACCAGGCAATTATCAGCAAAGTCATTTAGATGATATTGACCAGCCAGTCTACGATTGCAAGATATCACATTGTATCAAGTGGGATCATTATACGTTCATCTGGGAATCATAGGTTCTTTGTTCATCATGCAACTTTTCTCATTAGCTGCGTTAGATATCTCGAATACCAATTTTCAGACCACTACGCCCTTTGCAGTAGCCATGAAGGAACCCCAGGAACTCCAATGCAAGTGAACAGAACCAAGGAAATGCAAGTACAGAAACTCTTTACGAGCTCTGGACGAGATCCTTCTTGAGGGTACCCTGGTATTGCTTCTTCTCTGCCGGGGTCTGGAAAGCACCGTGTCCGAACTCGGACGAGGTGTCGATCCACTTCAGCTCGACCTTCTCGAGGGCCTTTCTCGAGGTGTGGACGAACATGGACTTGCGGAGGGTCATGACACGCTTCTTGACACCAGGGACGGAACCCTTGACCATGACGAAGTCGTTGGCGACCTCACCGTATCTGACGAAACCACCCAGACTAGAGACAAAATGTTAGCATGCAAACAGTAAATGGCGAGAGCACATGGCAAAAACGTACGGAGTGATGGTCTTCTTAGTAACGTCCTGCTCAGTGGAGGCGTTGGACTCGTTGTCACCCTTGCCGATGCGGTAAACCTTGTGGTTGACCGAGGTACGGTGGTGGTAACCCATCTGACCGGCACGGGCAACAGTCCACTGGACGTGGGAAGGATGCCAGGCACCGATACAAGCGACCTTACGGAGACCCTTGTGGGTCTTGCGAGGCAGCTTCTTGGTACCCCAACGGGCAGTGACACCGTTGAAACCGTGACCCTTGGTGACGGCGATGACGTCGATCATCTCGTCCTGCTCGAAGATGCTGCTGATCTCGATGGGCTTCTCGAAGAGGCCGTGGCCGAACTCGACCTTGTCGGCAACGGAGCCACCATTGATCTGGATCTCCATCAAGTGGGCCTTCTTCTGCTTGAGAGGAGTCTTGCGGATCTGGGTGTGGGCGAGGACACGGACGACGCTGCAGTACTTCTTCATGCGCTCGAGCTCGCGGCTGATGGAAGAGCCCTTGGCCTCGGAGTGCTTCTTGGCGTACTTGGTGAAAGCCTTCTTCTTGGACTTGTACCAGTTCTTGTAGAAGCGGCGCTTGACTTCGTCGGACAAGTGCTCAGCCCAGACGGTGGTAAGGGATCGGAGACCGCGGGGAGTCTCGATGTAACCAACCAGACCAACAGCGATCATCTGTGAGATGTTAGCCATAGGCACAAAGCCAAGCGGGCTGCGCTGTTCGTACCGGAGGGGTGTCAATAACAGTGACGGCCTCGACAACCTCCTTCTTGTGGGCCTTGGCGCCGGGACGGTCGAGGTCGCGGACGATGGTGGTCATACCAGCCTTGTAACCCATGGCGGCAGTCAGGTGAACGGGCTGCTTGGGGTTGTCCTTGGGGAAGCTGGTGAAGCACAGCGAGTTAGCGATCTTGCTCTCATGATGGCGATGCTCGAGAAAAATTTCTGCCAAACGAATCGCACTGCTGCAACTCCCCTCCTCTTTCTCGTAGGCGCGGACTGATTGCTCTTTGCTTCCATTTCGCTGAGACCAATTGTCCGGGTGCTTGCCGTACGAAGATGCAGAAAAATCTCGAATCCGTTCGTTGTTGAGTTTGGTTGCACTTACGACTTGACCTTACCCCGGTGACGGGCGGCCCGCTTCCTGGGCAGGAAGGCCAGCGAACCGTGGCGGGGAGCCTCGAACTTTCGGTGAGACATCGTGATTGATCCTGGTGGTTAGTATCAATCCGGGTTGTGGTTGAGAGGATTGGGAAAGTTCTTCAAGAAGGGACTCTTCAAGAGGTCTGAAATTTCCCAGAGTAGTGAGGGCAGTAAATTTTGGTGCGGGCCAAAACTGTGGACCTTAGACCTGAGATTAGCCGGGTGGGGCACGGGCAGAAAAAAAAAAGGCCACAGCAGAAAGAGCAGCTTTTGGCTGGCTGAACCCTGACGCTCGGACCAGCCAATGGGCTATGGGCGGCTCTCGACACCAAGAAAACCCGTCACAAGGTGGGGGACGACGGTTGCTTGGGAAATCCTCGCCCACGTGACTCTTCATGAAGTGGATGGGCTGATGTCACTCATCACACAGGCATCAATTGATTGTTGAATACTCGCTTGACCGCCTGACGTCGTGCGATTTCCAGTTCAAAGAGCACTTGTCACACGTAGAACTTTTTGCACCGCTTGAGGTAATGGCGTACTTGGAATTCCCGGTTTCACGCTGCAAATAGGTCACGATCCATGTGATGTATCCTGGTTGATTATGAATTATGAAATCAACTGAGTAATTGAGATTGGGTATGTACTAGGTTCAGACAAAAAACAAACAGGTCAAACCAACGACTTTGACGTCCGCAGTATAGCATCTACAACTTCTGCCTATCCATGATCATAAATCCCATTAAGCCGTACCCTCAGTCTTGGGCGTCGGTCCCATCAGTCCGTTCATGCCGGCGCTCACCGGCGTTGACGTCTTGAGTTCGCCCGTGGCAGACGCCGGCCCAGAGCCTGGGCCTGCAACATTAACCTTCCTCTCTTCCTCGCCGCTATCGTCGTAATCCTCATCAACATCCATTTTACGGGCTGCTCGCTCTGGCTCGTTGACCTGCTGCTGGGGCGTTGGAGTGGGCACCGGCGCAGGAGCGGCAGGGTGCTCATTCCTGGAACGCTCTTCTTGCGGATATTCCTTGGCCTGCACTGATCCAGGGCCACTGTGTGACGACGGTCCATCGTGAATGATTCCCTGCATCGGCGACGGACCTTGCTGCATGGGCGGCAAGTGCGTCGACATGGGGTGTGAAGGCTGATGGTGAGCCGCCTCCGACGGATGGTAGCTGTCATTGGCGCGGCGCTGCTCATCGGCTCTTCGCAGCTCCTCAGCGTGACGCTGATCTTCAGCACGTCTCTGGTCTTCCAGGCGTCGCTGCTCCTCGAGACGGTGCTGCTCCGGTGATGTTCGACGGTATGGCTCAGGCCCGCCCCGGAGGGGAGTTGAGGGGCGGCGGTGACGCATGTCGTGGATGAGAGCACGATTCTCCTCAGAAGCAGGCTTCTTGATGGCAGGTTCATCTTCCCATTCGCGCATGCGCTTGGGACCAACAGAAGGGGGGCGGGTGTCAGCGCGATGCGGACCATCCGGTCCCATTGGACCCTTGAGAGGAGTTGGCACGCCATTGTCCATGCTGCTAGGACCAGCCTCAGGGTGGTGGCCATGCTGCGGCGGAGGCTGGTACTGAGGATAGGCCGACTTAGGGCTGGGCATGCGATCAGCACGCATGGGAGGTCGCGAGTCTGGGCGAGGAGAACCCGATCGATATGGCATCAAGTGTGGAGGAGGGGCAGCACCATTTGGAGGCCCACTGGGCGGTCCATTCTGTTGAGCCATGCTCGCCGTTGGAGCGGGCGTGTAGTTGGGGTTACTCACACGCGCCTGGCCCTGTGAAGCTGGAGGCTGAGGCTGCGCTGGTGGCGGCGGAGCGCCGTAGTGAGGCGGTCCGGGGGAGGGACCACGTCGAATCGGCGCGGGACCGGGCGGGGGGACTTGACGACCGGCATCGCCATACGGTCTCATCTGAGCCTCTGCGCGAGGACTGGGCTGGCGAGGCATGGGAGGTGCAGGGCCTCGAAAGGGCTCGCCTCTTTGGTCATATGGGTTGGGCGGCTGCGGAGGGTTGACATCACGCAGGCTACCCCAGCCGTTGGCTCCGCCGGGGCCGACAGGAGGGCGGCCAGGCTGCTGCTGTTGTTGAGGAGGAGGAGCGGCAGACGCGCCCGTCCACTGCGGTGCCTGAGGACCCTGAGCACCATAGGTTTGCGGGTGCACGTCAGTCGGAACAGGAGCAGGACCCTGAGGAAGGTGGCCAGAGCTTTGGCCCTGGCGAAGAAGCTGCAACCTCGCCTTGATGTGAGGGTTTGATGGGTCAAGTTCGGCAGCTCTCTGGTAGGCGTCCAGAGCATCACTGATCTGGTTGTTGCAGCTTTCATACAGCGTGCCCAGGTCGTACCAAACCTCGCTAATGTACGGGTTCAGTCTAATGGCCCGGGAGTATGCATCGAGTGCGTCGCGGTACTGGTTGATCTGGTAGTAGAGTACACCAATGGAGCACCAGAAGGTCGGGTTTCGACCATCCCGATAGACGGCTTGCTGGTAGGCTTCATACGCCTTGGGGTACTTTTGCTGGGACATGTAGCAACGGCCAAGCAAGTACCAGCTTTGAGCATCATTGTTGTCGGCACCAACTGACTTCTCAAGATATTCAATGGCCCGCTCCTGGCTCGAGAAGCTACTGCTTTGCTGGTGGTGGAGCCAGCCGAGTTGCTGCAAGACCTTGGCGTGGTTGGGATCTCTCTCCAGCACTCTGCCGTACGCGGCTTTGGCGCTGTCATACTATAGAAAGGTATCAGTAGCAGGTCGAGACAGGTCGGACAAATCAAGAACTTACGTCTTTCTGTTGTTCATGGACGTGGCCGATCTGGAACCAGATATCCTCCTCAGTCAGAGGGGGCGGCGGAGAAGTGACAATATAATTGAAACACTACACGGCGGTTAGCTTTCGTTCTACATTGCAGGACGCAGTGGGAGAAGACCGACCTCAAGACTCTGACCGTACTTCTGTTGCTGTTTGTATATTATTCCAAGTCGGAAATAGATCTCGTTGGCCTTTTCGAAGTCGGGTTGCATTTGCATGACTTGAGAAAAGGCCTCCTCGGCGTGCTCCAGCGAGCCGTAACGATCATACAGGATGCCAATACCGTACCACAGTTTGGGCTCCTTTGGGTTTTGCAGGTTGACCAAGGCGGACTGGTAAGCAGCGTACGCTTGTTGCAGGTCGTCCATCATTAGGTAGCAGTGGCCTATGTGCAAGTTAGACACGAGTAGACAAGTAGTTACAGATTTCGACATACCTAGACTGCCCCAGACTTCACCATTTCTCTCGTCGATCTTCAATATGGCTTGCAGAAACTCGACTGCTTTGTGGAACTCTTCACGAGTACGAAGGATTAAGCTGATCGCGTTCATGGCAGGAACAGAGTTTGGGTTCGCCCGAAGAGCATGTTCATAGGCATTCATGGCATCGTCGAGGCTACCTAGCAGCTCGGAGAAGCTTCCTGCATAGAGAGTTAGTCGTGCGCGATGGAGAGCGAGAGGCGCCTGGTGCGCGCAACTTACCGATCTGCAACCATAGAAGCTCGTTGACACTGCTGATCTGACGCGAAGGAGCAGGTTGCTGGGGAGGATAGTGAGCAGCGCCTGGAGGCGGTGGCCCTTGAGGACCATGATGCATTTGCATGGGCATCTGTGGCGAAGGGTGGTGGTTCGCCATGGTCGCCAATTGGTTTCTGTTGGGATGAATACAAATACAATTCTACTACAGGCTTTTGAGCTTGCGACGCGACAATATTCGACGGCAAGAAAGCGAAGCAACCGCTCGTAGAAGTAACGGTGTCGCGCTGCACCCGATATATGGTCCTGAAAAACTTGTATGCGGTGCTATACAAAGGTGTCCAAGAACCGGGGGGGCGCAGATATGGAGGCGGTTTGTTCTCTTATTCTTATCCAGCACCAGGCCAAAGGACAGTTGTATTACACAGCTGGGGTAAATCCTTGTGAAGCTGGCCGACAGTATTGCAGAGTAGTCCGAGTGTCGCAGTTGAAGGGGAGGCGACGGAGAGGACGAACTGTGACGTGACTGGGCGCGTAGCGTAGACGGGCTCTCGCGCGATGCGAAGAATAAGAAAAAGGAACGATGTATAGCGTTGACAGAAAAGGAAATGCGGTATTGGGAAGGCGGACGAAGAAGAAGAAGAATACTGTGCGGTGGTCAAGGTCGCTGGCAGATTCCAACCCTCGCCTGGCTGCGTATCAGTTCTGATGGGCGGGCGTGGGAGAGGGAGAGATGGTGAGAAGGAGGGACGAACGGGTTTGGCGAGGGAATTCGGGAAGGGGACGCAGAATAATTCTCCTCTTCTCAAACTACCCTAACCCACGGCGACGAGAGAGGAACAAGCTGGGATTTGGCGTAATTGACGGTGGAGCCTATGCGCAAGAGTATCCAGGGACGAGGACAAGCTTGGCCAGCTCGAAGCCGTAACGGCTCAGTAGTCGACAAGTACCGCGCTAGCCCCGCTAGTCGGCTGGAGCGGGACTGCGGGGCCGGGCCACTGCCAGTCAGTGGTACCTGCCTCACATAAGATGGCAGATTCACGAGCAGCAGCCTCCTTTAGCGTACTAAGGTAGCTGTAGGCCAGTAGGGCGCTCGCACCAACCAAAACCTCCCCCAGACCTTTGTCACCAATAAAGTGTTACCGTCACCTAGCCAAAACCGAGTCGAAAAACCTACACATCTCGAGCCAGACAGACAAGAAACGCATCGCCCGCCACAAACCCACGTTCCTGCCGACTGTTAACTTCAACAAGACATGTTGCAGACAATATCAATTGGATGCCATTTTCACGGCCCTAATCTTTCGGCCCGCCACTACATACTGCCTCTATCAGTCTGCTGCTCCCAGAAAGACCAAGCACAAGGTGCTTAAAACAGATCTTGGCTTGCCGTATGCCACATGGATGTTGGCCCAGCTGCGATTCGATTTCTCTGCAGACAGACAGCCGCAGAGGTTGAGATTACGGCACGGCAGATATTGCCCCCATTCGATAAGCCATCAGTCTTGAAGGTTTTCCACGTGTTCCTCCTACTTAGTCAAGGACGTGGAGGCTGGGAGCGAATGTATTCAACGGCCCTGCCAACATGCCTTCCAGACGAAAAAAACATGTCGGCCTGGTAAACATGGTGCATCATGCTTTTATCACTTCTCTCAGACAAGCTTTACTCCTACGTCCGACCAGGCTGCCGAGTTTGTTCGCTGGGCTTGCATATTACATGTCGCTTGCAGCACACTCTGAATGTGCCACTACGGTGGCAGCATGAATCGAGTCCAAGGCTGACAACAGTCGTGACGTGAGAACGTTACCCAGCTTGCCCAGTGGGCGGAAATGACCGCAGTCCTGAAGAGGCGGAGGCATTGGGAGCATGGATGAGAAAGGTCCGTGGTCCGTGTTCGGTACCTCGCCGCCAGACTGGGATGCAAGTCCCTGGAGACTCAGACTGGGGACGAGAGGAGCCGGTACATCAGCAGTACTTCTGTCGACCAGCCCTGCTCCAGTCGCCATGTTCCCGAGACAGACTCCAAATTTGGTCCTTGGCCGCCGGCCTGTGTGGCAACCCACCCAGCCCGTTCAGCGGCAACGTGAGGTCAGGGCCTAACCTAGCCGGTACGTATCACCCTCGACTAAGTTCCGGTGGTCCCCCCAGTGTGCAGCGATCGTTTGTTTGGTAAGCCTCCGGGGTGCTAGTGGCTGCCAGGATCTGGCCCAAAGCCAAGCCAGGAGCCCTGCGCGCCAGTCAGCCAAGCATGGCACACCCTTTTTTCTGCTATCCGTCAGCCTACCCGCCCAGCAGCCGCCTCCATCGAAAAGCCAAAACCCATGCCTACCTTGCAGCTGGAGCTACGCTACCTTAAGGTGGGAGCTGCTGCTGGGGAGAGCTGGGAGCTGGAGCCAGCGCCGAAAGCAAGCCAGTCAGCACTCAGGCAGAGAGCGAGAGAAGCACCAGGGGGCCAAACCCATCCCACCCCCTTCGATGAGCCGGCGTCCATTTTAAATTGAGGCATACGCTTATCTCTCGCTCGGAGTATTTGTCCATATGGAAAGCGAACCGTCGCAGATGGCCTGGAGACAGCGTGGGCAAATTTTTTTTTTTCTCACTTACCACTTCAGCACGATATTGGCACCCTGTCTCCCAGCCACTCCCACGTTGAAGGCTTGGCCGTGTCCAGCCTAGTTGAGGCCATCAACCACAAACGAGAGGCTCATTCATCGCTCGGGTTATTGCCTGTCTGTGTCTTCATCAATTTGCTGGGCGTCTGGTTCGGTCCGTCCTGGGTGGGCCTTTTGCACATCTTGCAGCATTTCGCGGGCCTCATGTTGTGTTTTGATCACATGAGAGACGAGAAATATTGAGAACAAATCAGTGGTTCCTGCAGTTCGCACAGCAGGAAACAGCGAAAAGCTTGATCGAAAACTATTTCCGGACTTCCACTGCTCTTGTGCTGACAGGATCGAGGCGTGCAGCTTGGCGTGCGAAACGACCACTCCGTTGGATTAAGCTCCGTCATCTACAACGCCCAAACCATCCATCAATTCCATTGACAGTGTCTGCCAAGAGAAGATCCTATCTAGGTTGGATTTGGAGACAGAGTGAGAGTCTCGATTGTCGATTTCAGCCGTGCCTGCTCACCTGAACGCGAGATACTGAAGACATTTACAAAACACAACACTATACACGCGAAAGGCGCGACATAGCATTTGCGGGCCGTACGTACGTGCACTGTCACCGCTCCTGTGGATAATTTTCGCGGGTGTTCGTTCCTGTGGGGTCTATTGTATCAAATGAGCCGCCATTGCCGGGTCATTCGCCAGCCTGTAGATCTTCCGAGCGACTCGCGTGCAAGGAACATCGCTCTGGGGTTTTCACCGTTCGGCCTCAACGTCCCTGACCGAAGGGGGAAAAACACATTCGTCCCATGCATCAGTCCCACTGGTCGCCTCAGACACGGAATGCATGTTTCATACGGTGATAGAGACGTCCATCTCCCCGATTGCGCCTGGTGTCAACTATATCCAGCAATCAATTATGCGTCAAATCTGCATGAAGTTGTCAAACAAAAGGTTCGACTTTTGACGTTGGGACACATCTTGACAGCTTATGACATGATCAGCAGCATGGGTCCAAGTCCAAGTGGTCCGGTTTGCGAATATACAATTCTTTTGTAATAGCACGCTCCATACCAACAAGTCATCATCGCCAGAAGAACACAGCAATGAGCTCAATTGCTACCGCTACAGAGTATTTGCGCGGCCATGGCCAAGATGAGGTATCTATCACCTCTCGTACCATGCCGTTCTGGGCAGCTACCAACTACCTACCTAGTCTCTTTCGTGTTTTAACTTTTACCACGTGCTGATTAGATCCCGCAAGCCAGTCTGGGGTCGCGCAGGAAGCAGAACAGCGTCATCGATTATGGCGGAGGTTTGTGTGAATCACATTTGGGAATGATGTTTCATCCATCCTAGTGTCAGAATGTCCGGAGAAAAGCGACAGCGGATCACGACGGATTAATCAAAGGAAGCAGAATTATGTTGCCCTGCAGAAACTTGCGAGCGACCCAACGAAATCTCAGTCATGGGCTATCGAAAACGAGGCCTCGAATCCATCCTGCAGGACCGCAAGGGAGAAAAGCACAAGCATAACAAGCCATGATCCCGACGCAGCAGGCAATAAGCAATACCCGTCATCAGCTGCGCTAATCAGATCAAGATTATATATATGGGTGTGAGGCTCTGGTTCGGCTCGTTGGTTCAGCAAGCGATCACCAGGCCTCCTGCATTGGACCTTTTTCAGTGTACGGACGAACTGTGGCAATATGAACTCGCGTCTCTGGTGGCCGCCTATCATGCCATCCATCCGGCAGGAAGTTGGCAGGTCGGTTTAATGACATGGGCGGGAAGAAAAGCCGCTGCATCGAGTCACATCTGGTAAAGGAACTTAACATTATGAGTAACGATGGCCGCAGCAAAAGAGGATGGGACGAAAGGACAATCACGAGACTAGACCGGATCGGTATGCAGTTTGCATCTCTTGTGTGCCAGCGAGGAAGGTCTGGAGAAGGACGGATCTCTGCCAAATCTGTCCCGCGGGCGCTGACTGGCCAGCCGGCCGGGGCTGGGCGCACATACCTAGGCATACAGGTTATATCCATCCATTGCGAGGCAGCAGACGACAGATTCGTTTCTGTACGTACAGTACTGCATCTCGCGCATATGCAGACCGTTGATGCATAGCAAGCAACAAGCAGCAAGCATGGCGCACACACACACGCATACATGGACACACATTACACGCCACACACCACACCACCACCAGCATTCTTGTTATTATTACTCTTGTACGACCATCATCATCGCCCTCCCACCCCACGTACATATTACATGCTGTACGTACAGGAGTCCCCTGCACGCTCGGCGCACACACTTCGGGGGCCGATAGGCTGTGGTAGCAGCAGTCACATTCGGTACGTCTCGGTCGTCAATGTGTGGTTGACGTGCCACCAAGTGGGAAAGAGGGTTCGGCAGCCTCTCAGCTCCACACACACCAGAACCTAACCCAGCAGCACCTCACCTCTGAGCACCACACACAACACAACACAACAATTGATTACCCTCGCCGGGGCAAGCCAGAGAAGCCCAGGCCACCCAATATCCACTTTCGTTTTTGCCCGCTTGCATCCGTTTTTTTATTATTTTATTTTTCCTTCTGTGCTCCTCTCCCTTGCTTTTGGCCGATCAGCCGGGATGGCGACGGTAGCAGCCATGTACGTACTACTCCGTACTGCATCATACTAGCCACGCCCCCCCTTGGCGGTGATACCGTAGCACTCGGGGTCGATTGCAATCGCCGGCTCTTCCACAGGATCAGTGCGTCTCGGGTACAGACGAATGAATGGTGTGGCGGTCCGGGAGAGGAGAGGGCGTCGCGCCATGGGGGCAGGCAGAGGGTGATCCCAGCGCAAGCCACAAGTTGAGAATATACATTCTGCTCCTTCTTCCACGGATTCTAGGCCCATGTCAGATTGGAACACTTGGCCCTCCCTATTCCCGCGAGCGAGAGGGTGGGAGGCGCCAAAAGACGACACGAATCAGTCGTTCTACCCGAACGGTCTTGGCGTCCAAGCCTCATGGGAAGAAAGCCACGAGGATGGGGACAAATCGCCAGACACGCCAGAGCTTTTCTGGTGTGTGGATCCCTTCCTCTATCGACTCCTCTGTGCGTGTGCATAGTAATCCGGTACGTACCGGCCATAGTGCTAACTGCGGCCGGCCCTCGCTCGCTCGAACATAACATGACATAAACAAGGGGTTCCCATACCCAGCTCTCCATTTTAGAGTGGAACCAGCCGTGGAGAAGAAGATGGTGATGGATCATGGGTATCTCTCACCGGCAGAGCTTCAGATCGACGTGGACGACAGATTGACTCGAAGATGATGTGACCTCATCGGAATAATGAATGCACGCGGGCATTCGTACCTAGCATACGGAGCGTATAGGTATTTATATCATGGTGACACTTGGTACCGCAACCCGCTCTTGTCGACAAGCTGTGGCAGCGGCACTTGAGGCCCTCGCTAAAGACACAGCCGGCGGAGGAAAAGATGAGCTTGAAACAACCCTATGTTATTTTAGGCAGGCCTGCAGCATGCGAAGATTCTGCATTTGGGGTGGTCGTCATTATGCGCATTTGGCAAGACCAGGCGGGGGCGTCGAAGAGGCGATTATGGACAAGAAGAAGAAAATTCCCAAGATAAAATGGATCGAGCCGGAGATGTGACGATAGACGGGGTTCGTACGCATATCGTGCAGCCCGATGGGGACGACAGCTACCACCGACTGGAAGTTGGGGCCCTATGAATACAGCAACAACGGGCTGCCAGGCTGTCACTGTCGGCCAGCCAGGGCAGGGGAAAGGAAAGGAACAATTGGCATTGGGCGCAAGGAAAGCGATCCTTAAAAACCGAACTCCATATATCCATCTCTGGAGACGAACAAGGACACAAAAAGAGCGCGTGTGGTCCCGCTTCTTGCAAATCTACCCGCCTAATCCCGAGCGATTGTGTGCATACGGAGAACGGGAGGCAAGGTAAATGCTTGACCTCGAGCTCTTGGATGGAGAGAGAGCCCGAGTTGGGAGACTGGCTGGCTGGGAGCTGGGCTGCTGGGAAGCTCGCACGCACCCGGCTTTAATTGTTCTGCTGGGAGGCGCAAATTGGTAAGTACTCCGTATATTCCCATCCACAATTCATGTTTCTTTTTTCCCCTTCCCTGCGCTGGGTTAGGCGAAACCAGAAACCAAAACCAAACCGACCCGATCGGAGAGATCAACGCTCATCCCGTCATCACGCCACGCCATTCCGTGGACATAGCACCCGTTTTGGGCACGCCATTTTATTTATTTCCTCTACCTAGTATTTTCCTACATGTGACGTTATCGCTATATTGCTATATGCCACCACAGTCTCGTCTCATCTTGTTTTGCATTGTGTATCTCGTGTCTTTGCCTTGTATACCGAAGAGAGAGACGTTCGATGACGGGCGGTTTGACAGGCACCGCGGCGTGACACCCCCCATATATCCTTTTCGCGACCTTTTTGACCTTACTTGTCTCTGTGCGACCGACATTCTTACAAGGGAAAAAGCGTTGCCATGTCTTGTACCCCCGTGTAAGTGTGAACATGTTATGTGTTGCCCTCTGGTCTACGTACCATGGCATTGATTACATTTCGCAATCAAGTGCTTACCTGTCTATATAAACTGGACCATTTTCCCACAATGTACGTAGCCGTTCCTGTCGTGCCACTGCAACCTTGGCTGAGATGCCGTGCGACGACGCAGGAATACAGAGAAAGAAAGTAGTCATTCCCTTTACAGACCTTCATAACTCGACGACCAGAGCTGGGAATTGAGCGTCACTTTATTAATTTACCGAGTTTCTGCAAGCCACCTCGACATTATATCAATGTACGAAAGGATGTACCTATCTACTGTCTGCACAAACGCAATCAATCAAGCCCGGCATGGGGAGAGTCAAGTCCAGACTCAACTCATCAGCAGAAGAAGAAAACATCCATGAACACGTTATTTAAGCCAATGAACCGGTCTTTTCTTCTTATTTCTCTCCGGGAACCCATCTGACTTGTTTTCTTTTTCTCCTCCCTCTCTCTTACAGCGGCGAACTTTGATTTACTACCTTCTCGCGTGAGCCTCATCCCGGCCACCCCCAACGCGAGCCGATCTCATCATACCCATATGGAGCAAACGTGGCTTGAGAGCTGTTTCGGAAGTTGAATCATCCTCTGCCCGAGTCGAGTGCGACCTACGGATCCGTGCCGGACCGAGGGAACACTTATACGTTCAATGTCGCGGCGGAACTATAAATTCCCACGGCTGCATGGCACTCGGGGCTTGATTACCATTCCTTCTCGTCAAGAACATTCGCGTCATTATTGGGGGGTATTGTGACACCTGATTTTGTCTGAAGTACATGGAGAAGAAAAATCCAATAGCAAGGTTATCGATCTGGCATTGGCAGTGTCCTGCTACGGCATACCGCCATCGAGAATTCCATCACAACCCGGTAGATATCACACCCCGGGACTGTGGCAGAGCTTATTCCCCTGAGCCAAACCATTTCATTCCGACCAAGAAAAAAGTGACCCGTTTCGTTTCCCCTTGAACATTATAGCATCGACAGTCGTAAGCCTGAATCATTCCTGGAAATCCGTCGCTAAAACAATTGGAACCATTGGCCTCGCTCTGTGCCAATCAGATTAGGAAAGTCCTCTATCGTACTCCGTGCTGAAATGCTGACATTATAATACAAGAGACAAATGTTTCCGTACAGAGACCGCTCATTGCCCGCCCTCGGACATCTTTCTCGTTATCATGCGCCGTCCTTGCCGTGATGATCATGGTCCGGGACGTAGTTTGTCTCTCCCAGCATGGCAGTAGGCTCCGAGGTCATGGCAGTCTGGGCGCTGGTCTGCGGTTGGGTCGAAACGGTCGGGCCATTCGTGTGGCTGGGGGGTTGGGAGTGGCTGCGAGGAGCGCTGGTCGCAGCAGTCAACCTCTGGTCCAGCGCCTTCAAGGCAAGCGCTCTTCGCCTCTCGGCCTCAGCTCTGACGCCGCCCGGTGCTCCCCTAGGCAGATAGTTGACGCCCTGAGCAGCCGACAACTCGGCTTGCGAGAATGGCGTGCAGATTTTCAAAGCAACCAGCACATTGAAAACCTGCTCCGTAAAAGCTGCAACAGCTGGCTTCGCGGGACCAGGGAAGAATTCGGAGAAGGCAAAGGTCTCGCTGGCATCGCCCCGCAGCGCTGTTGGTTGCGACGAGTCGAGATCGGGAAATACGGTCTTGTAGAATCGCAGGTACGTCCAGCTGGTCAACAGCCCAAAGACGGCGAGGAGCAGCGATGCAGCCGAGAAGATTGGAGTCAGGGTCAGAATCGTGACCACGCCGAGATGGAGCAGCGGGAATCTTGGCACGCGCATGGACAAGATGCCACGGAACAAGGTGACCGTGTGGGCTGGTACCAGTTGGCTGAAGGCCACGAGGAAGGACATTTGCAACGAGATGGTGCCAGAAACGGTGGTCAGCCTGTAAAGAGCAGCGTAGTTAGTAAACATGCCCAGCAAGATCAAGGTCAAACTTTCTGGAAGAGACGGTAAAGGTTCCCACTTACGTCCAACGCTCGTTCCGTGTAAGCGTAAACATCATGACCAGGAACAAGAAGCTGAGCGCATTGGGTATCAAGGAGGTCACAAGCAGGAATTTTGCGAATTCCCTCGACGACCAAGCTCTCTCGAGGTAGCGACCGCCCTGGAAAATGGTCATGCCGGCGATACTCAGTGTGAAAATGTTGTTCTCAACGAGGGACGTCGTGACAAAGACCCATGGGTAGAAGAGCGACAGCTGGGGCACCAGCGTGAGCCATTCGACGACGATCTCCGAGTTGGCGGACCATTGTCGATACCGGACGGCGGCGCTCAGGATCGACTGCAAGAGCAAGGCGATGAGCAGCACTCGGGTGACGGGCGGGATATTTATTCGGGGAGGCATGGCGAATTAATGTTGGCTCAGCTGCGGATGAGCTCGGCGCTGCAGTCGTGTGTCCGTGTCTCTGCCTCTCTTACGTAGGCAGGCTTTCAAAAAAAATATTTCTGGGGGGTCCAGACAGCAGCAGACAAGCAGGCGAGGCAAGGCAGGCAAGCTGCAACGTCGGTCGGTACTGGACACGGTTCTGGGTCGCGCCAGGGACGGTTGGTCGGTCGGTCGGTAGCTTAAAGGGATCCCACCGACGCCTGATGTGGCTTGGCGGGCTTGAGATTTAGAGTTATGGAGAAGGGTATCAGCCACAACCAATCATCAGCCACACCCACGCAAAAACACTTGGTGCAGACATGATCAGGTTGCCAATTGATCACTTGAGATATGAGGAACCGGGACAAATGGCATTTCTGCTTCAGATATATATGTTCCTCTCGATGGATCAATACTCGTATAGTTGAGAGATGAGCCTCTGAAGAAGAATTATCTACCTCGCAGGGCACGTAGGCAGGCCATCGTCATACTGATATTCTCCTTCGCTAAAGCATGGGTCGCGCGACTCCACATGTCACTGTGCTCCCTCTCTCTTAACCTCAAGCCACAGATGCTTTGTCGGCAGCCTGCAGATGCTTCAAAGTCCTGATCAAGGAAACGCTGGCCCCATCAGCCCCGACGAATCTTCTCTCCAATGACTGAGTTCAAGAAAGAGTACCTGCGGCTTCTTCTTTTTGCACAGCGTCCTGCGCACGTTAGACTCCACAGAGGCATTCGATCTCATCACATTGTACGAAGGTTTTATCATGCGTACACAGCAAAAACGAGGACGAAGGGGGCTGCTGGGGGGCGCTAAACCCTTCTCGAGGATGCCGCCGCCGGTTGGACCAACGATCACCTGCTGCAAATCTGGGCGCCGATCACGAACCTGGCATGTTTCTGTTTTGACGAAATGCGGGACAGCCTCCGTGCCTGGCAAAGGCCCAGCCAGCCAGCCAGCCTCCAGCCTCCAGACTGGACTCGTTGCAGCAGCAGAGCTTGTGGCACCTGGGGACCGACGTCTTCTGGAATCCTCAGCATATCTCGGGCAGAAAGCTCAATCCATAGCAAAGCCCCCAGCATCACGGTGTATCCAAAAAAACAAAAGGGCTCTCATGTCTGCACTCAATGGACCGGATTGATTAGCGCTGTTGCCCCTGCGCGATGCGCGGATGGCGGTTGAGAGATCTTGAATCTCGCGCCGACTCTCAGCCCAGCCAGTGCGTGCGACAGCTCAGTCCTACATACATAGCAGCCCAGCCTACCACTTTGCTTACTTTATGCTTGATCCAATCTCTTTGCCGAAGTGGCCACCACTGCAACACCCCCGGACGGATGGTGTGGGCCCCCATGTTGTCTGTCGACATGGCGCCGCCAAGGCTAGACAGGCCACCGGCGAGCTAAGCAATGCTAAGGGCCCTGACGAACTCGCCATGATCCGTCCCCATTGTTCCAGCAAAATCAAACGAACCCCACGGAGCGGAGTGAAAGAGTTGAGGGTCACGAAACGTCCGTGGTGAAAAGGCTGCCCCCCTCCCCAAAAAGAGGCTCCTAATAAAGGTAGGGTCGAAATGAGAACCCCCAGGCAGAAGTCGGAAGTGTCGAGTTGTGCGGGCAATCCGATCAGGAGGCCATGGAGATTTCATGTTGCTCATCCTCTGTGACTTGTGCGTTTCCGATGATCATACGTTCAACCATATCTGGCTCACTCAACGATAACCACACATGCCTGGAGATGCTGATGATAAAGAGAAGAAGAATTCCTCGCCTCTGGCAGAGAAATGCAACGCTGAAACCGAAGCTGGTTACGTCGAATGGACCCATGGTGCCAGTCTTGCTTCTCCGCCCGTGTTCTGCAGCATGCTGCTGCGTGTCTCGATGAGACGAACAGCCATGGAACAGATCAGATACTTTTGTAGAGATGATACGCCTGGCAATCTGCATCGCTTCATGAACATTATCCATCTTGCCGGCTTCTGGACAACTACAACTCTCCAGCGCGTTGAAAGCTGGAATCAATTCTCCTGCATGGATGACGACGCAGCTCCCTGCTGCCATTTGAATGCGCTTAAGCAATTGAGGTGGTGGGACAGTCGGATACTTTGTACCAAACAGATTCGAGGTACCTCCAACAAGCGTGCGCTCTCCCAGATGGGACCCTACACTACCTTCTAGGGGGGAAGGATCAATGTGTCAGTTTTGGCCCAGACTGCCGAACCTTGATCGGACACAAGAAACCAGTGGAAGAGGAAGAAGACATCGGGCTGAGAGAGCTCCAACGAGGGATCTCGGTCCAGCTCTCCAATCTGGGAGCAGCAATGAGATTCCCCGGCTTTTACCAAGCTCCCCACGGATGAGCTTCTCGAACCCATCTGCAAATGAGCAAAGTTGAGACCTTGGATGACTGATGACTGAACTCCGGACTTGAGGACAGCACGCCGCACGGGCGAGTAGGCAAGGTACATGGAGGAAGTACATTCTCTCTCTTCAGCCCACGTCAGGGATCTCGTCACACACTGAAGAGGTGCAACCCGATCCATCCATTTTCCCGTTGACGCCAAAAAGTGCACTCGGCTGGGTTGAAAGTTTTTTATTAGATGATGGAAGCTCTGATACTAGCAACGACATGGACAAGCGGCGGGCGCTGGTGTGTCTTCGGGGCGCGGTCGCCTCATTCGAGCCCCAGTCATGAGTAGGCATGCATATAGCAGGTAGTCATGTCGGTTCAGTCGAATCGTCGCGGGAGATTTTCAATGTGAGCGCAGCCCTTGAGGGTCAACTAATGGTGGTTTTCCCAAGGAGCGGGTACCGGAGTCCCAGTAGTACTTGTCTTCACTTGAGCAGCCGGTACCGTTTAATGGGTTGCGCTAGGCCCTTTTGGAGCGCGACCAGGAAGCCAAGCAATGGCAGCACCTTGATCGACCTCCACGGGCCTTAAACTTTCCTCCCTCACTCATGTAGTATTTCCTCTTTGTTTTCAACATCTTCAAGTCACGACATTTGACACGCTCGAATATCCTTCCCCCTTGAGACGGGCAGGATCACGGCGCACTTGCACTTCCGTACGCGCGAGTTCTGGACCTGATTCGCTTCCCACCTCCGTCCCGGCACCACGCCGAAGGCCCATCATGAAGGAGTACCTCGACTCTGACCGAGTCAATTTTCTAGTTTGGAGGTACGTTTTCGACCCGTCCCAGAGGCGCTGCCCAAAAAAATGCAACCCCCCAAAAATACGCCCCGTCTCGCTCGCCCATGGCGCCCGAGGAGGCACTGCGATTCTACGGCATTGAATATTAACTCTTCGTCACTTAGGTATTTGTTAGAAGGCAGTAAGTAGAATCCGGATGGGAAAGGGAGCACGGCAGGTCGTTTTTTTGGCATGTCCTGTGCTTGCTGGGCAGTGCCCGGTGGCAGCAGCCCCCCCAGCACAGACAGATCCATTGCCGGTGCACATGCTGCTGCGCTGCTGCAGTGGATTACCGTAACCAAACTAACCGGACTCTTGCAGATTATCGAGAGACAGCGGTCAAATTTCAGAAGGAGTGGCACAAGACAGAACCTCATCGCCAGCTGGACTTTGCCCGTCATGTCCAGAGCCACGCCTTGATAAATGTTTTAAATAAAGGTCTGCTTTACAGCCAGCTCGAAAGGGATTTTGCCGATGCATCACAACAACGACAGCAGTCGCAGCCACTGCAGCCGCCGGTAAGTGGTAACTCGCCAATCTCTCTCTCCAATCTGCTACTTCGCGCTGCCGCTAGCCAAAAATTTACGGGCTCGGCATCTTTCGCACTCTGCGGATGGAGAAGAGATACAGCAAAAGATCACGAGATATATGCCACAGATATCCTGTGTGCGCGCATCTCAATTGGAAATTTTCAAAGTGCTGACAATGCCGTGCAGGTGCCTCAGGAGAATGAGAATGCAGCGGCCACGGCAGTGGCCGAGGTGATGCAAGTAGGGGTATTTGGTCCGCTAGTTGTGCCTCCACCTCATCATCCTGGGCCTGCAGCTGGAATTGGTGCCGATGCTGGTGCCGCTGGAGCAGCCGGAGCTGTGACTGGGCCGTCTGAGGAAAAGGAGCACGACCCGGAGGAGGATGCAGAGGGCGAGGAGGAGACGATGGAGGAGATCGAAAACTCGCGGAAGCGCCAGATGGAAAGGTCACAGCAAGCGCAGGTCAACGGCGGCTCGCCTACCAAGCGTCCCCGGCTGAGCAATGGCTACGAAAATGGTGTTGGTGTGGATGCAGCTACGGACCCCATGGAACTCGATGGCCAGCACGGCGACAACCACGCTTATCCGTCCCCCCTGGAGGGCGAACAAGCGCCGACCCCGATCCCGCGGACTGACGGCCCAGAGCAGGGCACCCAGATAGAAAAGGTGCAGGAGCTCGCTACCGAGACCATCTTCATTCCCCTGGCCGCCGACGACGCCTCGGTCTCATCACCTTCGACCACGACGGCGCCCCGGGTCAACGGCGAGAACGCGCCTGTTTTGCTGCATTGCCAGTGGAACCCCCAGGACCCAACCATCTTGGCCGCTGGTGGGACCGATGCGCTAGCACGCATTTGGACCATCTCGCGTGCAACAACCGCCGACCAGCACCAGGACCCTGCATCCAATCACGTGAACACCACCGTCCCACCCTTCCACAGTCTCATCGAGGATGGCATCAGCTCGCGGGCCAACGTCACGGCCATGGCCTGGAGCTGGGACGGCAAGTCCATTGCCATTGCCACCGATGCCGACACCAAGGGCAAGATCAGCGTCTGGGATGTCCACGGCAGTCTGATACATCACTACGAAGTCCCCGAGGCCCCCGTCATCAAGCTTCGCTGGAGTCCTAACAATACTTCCGTCTTGGCCGTGTCCCCCGAGGGCACCGACGCTCTCATCACAGTATATCCCATCACGGCCTTCAGCTCCATGTCCTATGTCGTCAAGGACCACAGTGCAGACCTCGACGTCGCCTGGGTCAACGAAAACGACTTCGTCATCGCCGGAGGACAATTACTGATGTCCTTGACCTGCGATCATATGAGTGGCGCAATCAACATCAAGACGAAATTCGAGACCCGGAACAACGACAACTTGACCCAGGTACATTTCGATTGGCGGGCCTCGTTAGCCGCCACGTGTGGAGAGAAGGGCTATGTTGATGTAAGATACGACACTCATTCCAACGTCTAGGGTATGATTGCTAACATTTCTAAAAGATATGGGATGCGTCCGGCCGACAGCGAGAAATCAAGGCTCATGACGGATCTATTACTGCACTCGCCTGGCAGCCCCTCCAGACCGCTCCGGCCGATGACGAGCGGCTCCTGGCCTCCGCCGGTGAGGACGGTGCCATTTTCATATGGAACGCACGATCCCCAGATGGCAAGCCCAAGTGCTCCATGACCATGGGTGACCCAATTGTGGCCCTCTCATTTACCCCGGATGGAGCCTTCATTGCCGGCGCAACTCACGAGAGGATCCTCATCTGGAAGGTCGGTGACCACAGCATACCCAGAGCGAGCTGGGAACGCCTGCCTTACCCTGGCTTTTCAAGTCCCCGACTGCAGTCCGAGACCGAGGAAGAGGACGAGCATTGCCTTTGCTGGGATGCGACGGGTCAAAGGCTGGCGTTTGGTGTCAACAGTAGAGTAAGTCACGAATCGCCCCAGACCGGCATCTGAGATATGCTAATCCGTAACAGCTTGCCATCATCAACTTCCGGTGATGAGAACTGACCTGCGGCCACTGGCCATTTTCGACAACAGTAAGAGTACAGAAATTCCAGTGGACTCCTAACGAAGAAGTCATACATGGCCCTGCATGGGGCATTACGCATCGCGAAGCTTGGTTTGATTTCGTACCAAAAGGAAACACAACAATGCCGGATGAAATAAGCAGATTCAATCCCAAGAAGGATCGTGTACCACAATAATGTCCCTCGACTCGTAAAAGCCTGCAATGCATCGTGTTCATGTTACGACAATGAGCTTGGCAGGCAGAGCGAGGGACTATCAAACATCTATCGGCGCACTTGGCATGGCAGAGCCACTGTCAAGGAGCAGGCTCATCAGTCCGACCATTTGCGGCAGGCGCACCATGTCACAGCCATATCGAATGGATTAAGACACGATGCATACGACGACAACTTATTCAACTATTGCATCTTGGATATCAACCCACCCCAGGTGTTCGCATACACTGTATTATTTATCATTGGTGTTATCGTGGAGCATCGGGGGTAGACATGGAATGTCTTGTGTATAAATATGGTGTGCATCGCACCAAGGAGGGCCTTGGTCAAATAGTGTGGGTGATTGTGGGATTTATCATGGTCACTATAACATATCCAAATTCAAAGCTATCGATATCCTTAAAATTAAAAATGTTATCACTCAAAAGTCATGTGTCTTGTTATGTTGCTCATCGTGCTTTGTGCCCCATCACGCTGTAGGCGCAATTGTGGATGAAATCAAACAAGTGCTGTCAGACTCAAGGGAAGGCTTTGATTCAAGCCAAGAACTAGGCATACGATTTCGAGCTTGTCAAGCCCTTCTTACTCACCTCCTTGCCTCATATCGGCAGGATTGTGTATTGAAGGTAGTCCGTCAGGCAAACGGCCCATTTCGGCAGCAACCGTCGATCTCAACTACTAGAACTGCAGACAGATGAAGGGATTTTCCCCGTAGCCAAACTTGATAAGAAAACTCCAGGAACTACACTAGAACGAATTACAGGTCATGAAAGTTGCTTTTCCCTTTTGACGTCTGTTGTCTACCTATATACCGAGCTTTGGGTATTTTATAGGCTATCCAGGTGGAGTTGGACGTAGTCGTCCGGCCAGGCGGATCGGGCCCCCGATCTTCCCCGGATACCTCGGCAGAAATCCAACAACCTAGGGATTGGCATTATATCCCTGGATGATTAATAGTTTTGAACCAAGTTTCGATCAGCAATATGGATCCTCTCCTGTTCATCAATCACAAGATTATGGCCGCGGTCGGCATGTATCATTTTTCACAGGCCATATGAAAACAGTGTGACATGTCTATCTCTAGCTCAACAAGATCATTGTAAGTTCATCAATTCTCGCTTTCTTTGTTATTTATCAATCTAGCTAAGATGGTAACCAGAAGCCATATACGGCATGCAGTCTACCCATGTATCGCTGTGGAGTCATGCTGATATGCTCATACTTGTTTGGTCGCAACTCCAATTCCGATATCTAGTTCATCTTCCTGTACCTGCAATATTGTTAGTCTCTGGATGCTCGTCATGAGTTCCGCGCGACTTACTTCTGCACGACTCTCTCGATTCCATCACAACCCAGCTTGAGAGTCTCCATTCTGGGACCATACGAGAAACGAACGACTTGGAGACTGTTAGTAACCATTCAAGCAACAGTCACTCATTCAAGGAGACTCACAGTGGTGGCAAGGACTGTCGAAGAGATCCCTACGTCTGGAGGGGTTCAGATCGAAGAAGATACCGGGCACAACAATGACCTTCTCCTCCAGACAGGCCTGGAAGAAGTTCAGACCGTCGGAGATTTGGCCGGGCAGACCTTCCAGGTTGAGCCAGATGTAAAAGGTGCTGTCAGGCACGTACTTGATCACGAAGCCCATGTCACGGAGGCGCTTGATCACATAGTCGCGCTTGTCGCGGAAGTGTCTCTGCAGCGCAATCATCTCCTTCTGCACAAGGGTAGGCTCAAGCATGGGAATCGCGGCCTCCTGGAAAGGTGCGTTGGCACCACCATCGAGGTAGGAACCGCAGGAGCCGATACTATGTTCATCGTCAGTATTGGTCTTCTGAGGAGCCAGGCTATGCCCGCAGGCTTTGTGTCGACTTACGCCTTGATAAACTCCTTGGGGCCCAGGATCCATGCGATACGCCAGCCGGGCAAGCGGAAGCGCTTGGTGAGACCATCGATGATCAGGACATCATCCTCATCGACATCCTCGACGTTCTCAGCGGCGGAAATGGTGGTACCGTCGCAGTTGCTGGTGTAGTTGTATCCCGAGTAGAACTCATCGCTGATCAGAGTGGCTCTGCCTCTGCAGAGGTCCTGGATCTCGGTCAACTCGGGGTTGGCCACAACACGACCGGTCGGGTTTCTGGGGTTCGATGTCAAGATCACAGAGGTTCCACGAGCAATCTCGGCAGCAATAATGTCCGGGTGGATGTGGTAGCCGTCCTCCTCGCTCAGGGGAGTGGGGATGGCGGCAAAGTTCTTGAACAGCGACAGCATCTCGTTGTAGGCTGTGTAGTCGGGAATGAAGAAACCGACGTAGGCGTTATTCAGGACGGCAGCGATACGGATCAGACCGGCACGGCCACCAGGGACGATGGCCACGTTTTCCCAGGTGTATTGCGACTCCTTGCCCTGACGGTGCATCTCGTTGTACATGTGTGCGACGGCCTCGCGAAGGGGCTTGATACCGGCGGTCGGGCCATACTCTCGGGCAGCAGTGGTGACGTCGATGGTGGCAGGTCGCTGGAAGCAGCCCTCGATATCGTCCTCGACCTCGGGAGCGCCCTGACCCAGGTTTGCCCACTTCTCGGGCTCCTCAAGGAAACCATATTCACTTGCACGTTCGGTACACCAGACGACACCGGTGGAGGCTCTGGTCGCATCGAGACCGGCGTGGGGCAGGTGACCCTCGTGGGCGGCACGGAACTGACGATGAATCTTGGAGCTCGTTTCTGCACAGGTAAAGAGTCGTTAGCTCACGGTTCGTCTTGTATCGTCGCTGCTGACGATTTGGGATGCCAAGGCGTGTTACAACAGTATAGCATGTCTCGCATGGCCTGCACGCTGACCCGCATTTGCCAAGATCTTTTAGGTGTTGTAGCGGTGGGCAGAGGTTCGTCTGGGGAAATAGAGTTGAGGCAGATTTGCGAAATCCCCGCAGCCCAGCATTTCCGACGACATGAGGCAGATGCAAGGAGGGAAGAAAGCAAGTTGGGCAGTGGCAGGGAAACGGGCTGCATGGTGATTCTAATTACCTTGAGTACCGGTCTCGCCAACACTAAAACGGCGAGCAGGACGGGGCACACCCGTGTTGCGGTTCATGGAGAACTTTCTGGCGTTGAAAGACATCTTGGCGGTTTCGTCGTCGCTCTGGATGATGATGATGCCTGACTGGGGGAATGGGTGTTACGGGAGGTAAGTATTGTAGGACGGGGCACAGCTGTAGTATTTATTGCAGCGAGTGCAGATCAAAAAGTGAGTAGGTAGTAGTCGTAGCAGATCCGCCTGGAGGCAGCCGAAAAAGAATGGATCAATGCGATGGGCAGCTCTCAGCTCGAGCTCGGGCTGCAAATCAATGTCAAGCACGCGAAAGCGAGAAAAAGGCGAGTTCTCCTCTTGGCCAGGAAATGGGTCGAAGAAGGCGCGTGCTCTGGGAAATAATAAATTGAGCGATCACGAATCGGAAGAAGAATCAATGGGCTGCTGCGTTCTGATGCTCTTTGGGTGCTACGGCACTTGCTTTCCTCCTGAGTCGGCACCGATTCTTTTTCGATGCGAAGTGGGGTTGTGTTGCTGCGGTGTGTGTCGTTGGTATCTATCTCCTCATGCTGGCACTGACTGACTGCTGGCTGGTTTCGTGCTGCGTCTAGCAAAAATGCCTTCGTATACGATAGGTAGGCAGGTACCCGATGTCTCCTGTCCACAATTCAGACGCCTCCTCTTCTCCTGTCTTTGCCTCTTCTGCATCCAGGGGTGCTCAACGAAACACGCACCGACCATATAATACCTTGTTACGCCGTATATACCTATCCCTTTACTTATTGCCGTGGAGTGTGGGACGATGAGCGCCCGCAGTCTCGATGTGCGATCCTGTTGGCCTGAAGGCCCGGCTCTGACGACTTTCGTCTGCAAGATTACTGCCATACATTTTCGCTGTTCATATAAGTGACGCCAGGTCCGGAAGGAAATCAGGGAAGTATTGCGTATTGGCTCGAGCTGAATGCAAGTGGGAATTCCTTCACCAATGGCAGAACACGGATTATCGATGACATGTCCTTACTTATGCAATGGAAAGGAAACGAGGATCTATACAGCCACAATTCAGACTCTAGGTAGCAGGTTCAGGGTGATTATTTCATCACGAACCAATGTGTACAATAATAGTATGACACTCGAGCGTTCCAATTGCCGTGGATGATGCTCTTTGTATGGTTCCGTTGGAGCTATGCAAGTCTGCGGCAAGATGATCTAGAACCCGCCTAGAGCTGAAAGTCTTGGCAGCAACGAGGCCCTGCATATCCCATCGTACACTACAAAAACTACCGTACTTGACATGCGACTTCGGTCTCGGTTTCAGACAGTCTACCAAGATGGTTTGAACTTTGCACATTGTCAGAGTCAGGAGACGGCAGAAAATGAGGGGTCACCAACGTTATCGGCGTTGCCCCACGTTGAATCGAGCGTCTTGAGGAGGGGCTCTGAGGCTTGTCTGTAAGAGGGTTAGCTCCATGGCCGCCTGGTTCAACGCGTCTGAAATCCAATTAACGCGTCTTGGACCGAGAAAATAGGTAGGCGTCATCACCATAATACCAACCAAGCGAAATTCTTTCGACGAGCGACGAGAGGAAAGAAATCAGCAAGATATCCCTGTCTCTGGAGAGATTCAGACCGGAAAACCGAGCCTTGAACTGTATTAAATTCAGAAGAGACTGGAACAGCGGCAATGGCTCTGATTGTCGACAAACATCGGCCACGGTCCTTGGACCAATTGACCTACCATTCAGATCTCTCAGAACGTTTACGATCATTAGTAAGTCTACTCGCAGCCCCGGGTGCCGATTACAATAGATGAGTTAGTCTCACATGTTATTCTTCACCAACCATAGGCGCAAAGTGGCGACTTTCCACATCTTCTCGTCTACGGCCCGTCAGGTGCCGGCAAGAAGACTCGTATCGTCGCTACCCTCAAGGAGCTCTACGGTCCGGGTGTAGAGAAGATCAAGATCGATGCCCGCGTATTCCAGACCAGCAGCAACCGAAAGCTGGAGTTCAACATTGTCGCGTCCGTATACCATCTCGAGATTACCCCGTCAGACGTTGGCAACTATGACCGCGTCGTCGTACAAGACCTGCTCAAAGAGGTGGCACAGACGCAACAGGTGGATCAGAGTGCCAAGCAGCGCTTCAAGGTCGTAGTCATCAATGAAGCCGATCACCTCACCAGAGATGCACAAGCTGCTCTGAGACGAACGATGGAGAAGTACAGTCCAAACCTGCGCTTGATTCTGCTTGCCAACAGCACGGCCAATATCATCGCACCTATTCGCAGTCGTACACTGTTGGTACGTGTGGCGGCGCCTACCGTTGACGAGATCAGCACGGCTTTGGCAGTCTCGGCAAAGAAGGAAGGCTGGCCAGTCATCCCTGGTTTGCACAAGAGGATTGCGGAGGAGAGTGGACGGAACTTGAGAAAGGCACTGTTGATGTACGAGGCAGTGCATGCACAGAAGTATGTCCAAACTGCCCAATTGCATCTCTTGTGTCGCGATTCGTGCTAATACCAGAACAGCGAGAAAGTGACGGATACCACTCCCATACCGCCTCCCGACTGGGAGGCTCTCATCGGCCAGATCGCCAAGGAAATCATGGACGAACACTCTCCCGCGCGCATCCTGCAGGTCCGCGCCAAGCTCTACGACCTCCTCACGCACTGCATACCACCCACGACCATACTCAAGACGCTGACGTTCAAGCTCATCGCTCTGATCGACGACGATCTCAAGTGGGAAGTGATCAAGTGGTCTGCCTTTTACGAGCACCGCATCAAGATGGGCACCAAGGTCATTTTCCACCTCGAAGCCTTTGTGGCCAAATTTATGAGGATACTCGAGATGTATCTTATGCAGATGGACCTATGAGAGTAATTGTTTGATTGCGATAGTACTGGCGTTCGGCTGGGGTTGCTACTACACATTTGGGAGTTATGACTGGAATAGTCACATGTTGAGGCAATTCCAACTGTCAAGAGAAAAGGTCCATATGCACGAGTGCCAGGCTTTGTTGCACTGGCATAGCGATAGAATTCAGAGATTTGATGCCATGACCTGCTGCACATAGGTTTCCCAGCATATACACAATGTGAGATACTTGCAAGTTGCCTCTGATAAAAGTATGCAAACTGTAGGATTTGAACACGATCTTGCCCATGAACAGAATACAAGATATATCCTAACGGCGACATTGAAAAGGACAGAAAGGAGTACGGCCAAGACTGACACCCGGCGATTGGCAAATTATGGAATATGAATGCCGACGTCAGACCTCCGCACCTCCGTAGAAATCTCACGACATCGATATAGCTTGCTTGCTTTTCTCGGGCCGGCGCTTGGCGTGCTTCCGCTCGGCCTCGGGCCAGCCTCCGTTCTAGCGGCCACGACGGCGACGCATTTTCAAGGCGTTCCCCTGAGAACCGAAGAGGCCGTCGAGTTCCGGACAAGTATAATGGTTTTCCGAGACGTCTGAATAGGGAAACATTAACAATTGATTATTTTTGCCGATCTCATACACAAATCGGTGATTAGAACCATATGACGGAGACGATAAGAGCCTGAGAGCAGTCCCGGCTTGGCTCGCCCGCCCGCGGCATTCGTTCATCAATGGGTCGCCCTGAATCAGGAAAATCAGGTCATACTTTTCCAGACCGTGCTCTAGGGCAATGGCTGAATGGAGAAAAATCAATCAAATCAGTATTGGAATAACCGAGGCCTTGTTGGTTCGGGCGGCAGCGAGCGGGACCTAAAGCACGTATTGACTTTGGGCTACTGCCAACGATCCATCTTATCTGCCCAGCGGCCTACCTAGTGGGAAATATTTAGCCGCATAAAGGTAGTTGACTCTGGGGAATGTCGGGGTTCAGGGGGCTATCTGAACTGTGATGAGCCTTGCGAGGGTGGTGGTTTGCCGGGTGTTTCCCAGGGACGATCTAAACGGGGGAGGAAGAAGTTATATGTACCAAGAGTTTGCTTGTCTTCGATTACACGCACGATGGAGATGACAAGACAACCAGACAGTCGAAACACTCGGACTGTTGGCATCATGCAACAGGCCTAAAAAGACTGGCGTCATGATCAGAGACAATAGTGAGTGTAAAAAGGAAATACACTAGAAACTCGAGTGCTCATCAGTCGACCCACTCTAGCCATCCCATGGTCCTTGGGCTATCGCCAAGGTCAGCCACTGGAGGATCATGATCCTGTTCCCCGCGTTTTTGGGGGACACACAAGGCACCCTTAGCATGGGAGAACGGAAGAGCCAGGCAAGCCAGGAGCCCAGGCTTGTCGTACGTACCGTGTAGGCCAAAGCGTTGTTGAGGTCCTGCCATACTCCGTACATGCTGATCTATACCCAGCGGAAAAGGAGGGGTGGACGAGCTACCACGGCCATTGATGTACGGTCAGATAGGTGATGTATGCAGCAGCCAGGGCAGAGAGGCTCGAAGAGTGCGCAACGCCGTCGTGATATGATGCGACGGGAGGTTCTAGATGTAGCCTGCTGGAGGCACGTTGGAAATGGCTTATTACCCCATGGTACGATTCCATGCCTGCCCTGAGGCACAGCACAGCACAGTAGGATCAATGGCCATCCAGACCAGCTTGACCCGAGCTGGCGGCACGCTTCCCCGTACGTACATACAGACAGACCTTCCAGCCTTCGAATGATGCGCTCCGGTCTGTGCCTTAGAGCCACTGAACCCCAAGATGGGTACAAGCCTCGATGTACTCGAGATGCGGGGTTTGGAGGGGCCCTTGGCCAGCGTGCGTCGAGTCCCCCAACCAAGTGCCATGCAGACAGATTTGGAAGCAACTCGTGACAGGGGGGACTGGAGGGCAGATCATGAACAGAAAAAGGCGCGCCCCCGGGATAGCACTTCCTATCAACCGGATCGCCTGAAGTTTGGAACAGCTGGCCCAAACGAAGTGTCTGGAAACGTAATCTCAGCCAATTCACGCAATATGTACTTGGCAAATTGCAACGACCGGTAGTGTCAGCGCCAATAAACTGCGGGCACTCCCTCGATGATATTATGGGCATGGTTCCCAGCGCAACGGTCAAGGAACCCTTCTTCCCAACCGTTTCCCGCGAGAATCACCCGCAGCTCGTCTGTGTCTTCGGCCCGGGCAGCGATCAGGAAGAGAGTCGTGTTGCAGTCGGAGAGATCCCCCAAGATGGGTTGTCTTGCCCAGTCTTGCAGGCCTACATCACTGGATCCCCGGGCTGAACCATGTCTTTTACATCCGACGTGCCCTGTCTGAGTATTTGTCAAGACTCACTTCGGGGCTTCTAGGTTATCTTCTGGGGCCAAGTTGTTAGTTCCTGACAGTGCTCTGAGAGACAGACGATCGGTCGAGCTTGGTGAGATTGGTGTAGGTACATTGCTAGGTAGTGTAACGTACCGTTGGCAGACGTGCGGAAACCGCCCGTGGCCCATCTGGGGAACCAACTTATTATTACAGCCTCAAACCACGAGGAGGCAGATAAACCGCCGGTAGCGCTGGGCGAGATGCTAAAACTTGATCATGATACAACACAAGCGCCGACTAAAGATGATTGCACAATACTCGGCTTCGGGCGTCTCGGGTCAGGTTGGCAACAGCAACAACAGACTTTTGCAGGGAAACAAAGGGCCCAACGAAGACGATACAATGTATTTGTCTTCGGAGTAGCCATGATTGGATTGGGGGAAGCATTCCTCGCGGTCGAGCGGAAGCCGTCAGCGCGAAAGGTCCACTGGAAGCCAGAAACATCCCGGCCGTCGCATGCCACTAGCGTATATGCAGGGCCCAGAGGGAGGCACCATCTGTTATTCACCTTTCGGGCCATCGTTCATTATTTTGCCGTAATACAAAAACTTCCCATGCTGCTGGTCTCCATTTGGTGCGCATCACTTTTACCTCTCCGTTCTTACTCCGAGCTATTATATTGAGACTTGATCTTCCTCAACACTTTCTATATATTCCCTCCTTTGTGTAAGAAAACGTGCTCCCGTCGCCTGATTGGTTTCGAGAAGACACAGACGTTCGGCTCTCTCCTCGCTCCTCTGCTTTGCGACTGCTTCTTAGGTAGTCCGCTGGAAAGCTCACAACAGCTACCCCGCCTACCCTGATCTGACAGCCAGCGCCGAGAGCGCAGAAAGCCCACCCCCAAAGAGATCATGTCTAACGGCAAGACCCCGGTGGTGGCCGAGGCCCACGAGGTCGACACCTTCCGTAAGATGCCAGCCAGAGATCCAATGGCTCTCGATTCTCTCTTAGAATTGAAACGCGATTGCTGACAATATGCCTGCCAGACCCGCCGCAGAAAATGCTGGACAGTAAGCTGCTCACGAGACTCGAAAGGGCGCGAGCTCTTTTCCAGTCCATGCAAGTGAATCAAATTCCAGTGGGGCTAACGTGCAATTACAGAGCACCCCAGCAAACCCCATATCGGCAGTAAGTCGGCCTTCTCGCGTCCATTGATGAAAGCGACGGTTCAATGCATACTCACAATGTTTTTCAGGCATCGAGGAGTACCAGAAACTGTACCAGGAGTCCATTACCGAGCCAGACAAATTCTGGGGCCGCATGGCCCGGGAGCTGCTCACTTGGCAACGTGATTTCCAGACCGTCCACACCGGCACGCTCGCCGACGGTGACAGTGCCTGGTTCCAGGAGGGTCAGCTCAACGCTTCGTATAACTGCGTTGATAGACACGCCATCAAGAACCCCGACAAGGTTGCCATCATCTATGAGGCCGACGAGCCGCAAGATGGCAGGAACTTGACCTACGCCGAACTCCTGCGGGAGGTGAGCAGAACCGCATGGACCCTGAAGCAGATGGGTGTTCGCAAGGGAGACACCGTTGCCATTTATCTGCCCATGATCCCAGAGGCCATCATTGCCTTGCTGGCCGTTGTCCGTATCGGAGCTGTGCACTCTGTCGTCTTTGCCGGTTTCTCGTCAGACTCTCTCCGGGATCGCATCATCGACGCCAAGTCCAAGGTCGTCATCACGACGGACGAGGGAAAGCGCGGAGGCAAGCTGATTGGCACCAAGAAGATCGTCGATGAGGCTCTCAAGCAGTGCCCCGACGTGAACGGCGTACTTGTCTACAAGAGGACCGGAAACCCCGACACCCCTTGGACCCCCGGTCGTGACTTGTGGTGGCACGAGGAGGTTGAGAAGTGGCCTTCGTACATTGCCCCTGAGACCATGGACTCGGAAGACCCGCTGTTCCTGCTCTACACCTCGGGCTCGACAGGCAAGCCCAAGGGCGTATTGCACTCGACTGGTGGCTATCTGCTAGGCGCTGCCATGACTGGCAAGTACGTCTTTGACATTCACGACGGCGACCGCTACTTCTGTGGTGGCGATGTCGGTTGGATCACCGGACATACCTACGTTCTGTACGCTCCTCTGTTGCTGGGCGTGTCGACTGTCGTCTTTGAGGGCACACCTGCCTATCCCAATTTCTCCCGTTACTGGGACATCATCGAGAAGCACAAGGTTACTCAATTCTACGTCGCGCCTACCGCCTTGCGACTGCTGAAGCGTGCTGGAGACGACTACGTCAAGCACAAGATGGCCCACCTCAGAGTTCTTGGCTCTGTCGGCGAGCCGATTGCCGCCGAGGTCTGGAAGTGGTACTTCGAAATTGTTGGCAAGGAGGAAGCACACATTGTGGACGTGAGTTGCAACGAGATCCTCCAAATACTTGAACTTGAAAACTAACAAATGTAGACCTACTGGCAAACCGAGACTGGATCCAACGTCATCACGCCGCTCGCTGGTGTTACTCCTACCAAGCCCGGTAGCGCTTCGCTGCCCTTCTTTGGCATCGAGCCCGCGATCATCGACCCGGTCTCTGGCGAAGAGATTCATGGCAATGATGTTGAGGGTGTGCTCGCATTCAAGCAGCCATGGCCCAGCATGGCAAGAACTGTCTACGGCTCGCACAAGAGATACATGGACACATACCTGAATGTCTACAAGGGATACTACGTACGTGTCATGTCTGATTTACTGTACTGGATTTTTGAAATGCAAGATTGCTAATTTTGGGGGGATAGTTCACCGGAGATGGTGCAGGCCGCGACCACGAAGGCTTCTACTGGATTCGTGGCCGTGTGGACGACGTCGTCAACGTGAGCGGTCACCGTCTGTCGACGGCAGAGATCGAAGCTGCTCTGATCGAGCACCACGCCATCGCAGAAGCCGCTGTCGTCGGTGTGGCAGATGAGCTCACTGGACAGACGGTCAACGCATTTGTGGCGATCAAGGATGGTAACGAGGCCAGCGACGCCCTCCGCAAGGAGTTTATTCTCCAAGTACGGAAGAGCATTGGTCCCTTTGCCGCACCCAAGGCAGTCTTCATCGTGCCGGATCTGCCCAAGACCCGCAGTGGCAAGATCATGCGCCGCATCCTGAGGAAGATTCTCGCAGGAGAGCACGACTCGATAGGTGACACCTCGACTGTAAGTATCAAGCGACTCGATCTAATGAGACAACCTTTAACTAATATGATATCCAGCTCTCCGACCCTGACGTCGTGAACAAAATCAGCGCCATTGTGGCAGACTCGAAGAAGAAATGATGAGATGGAAACAATGGGCTTGGAAAGGAAACAGTTATGGGAGCTACTGATACCACGGTGGATATGTTTATCTACTCTGATTACGATTCGGGCAAGGAGCGCTTGTGATTCCAGCTGCGAGATAGACAGCTGACTGTACTATGGAAATAAATAAGAAAAAATATCATCAACACAAGCAACGACAGGACCCGAGAGGCCACGTCTATGAATGAATGGTTCCAAGTACCGATAGCCCTGGATGATGATGAATGCTACTCAAGGTATCA